>WOVY01010110.1:347500-947500 GCA_013436015.1 Rhipicephalus annulatus | reverse complement strand
AGAACAGGCAGAGTAACGTGTGCATCTTTTGAAGTGGTTGACCAGCTTTGAATCATGAATTCATAATGATAATTAGATGCCCTGATGCCCAATTGAAATGTACACTTGTATCACACGTTATTACTGCAATATTTCCTGCTGTATTGTGAAGCATGTATACAGAACGCGTGTGTTTGTAAAACATGAAAGTTACTTTCACTGCACGGCGATTCCGCGGAAGATCGAACTAAACATGGCTGGTCGACCTCTTGAATTTATTTCAAAATTTTATATATTGTTGCCTGATGAGTGGAAAGAAGAGATCCACAAATGGTTTTTGCTGTAAAACTTTTTTCGAAGCACAGTCAATCAATAATGACAAAGATGTGGAGTGTCAAGCTTTCCTACTCTGTTTCTTTTTCTTTTTCAAATTCGGCAATTATATACAAAAAAAATATATTTGAGCTACCTACGTCAAATTTCTTGAGCTAAATATAGCCGTACTTGATCTTACGTTCAACTATATTTCGAATCTTTGAGCAGTGTGAATTTTTCTTTAAAAAATTTCTCAAATTTGACCTTGAAAACGTTTGCTTGACTAGTTGGCAGGCTTTTATTTCAAAAAGAGTCAATGACAGAGCGGTGAAAATTCTGCATTACTTTCTCAGCATGCTTATTCATAAAACTGCCAACGCCTACAGTAATAACACTTTTCAATTAAATAATATAATCGCTCTAACTTCAAGAAAAGAGCATGTAAGGAAAAATTGTGACAATTAGAAAACAAAAGCCATTTTTGATCTTTTTTTCTACTTTCCCCACTTATTCTCCTCCATACTAGCACTCACAATTAATAAAAAAAAACATGTTGCATAATATTGTTTCTCTTGCAGTTACGGCCAATCAAAAAATGCCCTGGAGCAAGGATAAACAATTGTAGATCGGACTTCCTGCCCGCTAAGTATAGAATGCAGGCCCATACTTCAGTTTCTTAAAAGGCAAGCGGCACTGAAATGGCTGTCTACTGCACCGAGGACGCGATGAGGTGCGTGACACGACTTTGGAAACAATGAATCACTCATAAAAAAAAAAAACCGCGGGCGTGAGCACGCCACGCAACACAAACCGTTTTCACCGAGAAAGCACGTACTTCGAATTCGTGGATGTGGTACCGCAAGAGAACGAAATCAGCCAAACAGCCGAGGCAAGCCTTACCTGCAAAGAAAAAAAAAGTAATAACGGCGAGGTTAGAAACACGCAAGCGCAGAGACTCGCGCCGCGTAGTATAGAACGATATAAACACACAAAAACGTAATTTGACAGCCACTCTAACGTTCCGTGTCCCAATTCGCACGAACATTCGACCAACGAGCAAATCCACGTCATCTGCAATTTCGCTCACCGACTGTCAATGCTCCTCTAGGAAAAATCTAATAAAACGGCAAGACAATACTTTGCAGGAGAAAGAAGAGGAAAAAGGACACTTTACCGGTCTTGTCAGACCTTGTCAACCAATGGCTTGTCAAGTGAAGCAAAACGCGAATATTTTTGGCGGCGCATATCCCATACTTTTCGCACTTATTTGTTCTTCTTTATTGCAAGATAACTCCCGAAAACCTGGGAGAAACCTTGAGGCGATGTACACGCAAACTTCAGTATTCACACACTGACAGGAGGGGGATTTGAAAACGTACATTTTCATCTGAGTCCTCAGAAGAAGCGAAATCCCAACAGTCCAACAGAAATTACTTCGCCAATCCTCCTATTCATTCAGTATTCACTTGGTTTCGTTTAGTCTTTCTGTACAAATTGTTTATATATATATATATATATATATATATATATATATATATATATATATATATATATTGCTTTATTGCACGCTACAGACGTCTCATCCCATGTATCGCTTTTTAGATCCCTTTCAATCGGAAAAGTGACCGATTGCAAACGTTTTTTTTAATTATTTTAATATTATAAAACCAGCAAGCGATAAAGACACCAAGTACAGGGCAAAAACAATGTAGACGTATACAGTTTCCTGTGATAAAACAGTGCAACCCCGGTTCCCCCAGTTTCACGTAAGCTACACAACACCACACGCTTGCAGGCGCGGGCCGACGTACTCGTCCGCAACGGCAGAGCGTCCTCGAAGGCTACAGGCGAAGTGACGTGCGAAACACGTTTTTCAGCGAAATTCGACAAGAAAGCTCTCAATATGACGATGTTGTTGTAGTTGTACGATGCTGTTGCTTTTTTCATCGAAATAAAAATATAAACAAAGGTGTTGTCCAAAACATGGAAAGATGGGGTTTGTTGTTGTTGTTGTTGTTGTTGAGCAATAAAACATTACTAACAATAATTTTATTTCGGCCAACAGAGTGTTGATGGAGGGAGTAGAAAAAAAAAGCGACAGGCCGCTTGTCTAAGTTCCCACTCCCCAATTACATCAGGCCGAGGCAGTGGTGGCGACAAATACATCAAAAGAAATAATTTTCTCGCTCCACCTTCCCTAAAATTCACTAAAGTTACAGCTCTACACCACGTATATTTGTTCGCAGCTTGAGTATGCACCATCGGTTCGGGATCCGCATCAATCCCAATTAATTGACGCAATTGAAGCAGTGCAAAATCTCTCTGTCCGTTTTATACTAACGAAATATCACCGTGCAGGAAGCGTAACAAAAACGAAAGCTCTTCTAAATATCCCACTACTTGCCGTTCGCCGGAAGCAAGCTCGCATTTCATTTTTTCATAAAATATATTATCACAACACCACTCTGCGATAACTTTTCGTTCACCCACCACTATCCACATCTGCTCGTAGGGATCATTGTCTTAAAGTCAAGGTCTCGTTTTCTATAACACTGTCACGTGCGCACAGTCATTTCTTCCGAAAACCTCGGTCGACTGGAATAATCTGTTATCGTCTGTAGTAAAAATACGCAATCCAATTCTTTTCAAACACGCTCTAGGGAACATCATCTAGAATTGAAAAATTCTGCAATATGTTCTCCTCTTTTTCTTTCTCTTGTTTGGTGTTCGAAGCTCTTGCCCTTGTACTTTTTTTTGTTATTATTAAAATCGTATCTGAATTACTCAATCGAGTAGTACATTTTGTGTAACCAGCGTTTAAATCGGTCTCATGCTTTACTTTTTGTATTTATTAAACACAATACTGTACTCACCTAATTTGACTATTCACGTATCTCTTTCCTTTTTTTTTTCATCTCTTCGTACTTGTCCCTCCCCTCTATAATGTACTGTATGTACCTTGAGGGTATTTCAGCTAAATTAAATAAATAAGAACTTGTTCCATTAACCCAAGAACAGCAGTGTTAACGTCACTTTGAAACATGGCCGCCGCGAGTGCACGTGCTCAGCGAGTGAACTGTGTTCCCAGTGTTTTTTTTTGTTTTATTGCATCTTGCATTCGAAAAAGAACCAAACGTCAACTCTAATTGATACCGGTAAGAAAACGACGGGTCTTGATTCGTGCAATAGCCAAAATATTCGTTGTCCTTATCATAATGTTAAACGCCTGTTTTATATCGCACCTACATTTTAATACGCTGAAGCAAGTGTAGGTCCGCGAAGTACAACATCGTACTTATCCAACTTTTTAACACCCACAGGTCGCGGGATCGGATTCCGGCAGCGGCGGCTGCATTTTCGATGAAAGTGAAAATGCTGTAGGCTCGTGTGTTCAGATGTGGGTGCACGCTAAAGAACCCCAGGTGGTCGAAATTTCCGGAGCCCTCCACTACGGCGTGTCTCATAATCATACGGTTGTTTTGGGACGTTAAACCCCACATATCAATCAAAATCAACCAATCAAATCAAGCTTCTCATCTTCAATTTCGTACGCAAAATCTTTGCGGATGCACGGACGCTTTACAAAAACAGAAAAAAAAAGTGGCCGCTGATTCAACTGCACAATCGAGTATGAACGCTAAGCTGTTTCGCCAATTTTTATTCGTCGAGTATATTACTGCCACGACATTTTGGAAGGCCTCACTGAAATCAGGCTCGCTCGAATGAGTGCGGCAGTAGCGAGCAGTAAACGAACTTGTAGCCTAAATAAACCATCTCGGATTTTAAAGCAAGCGCGCTGAACTGACGACGGCTGTTAAGTTTTGCCTGGAAATTCATCTGGGCAGACGCCATGGTGCGTAAACCAGTCCACTGGAGAGGCTCTCAATCCCTTCGGCGCCCAGTCTGACAGACGCTGTCGAAGATTTGAACAATTACCCAGACAATGCGGCAAGCCAAGGCGAGTTCCCGTCTTCTACGGTGCGGACCCTTTTGTCGTCTCTTCGAGCAGAAGCGGTGACTGATGCCCTCAGCGACTCATCGGGCGACGGGGAAGCTGGCGTGACCGGCGCCAGAGCTGACGGCGGAGCGGCGCTCTTTTAACCCGCAGTCAAGAAGCCTTCCGGCCGACTGCCTATGCCCGCCAGGCATTGTCCCTGCTGGCCGGAGGAGGAGACGTCGTGTCGCCGCGACGCCACGACGAAAAGGACAACAGGGACGGCGTCTTCCTGGAAGAGACCGCGGCGGCCACCGCAGATCGCCCCGCTAATTGGGCGAGCTGTGCGGCGGACCCTTTGAAGTATGCTGCTTGGATCGTGGGAACTCTCGACTAGCGGCACACACACGACCAGAAAGAGCCCTGCTGGCGCCGCCTTGCAGTGCAGTGTTCACGTGGACCGTGCATGCTCGTCCCCCTCACCTGTATGTGTGTGATTGGTGTTCCACTCGGAGAGGAGGAGCCCAACAGGGCTTAAAACGACGCCGCAGAGTGCTGGACGGCGCTCTGAACTATGTAACGTTCAACCACCACGCTCGCGGTTTGTGAAACCACTAACCTTTCTTTTCTGTAAATATGTGTAAATAGTGCCATAAACCTTGTTTTGTTCTCGTATCCTCCAGCGACCTTCGACTCCAACCTTAACAACTGGTGGCAGCGGTGTGATGCCATGAGCAACTTCCTCCTTCTTCGACCTTAACACGGCATAAGTGAGTCGCGTGATGCCGTTTACTACGTCACAGCGACAGCAGCACCGGCCTTTTCAGTGGTCATCCTCGAAGAATATCCTGCTTTAGCGAAATAGTGACGCAACGTCATTGGGCTTCCAGCCCTATACAGTATATAAGGATTCCCTAAAGATAATACGACATGGCACAAGAGGATCAGCACGTTCGTCCTAGTCATTTTTGAAATCCTATGTCAAAGCGGTATATCCATCTCGTCCTCACCATCCCTTTTCCGAGCAAGCTAGTATAAGTATCTGAAGCTGGTGTCACACGCACCACCGAAGTAACAGACAAAACAAGCACGGGAGAATACACCACCCAAAAATTACTCTATCACATACAGTTAAAACAAAGCGACAAAAAGTTTCTCCCAGGGCAAGACTGTTTCGCGGGGCAATATATATTCGTAAAAAAAAACAACACCGGCGCACGCAATCACACCAAGAAAAGCCAGAAGCTGACAAAAAAATATTTATGAAAGTGGACGCTGAGAAAATATGAAGTGGACGAGGATGCAGTGCATAAAAAGCAGTAGTGCAAGTGCATCAAGGAACAAACAGCGGAAAAGGAAGCGCGTGTCACCCAATTTCATCTGGCTCCTTTCGCAGGTGATTTATGCGAAAGATGCTTCTTCGCGGCCGAAAATGAAAGAGTACCAGAAGGCTGGTCGTCCAGCGGGCGAAATGCGGCCGTATCTCTACCGGCTCGCCTGGCTTGTTATTTTTGCGCTGCATGTGCGTTCTGTTTCTTCTTCCATCTGTGCTTCGTATGGTAAGAACGTATACATCTCCATTTCGGCCCCCGACGGCTCTGCAGCTCATCCGCAGCGACGTATCAAACGCAAGGCTAAAGAAGACAGAGGAGACGTTACAGAGCCGCCGGAAAGGAGGACTGCACGCAGTCAGCGACGCTGCAGTCGCGGCGTCGAATCTCGTTTTCACGGCGTGACTCGGCGCGGCTTCGTCGGAATGCGGTGCCCGTAACTTCTCTCAGCCGCGAAGTGGCCCTGGCGTTGTCGCCGTGGGGCCCGTACTGTACATGCAGGCGAGACACACTGGCTCGTTGCCTCCGCCATTATGAAGACGGTAGAAGCACTGCTCACGGCGCCGCGGTCATCCGCACTTCCCCGGGCACACGCGCCCCTCTTTCGGGCAACCTCATCTCGCTGCCCAAAATCTCGGCACGCACCCCGGACACGCGCGGATAAGCGGAGTGCCGGATCTCCATCGTGGAGTGCAGAGATCACCAAAGGCGCGTGTCCACTCGTAGAGAAACGAGATGGCCCTACTTCCCCTTCAGTTCTTCCTTCTTGCTGCAAGAATATGCACGACCATGCAGCAAGGAAGAAGAGTAAACAACTGCGCCAAGTTGTGGGGCTGCGAGAGGCGCATACGAAGAACGCAGTCGTATACACTCGCAACAGGACTCGGCACGTTGTTTTCTCTTTTTTCCGCTGTCTTTATTTCTCTCTACTTCAGGACCTTGCTCGCGTACAGTGTTAGCGCTCCAAATCTGGGATGAGCGGCAAGACGCGGCTGGCTGATCGAAATACGTCATCAGAGCGGCGTGCCGCACGGCTTCATCACGAGAGACAGAGGCGCCAAGGGGGATTCGGGATGTAAGAACTCAGCTCGCCCAGCAAACAGGCGACGCCACCTATGTCACTACGAGGGCCGGGATACGCAAACACTCCACGGCACTTTGTTTTCGTGCTCGGGTTCGCGGGTGAAAGGGGAAGCAATGTTTGCGACGCTGCGTGGGAAAAAAAGGTTTCCCGATAATTGAGTCGCTGACACCCTCCTCCACCTATGCCTTCTCACCGAAGCTCTGAATGCCTTTGTTTACGTGCTTTGCGGCGAGCACCTGATTTGGCCGAATGTGTACAAGGGGCGCTTTCCAAACGATGATTGCACGCACGATGTCTGACCTTGGCGGTTCGTAGAAGACTGGGCCTGCCGGCCGAATCTCTGCTCCTCGAAGAGGGAAAAAAAGCATAAGTAAAGTTTTATTCGCTTCAAATCACATCTGACACGCGCACTTCGAATTGTGCGAATTAGACCCTGCGAAGGTGAATTACCTTCAATAACATGACGCACAAAAAGGCGATACCGAATTCTGAAAACGCCAGGCCTGCACAGAAAGTGCAGCACACTCACAGCGAAAGCTCGAAAAGGTGGACGAACCAGCAAAGAGGTGGAAGAGGTGAAAGAACTGCAGGAGGTGGTGGCTCGGAGGTAAAATATTGGGCTGCCAGACAGAGGACGCCGGCTTCGATTCACAATTTATCCTGTATGTTTTAGTTACACGAAAGTGTTTTAAGCGGGGGTTCACCAACCCTTCAGTAACGTATTTCCGTTCCTGAAATGACGTCGGAAAAACAGACACCATTAGAGGGGAAAAAAGTTCAGTCAAACGAGAGTCGAACCTTCGGCCCCTCGGTATACGCAACAGCTTCCGGGCGCACTCACCACTGCAACACAGTCACACAGTTTGAAGGGCTTACTAACGCGCCTTTGATATCTAACACTGTCCTTTCGCAGTACTAGAAAAAGTGAAGTAATGCGTCTTGAACGTGACATCCACAATCAGCTCACGGCTGTCCCACTCAGCGTGTTTTGAATAGATGAAGTGCAATTTTGTCGACGCCTTAACACGCCGCCAAATGCCGACCTTAGCCCCAAGCGTCAGCCTCACTCATACACTCATGCCTAACAAAAATAGCTCTGCGACGCCTGCCTGCTTCACCTGGATACATGCCTGGCTTTAACTGCGCGTGTTCCCCACTTACGCTGCCGCGAAAAATTGCGGGCGGCCAACACGGAAGACACGATGCGTTTTGCGTTTCCCTCTACATTTGTAAGTACGAGCCATTGCAAACTGCAAGCACATTTGGCGTCCATCTCCGTATCTTTCCAGCCGCTTAGATCTGGGTGCTCTCGTGATCACCCCTTAACTCGGCATGAACCAAAACTGTATGGAAGAGTAAAATGGTTCGACAAATATGACGCGCTGGTGAAGGCATAAAGAATGTCACAAACCCGTCGCCTACGTCGTCAAACACTTCCCGACAGACAGTGGCAGAGATACCCGACGGCGGGTATTGGACACTGCTATGCGAGTATGTGCCACAGGTGATTGACTGTCTATATCAACCCAGCAACGGCGAGTACAGACATGACCAATTTTAATGCGTGAGCGTAAAGGAAAATTGGCAGATCCCACGCACAGTGGGAATCGATGTTATGCGACGCACGTATGAGGAAGGTCCTTCTAAAATGAGCACAACGTTACGAGGCGGACGTAAAATATGCCGTACATGAGTTCCTTGTCATGATTATCGTGTTTGGACGTGTCACATACCTTCGCCATCTGTTCGCTACACGCGATACCAAATTTGGAAATCGATGGATGGATTGATGAATGGACGGACGGATGGATGTATGGCTGATAGATACGCTCAAAGTCACCCATGTTCGCTAAAAAATGCTTCGCATTTAAAACCTCATATCGGCCACGTTGACCCGACGAACGCAAAGAACAATTACCAGGGTCCAAGCAGGAGCCAAACCCCAGCATTCTGCGTGGCAATCAAGCATTCTACCACAGAACCACGTCAGGCCTCGAAACTACTTTTCAAATAGACCCTAATGTTCATGGAACGTCAGTTAATGTTGCAGTGCTGGCTATCCAATTTTATGAACATTCCACGTGTAATCCTACGATACAGCCGTCACGTCGGACTAACGTCAATTGTAATTAGGTGTCATGCGCTGAAGTGCCATGGACTACCATCCTCGTGAGCTTATCGCTTCTGGTGTTGCTAATACTAATGTTCCTGCCGCCATTGTTGCGTAAGCCCAAAGAACTTGTTATATAAACATCTGCAACTCTTCGACATATATCTGCGCATGCAACAATTTACTTATATTTAGCACCATGTCATGACGTGTCACTCAATCAAAAAAAATTACAACACGTTCACTTTCCCGCCGCATGCTTCGCATAACGTCGATTTCTAAGATAAGCGGGATCTGCCTATATTTTTTTTTTACAGTAGGGCAGTGCTGTTCAGTAAATCTAAGATGCCGGGATTAGGCGATCTTAGCTCGAGTTCGGCGTCCAATCAGTCACGCTCTTTTGGCTGCCACACCCCTTTCTATGATTCCCCTCTTAACGCTAGTACAGGTGCCACAAGCATGCATGGCCACAAGGGTTTGTTTATCCATTGATCATGGACGTTAGTCGTCGGGATGGACATGTATCACTAAACGTCAACGAGGACTCATTGTGCAATCTCTCTAATCAATGTAAACATTCAACTACTAGTGTAAGGACAGGTTTTTCGTGTTATACAGATTCTTATGACAGAAATCAGCCATGGTTTAGGAGCGAATAAGGAGCTTCCTTATAAGGAGCTCCTTATAAGGTTCCTTATAAGAGTTCCTTATATAAGGGTTCCTTATAAGGGTTCCCTATAAGATTCCTTATAAGGAGCTTATAGGCCTGACCCCCATCGTCGCCGCCGTCTAAACTCCCCGCCACGTCACCACTACCCACCCCAGCGCTACTAGAACGAGGTACGTTTCGCAGCTTCTCTTGAACGCTAGCCCTCCAAAGTGGACGCGACGGCCGACGTAAGAACGGCGCTGCAGTCCCATCTTGCATCATGCCTCACGTATTCGCAAATCACGCGCTGGCGAGACTGCTTTTTGCAAGCATCGACAACGATATTCCCAGAAAGGCACCAGAAAACGTTCTCTCTCGAACTCTGAACAATTACATTCATATCACCTGATTTTTCTGGAAGTTAACATCACGATATTATGCACGCACCGAAACAATGATGAAGCAGCCAAACTAAGCCCAGCATCGAAGCCTTTCTTTTTTTTGCATAACCAGATTCCTCCTGTAAGAATCAATGGAAAGAAGAAAAGCGTACGCCGTGATTGCGGCAGCCAGTCAACAACACCGGTGCCGCAACTCCCGACAGAATTTCGCTGTAGATGGCATGTACCGGACGAAGTCGATCCATTCGTAATGAAGGCGCTAGTATACGGCGTCGACGGGGCTGACGAAGATCAAACGTCCCTCGCGGCGTTCCGCCACTGTCCCGCCTGGCGGTCGCCACATCCGCCACCACCGCCCAAAACATTCCGCTCCCGGCGGCGGGCGGCAACTCGTTTGTCGTCATTTGGGCGTCGTCCGACAGGACGGTCGCGCTGCAGACGGTGCACCCATCGATACGCGCAAACGTGGACCACTGCCAACTCTAAAGAAGGTGCAAAGCACACCCTTTGACACACACAAGCAACAGATGTGGAAGGAGGATAGAGAGATATAGTGTGTATGAGGAGGAAGTGACCGGGATATGTTCGTAATAACGCCATGCACTTCATGTCGCTGTTAATACAACAGTTTTTCGTTTGTTTGTAAACTTCTGGGCACTAGCACAATACTCGCGGCGTAAGCGAGACATGCCATGCTGACATGGCGACGCAGAGATCAAATAATAGTAATAATATCTGCAGTTTGAAGGCCTCGCCTCCGCTCGGGGCCAATCGGCCCAACAAGTTTTACGAGCCAATACCACGATACGATTATGACGATCGCCATATAGTGAAGAGCTCGAGCTATGTCAATCATCAGATGTTCTTAGACGTACACGGACATCGAACATTAAATGTGTCACCAGCACTTCACCTGCATCGAAATGCGACCGACGCAGTCGGGATTGAGTCCGCGACCTTCGGGTGAACAAACGATCACCGTATACATCGAGTGGACAAATGGAAACACAGCGAAGTGCACGCTACGTCGATGCTGGCATCAAAGGGGTCGACAGCTGGCCAGAACAAGTGATTAGATCGATAGTATATACACACACCTGAAAAGAGCATTACATATGTATACTGACACATTCCAGCATTCTTTTCGCGTGGTGCTAGGATTTATATTTTAAAGCACGCTTGGAATTATCAACAACTAGAATTACTGTACATGCTCCCTACAGAAACCTAAAGGTAGCATATACAGTATACTCTCTATCAAAAACCCGTTTTGCTGCGCAGTCTAGCGGAAGAGCCTTGAAGCAGGATTATGTATATACAGTACATGCCGTGCGATCTGCAGAACAGTTCAAAGGTTCCTATACCGTTGAAAAGCGCCTTCAGAACATCATAGCCAGATTAGCCGTAATCGGGTATACACCACGCACGCTTTAGGCGTCCTTTCAAAGAAGCTCGTCCTCGAAACCACGCGCAGTGACTGCATCGTTGCGACTCTGCTAGTAGCCCCGGGGCTTTTTCAGTAGGCTTCGTTAGCGGCGACGTTGGAAAATGCACGTGGACACACTCTCTCTATATCTCTATTATTATTATTATTATTATTATTATTATTATTATTATTATTATTATTATTATTATTATTATTATTATTATTATTATTATTATTAAGGTCCAGCGTCTGGTATACGAATGCTAGTAAAGAAGTATGCATTTGGTCTGTGCTACATTCTTCTTATTTTTGGTAGGAAATACAATTCGCATTCAATGCAATTGAATAACAGGAACGTAGCACTTGCATACTGAATTTTGTTTTCAGACGTGAATACCCCCCCCCCCCCCGATTATATATACGTGTTCAACTATATTTCTTATTCCGAAATTGCATTGTTTATGACCACTTCCCACCGCAATGGCTTTGGTCTTCATGGAGTCAATAACTTTTGAAAGTTAATAAAAGAAAGGACCTTATAACGCCTAAATGCACGAGAGAGGCATAAACGGTCGTAAATTGTTTAGATAAAAAATCGCAGTGAGCTTGGTGGCGTACTATATATTTCCAGCTTGACATTCTAATACACTGCCACGCTCTCCCGTAGTACCACGTTGTAATACGTGGCTTTTAAATTGCCCCCTAAATCCCGAAAAAGAGAAGCGCTACCGAGCAGTCAAAACTTTGCCGGGCCAATAACTTTGATAACAACATAGCCTCGCGATAAAACGTCCATTTACGTTGGGCAAAACTTGCTTCAGCCTCCGGATTTCCGCATGCACGACAAAAAATAAACGTGAAGGCGAACAAAAAGCTTTTCTTTTCTCTTTTAATTAGGGCATTTCACAAAGCTGAAAGCAAACTGCTACAAGAGAATTACCTAGTTAGCCTGCAGCGTACGCACTTATCAAGACGAAGAAGTCATAACAAAAGGCAGAATTTTGAAGCACCTAAATAAGCACAAAATACGCATGCGCGATCATCGAACGAGCTCTTTTTGCTGTCGCCCACTCCTGCTTCTAATCACGTGGCCAAAGTTATGCGGAAGCTCGTAGGGAAGAAAAGCAGACTTCAGCTAATAAACGCACACTTTTCCAAAAATAAAAAAATAAAAAAAACGCGACGACGACGAAGAAGAATAATGTGAATACGGCAAGCGAAAAAAAAAAACACGAAAATGCGCGGCCACAGTTTACGATGCCATCGGTGCGTAAAAGTAATTTCCCTTAAGAGCCACCAAACAGCGTCGCAAAAATATGCCACGCGCCAACGAAAAACCAGCGAAGAAATACGCCGTAAATGATTCCCGTAAGCAATAAACTTCCAGGCAGCAGCGAGGAAGACAGAATTTACTGTCAAGCATCAGCAGTATCATTAAGGAGGGAAAACGCCACAGGGACAGTCATCCTCCAATCGAGGCCGCTGTATATAAAATAGGCGACACTCCTTCGCTTTGAGCCATTAGACGTCGCGGGGAGAGAATGTTACGAACATTTGCCTACTGGAGAAGAAAACAGATCGCATCGCCAGCCAAGGATTCGAGAATGGCTGCCGAGGCAACGGGGTGCGTCAACGCTGTAAGATTTTGCTACATCGAGCAATGGTGGCTCGCGTTTGCATAACGAGAGAGAGAGAGAGATAGAGAGAGAGAGATAGAGAGAGAGAGAGATGGACAAAGAGAGACAGAGAGAGAGAGAGAGAGAGGTTTTTTTTTTCATAGAGCCCCGAACGGCCGCCTGTACTTAGTGGTAAAACTGGAACTACGTCTCAGGCTGTCAGTTTCGCAGAATTGGCTCTTATCAAGCTGATTTTGACAGGTTTATACTCGGAAGCGGAAATGAGTTCTTTTTCTTGCCTTGTGTATGTAGAATATGTCTCAGTACATGTAATCGCAAGAGCAATGATAGGCTCCTGCTCGTGGAATATACGGAATCTGATTAAGTGACCGAATAAGACTTTCGCTGAGCAGTATAGGGCTTACGAGGAAGGACATTCCCACTGCCGAGCCGTAATATTACAACTGAGGCCGAAAGAGAAACGAAAGTTGTGGCCCAGAAAGAGGGGCTGACAAATACTGCTGCAAACGTCTGTGTCACCAAGCACGGCAGAAAACGTCGCAATAGCGTAAATGGACAAAATTAAGATACCACAGGTTCCTTTCATGTCGCCAATAGGGTACGGCACGAGGAACTTCATCTTCAAGCCTACTCCACGAGGGTCCCATGGTCTTCTAATGTCGAGCAAGACAAAGCGTCTTCCCCGCATCGCAAGTCAGTTGTATACGGTTTCCTCAACGTTGCTATCAGCTTGGCAAGACCAAACCACGGTCAGCCCCTGCAGCCGCGATAATTTTGCATACCGCGTCAAATCGTTTCCGATCTATTCAGGCCAGCACGGCCGGCCTGCAATGCACGATACGGTTTGAAGTCTAGGCAAGCGACTTTTTATTTAAAGCGACCTAACGTCGATTGCGACATACGCAGACACGCCGCTTAGTATCGCCAGAGTCCTTCAATTTTACTGGTCACGAAACTGCTCCGTAACTCAATGGGAGAGCTTCATATGATGCGTTGGGTTGCCGCGCGGTGGCGCCACCATCTCACTGAGGGGATTCGTCGGGCTGGTCGGGCGGCGTTGCGCTCGCTCGAACGGCGCTGCGAGTTGTTTGTTTGTGTTTGCTCCGGTATCGCGGAAGACGATCCTGCTAGGGTCCTGCGGCTCTTGGGTCCCATCAAATGTGAAACATTGAAATCAAGTAAACCATCCCGTGTCGGCGCATCAACTGTTAGTGTCTTACGCACGCATGAAATGATTGCTGTTGCAGTATACGCGAGCCGCCCCACCCACCACACATGGCTCAATATTCACGAAACACTGTTTCACTTAATATGCGGGTATACGTTAGCAACTGTTGACGCAGCAAATAAGACGGTTACACGGGCACGCAAAGAGGTTCGGAAGTGTACATACACCATCACGCCTCGCAGTGTGCGGCTAGAGCTCTTGAACACGAGAGCGCGGAAGACGAAGGCGAGACAGAAAGAGAAAGTACCGCCCTGCTCCTTTCTTTCTCTCTCTCTCTCAGATGTACGACAAAACGTACTCCCCTCAAATAGAGCAGAGGACGCAAGCATCGCGAATCTTCAACCAATTCCAACCGTAAACACTCCCATACCCACTATTACAAGTACATATACAAGATCGCATGCAGCGGGGGCACTACGCCAAAACGGGTGGTAAAGCAAAGCGGCGAATTCCTAAGGCCAAGCGCGAGAAAGCCTTTCTCAGAGGAAGAGGGAAAAAAGAGAAGGAATCTAAGCGAGATTAGCGGTAAGGCTTCAATATATCTTGCAGGGCAGCCAAACCGGCGAGCCTGGGACACGCCGAGGTCCCTCGCTCGGCCGCCGTTCCTGCCCTCGGCGGAGGCCATAAAATCAAGCCCCGGCCACATCGAGCCCAACAACGCCGCCTCGGCGGCAAGCGGAAGGGTCGGCCGGGGGCTGGTCGCCAACTGCAAGCCGTAAAACAGTGGCTAGCGTGGCGCGCCGGCCGTGATTGAAAAGGGCTGCGGCGGCTGCGACGGCGGAAGTCGAAGTGTCGCCAGCGAGCCGCCTGCCTCGAGCCAGCTCTCTTATCGGCCGGCGCAACATGCCTCGCGCTGTTACGCAGGCGCGGCCACGTATATTAAGGAAAGCAAACACTTCAGCCAACAGCACTAAATGTTGGGCTAGTTAGCCGTGGTCAACCATTTAGGCGGAGGAGCCACAACTGCAAGAGCATCTAAGGAGAAAAACAAGGCTTCGTCTGGTTTGGGGTTGCGATTTAACAAAATTATACTTAGGCCACCTGTCTATATTATTATTATTATTATTATTATTATTATTATTATTATTATTATTATTATTATTTAGTACTTCAACGCGTGTCCAACACCACCGCAACTCTAACAGCAGCCCCATGCTTTGCTGAACGCGGTCGCACGCGCTTCATCTTGACTACAATCAGCAAACGGGCCATACCTCGCGCTGTTTTTTGCATACGATGAGGCCATGCCAACGAGCTCAAGTTTATACCCTTTTGAAGCCCATATACCTTCGAAAGCACTGCCCTCACCACTCTGCTTGCGATGAAGTGACAGACAGAACAGCACAAAGTTGCATCCCTCGCTGCACCAGTTACGCTTAAAATAACGTAATTATTTCTCGATTCCACAGGTGGTATGAAGGTGTTCTTACAGGTAAACAGGAGTTGCGAAGGCCTCAAAACCGGCTTGTCACTATACAACGCTCATTACCAATAAACTGAAAGACCGCAACTGAACACGCGCAAACACCATCAACTATAGTTGAAGATAAAAATATCGCGACAGGTTTGCCAAAATACAAATGAAGTAACTCAAACGGCATCTGTTCTTGACACGAGTGACCAAAACGTCGAAGTACGTACTTTTCACGGAGCGAACAATCCCTTAACAAAGATGTCAAGAACACAGTCGCCTGAACGTACAAGCCCTGGGGTACTATTTGTCGATGCCAGTGGCTCAAGCCACCGGCCACCCAAACTTTAGCTAGCTGTACGAAGCCTAGACAACGTGTAAAGCTAACAGTGAAGGGGGACTTCCGCAAACAATGAGTCACAACTAACAACACGAATAATACGTGGCCCTGAAAAGCAAAATCCAAAAGGCCACGAACAGCGCGGAGTGGTTAAGCGCACAAAACAGTCTTTGTCTTGAGCCAAGCCCGCGGGTGCAACTGTCAGCAAACATTTCCAGATCTCCGTCGCAACGAATCGAACGCATATAGGCAGTACTTCATCGCGATTCCCTGGATTTACCTTTATGCCAGTCTTTCGTCATTAGTTAGGATGTGGTTCACACGACGCCATCGTAACTTTTCACGCAGGCAATAACTCACAGAGTTGGACGAATAGCTGGACATGTTTATGCCCCTCCCCCACCACACGCAGATCGTTCAACAGATGATGAAACACAAAATTAAAGCCGGCTGCAGGTCACAGAAATATTAAGCTCCCTAGGTGAAAATTTGTTTCATTTAGGAACCTTAAGAAATCTGGGTGAACAGCGCAACTGGCAAGTAAGCGCCACAACCTGGCCAACGTGGAATGAGTTTTTCCTTCTTTCAGCTCCTTCTTTGTTTCAAATGAGATGTGAAGCATTTATATGTGCACTGCAGGCACTTTGAACGTCTTTTTCTTTTTCTCATATTTTTCTTCTTCTTTCCTTCTTTCTTTCCTTCTTCCTCCCTTCCTTCGCTCTTTGCCAATCAATCAATCTATCTATCTATCTATCTATCTATCTATCTATCTATCTATCTATCTATCTATCTATCTATCTGTCTAACGACAAAATCAGGACTACTAAAGGACCACTAAAGAGAAACAATGATTTTGTTTCGATTGACAAAATGCACCCTGCCAACTCTAATGTCATGTGTTTCACTGTCATATGTTCATTATTAGCGGATAAAATCAAAGTTGAAGTTTCACTTTCAAATTTTACACCGAAATCTTCAAGCGTGACGTCATAAATTTCAAAACGTATTTTTGGTATTTCCCTGATACTGGCACGACGGAACTTACTGAAACTTCGTATACCAGATGTATAGCATCCAGGGGTGACATTTTTTTTTAACGAATTGGAAGCAACGTATAAGGCACAGCACACGCCTTCAAAATCTATGACGGCCCAGTGTTTCGTGCGGGAATTTGAAGGTGCTCCCGTACCCGTACCCGTCTGCACCCACACATCTTTTTTTAGCCGTACAAATTGTATTTTACAAACACACGAATAATCTTTATGCTATTTAGTGTCCCTTCGGTGAGCACGAACCTAGTGGCCGCTTTCGCCTCGCTCTAGAATTACATCGTGGTCAGATTTCGAGCAAAAATATCGAGCCGTTTCTAACATCGCGTGAGGATAAAACAAAACCAAAACAATAGAAATATGAAAACAAAACAAAAATATCTATATGAATGGTCGCCTACAGCCGCTGCTAATATCCAGTCCCGTTTCCAATCGCAGACTCGACGCATCAAAAACGCAATTGAGACAACCCCACCATCATGATGCTGTTCTTCACGAACACATATAAACACCACGGCATCGATCTCTTCCGCATTTTATCGAACACACAAGAGCGCCAAATGATAGAACAGAACACCGCGATCGATAAAAAGCAGAATCGCGAAGACACAGAGACCTCGAAACTTCTGCAGAAACAGAAACCCCCACGAATGAAAGCAGTCTCCGATACACAAGCGACGCGTGTATGGGAGTCGCTGTTCGATCGAACTTTACGATAGTTCCGCTCGTATCATTCTCTACATCTGCCAATACATCAACGCGAAAAAAAAAAAAAAGATCGGTCCGAAAAGTTGGCTGGGAAAGCGTAAAAGGAAATCAGAGGAACCAAGCTAAGCGCGGGAAACGGCGGCGTGAAAGGTCCGCTATCTATTCACAGCCGAATTGAGTGAATTGGTTTTGTTCACATCAATCCGTATACACGCCGAAAGCATATAGATGAGCGAAAAAAAAGAGAAAAACGAGAAAAAAAACGCCCATATACGAACCGATAATGGGACCAGTATTAAAGAAGCAACGATAAGTAAGGGTCAAACAGCCGTGGCATGCGCTCGCGACGAGCTCGAAATAGATCGAACATCAAGAACGAAATGTGGCTGATGCGAAATTTACGCTCGTAAGCACGCTACATGCCTATTAGGAATCCAATTCACTCAGACGCGTTAGACACAGCCAACCGAACACGGCTCCTTTCGTAACATATCCACGCCTCCTTTTTTTTTTTAATCTTCTTTAACAACGGCCTATATAGACAAACGAATTCTCGTTTCGGAAACTTCGGGAAACTCCCGAAGGAAGACGGAAATGACATTACAGGCTGTTCTATATAGCAGTCAAGAGGGACAATAAAACAATCAAACAAAAGAGATCGACTAATTTCTATTCAAACACGGACCGAGCGAAACAGCGAAATGAGACAGGACAAGGCGCCTTTCTCGACTCTTCTTCGCCCAAGACCTCCAGCACGTGCTCGCTTGAGAGAACGTCTGTTTTTTTTTTTTCTTTAGAGTTCGCGTCATCTGACGTCTTTCAACGTACTTACTTTAAGGGAGCCTTCAACCGCTGAATACTGTAAGCTCCACTTTCTGTGACATTTCTTTAGAACGTTCAGTCGTTCCACGGACGCACAAAGAGCTCGTATACACATCGCATCACCCTCCAGTAGACCCGGCAAATCGATTGAGAGTTGGATTTGACATACGTCCCATGAATATGATGCTATGAAAATAAAAAATGAAAGAAAAACGAAGCTAGAAAAATTATCATTGCCCCGCCGCGGTGGTCTAGTGGCTAAGGTACTCGTCTGCTGACCCGCAGGTCGAGGGATCAAATCCCGGCTGCGGTGGCTGCATTTCCGGTGGAGGCGGAAATGTTGTAGACCCGTGTACTCAGATTTGGGTGCACGTTAAAGAAACCCAGGTGGTCTAAATTTCCGGAGCCCTCCACTACGGCGTCTCTGATAATCATATGGTGGTTTTGGGACGTTAAACCCCACATATCAATCAAGAAAAATTATCCTTTGCTTTGGAGCTTCGCAATGTGCACGGCGAGATGGGGGCAATCTGGTTTGTTTCATCAAATTTCTTTCACCTCCGAAATTTCTAGAAAACCAGGCGGAAATCACAGAGGTTTTTTAGTGCGTATTGCCATTTGCTGGGTATCCCCTTTTTCTGAGTGGCATCGCAGCTGGCTACAGTATTATTTTGCGAAAAACGCAAGCGTGAAAGCCTTTTCAATATAGTACGCGCCCCGATCTTTGAAAATCACCACGCGTGAAAATATGGGACAATACGTCCAATGCACTCGGCGAAGCGCCGAAGTTTTCCTTGGAACCCAGTGTCCTTGAAAAAAATTAAGCTACTATACTACGACGCTACACTTCCACTGAACTAATGATGCATCTCCGCGCGAATACACAGTATTATACGCTTCTCAATGACAACGACAATTCACTAGCCGGCACGCGCAATTTGTCCGTCCACGCGGGATGCATTGACTGAATCCGCAAAACTTCCGCAATGCGGTCTCAAGATGCGTACCGAAGGTTTTATCTCATCATGTTTCCGGCAAGCAGTGCCAACAATATTTCACATTGTAAAATATGCACACAGCACGCATTACTGAACCTCTGCACACAGCACGCATTACTGAACCGAACGGTACACCTTATATGCTTTGCTGCACGCGGCACTCATCTGCACGCGTCATTAACAGTTGAACAACAGCAGTCAATAATGCTCATTGTGGCACGTTGAACGATCTTAACGAAACGGTATCATTTGCCTCGCAAAACACAAAATAAAACGATATAAATAACAGCTACACGAAAAGAAGCTCCAGCGCTCTCGTCAGCCAAAGAACTCTTGCAACCAGATTTTTTTTTTCAAGTATGCATGACGTCGCACATTTTGTTGTCTAGTTCTTGCTTATATATGCAGGTATAATTTGACACCATTTTCCCTGTCACTTTATTTTGTATCATAGACTACAGCTTCACGCTGCTCTCCCTACAGTTGCTTCTCTGCACATCTCGAAGTAATGATTGATTGAATGACAGTGCCTCCCCCGTTTTCTCCCATCACTTCATATGCATAACGCCGCTATGTCTCACTCAATTAGCGTCGTCAGGCACCAACCGATCCCCTGCTATAGCGTTCCTAAGCACTTTTCCGTGTTTACCCCACGACAACGTCCTTACGCTATCGTGCATCCATACACGAGTCCCAGTGGACCAAGAGATAGGACAGGCGCCTGAACGAGAACGAAACACCGCAAACAAGAATATCGCTACCACCCTAGTACTGCCGGAAAAACATGTCAGGTGTGAGAAGACCGGAAAGCGAAGAGGCCTCGCTTCGCTATTCAAGTGTATAGACGCGAACGAACGAAAGCCACGTCGTGCGGTAAAGAGGCGGCTGCCCAGTGCATGCAGCAAGTGACCACATGCCGAGTACACTGTATATGTGCGCGGTGGGAGGATCGTACGCCTTGGGCCCTCACCACAACGATTCTGTTGTAGTTACCGGGCGCACAAAGGTCACTGCACTCGTTGCACAGTCTCCGTCTGCGAAAAGAGCGCGCTTTTCAGACACAGCGAAGTAACAACTGAGACGCTTATTCGCGTTCATCTCTTCCTGTGAGTACGTTTCATGCGTCATTTGTGCATGAGAAACGCGGGGCACGTTTCGATCTGCCTGCCGTTTTTCGCGTCGCCTTCCAATTTGTTGCTATCGCATTCATTGCTTCGCATTTGCGGCGAAGCTGTGACTTGTTCTTAAATGTGTTCAAACCAGCCGTAATCAGCACTATTATAGGATCGGATTTCCATGGGTGTCCAAATGCAAAAATGCACGTGTGCTCACAGTTTGGTGAAAGGAAAGAAAACTTCGAGAGGGATGTGGAAAGGGACGTAAATGTTGACCCAGATTCCAGCGCTATGTATGCACCTGGCTCATTTTCCTGTTGTAGTTCTGGCCCATGAAGCCCATCACTCTTGAGGCGCTTGCAAACAGGTGGCGTTTGTGCTTTGTTAATCAATATCACAGCTCGCTGACAAATCAACCTACAGGCAATCTTCTCGCAAGATTGCAGGACAAGCAAGAGCGCCGAATAGGGGATGCTGATGCTGCTCTTGATCGATTCATTCCAGTGATTCTTGAATCTGTGCGCTACGTAGAGCCTGCTCGACAAGGTTAGTAAACAGTATAACGATGGTCCTCTCGTGCCACTAGAGAAGCACTTAGCGAAGGCAGCAATATCGCGTATAAGAGATACACCGTTAATTTCGTCGCACCGACGTCGGTTCTGGCCACTAAACATGCCCACGAAAACCGACGCCTCCCATCTCGGTCTATTGAGAAGGACATATATATATGCATAAGTATATATTCAGGATCTCCGGAAGACCCGCACGTCGCGGGTTCGAATCCCGGCTGCGGCGGCTGCATTTCCGATGGAGGCGGAAATGTTGCAGGCCCGTGTGCTCAGATTTGGGTGCACGTTAAAGAACCCCAGGTGGTCAAAATTTCCGGAGCCCTCCACTACGGCGTCTCTCATAATCATATGGTGGTTTTGGGACGTTAAACCCCACATATCATCATCATCATCGGGATCTCCGGAAACGCACACAAAACAAAAACGTGCATTCGCGCGAATCCACAAAGTACCTTGCGTCGACAATCGTGCCCTATCACGGCAAGCATCACAGACCTGGCTGTGGATGGAAACCAAACGACAAAACAAAACACCCCGCTGTAGTTGGAAGGTAACGTACAAAACAGCGATCAATGCAGCACGATGCCAGAGCGTAGCTTCGCTGCTCTCGCACGTTCTTTTCGCGCGTGCGGCGAGCCGGCGCCGTGTTCGCTGCCAAACGACTGCAGGCGCTAATCGAGGGGGACACGCGAGCACAGCCACATCGAACCCCCTCCCCACCCCCAGGCTCCCCTTCGTCGACAACGTAATTAGCAACGCCGCCAAAGCAGCACTTAACTAACCGGCGCAAGAACACAAAAATAAAAAAAAATCAACCAGCGCGGGTTTATCGCCAACACGCGCGGTTCCAGTCACTTTCCTTCTTCCTCTCTATACACCCGTCCCGCGTAATCAGCGACATATATCGAACGCGAAAAAAGGTAGCCGACGAACGTATGAAACGAAAACTCGCCGTCCAGGCCGTGATGGAGCGGGCACAAACAAATCGAATGAGCGAAGCAACAAGACAAGCGAGAAATACGAAGGAAGATGTGACATATAGTCATGTTAAAAACACTGCGCATGCAAAGGCGGACGCGAGAGAAAAGTCGAAGCCCCACAAATGCGTTTGTGGTGAACGTGTTCATCGCTGACTGGACGTGCAAACGTGTTTGCACCGCCAATGCTTTAACATGAGCACGTAACATAGTTCGGCTTTGTGTTATTCCAGGTAACAGGTCATAGGACGACTCCTGAAAACATAAACTGCAGAGATCAACATGGCGTAACATGACCTCAAGCATTCAAAAAAGGAGGTACATTATACTAAGGTGAGTCGTACAGTATTCCAATCTCATGTATGCTGCATTCGTGGTGGTATGTAATGTTACAACACACGCAGCTGAAGACGGCACACAAAGAGGCGCGCTCTGAGAAGATAACTATAGCCTCCGAGATTCCACCGGCACGCCATCTCGGAGACCATGCGATAACAATAGGCGCCGAGACGGCAGCCGCGCGTTGTAGTAACGAGAACACCTCTGCAAAAGGTACCACTCGCCTACGCGGCATTAGACTGCGAAATAGGACTCGCCTAACTATGTAAGCGTTTCCTGCGCGCGCATAACATTCCGGTGGGTGCGTGAGTGGAGGAGGGGGGGGGGGGGCTGCATTTGAATTTCGAACCACGTCGTCACCGCTAATGCAGCCTTCGTGCATTATTACTTCGACGACGACTAATGGACGCGAGACGCGGAATCAGCGAGATGCGTCTCTCTCTCTCTCTCTCTCTCTGGAGTTGTGCAAGGTAAGCATACAAGGCCAGCTCAAGCAAGCCGCGTACCCTTAAACCCGTTCCTTTGCGCCTACACCTCTCTCCTTAAACACTTCAAATGTTGCATGAGCGTCTACGATCTCACTGCGCATCAATATCAACATCAAAGTAAGACGACTCAGGCGGCCGATAACTGCCGAAAAAGAATGTAGGGACGCAGAATGGCGAATGCGATTTCCCTCTAACAGCGGCTACGCGACAGCACGCGCACACGGAGAGCGTCTTGAGTAAACGAGATCAAAGACTGACAAGACCAATAGCTTGCATCGTACGACAGTTGGGCATATAGTCGATTGACTCAATATGATTTTCTTATTGCATAGATCTGCTTCATATCTTTCCGTACTGCCCGTATCGATTTCGTCTTGCATGTCACCTGAACCTTTTTTTTTTGTATATACGGTACTCCGTTCCCCTGAAAGAATCTCAGGATCGGTGAAGCCGTAGGCGTGCACGACATTCACTTAGGCAGATGTCGGCCCACGTCGCGTCCACTCTGTAGCATTCGCGAGAAGACATCTGCAGCTTTGATGTTCGTCTAGGCTGCGCCAACCATCTTGACCTACACAGGACGCCGGCGTGACGTACCTTGAGGGCGAGCGCACAACTTGTCGGGAGTCGTTTACGTCAGAGTAGGACCGCCGTCTTTATCCCAATATCGAAGCACGTACACGTGTCAGGCAGGAGGAAGTGACTTTCGAGTACTTCATCGAACAGCCGGCAAGGGTGAGTGTAGATCGACAAGACGAAAACTATAATGAGCGCCAGGCGATTACGGGCGCTCACTGGCGCTATTCGTTTTACGAAAGACATGAGTGCATAAAAAAGGATTCTCTTCAGGATAAGAATGCGACAGCTTGTTCGGGAATGGGATAGTTATCAAGTATATAGCAGGCACCTCTCAACCTTACTTGAACGTGGCATTTTAAGATAGTTTGAAAAGGCCTAAGTTATGCGCACATACATTTCTTCCCTTGTGGCATGGGTCGGGTGTCCGCCTAAATGCGAAGCGAGCCAACGAGTGCGATTGCAATGCGAGCGGCACAAATGACACTCTCGCGTTCGACTCGCGAAGGTGAAGCTCAAGAGCATACCCGAGGTTTTACAAAACGGTTTCAAGCAGTGGCTTGGCACGATGGTCGACAACTGCTTGCCACGCAGAAGACCTGAATCCGATCACGTTTGGCAGTCATATCATTTATTATTTGTATTTTCTGCGGTTTTTCACTTACGACAGAGAGCGATATTTACAAAAAATAAAAATAAGAACAGCACACCACCAGCAACGACGCTATTTATTTTCCCAAAACAAGTTTTTTTAAAGGCTATTGCATTGACAACTCTACGCAACAATCGAAAATTGTACTTGCTAGCAAAGCATTCTGCTCGTTAGCACGGAATCGTATACGCGGACACAAAACATTATAAAAAGGTAAAGAAAAGCGGACGAATCAAAGCTGACATAAAAACGTGGCACGTCAACTGTTCTAAAACGTAGGAAAATCAGCAATACAGGAAAAATCAGTTTCCACACCTTTTGCATCACTCGCGTCTGCACCCTGTTTCCGTTTGTTTTGAAACTGCATCACATGACATAACCTTGGCGCTACGAACAGCGGGTTTTGCTCCAAGACATCACCAGCGATAGCACGTGCCCTTTTATGGTCTTGGAGACGCTACAAGTACGCGTGAAAAGACGCTCATCAACGTTCGCTCACTCACGCCCGCACGTCCAACGCAAACGTTCCGACGCATCAACCTCAATGCACTGTGCAATTCTTGGCCGCATGCTTTGGCTGTAACGGAGTTCGGCTTTCTTCAACTATACGGGTAGCACCCAAGTGGCCGCAGGCCATCTACCCATAAAGATTAACGTCTTCACGCAGCCTTGTCTTCGTTAAACGCAATGTTCGCACCCACTCCATGTATAATGCTTGTTTTACTTACGCTGTAGTTTTAACCACGTAGAAACCGAATTGCCCAATCTTCAACTTCACAAACGATAAAGGAAATGAGATGAAAACGACATGCGACTAGTCCTCGGTTCACCCGTAATTCCAAACCCCTGCCGGCGTGACCTCCACCGCAAAGCTTATGCAGACAACTGTAGTTACCACACTCGGGGTGTTGTTGCCGTGCTTTGTCACGACTGTTCGGCACAATGAGGTGCACGCCCCGCTATTAGCGGCACTCGAGAACAGCCCCGTTAAACTTTGAAGCAAACGCAACCGGGAGGTGTAGACGGACAAACAGCCCAGAAAAAATTCACGCAGACGGAAAATATTGGTTGAAATCGAGAGGCCGAGCTGTGTTCCGTGTACAAACGCCACTGCCCTTTCATATTTTACCCGAGAACAATATCCACTAAGAAAAAATAGTCCTTGCTTGAATAGGACACACATTCGGATTCCTCTCGATCATGTTATAAGCTTGATTGAGAAATAAGCGCATAATGGCTGAGTTGCGATCGGCCATATTGAGAATGACACACAGCTGATGGCGACGCGCCAGCTAAAACCTCCTAATGAGAGGAGCGGTGCAAGCGAAGTATTCACTGAGCGAACAAGCAAGAAAATCAGAACAGAAAAGCAAGGAGCCACGAACGGATTCTCGGAGGAGTTTCGCAGCTGATCAATCGCGTAATAAAGTGGACGCGCGGCCGTTCACGGAAATCACGGCCATCTGGCCCACCAGGGAAGGCGCCGCGCAGCGATTCTGAGTGGGTAACATCATAAACACCACAGATCAACGCAATAACCACTCGAACGCCGCGAGTGTTCCCAGTCACCCGGCATGAAATGACGAAAGTACCCGCCAGCTTCCAAAAAAACAACGAGAAATGCGAAATACCGAAAGGAAACCGCATTCCTAAGATGAAAGGGACATATTACAAAGAGCCAAACGCCGCCATGCAGAACGAACGAAACGTGTTGCAAGAGCAAGTATCGGCAGTTATTGAGAGGAAAACATAAGAATCAACCGACATCGTCACGATGATGTGGAGACAGGGATTGGCGTACCACGGTTGAGAAGCGCAGCGCGAGTCCCAACACCGAGAAGCAGAGATAGTGACAAATAATATACTTACCGAACGAGGGCGTACGACGGGTAAAATTAAGGGAGTGACGAGCTCGTATGTTGAGTCCTGTACGTGAATTTCGCCCGACGCAAAGCACTTACACATATACATGTCTAGCGCACAATACGTACCTGGCGCACAGGGTCATGTCAACAGCGAACAGTAAGGCGGCTTTCATTATCGCGACACCCAATTTAAGCTAGACCAGCACAATCAGCTATATGAACGCGCGTCGTTTTACCCGCGCAAACAAAACCAGCTCGGATAACAGAGAGGCACTCCATACCTGACATTGAATTAGCCTAATCGATAGTAACAGGGCACACAAGCGACCCAACCTCCAACAAAACAACATACGAGGGTTTCCCAGAACGAAACAAAACTAAAGCATCCACGAGAACGAACCGAAAGGAAATCCTAAGCGAGCAAACAAGGCGTAATTATTGGGAACTTGAAACTAATCGCTCGATTTCATTAGAAACTCCCCACTGTCAGCCTCCTTTGAAGTGCGAGGAAGGGTGGTTCGCTCGCATAATACGCTATAAGTGCAAGGAGATGGGAAAGGGGCGAAAGCGTTCGAAGCCGCTCGAAGGAAAGACGCGCGGTACGGAAACCGCGTGGCAACGAAGTTGCTGCACACAGAGCGCATCCGGCAAAGCAATTTCACCACGGGGCGAGCGTTGCGTTTGTCAGGCGCAGACGCGCCGGGTGCACGCCCGAAAAAATCGCGGGCAACACACCGGCAAAGCCATCAAGCAGCGCTCGCGATATTTCCACAGACACGCAAATGGGCAGGGAACAAGCCAGCTCACGCTGCATAGCTCTCTCCGAGACTGCGCGGCTCTATAAGCGCCCACCCCCCTCTCTATCTCCCGGCGGCGGTTTTCCGCAATTAAAGGTCTCCCACCCTGAATGTGACGTGAGAGGAATTAAAAAATATACAACACATAATAATCTCGCGGAGCTTTCTCAGTGTACGCGTCGGCGCACGTCAGCGAAAACGCTCCGACCACGTCGCGACCGTTGATTATACAACGCGTTTTGATCAATGCCACCTGCACGGCCCTGCACCACCGCCAAAGAATTACTCAACGCTCTGACGAAGCAAACGCAAAGGTGCTGTGGAAACGAAAAACGCGAGCGCACGATGTTGCTGCCACAAAACGGCGCGCGAGAGAAATTAAACAAGCGTATATTTCAAATGTGAAAGCAAAACCATAAATGTACAAACTTCTCTGCCGCGAGTGTAACCATCTAAGCCGCAAAAATAGACGAAAAAGGGAGAGCGGAGGCAAAAGTTCACTCGATCGACAAGGGAAAGGAGCAAAATTCAGTGGAACGAGAAGAGGACGAAAGCCATTAGAAACGTCTTGAGGGAAATTCTCGGAATGGATATACCACCAGCGTAAAAGAACGGAAGAGCAAAACTTAGCACTTCTGTTGAGCACAACTGAAAACAGTCTAAAGCTTGTAGCATAAACAACCATTCTAAATACAAGAAAGCGAGAAGCAGCGAACGCGGACAAAAAAAAGACGTCCGCGTATCTTCGTGTTCTGCTGCAAATGTCGTCCAAAGACGACATTTGCCCGTCTTATATGCCGGGCGTACAATGCCGGGCGTCCATGAGTCCTGGTCTCATCCGCGGCCACGCGCGATGCTGTTCTCGTACCATTTCAGTCCTGCCAGGTTGCAGCACCATTCGTGCATAGCGCCACATTTTCAGTGCAGCCTAAGAAACACTATAGGGTGTTTAGAATAACGCACCTATCTATTTTATAGTGAAAGAACACACTACCTAATAGTTACGTATTGATGTTACGGCTTAGATATGCATAATTTTTGCCTTTTTTAATCCACAATGTTCACAAGTGTCTATGGAGCCACCAGTTCAAGATGGCTGGGCGTTCAGCAACTCTAAAGCTATGCCCGGGAGGCTGAATCATGAGACAGACAGACAGACAGACAGACAGACAGACAGACAGACAGACAGACAGACAGACAGACAGACAGAGACAGACAGACAGACAGACAGACAGACAGACAGACAGACAGACAGACAGACAGACAGACAGACAGACAGACAGACAGACAGACAGACAGACAGACAGACAGACAGACAGGCAGCAGAAGGCAGCAGACAGGCAGGCGACAGGCAGCCAGGACAGACAGGCAGGCAGGCAGGCAGCAGGCAGGCAGGCAGGCAGGGCAGGCAGGCAGGCAGGCAGGCAGGCAGGCAGGCAGGCAGGCAGGCAGGCAGGCAGGCAGGCAGGCAGGCAGGCAGGGCAGGCAGGCAGGCAGGCAGGCAGGCAGGCAGGCAGCAGGCAGGCAGTCAGGCAGGCAGGCAGGCAGGCAGGCAGGCCAGGCAGGCCAGGCAGGCAGGCAGGCAGGCAGGCAGGCAGGCAGGCAGGCAGGCAGGCAGGCAGAGGAAGGAGGCAGGCAGGCAGGCAGGCAGGCAGGCAGGCAGGCAGGCAGGCAGGCAGGGCAGCAGGCAGGCAGGCAGGCAGGGGCAGGCCAGGGCAGGCAGGCAGCCGGCAGGCAGGCAGGCAGGGCAGACAGACAGACCAAAACTACCAAAAGACTCCTGAAATATCCAATAAAGAATATCGTCTGTAAACGCCGGATGAATACCTCGTGTTGTTAACTTACAGATAAATCTAAGTGCGGTGCAAAAGTGAGCGCGAACGGATTCGGCAGGCTAGACAAGAGCACAAAGACGACATAGATGGCGAGATCGTGCTAAATATGTTCGACGGCTAATGAATCGGCCAAGACGTAACGTATTATAGCAACGGGTGCCATAGCGGACGGCAGCGGAAATATCAACCACTGGGTGTTGCTAACGTCCACTAACATCGAACGGTACACCGACTGTGGTATTTTGGCTACATAGAAATAAGCTGGAGATGGGGAAATGGGGCCATCGATGAGTTCGTGGGTGTATGAGTGCGCAGCGACTAAATGAAAAAGCGATGTTAGCATACAACATACAGTACCTCTAAGGGTGTCCACGCCTGCACAAGTGTCTTTTCAGGTATTGTCACCCTATACACACGAAAGATTCCCACGGAAGCACATGGATCGGTGCCCATTATTCATTTGGCTCTTCTCAATATATTTCGAGCAATAGAGCACCCAAGTGCACATTCCCGGTGTGAAGACTCCAAGTGAAACGAGCATATAATCTACACTGTCTCACCAGAAAGTCTCAGTAGTCACTACCAGGGCAACTGTAGAACTCCTGAAAAATACTGCGCCAGACATTAGACTCTAAAATTAAAGTCCCTGCGCTACGTGCATATATCATGCATACGCATCACCTCTTCCCCTCGCCGTCATCATTTTCCTCCTTTCCCATCTTCCCCTATGCAAAGTAGCAGGCCAGAGCACACATACTCAAGCCGTGCACTCTGCCTTTTTCGAATAAACTCGCTCTCTCTACCTCTCGAAGCATGATTCTCTTAGATTCGGTGAAACAGAAATCATAAGCTACAACACTAAACCCTTCCACAGATCAGAACTCGTGATAAACACCGGTGCCACAAGTTCCAGCTTCGCAGGTGAACAACCTGCAAGGAGTGCTGGAGCAGTGAATTTTACTAATCGCGCTAACGCACACACATGTTGGTCGTCAGAGAACTTCGGCCGGAAATATTTTTAGCATAAATTGGCCAGAAAACGTCCCCACGCGCCCAGAAGAATACCGAAAGACAAAAATAGAATGAAAACTTAAAAACACTACAACAAAAATCTACTGCATTGACAGCGGACACAGGCTCAAAGAGCATGCCTGAAGACAATATTGTAATGCATGTCACACTTCCTGCTTCATCTCCATATATTTATTCTATTCTGCTTCCCTTATCAACGTCCACTCAGATTTTTGGTGTGGACAAAATCTTGCCACGTGTGGCAGCGTGACAGGTCCTTCCCTCGGGCGAAGCAGGATGCTGCTTCCTGAAAAAAATAACACCTCCACGAATGACACTGGCTTAACACGCGCGCAAGCACGGCAACGTCTACGACTATAAACGTCATAGGGACGGCCAGCAGCTCACGCAGAGGCGTCCAAGGCTACAATATTCTTTGCACGGTACACTTTTACGTTCATAAAAAGGAAGACTGCGGCTAATGCCTATTCCACACCCACGCCTGACGCATCTCAAAAGACACACGCCGAGAGACAGACACACGAAGCTTCGTAAAGCGCCAAAGAGGTAAACAGAACACCTCCACTCTGAGCGCGCGAAGAATTCTGCGTTCCTCTAAAAACTTAAGCCACCTCTTCCTACGGGTGACACTCATTCATTCTGTCCTCTTTCTTCCCCCACCCCCTTCCCGCCAACTTTGAGTCGCCCGCCAAGGGGGAAGCTGGCACGCGCTGCTCATATCCAAGAAAGCGTAACGCGGCGTACACGGAATCGAAGATGGAGCCGCTGCGTCGTCCAAGACGGAATAAGGTTTGGCGAAATCGATGAAGAACGTCGGGTGGCAATACTCCAACTCCAAAGGCTGCAAACGTATACGCACGAAGTAGCACGCCGAATTCTCTCTCTCTCTTTTCATTATGCCCAGTCAGTACGTTTTTGAGGAGTCAAAACTATAACCAGAGCGCTTTTCTCGACACGGACGGAACATTTATGCAGGCCATCCTAATTGCGAATGCCAGTAGCTTTACAAAAAAGTACTAACAAAACCACGTCTACACGTATTCAGCTTCGTTTCCGCGGATGAAGCTAAAAAAAAAGCCAGGTTCGAACAAGATAACTTCGAGATAAATACGCATGACCAAAGTTTGCGCTCCATTCTGCACCTTCTACGAGGCAAAGCTCTTCGCAAAAATGGCGCCTCGAGAACGGGCCACCGGCGTAAATGAACACTCGCTTTCGCGAAAGAGTGCGCGAGCGCGACGAGGTGTGCGACTTGGGGAAGCAAGGCGGGACGCTGCAGGAAATTCCTCGCACTTCATTGCGAACTTGGCGCGAATGCCACGCATAAACGAAACCAGAGCGGTGGTTGCAAAGGCGCAGAGTCATTCTGCTGCATTCCTCGCAGTCTCGAAATCCAACACTCTAATAAAAAGAGAAAAAAAAAGATATTTTCGTTCTTTCTGTTAAGTCCTAACTTCTCACGTATGATATATGACGAACTTTAAAATACGCCTTAACACTCGGGATAGCGGCGCCTCCAACTACTCTTCGAAGAGAGCTTAAACATCTTAAAAGAGTGTTAACTAGTACTTTCAAAGGGAGCTTATTATGTGACGAGTGAGGACCCACCAAAAGAAGCAAAAAAATTCTTTTTTTTCCCTCAGAGTGCACCCGAAATCCCGTATGATACTCGTCTTTTATTAAAGTTTAATAAAGCTCGTCCGCCATGCTTGAAAATTATACCCCATGTGATCAATGGTATGGTATAGAAAGACTTTATTTAGGTCTGTCGGGGCGTGAACTAGCACGTAGCAGGCCACTCCCGCATCGGGACAGAGAGGCCTAGTCTCTCCAACACGTCGTGGGCCCGTTGAACCATATGTATATCCATAGTTGTCTCCTTGAATCCGGACTGCGTATAGCGCACCATCCCACTTAGACGACGTAACGTCTTCAACCCGTAATGCAGGACACCGCCATAGCACGTGATCTAAGCTGGAAAATCGGAGCAAAGCACGCATGTGTTTGATGTCTGAATTTCTGGATATATCTTGTGCAAGACTGCGGGACTGGGATTATGCCTCGACCTGCAACAGTCTGAGCGTTAATGCATGAGGCTTGTTCAGTTTACTGTGCAGTGGCGGATACTTTTGCCTCCTCAGATAAAAATTTTTAATAAGTTTATTGTACGTCGTTGGGGGATCATTGTTGTCCAGAACCTCATCGCCGCACCCTTGAGTATATAGCTACGCGGTCGGCGACTCTTCGCGAAGCTCTGTAAGCCGACTAGTTGAGGTTGGATGGACCACCCTCGATCTGTCCCATGCGAGCGGGGAACCATGCAGACGATTGTGTGTTGTTGAGCTTGTTGAGCTTCTTTATTTCGCAGGATACGCATGGCTGATTCTTAGATGGTGCTCTTAGCGAATGCTCGGACTACCGATCTCGCGTCGCTGTTTATTGTTGTTCTCCCGACCTGTTCGGCAACCTCGGCCGTTGTGGTCCGGATCATCGAGGAGTTTGTAACAATGTCATCTTGATCAACGGTGACTGCAACGAATGATTTTCCGTTTGGGTGCCGTGCAGGGTCAACGAAACAGCAACTCCGGGCTCCATGGGCATCATTCAGGAGGGGTTCAGCCCTAGCCCGTCGTCTGCTAACATTTCACTCAGGTTGGACATTCCGAGGTGTGGGTGCCACGATAATACGCTGTCTGAGTTCTCGATGAATGCTGCCCTATAGGTATCGATTCATGTCGGGTGTAGTCCAAGCTCTCCCAGGATGTTTCTACCGGCACTGGTGGTAGGGAGTCCGGCAAGCATGCACCCTTTCTTGCGGCTCAGCAATCTCTTCAAGCGTATGGTGCACGTCGAGGTGGAGCTCCCTCTTTAAGCTCGCGTACATGGGAAGCTTATTGGCCCTCTTTACCTCTTTTCTCCCCTTCATCCCTTCCCCAGTGCAGGGTAGCAAACCGGATGTGCGTCTGGTTAACCTCCCTGCCTTTCCTTGCATCTTTATATATATATCTCTCTCTCTTGACCGCTTTTTTTATTGCGATAGCAATTATATGGGCACTCTCGGCTGGATTTTGCCGCCGGCGTTGGCGTCGATCTCACGCACCGTATATGTATACGCATCTATATATGTGAAAACGCAAGAAAGAAAAAAAAATATACAAAAAACACCTTTTTGAGCATCGCGCTGCACTGTCAGCGCAGCGCCATAAACACTACAGTCCTTAGAGTTACTTGTATGTGCATCTTCTAGTATAAAGGCAGACATAAAAAAACATAGACGTGTTGTTAAGGCGCCTCGGATATGCGCAATATTTGTTTTTTTAATTGACAATCGCACAACTATGAACGCTAAACCTTGATTAATATTGGTGGGCGCTGCGGATGGGGTTGGCCGTTTGGTGCCGTTTGAGGTATTGTTGCATTGCAGAGCTGTTTCTGGTAAAAATATTTACTATGAATGAGGCGACGCTCGGGCCGAGGTCACCACCTCGCGTTGAGTTAACACGTAGACGAAATTGTGGTAAAGTTCACCAAACATAGGAACTTCAATTTTCTCAGCCAAGCGTATTACATTAAGCATACAGGGAGAACTAACTTCTAGTTCTAAGTACGCGTAGTATTTTGTAAAGCACGGAAAACGCACTTACTACTACAACGCAAAGCCCCAAGGCCGACTCTCATGCACAGATAAAACGACTAGGCGCGCCGCAGTTCCGGTGGGGGCGACTTGTATTTATTTTTACTTTCTAACTAACAATAAGACACAAATTGGCGCAACACTCGAGTGCAGTGACATTTAGATCCTGCGAGGACATTACACGAGATAAGTGTTTCCGCTCGTCCAAACGTTCCTTCATGCTACCGCGTTAGAGGGTCGACAGAGAAATACGTGGGCCGACGTAGTTAGGATATAACGATGCTACTATATGCCATGTGAGCTTGCGACTGTATTGCATTCAGTAGGCGGCGCCGGGGCGGAGCGACTGCCGGAAATCTCGGGAAAAACCCAACTAAGGTAGGCGAGTTGGAATTAATGTACTGTAAACACAAGAGATCCAAACACACAGAATGGAGAGCCGCCACAATATTCCAAGGATGGTCTCCACGACGAGAACTTGTGCGTCATCGCTGTGTTGAGGTCATTGACATAGGCACAATGCGCGCACTCTGCAAGCTTTAGGTACCTCAGAGCCAGTCCTCGCAAGCTTACACTGACATCATAGATTGCAGTCTACTTCGTAAGACAGTCGACGTCGAACCGAACTTTGGGACAGTTCGCCGTTTGAAACCTTCTGGCTATGCGCGGTGAACGCTCCTCCGTGCATGCGAATACATTGGATGTCCCCTGTATCCTCCCTCCTTCATTTTTCAGTTTTTCGTCCGATTCGCCCTTCCTCCTTGTAGTGTATCCAAATAGGTGCAACTTGGTCAACCTCCCTGCCTTTCCTATAACCCCCCTCTCTCTCTTCCTCTCTCTCCCTGTCTCTCTTCGTTTTTTACTGTACTCACTATGGGATATCTTCAGGCTGTGTCGATCTGTAGTAACTAAGCAACACACCTCCTCATATCTGACGTTAACAGCGGCGTATAGAAACTACAATAACATGAGCGGCATAACGCTTTGAAACAAGATGTGGCATATCAAAACGCAAACGAGCCTAGTAAACAAAATCAGAAAAAGATCCTGATTGCGAGCGCAAGCGTGCCCAACTCAAAGCAAGGTTACGAAATGCTTTTTTTTTGTGACTTCCGAGCGACTAATCAGGTTCATCTATCGCTGAAACTGGGGCCGCATTTAAAACACTTCATTCTCGTAAGCGCTTTCCCATGCCCTCACGAGCCATTGAATCTTTGAATCATATGCCGTTGAAGCTTTGCACAAGCACACGAATCGAGCATGGGGCGAAAAGTAGGGACAGGGCTTCTATATTAATGCAAGAAAATAAACTAATGATTGTGACTCAACACAGACTATTTACTACTTTCATTTTGTCCCACCACATATGTTTACCCGAGGTGCACTCACAGAAGCTTCACGTGCTCGTCAAATAAGTTTTCCGTCTCTTTTCGGCACTCACTAATCAAAGGCTTTGATTTAACGCACGAAACATGGCAGAATAGCCAAAGCACCATTGGGACGTAGCAGGCGCGCAGCCTTGACATGTTATAGAGCTAGGATCCAATTACTGGCCGAGCGTAATTGCGTTTGGCTGGGCGCTTGCCTCACCAAATGCGAGGCTCTAAGCCGACCGAGGTCGGTTGTTATGTGTGCGTAGGTTAGCGGCGCCGTGTTCTGCGCAATCGAGGCACTGGGCGCGTGCGGGTGCACAACGAGCTCGTCTGCGTTATAAATATCGCTTCCGCCGTGCGAAGGTTGGCATAAACTGTACAGGAAGCGGCTGAAAACGACTCCCATCGCGTACATAAACGCGGCATCCCCGAAACCTTATACAGATTGCGACAGAGTCCTATACATCCTACTCGTCATACATTAGGCACAGCTTGTCAATTTGGAAAACATGGTCGCACCCGTCCCAAAGAGAGGCACTGTCAACTGTCGCGACGTTGCTGAAATTAACATTCCGGATTCTATTTTCACTGAAGCACATTCCGAAACACAAACGTCAATAACACGCCTGTCATAACAGCGGAATACAGCGATATTTGGTGCTAAAAACAATATTCGCACAATCATTCTAATACAGAACGTCTCTGCATCGCTCAGTATCAAATGAATGAATGAATAAACGAATGAATGAATGAATCAATCAATCAATGAATGCTAATAAGAATATTTAACAACAATGCCATCACCAGCCAAAACAAATAGCGATTTACTTCCATGACATAGGTATACGTTGCCAACAGAACTCATCAGCAACTAACTCAGCTCACACGTACCTTTAGTGAAGCTTTAATGAAGGCAACGCTACTTCCCGTGTGCTCGTGTATCATGTTTCCTTCAAAACCCACGCACCCACACGGCCTTAAATTTCAGCAGAAACATTCGAAGTCACTGTCTAATACTCAGCCTAACAGTGCACGCAAAACACGTCAGCAGACGCGAATCTAAATGCTTTAACTGTCGTGCACAAATATTTCGTGATGACAGCCCACATCGTTGAAAGGGCGCTACGGGGTCGCCATCACGGGCACCATCTCCGTCACTGGCCACGGGCACGTTACGTCACCCTCACGACGGAACAGATGCCTTCAATCATTCAGGTGAGTACGGGCCATCTCCGCCGACTGGGCCTAGCCCTAACGTCATTAACCTCAGAAAAAACGAGAGATAGTGGAGGCGCGCCAGTTCGAGCCTACAAGCCAGCCACCTCCCTCCACTCTTTTCATTTCTATTTTTTTACTTAGTGTTTTGTTGACTTCCTTCGGCTTTGTGGACTTCTCCATTACTGGGCGTCACCATGGTCTAAAAGTTTAGCCACGCCGACGGCAGTACACAAGCGACGCGGACGCGCTGCAGAAGCGGCGTCACGTAAGATGAATATATCGCCCACATTAAGGTGACGTGGAAGAAACATCTACTTATGTAGCAACGAGTTAACATGACCCGTGGCAGTACATCTCGCTGAAAAAAAAAGGAACGGAGCACTAGAAAATCCTGGAATGTTTCACATTTGCGTCTGAAGAGCCTCCGAGAAAGCAGACGAAGGCTTGTCGACCTCGAGAGCTTCCAACAAAAACTAGTCATTACTCTAGAGCCATGCTCATTAATCAGAGATGACAAATGGTCGTTCGCGTACCAGGCCAGATCTGTAAAAGAAGGCTGCTTCTTGCGCATCCTATACTCAACATTAAACCGGTTTCGATGGTGACCATGAGCTGCGGGTGTCAAGGTCTGATGCGTATTACATACGTAGCGGAAAAGAATACCCACACCCTGGTCTCGACGTATACACACACTAATACTTTGAAACATGTTTGGCTGAGAAGGACAGAAACAGAGTTTGTACGACATTGAGAAACAGAACTTCCCTTGTTCCTTGTTTTTTGCGCTCCTTTTGGTCCTTGTATATTTAGGGCTTCAGATTTTGTTCCTCATATGTTTGGCTGATATTGCAGCGATTAAAACTTTGAGACACGATATTTTAAAGCGCACACAGTGACAGTAGGCACACACGCCTAACTGCAATAGACAAGCCCCTTTTATACTCGATTATATTACGCAAACCGCATGTCATGACGCACAAATCCGATATTATGACTAACAATACACGTTACCTCAGAAAGTACAAATAGAAAACGAGAAGCATTTTGCCAGTGAGAGGCCTCTTGTTGGTTAAATACTTATTATCTCAGTCACTGCAGTAAAAAGTAAGCTTCCCGAAAACTTATCAACTCGAACATATTGGAATTCCATTAAATCTGAATACCATGGCTGAATGTCACCACTTCACAAGCTGATATTAACAACACTTGCCATGAACAGAACAGCACTCGGAGTGCGAGCTTTATCATAACTTGGTAAATCATGGTGAAAGTACCTCTCGTGGCATCACTTTGGTACGATGAGAGTTAGTTCAAACACTTCCTGTTACGCATGCGCAAAATGACCAAAAACAAACAAATAAATCAAAAGCACTGTTAACGTAGCCAACAGCCAAGCGCCCTCAAGCATAAAGGCAAAATAAAAATGCGCACATATTCACAAATCAAAATAAAAAAAACTGCATTCTGATCATGAAATACAGATACATAAATTGCACCTTTGTACGCCTAAGGGTGAAAAAAGTGACAAAGTAAACAGTAACTATGACTCGCGAAGGAGGATCTCAATGCAAAACGCCAATCTGCGTCTGATGGTGCGGGTCAAGGGTACGAAGAGCGTATTTACGAAACTGACTGGGTATCTCAGGGTGACGATACGACGTTATTGCAGGCGGCACGGAGACAGGAGCTCAGAAGGCCGGCCGCATTCGCGAACTTGGGTCTCCAAAATTACCATCAATCAACTAGCAAACAACAAACTTTCGCAGTGAAAACCTATTGCGTTGGAAGTAAAAATAGAAATAAAAAATCAGCATTCACAAAGCTTGCTTCAGAAAAAGCGCCGGAACACGGAGGAAAAAATAAGCAAGAAGCGTAATAGGAAGAGTCGGCGAAGTGTTGGTCGAGCGTTCCCAGGACAGCCAATTTCAAACAATCCTCCGCCTGTAAAGGGTGCACCGCTGCAAGCTAACTCACATTGCGGAGAAGCTCCTTCTCTCTCTGTGCAGGAGAGGAGCGAAAATCGAAATCGAGCATCCATTTTCCGAACATGCATTTGTCTTCAAAGCGGCACCATCGCTAAATTTTAGAAAAATACATTTAGCAGCCCTCCACGAATTCATGAAGAACAACGTAGTTCGTTCAAATATTTTTAATTTCACTCTGTGAGGCCGAGAGATTCATCCCAGATATTTAGTTGGTATTTGTGCAGTTATTAATACGAAGCATTGTATCCGAGGTAAACTAGCGTTTCAGAAAACGTTTTGCGATTACCTTTACAAACCAAAAACAAGAACAATAATTGGCATAAAATATCTTTTTCGTCATCTAAATAATGATACAGAAGCTAACACCTAAAACAACGTAGAACACAAAATACATGCAGGAGTGTTCAAAACACTGAGTGTAATAGACTTGGCGATCACTACTGTATTCACTCACATATTCATAGCTTCGGCTAACATTCACATATGACTACTGTGAGTCACACGCTCTTATATCAATGCAATAAAATAGTACGCGTGTATCACTTACACCTCTACTTTACTCCACTCAGTGCTTTGTTCATTACCACAATGCCTCTGAGAGAAATTAGCCTCAACCTACAAATTTCCTTAATTCGCTAAAATCAAAACGCTTCCCTAATTAACAGATGTCAGTAACTTAACCAGTGCATCGGTGAACAACTTTACATGAGTAACCGAGGTGATATCATTTCTTTCCTGAATATGTTTTCTTTTTCTTTTTCACGGAGAAGTCAAAGCCGTCTAATAAGACGAGCATCAAGTGATCACACGATATCTCCTACTGGGCCAGCAATGATTTAGCCGCATCATCAGTCAACGCGACGAAAATTAAAAGCCCTCCTGCCGTGCCAAGCTGATGGCCTGCCTTTCCAAGAGCTCCAAAAAGATTTTAAAGGCTGATTGTACGCCAAACTTTGGCTGGTAAATAATGTTAAATAATATGTTACACATGTTAAATAATAACAAACCTAGCGTCATCCCACAAACTCGACTCTTCGGGATGGTATCAATTATGCGGAGACATGGCAACAGTGGGTTGCAAAGCATAGCTTTGCGACCCGCTTCCCGCTAATGGAAAACCCTTCCCGCTAAGGATACGCATTTGGCCGAATTGGTGATCAATCATGTTGTGAAGAGCGCGAAATTCTGAACATAGAAAAAACTGCCAGAAAACACACAGGAGCAGTGCTATGAACTGAATGTTCCTTTTTAGAAAAAAAAATGACATTTAACCAGTAGCTCGGTTGCATTGTAAATCATCAGTGCGCCAAAAAAATGAAGGTGAACTGCTGGAAAATAGTTTTTACATACGTAACGCTGACAAAAACAGAAGCACATGATCCTTCTCTAAACTACACCTGTTAGAACTTCCGAACGAGACCACGCCAGTATAATGCTTTATAAGAAGGCTTACGTGTTACACTTGAATCCCGTACGCTGCGTTTGCTAAAGCATTACGGACATGAGAACAATTGAGAGAGTCACATAACACATTAACCGACGAATGCAAATAATAAATGGTTAAGTCCAAGTAAGAATCAAACCCAAGCATTCTGCGAAGCAACCAAGTATTCGATCACAGAGTCGTGCGCCAGACCTCGGAGCTGTTTTGGAAAAAGACCCTATGCAGGTGTGATGTTAGTGAAACGTCAATTGCGGTTCAGTGCTGCATGTCTAATGTTATGAACATTGCATATGTACTGCAGTAATACAGGCGCCTGTCTGGTTAGCTTGTCTGGTTAGATTGATGTTAAGTGCCATCCACTTAAATTTGTCTACCTAGCACTATGCAAGGCTACCATCCTCACAAGCACAAGCACTACATTTCAACATACCCCTCCTCCTTGTGCTGTTAATATCCATGTTGTCTTTGGCATCGTTACGAAATTGTAAGCTACTGGTTATACAAAACACATGCTACCATTCAACATGCATGTCTGTGCGTATAACATTTGTACATATGTTTAGCATCATTTCTTAACAGGGTGGCACATAAAAAAAAAAATCGCACCTCAGTCACTTCCTTCATATCTTTCGTATGAATTTGATTCCCAGGATTCATGGGATGTGCTTTTTTTTAAACGCAATGAATCTCACCGAAAACAAATCTGTGCATCCAAACCAAAAGGATTCATTCGTTGCCAAATCATTAGATACGACCACCTGCTAACGTCTCTCAACAAGACCTTGAAAACGAAGTGCAAGGCACGCAGCTATGAAAGAAAAATATTTTCAAAGTTAAAGACAAGAATTCACTAGTGAAGACAGGCGTCTAACCTTGATGTATGTACTTTCTTTTTTTGTTTGTTTGTTTAAGCAGAGTATCTCCTCGTGTCCTCGTAACGACGTAAGTGACAGCAAATAATGGCTCACGTACACACTTGAAAAGGCAATACAACGTAAAAGCATACAAGAAGCGAAACGCTCCCTTATGAGATGTCTTTTGTCCTCCATGGCAACGGTTAACGTTCTTAACTAGAGCACGTCTCTGTTCCGGAAGAAAGTTAGTGAATGTGGCGTCAACACGCCGAACGGCGTCGAAACGCCACGAAAACTTGACGCCAGTTTCCTTTACAGTTTGTTCCCGATCAGCTATAACACTTCAGTGCGAAGACTACTCAACGCACTGAGAGGATTTCGGGCACATTGCTATAACTTTACTCGTAGTGCTTCTTTTCTGTTAGAAAAAAAAAAAGAAAGCAGCGAGAGGCTGGAAGGAAGCGCGACCACTATGCCGAGTGAAGGGATGAACCGGTAAACGAAAAACAGGGAGACAGCATATGGGGGCGAGGACACATTTGTACCGTCCTTCATCCGCCACGGACGCTCGCAAAGGTTCCGTCTTTTCGACCGTTTCCCGGCGAGCGATCAGCGCCCACGAGCACGTCGCTCCTCGGCGAAGAAAGGCGGCATTAGCAGATAGAAGCCGTACCACTCAAGGCAATCGGGCCCGGCTTCGCGCCCCAGGGCTACTGAACGCTCTATCCCCACTTCCCGTTTTCCCTTCACACTCGCTTTCGCCACCATACGGCCGACCTTCCGTGTCACTTAGAACGGCTTCGCAAACGGTCACAGTCTCGTCGCAAGGCTTCCGAGACCATCTCTTCCCAAAGCAAGAAACAAAAAAGGTAATAATAATAATAATAATAATAATAATAATAATAATAATAATAATAATAATAATAATAATAATAATTACTGGCCGCTAGAGACGCCAACGCGAACCTCAACGCTCTCGACGCTTAAAAAAAATTAGTGGGAAGAGCGACGATGATTTCGCCCACTCTAAGACGACTAAGAAGAACAAAAAAAAAAGAAAACGGATACAGATGGAAAAGGAGCAGAAGAAACAAACACTTGTTGAGGAAGCTCCCCAAACGCGGTCTTCAAAGGAAGATCAACTGTTTCACGCAGCAGCCGGCTGCCTCGTCTCTCCTAAAACTAGGGTAGGCCAAGACGGTGCAACTGCGGCCACGAGATGTCCTCGTGGACAAGTCGTCTGAGCAAGGAGCGAACTGAAGACGAGGCCTCGGCACTTTTTCTTTTTCCATTCGACAGCGTTATTCGATCAATTTGTTTCTGTGCGAACGCGTCGAGCAGGCGCGCACGAAAAGTTAAAAAAAAAGAAAAAAAAACGACGACGTAGTTCGATAGGGCTAAAGGCGAATAGAAAAACAAGAACGGGGAAGAACGGCCGCAGCGGCAACGAGAAATAAGACCCGGCTCGAAACGCGCGCAATGCAACGAAAAAGAAAAACTGAAATAAAAACATTGGGACAACGTAAGAGAAAAGTTTCTAGGTGTCTCAGTACAGCACACGCACTCCCGCAACGACGGTGAAAGGAAATAGTTGAGAGGACTGAAAGCGTGCTAAGGCCATTTTTCGCTCGTCGGACGGGCTCTACGTCAACAAGGGAAGCAGAAAAAAAAGGGGGAGGGGGCAAAAGAAACGCTTCATATTTCTGAAAGAAGAAACACGAAAAGAGGAAGACTGGGAGAGAGAAACAGATGAAGAGACTGAGACTGGTAAAGAGTTTGAACGAAAAAAAAAAGAAAGCAATCCGCTCGCACAAGCAATGAGGCGTACGCTACGCCTCCGAGGATATAGGCTAAGAGCTCCGTAGGCATCGCGCCGAAGTTTGCAAGTTATCAAAAAGAAACGACAGAAGTAACGCCTCGAAAGATGAAGAGGCGGAAATGAGAGATGCCGAGCCGTTCTTTTTTCTTTTATACTTTTTTTCATTGCGATACTTTCGTCGCGGAGGCGGCAGTACGCGAAAATGCAGACGAAGAGAATCGTTTCTTGAAGCGTTGCTTCGCACATCGCGGGATACTTTACACTCGTAGCTTTCCCGCAGCGACAAAAAAAAGAACGTAAGAAGCTCTCGTTTAGCTCATTTGTCGCGCGAGCGTAGAGTTAAGACGCAACAAATAGGTTCAATGGGAGACAAAACAAAGCGTGGTGGGGAAAAAAAATGAGAGAAGAGGGAGCCGGCAGAGCCGGCGCGATACAATTGCAGCAGAAGCGGCGATACGAGCCTCACACACCATTTCTATGACTGACGCTTTCAGAGAGAGAAAAAAAGAAAAAAAAAAACCTCCAAGTACCTTCATCGTCGTCACCCGAGTATTAGACGAATCATTCATACACCAAAGGGACTTTTCGCTGAAAGGGGGCCGGCCTACCGCCGTTCATACACCTTAAACTTAATGCTCGAAAGAAACGTTCCGAAGGGGCTGCATGACGACATTCCGCTCCGCGTAGCGTGCGTTTCGTAATGTTTGTAGCTTTCGCGTTTCATATACAGCAACGATACTAAACGCGGAAAGCGAGAAAAAACTCGGCTCCTCGGATGCCCGAAAGTTGCTTCGTTATATTACTCAACTTTTCGCCGTTGATGCGTTTTGAAACGCGAAAGCGCGCGCACGAATTGCACGGCTAGAATGAGTTGGAATTATTCAAGGAAACGAAGCCTGTGCAACAAAAGAAAAATTTGAAGCAGAAGTAAGCGAAGCGCAGGGGAACGAAACGAGAACGAAGCGAGAAAGAATCAAGAGGGAAATTGTTTTCCTAAAAACGGCCGTTTCATGGCATCAGATCAGACATTCTGGCACGGCCGCGCCGCATATATACACGCGACCTGTATATTACTTCCACCAACAGAGCGCGGTTCATTTTTCACCTTTAGCGGTGAAACGGAGCGGAAACGACAAAATGAGGTAGAAACCACTTTCACTAAACCACAACAACGGAAAAAGAAACAAATTACGGAACGAGCACACCGAAAAAGAATTCCTTTTCCATCGTTGTCTAAACCACAACGCACGGCGACAGTTGGGAACAGTTTTGCAACAAGAGTGTTAGGAGCTTAGCATCATAAAATGCCGCAATGAATGTGGCCGCAGCAAAGTGAAAAGCTGCTGCGGATTCACGAAGTGAATGCCGATGACTGAACGAAGCTCCACTGACCAAATGATGAACTATACAAAAAAAATGAAATCCACCTGTCCATTCGTTCCCGGACTAATGCACGAACAAACGGACGGAGCGCAGCCGGGCAGATTCTTCACATTCGAGTGAGCGACGACAGCAAAAGGTAAGCAGACCCACAGCGTTGTTAGGTGAAGCAGAGTACACAACTTCGGATTGATGCATTTCTCCTAAGAGAATATAGGAGAGAAGCCATGTAAGATTGCGTGGCAAAAACAGAAGAGTTTCTTTTTACGGTAGCTACAATTAAACCTGATCATCGACGGTAACCCATGCAGATGCCATCATAAGGAACAGCAAAAAAAAGTGTAGCACGTGCACTTCCAAGAGAGGTACCTATACATACTTCATAGTGTCCTACGAAAAGCTTGCAACGCAGTTGATCCACGAGTTTGCACCGATACTCTGAGGAAATTGAAAGAAACGCGAGCAGCGCTGCGCGATGTTATCATCGGGCTCAGGCCTTAGCGGACAAAAACTCCATAGTAGTTCTTGATTGTATCATAGATGACTCTACTGGTATCATCCAGGCTACGACCATTTGAAAAAGAAAAACGGAACAACAGGTGACGTAGATGCCGCACTGTTCACGTTTCTTTCAATTACCATAGTACGGTCGAAACAAAGAGCCCGCAGACCACGGCGTCAATGTCACAGGTCCCGTTAATTAGGGAGGCGATCGCCGGGCTAATTCCAAGGGCCGAAATATCGGCCCCCGAACTCCACCACGAAAGCGTGGAAAATTTAGAAGTGGTCCTATTTGGCGCGCCAGCGGACGCCGGATGTGGCCCAAAAAACATGTCAGAGCCGAAAGCTCATAAACAAAACAAAATCATGTTCTCAATTATAGCAGATCAAATCGACACACAAATATGCACACTTGACAATAGTTGAATACGATATGTCACCAATCAAACAACGCACTACACAGTACAATCAGCCACACTCGAAACAACGGCCACAGACAACAACAATACGCACTACAATGCAGTCGCATGCATCGAACAACCAAGACACTTAAAGACTAAAGAGTTCGAAAACTTATTCAGTCCAAAGTCCTTGAAACAAAGTGTGAATGATACCCTTCCAAGAAACACTCAATCAAAGTCAAGCGCTGTTGTTGTTCCGCTGCCCCCGAAGTTTCTCTTCCAGGAAACCTCGCGTCTTCAATTGGCCGCTCTCCAAGCACCTAACTTCGCCGGTAACACGTCGGCTCCCCACGCGTTGTGATTGCAGGACGCGTCTTCGCTCTCTGGCGGTAGACACACTCTTCTGATTGTAGCACGAGTCTTCACCCCTCAGGTGGAAATCCTCTTCATTACCTGCTTTGTCGCTAAGGACAAAATCTTCCCCAAATACGATACGGCGGAATGACCACGCACACTTGCGCAAAACTTTGATCTTCTGCCTACGCACAGGGGCGCAACCTTTCTTCTTCCCTTGATCTCCCTTCTCCGCTGCTCGCTTAAATACCTTCCGCGCTATATTCGAGAAAATTCTAATCGTTTCGTCGGCGCGATGCACAACTAAAACTGGGGAAAGAGCGAGACGTTTCGAGGGCCGTCCGCGAATCGTGACGCAACTCTGCATCACCACGCCACTTTCCTTCGAGAACCTTCCAGGGCTTGCTCAGCCGCCGATGTGAGGAGGTTGTTCGGCGAAACTGCGCTTCCGTGGGGGGAGGGACGGCGCGCCCGGGGAGTCTTTGGATGCTTGTTTTCTTCTTTATAGTTGAGCTCGAGGCACCTCTTTGCACTTGGTATCGTTACTGTCGCTAGAATTCGGCGGCGCGCGCTTTTGCGGAGCGCTCGTTTGTGACAGTCAACAACGAAAGAAAAAAAAAGACATTATTTTGTTGTACAACAAATATTCACTACTTCAATAATATCCCCTAGTAGAACCTTAATTTTTGGATGCTGTTTTAAATGGTTCCAAGCCCGTATGCTGAAACAATGAAGACAGAAAAAAATTAAAATAACAAATGTGTGGCACCAGTTGTCTGCGAACTTTTGCTCGAAACAAATCACGCCTCGGTAATCATAGCGTTACCGATTACTTGCGGCTACGGCGTCGCAATCGCTGTGGTGTTTCCCTGCGGCGGTTTCGGCTCCCAGATACGGGCCACACATTTCGGTGAGGACGAAGCGCAATAACACGTAATCATAATCGCCGCTGCCACGTTCAAACGTAATGTGCGAGTTTAAATGGCGCGTAAAATCAACTCCGGTTGCATAGAATAAGCTGAGAAGCGTTTTTCTTAACTTGTTACATATAGTTAGTGTTTCACTGCACGTAATATCAAAAGAAACATCGGCCATACTCAAGCTTTTGCCGCGAGATAACATTCATTTTTTCCAACTCATTTTTACAATACAGTGCCCCAGAACAGTTGCCAAGGAAAAGTACTATTTATCACAGGATACAAGCGAACACAAGCAAACAGCATAATACTATATTACTTCCGTAGTTACGCTTTCTTAACGCCAAGCTACGATGACAAGTGATAGGCAATGGCTGCAAAAAAAAAAAAACGACAGGCATGTGCTTTTCTATAGCATCAATGTGCGAAATTTTTCATCATAGGAATGGTTCCCCCCTTCAAGATGCCCTAAAACCAGCGAAGCAGTTATATAGCGGCAAAAACGGACAGAAGCGTCTTCGATAACATAGTGTATAAACAAGAGGAGAACTAAACAGAAATCTCCAGACACAATTTCGGGCCAAGACAAAGAAGAAAGCAAGACGAAAAAGCAGCAGAATGATAAATTGTTCTCACCCACGTCTCGTGTCCTGAACTACGACTCGCGGCTTCCCGACACCGTAGATAAGCCTAACGCCGGTCCTTTTCCTATGACCAGAATATTCGGCCCGGAAGTCCCTGAGCTCACATATGAATGAGACTGTTTCGTTTCTTTCGATACCAAAAATAAAAAAGCACGTATATCGCTCCTTTCGCATGGAGTAACACTCTCGGCGCTCCTGAGCTGAAAGAGCCGGCTAGAAAGCGTTAAGAGATAAGAGAGACCCGTGCCCCATATCCATTCAGAGAAGGGTGCGAGACCCTAGTATAGTATGCGGCATAACGGAGGCGACGGAGCGACAAATATGAAAAAAGAAAAGGAAAACTTGCTTCGGACTGTGAACGGCGTAGAATATCTTAGAGTTATGAATGCTCTTCGTAGCGGTGTGGTCTTTCGATAATTATGTATCCAGTGCCGCATTCCGATACCTTGCATTTTGTGGGTAATTTCTTAACGTTAAGTAAGGTGCCCCTTCATGGTTCTTTACAACAAAGAATACGCGGAAGAAGCACATGGCTTCTAAAGAACTTGTATGAAGGACTTGCACGAAATGCCTGAGAACTTAGGCGACGACTGGAGGAACAGAAGTAAGTTACTCACGACAAGCACTTACGGATAGATGGATCACTGAATCGTGAGTTCTTAATGAGATCTTAAATATCCCTCTAAAAAAAGAGAAATAAAACGCGAGATGATCGCGCTATCGATCAACCTGCAACGATGGCTGCGCCCAAGCACGTACATTATCGAAACCCGGGAAAATCTTGAATTATTGGCAGTGGCCAGCCAAGTAGCCAGGAACAGATATATCCTTCTTAATGAGACCGTTCATCTTCACCTAAATCCCACATAACATTTTAGCTGTGCACCTATTTAAGGCCGACATTCCTAGCAAATCGTGCGCTGAAAGATGGGCGGGTTATGTGGCGCAGGAATTGGGCACGCCCCTCTACCGTGTACCGCCGCTGCGATAGAACGCGAGGACATTGCAGGGAGATAACGAACCAAAGTGATGGAGAGCAGCGTTTGACGAGCTTGGAACCTGGAGTGGGTGAAAGTGAAGCCTAATAAAACAAACAGTGCTGAGGCAAGAAGCCGAGACGGTGAAGAAGGGAGGCGAGCGCTAAGCGAAAACTTCGCTTGGCAGAGTGGAGAGGAAGAAGAAACGAAGTAGGAGAGGTGATGAAAAGTGGAAAGGAGAAGAATAAATAATTAAAGCGAAACAAAGTTGTTTGCCGAGGCAGACCAGTGTACCAACGGGCGGAAAAAGTGTTTCGTAACCACTAGGGGAAGTTGCATTTAAAATAGGAGAAAAAAGGAGAAAAGTGAGCCCCGCAACTGTCTGCAGTTAAGTGTGACACTTCAGCAGTAGCTTACAAGGAAGCGCAATAAGGAGGGATTAAAAGGGATAGAGTGAGAGGTAAAGAGTGAGAAAGAAATAGATGAGGTACATGGTCGAAGGAGTCCAAGGACAGGGAACCCACTCGGCGAGAGCTACACGGGCTCAGGAGATCGCGGGCGGCTGGCTAATCGGCGAGAGCTGCGTCGTCGTCGGAGATCGCGGGTAGCACAACCGTTTAGCACGGAATCCACATAGCGAGTCTGTCGTATACGCCCTGAGCTGTACAGGAACGGCGGCAGAGCAAACATTGGTGGGAACCATACGATTGCCTTCCCATGAGCGAGCGAACGAGAAAAACAAAGACAGAGTGACACACAATAGGAAACAGTGAGAGAGCCATGGTACATTATCGCAAGGGAAAGGGAAATAAGTGATGCTTGGTAGCAGGAAAAAGAGGAGGGGAGATGGCAAAGCGCTGCATATATAGCACAGCAGGGAGTGGAGATATGCGGGAAAATAGGGCAATGTCACCAATTCAACCGGTTCCACAGTCTTCGCACCACAAGCGCGTCGTATACGTACCTCTCCCATTCCCTTTAATTTTTTTTATTTTTTAAACAGAGACGAAGCAACCCTAGGACCTAAATTTTGCCGTCGACTCTCACTATGTGTTGCCCCCCCCCCCCATATATATATATATATATATATATATATATATATATATATATATATATATATATATATATATATATATATATACCATTGAGCACTCAAACTATACTCCTGAAATACTTCAATAAAAATTGAATAATGAAATAATAATTAAAAGCCGCAATGTCACAGAAACCAACAAATCTAGCTATCACTTCCCCTCCGGAAAGGATGTGCCAGATTAAGCTGCAGAGGTCGGAAGACTTTCCCGTTAACCTAAGCAAACCCGCAAGCTACACTGAAAGCGGCATCGATAAATGCGAAGCAGAGGTCGCAGCCTCGCACTGACACTCATTAATAACATTGCCAGTTGCCAAGCACGGCCCTTCCTCTCTAAGGCGCTGTTCCGATTAAAACTTTTTACGCGGCTTTCTAACGTAGCGCGCGATCGCTGCCCTGAAACTGCATAGTTCGCGACCGCCGAAACATCGATACACGCTCATGTTCGAGCTGGCTTGCATTGCGGATATGTACGAGGCTGTGCTTACAAATAGTTCGTTTCGTCGTAGGACGCTACGAACACTTAAATGCAGTGTCTTCACAACGATGATGATATGTGGGCTTTAACGTCCCAAAACCACCATATATGATTATGAGAGACGCCGTAGTGGAGGGCTCCGGAAATTCGACCAGCTGGGTATTTTTTAACGTGCGCCCAAATCTGATCACAAGGGCCCACAACATTTCCCCCTCCATTGGAAATTCAGCCGCCGCAGCCGGGATTCGATCCCGCGACCTGCGGGTCAGCAGCCGAGTACCTTAGCCACTAGACCACAGCGGCGGGGCCAGTGTTTACACAACGAGGACAGTAACATACACAAATATACCTCAAACGCATCTACAGAAATGTGCAGGCCCACAGCATGTCCCTATACCGCATGGCTAGGTGAGAAAATGTGGCGGTCTGTGAGCCCGTGAGTTAGCGGAAACTGTGACGGAGCCGCAATTTCAGCGTACGCTCCTTCTAAAGGTCTCCGCATTCGCACTGCAGCTCATTTTCAGGTTTTCTCAGCATATACTGAGAGGGATTACACCCAACGCAGCACAAATCGCATGTTATGAAATCATTTAGGTAGGTGTTCTCGATTTTACTAAAGCTAACGTGACAAAGCACAAAGTTCGAAGTCACCATCTCCGAAATGTGGTAACAGGAGAGTATGAAAGGCTACAGCAAGAGATCTTTCCAAAGCTCCAAGCTCGTGATAAACACTGGGGCTGCACGTTTCCTCCTCTCTGGTTAACCATACGAACAAAGTGCTTAGGCAGTGTTTTTTTTTTTTAGGCGTCAGGGCGCTCTGCGTCTGAATTATAAACCTCGTTGCAAGTATACAGCTGCAACAGCACAGTATTAGCACAGGCGTCATGTGACCGGAGCAGCAATATCGCCAGCAGCACTTTAAATGCCGATATGAGCCGGAGCTGCTTTCTGCCAGCCCATACGTAATGAAACGCTAACTCGACCCGCATAAAAAATTTCCGTTCATAAGCCTTAGCCACTGGCCCGTTGCGTCTATTATTTGCATATCCAGTTTACGGATTGGCAAGAATCACGTATTACGTAGACGTTTCTCGTACAAAGGTTTCACCGATTCCGGGATGGTATCACGACTTTTCAACAACGGCTTCTAAGACGTGGACGTTGTCCGTAACGTCGAATTATAAGTTCTCAGTAAGTCATTGTATACGTGTGAGAAGCCAGGCGAAGATTAGTATTCTCCGCAGCGACACCGAGTGCTCGGAAGACAGCTTCCCGACAAGTAACGCACCCCAAGAGCAGTGAAGCCCGCAGACGGTCACTTGCAAAGATGCCGACACTTAAAACAGCCGGTACATACACCAGTTACGAACGCCGTTTATCACAATCACACGCGCCAGCCGGCCACCCACCGATCATTTGTAAGCACGGCCAACCTGCCAACTAACTGCAGGTAACAAGGCGACACGCTTGAAGTCAATTAGCGCTTGCGGTGACAGGCGAGGCTCACATGTCCTGGCTGTGAGTAATTACCAGTAATATTTGCTTCTCTAAAAAGACTGTCACATGCAATTCTTCGCACATTTCAATGTCATAAGCGACTATGTAACAATGTCGCAAGGACAATGCCTTGAAGCGTTGTTTGCATTCAAAATGCCTACGCAGATTAACTCCTTAGAGTTAGAGACAGATACACGTCGCTTATATAGCAGCAGGTTTTCGGGATCGTTCATGTATAGGGTTAGCAGTTGCCCGACTGTGTTTTATCGCAGACGATATCCCGATTTACAAACCACTGCAGTACAGTTCGACGATGGGAGAGACAGCTTAGCGTAGTGAATGCTGAATTGAGATCGTCGTTTTTAACAAATACAGTTGCAGGCTAATGTGAGAAAAATTCAGTGCTTAGACTCGTCAAATATACTTTTTCCGAGAGTACATATCTCTGGCGTGTGGGGATTGCATCATTCCCTGTAAAGTCGCTTGCGCCTCATGGCACACGAGCGTATCGCGGACCGTGGCCTCCGCGATCGACTGCCGGCGGCGCCGGCAGCCGATCGCGGAGGCCACGCGCGGACTAGCTGCAGTTAAACTCAACAGCCACCGAGTGAAAAGTGGCACTGCATTCGCGCGGCCTTGCGCGGTGGCGTCGCGTCGGCAGCACCGCACGACGGCGAGGTTATGGACGCGAGCGGATCATCTCTTCCGACCACGCAGGCTTCGGTGTCTTCTAGAAGGTGCCAGAAACGGCATTTACGATAAGAACGAGTAGAATTGCTGTCGAGTAAGCCGCGTTGCTCTCCACCTGGAAGCCACGATTAACACATACAGGGGAAGAGGAAGGAGATTCTGCGACGTGAGAAAATCGAGAAAACCGGCCGAATGAACTTGTGTGTGGCCCCCTGTTCAACGTGTTACAAAGGACGAAAGAACTGCCAAAAGATAGTGAGCTTGTAATAGCGCACAGCAAGTGATGTACCCGTGCGAATCTCACGCAAGGTCGGACAACAATCCCTCTGAACTGAGAACGGCCAAAGTTTTGGTATGTGAAATAAGAATCAATAATAACCGCAACTGTCTTTGTTTTATTACTGAACAGCGTCCTTTCTACGCTTCTTGCTCAATACTCATTCCGACGTGGATAGTGAGAGAAATACAATAGAGAAAAGTATAGACGGTCCACTGGGGCCCGACGTGATTTGCAATGCTACACTTAAGAAAAGAACGGCACACGAGTATTCTTTGCATTTCGTCCAAATCGAAACGCGGCCACCGCGGGCTAGAATCGAATCCGAGCCTTCGAGCATGGCAACTACCACGGGCGGTTGCGTTAGCTTGTTTTCTTTTTTCTCTCTATCTCTCTTTTGTTACACGACTGTTAAACGGTGTGAAAATATTTATTTTTCACTGTGAAGGTGACGTAGACAAAGAGAGAGGCTACTGGCGGCACTGACTGTCGCTCCCACTTTTAAATGCCCATATACAACCCATGAAGTAGACGGGGGAGGGCACAGGGGGTGCCACCGCAATCATTCGAAGGTCGCAGGTTCGCTCGCTGCCCACGGCAAGCTATATTTTTGTCCCTTTTCTTTCTTCCCCCTTACGTTACAATTACTTCTAATTACATCCTCTATACTTTCCTTCGCATTGTTGTCTGTTAGTCAAGATTGTCTAACGAAGAAAAAGGAGCCCTTAAACTTTCCACGCTTTTTAAAGAGAGTCCTATATACGTGGCAAGACGAACTTTGCTTCCTCCCAACCATGTGGAGCTTCGCTGTAACGCATGATACTGCAACAGTAAGAAATAAAGTGATTAAAAATGCATTTTACGAGCTATTTCAGCATAGCCAGTCTATATGATTCACAGTCCCCGAACACTGAGGTGTCTTCTCCATCGCATCGGTCATTGTGTTTTTCGTCACCTGGTTCGTAACACTATAACATCCCTTCAGACGGCCAAAAGGTCACCGTGGCTGCTAGATCTGCGACCGGTATGGCTTGAGGCGAGAATCGTGAATAGCGTCGAATGAAAGGGACGACGAGGGGGTCCAGGACATCGAGCGCCGAGGCTATTCGGTACGTGACATTCCTTACTAGCCGAACGAGGCAGTAAGAGCCGGGATAGCAGGAAATCAGTTTTCCTTCTAGTGCCACGCGTCCTGAAGGAGGCGAAAGCCGAGAGAGGTCATCCGAATGCAGTGGTCGGCTCCTCGCTTTCCATGGCCCATGTCATCCCCCACCCTGAAGGCACCAATTCCGCTGGGGTTGCAGAAAATAGCGACGCCGCCTTATTTTTCTATTATTCTCAAGAACCAGCTCACGTTGTAGCGGACGTCACGGCGGCAGTTGTAATGAAATGACTTCGGCGCGTGCGCATGCGAAGCACATGTAGTGGCGGCGGTAAGGTGGGCAAACCTTATGTACCTTCGCCGCGGTGACAATGGGTGGCGTCGCGATCGTATTCAGGCGGGGATGAAAGAGGAATAGGAAAGGACGTGCCGGAGAGCAACGTGGTTCGTGTACGTCGAAAGCAGAGCGGACATGCACGAAAGACTAGCAATATGCATCCCGGTGAAATCGGCTTAACATGTGAACCAAAATTTATGTCAGTGCTCGAAGACCCAAAGCTCAGAGACGTAAGCAGCCAGCGATATCACTGAGTGTCGAAAGCCCACAGGGAGCAAGGTGGTCGGTGTTAAAACAGTCACAGCCACGGCGCGGAGCCGTGCTCCAGCAGGGCGGGGGGGGGGGGGGGCGAAAGAAGGAAGGAAGAGCCGCAGAGAATAGCTTCACGTTTTTCTCGCTTTCAAGAACCCGCTCTCTCGCTCTTTTTTTGCCCGTACGACGGCAGAGTATCATCGCTACGCAAACATAAGAAACACACCCATGCTGTGCACTTGAATAATTCAGACGGTGAAAGACGAAAATCACAGAGATAAAACTGTGCCAATTCTGTAAACAAAGTTATCTGTGCGAACCTATGTTGCAGCGGATGGGTCAAAGTCAGAAACTACGCCAGAAGATTCGAGCATGCAGTAGTTTGTTCGGAATCTCAGGAAAATGGAGTGCCCTTATTGAGAAAGTCAACAAATTTCGTACATAGAGTGCGCGGAACACATTTACCATACAGGCGGCAGAAAACGCACAAGCCCAGAAACCTTTGGGCGTCCTTGAGACACGTTGGCGTACTGAGAAATCAACAGCTGGCAGGATCGGGTGTGGACACTGGTAAGATCGGTTGCGGATGCTACACGAGCCGACGAGCCCACAAGAGATGAGTAAAGTTAGCGACTATATCAAGGTAAAAGCAACCAATGCGACGAACAATTACTACAACAGCAGTGGCACGAAAGCGCTAGGCCAGTCATAACAATACCTGGTGCATCCCCCCCCCCCCAAGATTTGCACGTCGGTAGATGTATAAAAAATCACCTGGCGCTCTGGACTTTGCCACTCACGATAACGACATGGCATGACAACGACTATGCAACAAGAAGGATACTCAATGAAGCAGTGTCGATCATGCAAACCATTGCCTCCTTGCGCACGAACTAGCACAGGCTCTAGCAAAAATTAAAATTTCGTTTGACGTTGATAACTTTTCCCACGACGCATTGTGAAAAGTTAAAAGTTGTCGTCGCAACATCAATACGTAATGGTTGAACAAGTGATCTGAAAATCCACATATACACGCGAACCCGATGCGGTTTATGGTCAAGGCATCGATGTGGAAATCAAGACGCAATTGCGCGTGACTACAACACAATGACCACCACAAGCGGTGCTTCATTGTTCGAGTGATCAAAAGCATGGTCAACGACCAGCCTGATTCACGGCACAAAGACGAAAACTTCATTTTTATAGCGTAGTACAGTCTGGCGAACGTCAGCGATGACACTTGAAACAGTAGCGAAGCTTCAAAGCATGTCCACGGCCGCTATTTGTTCGGCTTACCATTACTTTGTCATATGGGCGCTAAAGCGTGACACAAAGACCACATCGTGACGCAACATCCAAGCCAACAGCACTTTCCTTCCATAAAGTGCTTTCTACGCTTACTGTCGATAGAGATGAACAAAGTTATTCTTGCTTCAGGTTGACGTAACAAAACCACCACTGGGACAAGCAGTTCTGCGCAACATAATGTGGGTCATGTTACTCAATGCCGCAGGCGTCTTTACATGCGGTCCTTAAGAGAGAGAAAAAAAGAGAGAGAGAGAGAATCTTTCCCCTCTGCACCAGAATCTTTATGCGAAAGTTTTGCAAGAGTGTACGCAGCAACAACGTGTCACCCTCACACATTAGGGCAGGATTTAAGGCGACGTTCAAACCCCGTCCGGCAAAGGGCAACTATTGAACGTAGTTGCTCTGTCAGGTTATAAGCCTGTCAATGCTAGCTTATGGCAGCACGCGTCAGAAACAACAGCGAGGCGACATAGGGAGTGAGTAATGTACAAGAACGTGTTTTCGTCTATTCTTGTGTTCTGCGTCGTCTTTCTTATGATGACTAAAAAAAGTACTTCTAAGTTCCACGTCACCCTTGCTTCTGATGCCCTCTGAAATAAGCTATCATGAGTAAAGGCTCACTCAAACCTGCCACTATAGTTGCCGTCGCGATGGCATTTCTGACTGGCGACAAGAAAACGAATCGACGCGACACCTATCTGCTACCTATACAGGCTTTTCGTGTGCTACAGCTGACATCGCTATTGCTCCGAAAAAAAAAAGTGACAACTGGTTCCTGCTAACCTCACCGGTTCAGAGGTTTGCGATTTCAGTCGCATGACTGTCAAATGAAGCAGCGAGACAAGGAGTCAAAGTAGTCACTTGGCGACCAAAGCGGCCATTTGCGACCAGTCGCTTCGCAGCTAACTTGGTCGCTCGACCAGTGCTAATGTCGCAGGTGTGAGCGAGCCTTTACTGAACCAAGCAACGCACCGTTGCGTCTAAGGCGTGCAAATGGTATTTGCTACATGCAGCAAAGCTGTCAAGACAACTGAAGACGTAGAAGTCAAAGCTGCTCATCAAAGTCATTCCATTGCGCAGTTAGGTGAAATCTCCGAGAAACGATGTTTAGCAGACCTTCATCTACGAAAGCACCGCAGTCGTATGGCTTTCTTCGGACGAAGTTTACGTGGTCGTCAGATCGTACAAAGCCACTCACCTTGCGAGACCTCCTCAGGGTTCCACTACGCGACAGGACGACGGTTTCCGCCGGCGAGACCGGCACCGTGAGCACGGACTCTTCGGCGCCCATGGGGGCAACCGCATAGTGATTCAAGGAGGGATCGCGCACCACGCCGCCCGAGACGCGGCCGCTGACCGACGACGGTGATGGGCCGGCACGCGCTAGCCACGGGGCGCGCGGGCTCACGTGCCGGCCACGCTGTCCGCGCTACTGGCGCGAACCGAGGCGCCAAACTCCAACAGGCACCTCCCCTCCTCCTCCTCTTACAAGTGCGGAGGAATCGCCGAACGGAGAAAGACGCGCGCGCGCGCGTTCCGATCCCAGCGCCGCTGCCGCCACCGGCCCGAACCACGGCGCGAACAGCGAGCGCGGGAAGCTGGCCGCCGAACTCGACGTCGGAGAAAACGAGAGGAGCGCGTTCGGGACGCTCAAGCCCGCAGCTAACCAGCTGTCCACGTCGCCGCCATCCCAAAAGAAGCGGGTTCTGGCTTCGGAAGTTTAAAAGCTCTTTTCGATCGCTCGTGAAATATATAACGTGCACTACAGGCAAAGAAGACCTTGTTCTAAGCATTGAATTAATCAGGGAGTTATGCATCTGTCAGGGATGATCCTAAGAAGAAATCCATGGTCTTATTTTTGTCATTCGCTTGCACCGAACCCTCCGCCACCGAAACCTCTGGTATCAGCCCACTAGTGACCGAGCGACGCTTTCGTGTGAATGTGATGACGTCACCACGTTCACCATGTGACTTCGCAATGACGTCGCAGATATTGACCATCTGGCACGTCACAATGAGATTACGGGCTCACGTCATCACATCACTTTTTAGCGTCACTCGTGCCGACGCCGACACCATCGACAATCACTTTTTATGTTAGATGAATGTTATGTTAGATGTTATGATGAATGTTACGTTAGATGTTATGTTAGTGTTTATGTTAGATGTTAGATGTTAACGCTTACTAAACAACGAAAGGGGGAAAAAAACCAGTCCTACACATGTTTTCTGCAAGGAGCTACAGCATCTATCCAGAATCTTTGTACCCTCGGGCTAAAAACGAATGAGTGAGAAAATTGCATTTTTTTCTTTATTACGATTGGCTAACGTTAACGAAACATCCCGCACATGAAGCGGCGAATCGTGCGTCAGATCAAAAGATCGCTGACGGGCAGCCGGAACAGGAAATAACCACACTCGTCTTCCTGGACGGGCCAGGGGGCAAAACTGTGCCAGACGCCATCGAACAGCGTCCACCGATCGCCCAGCCTGCCATTAGCACTTCTAACGCGGAAGTGAAGACGGCTTATCAAAGAAGCACGATCACATTCAAACTACACAAACTACGATATCATGAAATAAATATTATGGTGATAGGGTTAGATCAACTCAGACTGCAAGAGAAATATATTCAGAAGCTGGAAAGACTTATAAAAGTACACACTTTCCGGCTGACGGTAAGTACGGCATACGGGTAATCAATCAATGTAAAACCGTTATACGGGAACTCGCCGCGCACACGTGTACAAGTTTAGGATTTAAAAAAAAAGGATAAACAGGATGACGTAACTGGATTAGTGAGACGTCGGAAGTCCTCACTGGTGCTGGATGTTAGATTAACCAGTTTGTGTTCTCCGCGCGACGAGACGAGGTGCGACAGCGAATTATCGCAACCTCGTACCTCTTCTTTCCGTGTCCCGAATTTCGTAATATAGATAACCCGCGCTCACTCACAAACGCTCATCGGCAGCCTTATAAGTGTTTGCCTCAAAGACAGTGCTTGATTCGTTAATCGAATAAGTCCATGTTGCGAACACAAATAAAGAAAGCGCGCAGTACCGAACTTATGCAATAAGAGTTGTGCCACTAAGTTTTTCTTTAACAGTCCCTCTCACGTTACATTTTCATTTCTGTCTCTCGGTAAGGTGCCAGACGGCTAAGAACACTTATATAACGTAACTTCACGCGCCACTACCAGCTATATAACTACGAATACCGCCGTAATGGAAGCCAGAGGACGGATCTTGACAGTCATCGTTTAAAAAGTAAGCAGTTAAAATCGAAGGTTCACTGATGAATTAATGAACAATATTGTTTAAAGCGAGTCCAGCAGTTTCGTTCAGCCGGGGCGGGGCGAAGAGGTAAGGCTCAACCATCTCTTCGGTAATCACCCCTCATGTATAGTTCACGCTATCCGCCACGTGCCTAGGAGCGTCTCCGATAAGAAGGGGGCTCCAGAAATATGAGCACAAGTGCGACCTTAGAGTTCCCTCCTTTCTGATAAAACTCGGCGTTCGTAGGGTGACTTCTTCTCCGACAAGTCTAGCAAGTAGCTATACGCCCGTACGAGACTATACCGCAGCACCAGCAGCAGAAGAAGCAGCAGCAGAAACAAAGGTAACGGGCTGTGCGTCCGTGTATATATAGTATACAAGCGCGAGCGGCACAATCGACCTGCAATGCTGGCGAGCCGCGGCGGCGCGTGTTCCGGAGAGCGGCGCAGTGAAAGTGCCGCCACGCCGGAGATTGCCCGAGCGGGCGCCACCAAAGCCCAACGGCGGCGGCAGCTAACGACGCGCCGTTGACAAATGACCACCTTTCCGAAGCAGCGCGGAGAAGGACGCGCACCACCTTTGAGCATGCAAAGCCGTGCACGGCAGAGCCGCGCAGGTTGCAGCGTCACCCAGCCGAACGCACGCACAAGCTCTTCCTCCCAACGGAGGGAAGAGTGGCTACAAGACACCACGCATCGTACCCTGGGTTAAATGGAAGGTGCTGCGAATAGAAAGAAAGAAAGAAAGAAAGAAAGAAAGAAAGAAAGAAAGAAAGAAAGAAAGAAAGAAAGAAAGAAAGAAAGAAAGAAAGAAAGAAAGAAAGGGCTGCACAGAATTGAGCGAAGACGTCGCACGCCAAGGATGCTCGTCCGCGACCTCCCAGCTGCCACCGCCCTGGTTGCAAAGTCAGCGGGTAAAAATGCAAATGTACGCTCACAGCAACTCTGTACACTGCGGAGATTAATATAAGCACGCGGAGCGAGCGCTTAAAAAACGTAAATGGTCCGGAAGCGAGAGTGACGCGGCGAGCTCGCTTCGATTCAGTGAAAGAGCGGCCAATCTTCATACGCGCGCCAATGTTCAATCAGCGGGTATGTAAGACGAGCGAACGGCGCAACTGCTGGGATGAAAAAAAAAAGAAAAAAGACGGGCTACGAGCGAGAGCCGATTATGGTTCGTTCCATACGACTTGCGTCCAGGTGAGAGGTGGTGGCACGCAGGTAAAAGCCAGTGCCGCATGGGAGCGAGCAATCAGCGCCCTTCGCCAGCCACCGAATACGTTAAGGGAGCACAAATGCGACGAGCAAGCAGAAGAAAGCGTCGACTACGTGAGAACAGAAGCTCCGTACTCGTCGGCATAACAGTCACGTTCCTGAGTTGTGATATCTTATACGCCAATGCGAATTTCGCCGAAGCGCTTCTATTAAACCTGAATGCTGACGACAACACACGATTGATCCACGACGACAACTACGTTTTCATCCGCTCTGAGAAACGAGGCACACTCGAGTCGTTCCTCGCTCAATGACGGCGCGCACGGGGATTCAAAATGGGCGGATCCGCTGCATTACGAAAACCGAAAGCACCCTCGATTTCCGTCGCCGAGGAGAATAATAACGAGAGATAACATTCGCAATGTTCATTGACTGTCCCGCCACCTACCGGAATTCAGGGGCGTCCTCTCAAGGATGGTCAGTAGGCAGACGCTCCCAACGCTCGCTTGTTCGGCGGTGCTATAGCCTCAGTGTTAACGCGTTAGAAAGAAACGAACACAAATCACTTTGTATGTTGCGTGCATCAGTGAATATGCCGGACCGTCCGTGACACGACAAATCCGATTCGTTCTTGCGAGAGGTGAAGTTTTCGTGGAAATACGTGGTAACTCGCGCTTTCGATTATAGCCCGGAGAGTACATATATCAGCTTCGCGAGATTTTCAGCAGCCACGTTGTATAGTTAAGTTATTGTTATTGTCTTAGTTAAATGTTATTGTCTAACCTTTGCAGTTGAAACTCACCTTGTTTTACGTGCGTATAGCATTCGTCGCTGCTTTTCTAGTGCATGAATCCCATAACATTCCTTGCAAGCGGAAAGTAGCGCAGGCCCGCGATTTGCGTGTCCAAACCTTGGTCTACGCTGCGCCGCTTGTTTTTCGCGTTCGTTGATAGACGGCAGCACACTGCAAGCCATTCCTTTCTTGCCTGGTATTGCCAGCTTGAATTTGCCGCTCCTATCTGCTCCCCTTATCACAACTACTTAATTAACATGCTTGAAGCTATTCAGAATAGGGCGGCCCGTTTCATTTCGCGCAATCATGACTATCACAGCAGCATAACGCAAATTAAAAACAATCTTTATCTTCAACCCCTGAGCACTCGTCGCGACATTTCCCTTCTTTGCCTCTTTCACAAATACGTGTACACCAACAGACCCCTCCCACTCCACCTCGATGTTCCTTCCATTACTTCACATAGGTTGCATAATCACTTCAGTTTCAAGCGATTATACGGGGCAACTGATTCATTCAACTCATCTGCTCTTCCTCGCGCCATACGTTTGTGGAATGGTCTTCCAGATAACATCGCATCTGTATCAACAATAATTCTTTCCGTCAGTTGCTGCTTACTCTCTTCTCACAATAGACTTGCCACTGTTCTGCACGTGTCGGATTTTGTGCCCGATTATGTTTGTTGCACACTGGAAATGTTTTCTGTATATGGGCATAGGCTCTGCGTTTTTGGTGCTTTTTCTATTGTATGTTCTGCAACTTATAAACAAATTACGGCACGTCGTTGAGATAAAGCCAGCTGGCTATCTTTGGTTGATGTCGCCTTCATATGCTATAATGACTGTATTCGGTTCCCACTGTCGTGTGTGCACTATGAAATCGCCTTTTCTTTTTTCTTGTTATCACCTGTTAACTTCAACTTATATTGCAATCCGCGTCATATTTTCATTGTGCTGATACGCTTTGTAACGCGTGAATTAATTTTGTGTGATCTGTAAAACTTCACCAATTACCCCCCTTACTCAATGCCCTGTAAAGGGCCTGTAAGGAATTTTAAATAAATAAATAAACAGCGAATCCCAGATATACACGGTAAGTGACGCCGTGACTGCGTTGGGGTTGCGCAATGACGCGTTGTTGGTGCTATCGAAGTCGTTCGGCACAGAGAATTCTTCAGACTACTTTCAGCGGTGATGTCCAAAGAAACCGTCTTGACGTCGAGGATTTTTCACTGGACGTAGATGCTTGTCAACGCGCTGAGAGTGACAGCGACGATGAACGATCAGCTGATAGTTCAGGAGCAGCGAGTTGCACTTCCCGTCTCTCGTGCGTCGATGTTCTTTTTGACGCTCGTAAGTGACTTCGATATCATTTATTGTATATTATCCCTCAGCGACCTCATAACAGAAGAAACATAGTTTTTCTTGTACATTGCATGTAGCCCAATTATGCCTAGTTCACACTGAAACATCCGCTTTCTACAGCGACCGAAATTCCCCTGCCGCCGAAACACAGCGTCGTTCGCACTGGACGCGCCCAGCGCCGCCGAATATGCCATCTACTACAGTACGAACGCGGGATGGATGCGCTGTCACCCGGTTATTGTCGCGGCTCGCAAACGCTACTACGCTATCCAGTTGCGTATACTTCTACGATTCTCCTACGCAAGAAGCAAGAAAAGACAGTACTGCTTACTTTGCTGGCAAGTGGCTGTCTTGTAATGCACCAAGAGCAAAAAAACCACTGACGCCAGCAGCGTTGGTGGGTTCGTTTTGCTTTGCAAGACCGCAACAAGCTCGGTCACGCCAACAGCAAGCTCGGTCACCTCTTTGACGAAATACGGAGGCGAAGTAGGCACAGAGTAGGTTAAATTCCCGTCGGTTTCAACATTCAGTTACGTGCACTGCGGCATAACAAGTGAGTAGGGCTTGGCCGCCATTTTTCAAAATTCATTGACTAGCGCTCCTATTGGTCCGCGGTGACCGATTCGGCGGCAGACGCCGCGAAAATCGGTCCGAGAGCGATCGGCGCGGAGAGAGCCCTTTCGGCGGATCTCGCCGCCGCCGAACCGGATTCGGAGCACTTTCGCCGGCCGGAATGCTCAGTGTGAACGCGGCCTTACAGTGAATATTACAAAACGCCACACGGCGCCAATACGCTCAAGCTCGTCCAACAAAGCGAAATGGTTAGAGTAATAAAATATGCAGTGACGAGTCCACGCTAACTTCTCCTGCCCTTCACCGGTGCCGTCCAATCGACGTTGTTCAACACCTTTTCACAATTTTGACGTTGCGAAAAGCGTACGCATGTATTCATTTCGATATCCTTGTTTCGATCGCGCTGATGGAACCTGCAAGGTCTGATCATGGCTGTGACACGAGCGCTAATTAATGGGAAGTTATAAATGCTTGTGTTCCGTTGAAGAGGCAGCTGCATGATGCTTACGGCGCAAATGATGACGATGGCGTATTATGTTTGCAGACCATCGCTACGGTGAACATTCAGTCCTGTGCAGCCACGACGGCGCGCTACTTGCTAGTGGCCTACTACTGCGGCAAATTCGCTAGGCAGGCTCGGCACAAAGTATCTCGGAGTAGTGGCGTACCAACTCTATCGCGATTGGGGGGGGGGGGGGGGGGGGCTAACCTACCTCACTCGTCAAGGAAAATCATCACAGCGGCAATGTTCGCCGCAAAATTGCACTATGTTGTAACATGGTTTCGTAACAATTTCATTCTTCTGTAAGACTATGATTGAGTGATTACTGTCGTGATGGAAAACTACGCCTAACTTATTAGTTTCCCCAGCCTGCAGCCAAGAGTGACCATTGTCGAAAGTGGAGGGGGGGGGGGGTAGCTTCTCTAACTTTTTTCAGGAGGGGGGGGGGGGGCTCACGCCCCCCTTACCTTCCCGGCTGATACGCCCATGTCTCGGAGTGCCGTTCAGTTCATACGTGAATTCTAGTTAGCACAGTTTTCTATAGCACGCACAGGATTACGCAAATCATCGTTGATACACGGACGATCAGCTGACTCCACCACACTTCGCACTGCGGCAAGAAATGAGGTAGCAAACATTCAGCGATTCCTACAGTTTGGCAAAATACTTTGGTCCGATATACATTCATATGACGATCAAGAGTTCATCCGGTGAAAGCGGCACGTGGGGTACGTCCGCGCATCCTATCTTTTCCTATGCGAATTCACCGGTTGGTCATCTCTGGTCTGCGTAACTTCACCCCAACGTTATCGGTATTCTGTCGTTGCTTTATACCCCTTTTGAAACAAGCGTATTTGTTAGTAAGTATACAAGCGAATGATTGTACGTCGTTCAGCAACACCTTGGCTAAAGCTCACAACTGCCATTTTACAAACCGTTGGAGTCTATCAGATAGTGGAGTTATGTAATGTATGTGAACATTACAATCTACAACTAATAACTCTATCTTCGCAAAGAAATTGCAGTGTTTCGAAGCAAGGGTGAAGCAACGAATGAGATAGCAAGAAAGTGGTATGGTGCACGAAGGAAGGCTAGCAGTGAGTGAGTGAAACTTTATACGGTCCACAATAGACGCGCGTAAACTCAGCGCCACCTGAATATGACCACTCGGGTTCGGCCACGTTAAACCATCTATAACTGTTATGACCAGTCCTGGCGTAAAAGCCGGACCGCACGTACGCTTTGTAGCACGTCGGCGCGTGGCTTGTAGACACAGGGCCGCGCCCTTTCCAATGAAGAGAGGGAGTGCGCAGCTCAGTGCAACCGCTCACTCTCTGCCTTCGTAGGCAAAGGGCGCAACGTCTACACGCCACGCGCTGCGACGCGCACGTATGGTCAGGGCTAAGCCTACGAAGGAAACACGACCACTGGAGCGAGCGATGCTATCTTATGCTTTGATCTCTTCATCGCAAACCGAGCAGCGAGAACAGCACGCACAAAAGTTGAGCTGTCTGCTGGTCCCTGCAAAGATGCAGCGAGCGGTATATAGCAAAGTGCACAGTCTACGTAGCTACACAGCCGTCCCTCCACACCAGAACAGCACGCACAAAAGTTGAGCTGTCTGCTGGTCCCTGCAAAGATTCAGCGAGCGGTATATAGCAAAGTGCACAGTCTACGTAGCTACACAGCCGTCCCTCCACACCTTCAGGCACTGCGCCGTGCTCCCGACCGGGTTGCAGAAATTAGGTGCCTTTTCTCATCTTCTAACCACTACCACCACATCCACACCTTTGGTGAGGTGCCACCGCCACCAGTCTGCGCCATTTGCGGGAATGTTCCTTGCTATAGGAAGGAAGAAACGAGGGAATACAAAAGGAAGAAGGCAGGAAGGACTGGAATGACACTAGTCATAGTCAAGTTGGCTACCTTTACGCTGATTTTAAAGGAAAGTGAGTAGAAAGATGTCAGAGGAGGGGGAAAAAACAGGCGGAATGATCAATAAACACGCTGACCACGTACGTGACGATGGCACCGTACAATATCCAAGGGCTCGCACAAAGGTCCGTAGTCTTTAAGCTGCCTGCTGGGTGCGGAGACGGAACCATATATAGTAAACCAAGCTAGACGTCAAATTTGGCTAGAACGCGCCTACGCGTACAGTCTGCTGTACCAGGCGCGACGCTGGTAATCAAGCTCCCTCGTGAACAACTTCGTAAGCTCCACACACAACGACGTGTTGAGCGTCTGGCGACGACGCATCACGGACCGGGTAATGAATAACGTGCCTACTTTAATACCTTGGCTGCTCAGCAGCAAACTGAACCCACCCAAGCTTGTTTCAAGTTCATACTCGTGAAACTCCCCACCCTGATCGCGATCCTCGGTTAAGTTGAGACAGGTGTCGACAAAAAAATGTCTGGGAAAATTCCGCAAAAAAAAGTGTACCGTCAAATAGCGATACAACGATACCTATGACAGTGTCATGCTATATATACATATACTCCAAAAGCAGTATTCTGGTAGTTGTGTCATCTTATTCAATCGAACATGGCAAACCGCTCGACACACTCATCGCCATTGCTTCTCTCTTAGGCGCGTAAATGTGACAAATGTATCATTATTTGGTTTGTATAACACGAAAACGTACTACTTCCTTTGTCTCTTAAATAGGCAGAAGCTGACTTAAAATGGAAGATGTTCATCGTTGCAGGCTTCTATACAGAATTCAAACTATCTGGGGCGCCTGTCAGAGCTAGAACATACCTGCAATGCAAAATAAATAATGAAATAAAACTTTTCGCCTGACTACTCGCAAAAAATAGAAAGCAGCCACAACAATACTTGCTACGCCTACGTATTGGATTACGTTCGGACACGGTAGACTTGAGAAACGCATGCTGAGAGGGCAGACAAAAAATAAACCTTAAAGGCACGCGCGACGTGATCTACTTAATACAGCTTACAAAAATAACATCATAAGCACAGCGGATCCACATTGTTAAATACACCATTGCGTCTAGCGCGCGCCGTCAAGTTAATGAAGCGCAGACCGTGATGCAAGCGTGAATTCCTTCTTCTAGGAAAAAATGCACGACTACGCAGGTAACGAGCGTCCCTGAGCATACCGGGAAAGGAACACGGGGTCTTACATCAGCAGTATGGAAAATAAAGTCCGAAGGCGCGCTATATAGCAGCCGCCGCCGCCGCCATCGTCCAGACATGTATTCAAAGTACGTTGCCGACACCGTCCGCATTACACGCCATGCTTCAACGCCGAGCCGACGGGCTAGTTTCGTGAAACTCGCCAAGCAGCGCCCACGCGTCGTGCAGGGAAGAGTGCCTCTTGGGAGCACACAACGGATCAGGCGCTGCGTCCTTGTACACCCGTCGTTTGGATATGCCCGCAGCTCACGGAATCACAGGGTAAACAGGAGATCGACGACAGCAGTAACATGTTTAGCATGAGCTTAGAAAAAAAAACAGAACTTGCCTTTAAAAAACGAAAACAAGAATGTAATCGCACAGCAGTGACTGCGAATATTATGCTTACACAGAGCGATGAGACCCACATTAGGCATACGTTTAAAATGGCCAGTTGTTAGTTTGATTAGTTCGACATCTTGCGAAAGAGAGCGAAACAAACAAAGAACACGGTTCGAAAGAGATCCCGTGGTTCGCTAAGGAGTGCACGCGACAGGAAAGACGCCCATCACAAGCGATCCGTTGCAGGTGAGCGTCTTTCATGTCCCGTGACTTGCCTCCGAACCGAGTGCGCCTTCATCAGGTGTAATATTAACTGTGGTGCAGCGGTTACGGCGACAGGGGGGCCACGAAAGACGCGGTTTCGGTCCCGGCCGAGCTGGTCGCATTTCGATGTAGGTGAAAATAATGTAGGCACGTACACTTAAAGTGCACGTTAAGTAATACCAAAATCGATATTACCGAATAATTGCACCACGTCGTGTCTCGAAATGATATCCACGTTTTGGCACGGAAAACACCAGAAATTATCCTTACGGGTAAAACATGTTTTGGAACAAGATATTGTAACGAATATTATATGACAAAACGTCACTCATCAATGAGCAGCCATGCTTGCGCGACTTCCTATAGCTAAGCTTCGTTGCCTCGTGGTGCTCTTCTGCAACAAACCAAACACTTCTTTCGACAGTACATTTTGTAAAGTGCTTCTAAAATAACTTCTCTGCGCATGAAGTGCCACGAAAACTGTAACTTCACAGGTCATGCATTACTTTATTTTTCGAAAGATCTGTTTTTCAGTACGATCCGAGTACACGAACACGCGCGCAGTCACGTAAGAAAGACCAGTCGTAGAAAACTAACTGACCGCCACAAGTTATCGTGGGAGATGTATACTATAGCTAATCGTGATGATAACGATGATGCATCAACATCAATGGCTTCCCGCCAATGCCACTGGCAAGCAGCAGTTAAAAAGGAAATGTTACGTGAAATAACCTCGCGAAACGGCCTCGTACTAATGGACATTTCGCCAGAGAGGCATAGTTGATTGATTGATGTGGGGTTTAACGTCTCAAAACAACCATTTGATTATGAGAGACGCCGTAGCAGAGGGCTCCGGAAATTTCGACCACCTGGTCTTCTTTGACGTGCACCCAAATCTGAGTATACACGGGCCTACAACATTACCGCCTCCGCCGGAAATGCAGCCGCCGCAGCCGGGATTCGATCCCGCGACCTGTGGGTCAGCAGCCGAGTGCCTTAGCCACTAGACCACCGCGGCGGGGCAGGGAGGCATAGTTCCAAGCTCGTCTTGCAGAATGCAAAGACTGCACACAACTTTCAAATAGTGAATTCGCTAATGCGCCAATAAATGGTTCTACACTGCAGGTATTAAAGGAACGCGACAAAACGATAACCGGTATCGACGCACGAAAGCGCTCGTAAGCGGTGTACACCCGTATGGCACATTTGCACGCTATACAGGCGGAGCCAAAACGTGACCGAAAGTAAGTTGGAGCGACAGAAACAGATAAGGAGAAATCTACACCAGTAATCACCGCCGCCGCGCCGAGTAATGCACCAAACGCCACAGTAGCAGTAACCACAGAAGCACAATTGTGCGCCCGACGCCGAAGTGTTCATTACGACCAACGCCTTGTCTCGGGTGGTATATCAGGTATACGCGAACGCGCGCCGAGTTTGCCATTGGTGTTTCCTTCAACCCACAACCAGAGCAATAATTGCTCGTGTTTTTATTTTGCTTTACTTATTTTGACATTACTGCTGACTCCAGAATGGGGTTACAATAAAGAATGACGCATAGAACTTTTTACAGAGAAAACAGTAGTGTAAAGTGAAAATAGTATAGAGAAATGAACTAACACAATTTTACCTTTCAAAACAACAATACCATTAAGAAAGGTGCCGTAGCGGAGGGCTCTGAACATTTCGGTCTGGGTTTTGTTTGTTTTTTTTTTGTTTTTTACGCGCACGTAAGTCTAAGCACACGGACCTCAAACATTCCGCCTCTATCAAAATTCGCTCACCGCAGACGGGATTCGATCCAGCGCCCTTCGGGTCAGCAGTGAAGCACCATAAACACTACACTGTAGCGGGTTACTTTACCTTTACCCGAGAAACACAGCCCTACACAAATACACCGTGAACTAGCGCGATCCTCAACAACACGTTCGAATTTGCTGCACAGCAGTCCGGCACAGACCCCTCCCCATCCAGCAGCGTTTTCCAGGTCACGAAACGTACAAAGACTATGGTCAAGTTCGGGCGGCACAAAGCACTTCCACGCAAGGAATGTTCTCTAAGGAATACAGCAAACGCGGTCGGCCAAAAAGGCTGACGCGAGTCGTTTTAAATTGCCCCACCAGCGCACTTTGTCATCCAGCATAACGCTCAGTATGCAGAGATTTCACATATACACAGTCGCATTTCTTAAGGAATTGCTCACTAGCGCCTTCTTTTGTATCACTGCAGTAATCTGAGAATAGACAACGGTCCTAGAGAGCTTCATACATCCATCCAGAAGATGCAGCAAGGCTTGCAACAAAGAAAAAGAAAGAAAGAAAATGAAAATCACAAGACAGGGACACGTTCGTCCTACGGCGGATATTCAGCGTTAACAAAAATAGAAAAGCGCATACAAGTCTTTCCCAGAAATCCGAGGACCAGCCAGTCCATTTCGGAGTGTCCTCTCAAGAAACAGGTAATTTATGGCGCCCAAGAACGATTTGCCCGACGCACGCGGCAATAAATCACACTACATCGCGGACGCTGTACTCGTCGCAGCAGCCGCAAATGCAGAAACGAACACAAGCGGACAGTACGAGATACCCGTGTCCAAGGACTCGAGCATATTTTTAGCCTTGGACACACTGTAATTAAATGCCCCGCCGCGGTGGTCTAGTGGCTAAGGTACTCGGCTGCTGACCCGCAGGGCGCGGGTTCGAATCCCGGCTGCGGTGGCTGCATTTCCGATAGAGGCGGAAATGTTGTAGGCCCGTGTGCTCAGATTTGGGTGCACGTTAAAGAACCCCAGGTGGTCGAAATTTCCGGAGCCCTCCACTACGGCGTCTCTCATAATCAGAAGTGGTTTTGGGACGTTAAACCCCACATATCAATCAATTAATCAACACTGTAATTAAATCACTTCACGTTAACGAGAGGTACGTGAGTATACGCGCCCTGGTAAAAAAGAAAGCAGACTTGCCTATTTCACGTAGCCATGAGTATTTATAAGCTAGAACACAGCCAATACCAGTCGTGCCGTTAGAGCCATGCAGCTCGTGTCAAGATGTCATGCGCAAGGCAAGCTTTCGACGAAGTATTCGTTCATAGTCACGGGCCAGCGCAGAACTTCTTCGCTCGAACACACAAACAGCGCTCACAAGAGTGTCGAAAATACAGGCTTGGATAACATGCAGCAGAGCAACAAGCGGTAGGGTACTCTAAGGAGGGTTTAAATACCAGAACACATCCGAGAAGAGTTCTCTCGCAGCAAATTGAAAAAGATGGGCTAACCGAGATGTCGGTTGACTGGAGAACAAAGAACCTTGGCTGCCTCTACACTTCATGTCTCTCCCTCCTCTTTCCTATCTCGCTCGCCTACACACGCACGCACGCGCGCGCAGACGCAAACACACACACACACACACACACACACACACACACACACACAGCTCTCTCTTTCTTTGCGGTGCGCGCGCACGCACCAAAAAGAGAATTGTAACCCAACAAGGAGACGACCTTGCGGAAAGCCTATAATTTCATCGGCTCCACCCTTTAACAGTCACGCACATGAAGCCAATACGCCCCCCCCCCCAAAAAAAAAAGTCCAAGTATTCTTGATCTCACTCAATCGCGAACCGGCAAATACCCAGAACGGACACTGAAGTCCACCAGTAACAATCACAGCGCAGTCTTTCAGCCGCACACGTTCCGTATCAGCGCCACAGCGAGTTCTATTCAATATATAGATGAAGATGGTTGAATTCACTTTCATATCTACACCCCGAGAAAAAAAATAAAACGCAGGAGTACCGTCCCTCCCCTCGGCAAGTGCGGACAAAGCTGGTTTTAAGCCTCCCTGCCCACGACAATCGCCGCGTACATGACACTCTTTAAAAAGACCCGTTAACTCCTATCATGACTCTCCAAGGAGTAAGCATAAAGACCTTTTAGGTAGTTCACGTGTCTGTTTAAAATAAGTCATATAAGTGGCAAGTCATACTCACAAGACACAGTCTAAGGACACCCTTTTTTTTTTATTGTCACTTGGAGCGTATATATAGCGTCAAACCCACAAAAGCCCAGGGAGACGCAATTGCTACGTCAGTATAGTTGCTATCGGACCAAGCGACCAGCATAAAGTGAGGAAATTTCGTCGAATCAAAAGAAAATATTTTAGGACAAATATAGGAGAGCATCACTCTTTCCTAACGATGTATCGACCTCCGTGTCTATAGACTACATATACTTTGACTCAAACTACGTTGCAGCGTAAAACAGGACCCTGTTTTTAGCCGCAACGCCAAAATACTGGCGGAATCAATCCAGAAGCTCCGAATCCACTCCAGAACTTGCTTATGCGAATGAGTCTAAAATCTTACTTAAACCACCCAAGTACTTAAACTGGCATAACAGCATTTTCAAAAGGCCTTGGATTGCGAGTTTATTAAAGAGTAACCTACATAAAAAAAATAAACACCAGGCCTGCGCGGAACGCGCAGCACAATCACAGCGAAAGCTAGAAGAGCGGCCTTTCAGAGCTTTTTGTAACACTCATTGGGTAACTGCTGCAAGCACACTTGCTTGATACTCACTACGGCATTAATAATAAAAAAAAGTGGGTTGTAGACCGGCATTCGCTATGTTATTTTTCGTCATTCCTTTGAGAAGCGTAGTATCCGCTAAACACTTGCAAGAAATTTTGTGCCAATCGTTCATGCAGTGGCTGACGACGATGAGGAATCATGCCTGAAATGGGTATGCGCCACAGTTAATAGGGGAAGAAGAACGAGCTTTTGTAACGGGTTGGAGCATTGGACGACCCACTCGTTACGCTATTCGCATTGTAAGTCGTATTAAGGCGATTGCTTTGCCGACATCAAACCCTGCCTAAGGCAAGTTTGCCAACAAGTCCCAAGCACCTGTGTGGTTCAGTGGTAGAATACTGAGCTGGCACGCAGTGGACCCGGGCTCGAGCCCCACTGTGTCATAAGTACTGGGAAAAAAACGTGCGATGTGGTTACGGACACCGGCGGCGGTGGCGGCGGGCAACTACGGCGCCGCGCGTGACCCGTGTTCTGATCTCACAACAGCTTTATCTGTGAGAAAAAGGTTAGGTCGCAACGTGACGCTATAGCACGATTTACGGGTATGGAAATGTTATGCAAGGTCGTATATCGCAACCGGGATAGCAACCCTTGTGCTAGCCGCTCTATTGCTTAACTCTAAAACCGAGACAGTATTACGGGCGAGCACTCAAGCTGCCATCCGTGTGAGTCATTCTCGCCGTATAGTGTCCCTGACGAAAGTGCATTGCTCTGCATTGCACGAAACTACTTGAACTCACAAAAATGCGACAAACAAAAAAGTACAATGGTATGTCTGACGCTACGCTCGAAAGAGTCGCCATTCATGTATTCATGGCGCGACAACGGGTGGTGTGTGACTGAAAGCTGTTTCCCAGGGTGCATTTTAATTACCGGCTAATATGTTTCAAAATGAGCTATAAGCCAAGCCGTCGCGCTTTTCACCAGTGAAGGCTGCAGACAAAAAACTAAGCAGATCTCCGCGAGCGTTCGTGTTGCAAGCATGCGTTCAAGTCGTTATTTTTTCCCCTTTTTCTGTAAGTAGATTATCACATACATTAGCACGTGCGGGCTTCTGGCAATCGAAAAATAAAACCCTCCCTACGTCACCAAAAATATACCATGCGAAGAAAGAATGCATCGTAGATCCTATTATCACAAAAATATTTAAAACTATTAGTGTGATACCGTAGCATTACTAACGCGCATAGCTTTGTTATGGCGCCACATACACAGAATACCATCGAAACCCCCTTATAAGAACTTCCTAACGTGTGCAGCGAAACTTTGGAAAAAGCAAAATATATGGATGAATGGCAAACTAAGAGAACAACTTCTAACTATTTTTTATTCTCTTTCTCTATGCCAGTCCTCAACGTGCAAGGCTGACAAGTTGTCACAGGGGCGCAAGTAAGCCTTCAGTTCAAGGTACTCTCCGTGAAACAAATTTACAAGGTACTCTCCGTGGAACAAACTCGTGTGATGAAAACTGAATGGGATGATGCGGCGCAGAGAGCGAGCGACGAGGAGAGAGCCGAGAGAGAAGAAGAAGGAGAAGTGTCGTTTCATCAATGAATGGTTACCGAACACACGTCATTCTCTCTGTCCTCAACATAGTTTAGTGCCGAAACCCGGAAACGAACCAGGGACCTTCAGAAGCTTGCTAGCTCACAAACATTGTAGGGAAGCTAAGAAACGAAATATATGACTACTGAAACGGACACCGCTTTCCCTACCTTCAGAAACCTACCGGCAAATGTGTACCGTTCGTGCTAGGTACAGTTGTACAGGGGCCGTCAAAAGTTCTCAGGTCACTATCCCATGTGTCCCTTTGGCAGCGTGGCCTGGGAATTTTCGACGGCCCCTGTAAATCCTTGGTTCAGAATCTTTTAATTAAAAAAAAACGCTTCGTACATAATTCGTAGGACAAGAAAAAGAAAGAAGAAGAAAGAAGAAGAAAGAAAGAAAGAAAGAAAGAAAGAAAGAAGAAAGAAAGAAAGAAAGAAAGAAAGAAAGAAAGAAAGAAAGAAAGACATGCGAACAAATCCGTTTTGTTAAACATTCTACTAACAAATAAACAAACAATTCCCTTTTAACATGGAATTTCTTTTTGCTTCACTGATGCGCCGCGAACAATATTTTCTACTGCAATCACAGAAAGCTTGCGATTTCTTTGCCTGAAATGCACGTGCCTCGCTTCAACATCATCTTGACAAGCTGCTAATGCATTGCACTATCATTACTGTAATATAGAAAATTAAGCCTGTTGTTACATTGTGAAACATAATGTTTGGTTAAAAGAAAGCGCCCAAGGGTTACTTCTAAAGCAGAAAATGGGCACACTGAAGACTTCGGCGCTGCGCACGCTTAGAAAAGATGCGTAAAATGGCATACAGCTTACGCGCTTTTCAGGCACCGTCCTCGCACGTGTGCTGTGCAGGCGCACCACACAGTCCTTATGCTAAAGCTCAAACCTCTCCTGCTGTATGCGCATTAGTTTTAATTAATTAATCCGCCTTCCACCAAAGAATACCGTGAGGGGGAGGGGGGGGTACTCAAGTGAGCCCTCAGGCCAATTTTTGGAAGGCCCTGCCTTTTCGAGCAGGGCCTTGTCATTAAATGAAAAATCAGAAAGATACACTATGACACGATCATAGCGTTCGTGAAGAATCAGTCTTACTATTCGGTACACCGGGCGGCCATGAAACGATTAGCATCTCAGCCTATATCTTACAAAGGAAGTTTCCCTTTTTATTTTTAACAACACCAATCTTTATTAAACGTTCTAGGATGGTCAGGATCCCGTCGTTTTCGCACATGAACTCCACGTCTAGGCTGCAACACTCTCGCGCAGCTGAAACGACATTGACTCGGCTAGTTACGGTAGCTAATTCATTACCTTTTTAATTATTTCCTTGAGTGCAGTTGCTTATATTAAGAAGGTGAAGTGCACAGAAATTATAGCATGCCGATTTTTTTAAGGCCACAAAAGTTGCACGTAGCACGAGATATTCGTCATCGAATTTCAACGACGAAATCGAAACTGATGGCGCTCGGAGCACACGAAGCTAATTAGTCGCAACACTGCCATCTGGACTGCGGCAAAGTATTTCCTTCTCGACGTGGAGTTTGTGTGCAAAAAGTGAAGGTTCAAGGATTTATTATTTTCTAAATTCGTATTCTTCAAAAAAAAAAACAATACACATTGCATACATGCATCGACACTGATGGAAAGTGCTGAAAGTGCTGACACTGATGACGTCGGCTCTGAAGAGAGCCATTTTAGCGTGTTTTTGAGCATTCCTGTTCTCCCGTTGGGACTCGCCGTAAGCAAGTGAGGCTCAACAAATGCTGGTGCGATATTATATTTTGACGTTAAAGCATATTTTCGCATGGCGCACCCACAGATATCGACACTAACGTGACATAAGCATACGGCATCGATTGTGGTGACGCGGCAATACAGCCAGCTGTGGTGCCATAAGACGCAAAAGCTTAACAAAAGGCTGTTTCCGAGTCACAAACGAGCAGAGCAGGGGTGGAAACTGTCATAATGTCTTTCGCGAGCATGTGAGTACAAGCTCTTCCTGAACCGTGACGTCAGAGCCCACTAGGAACCGAAAGTATATTTTAAAAACATGTGATTCTTTTTCAGGCACACTCACGCTTATCTGTACATTTTCTGGATTTTTCGAGACCTACAGTTTTATTTGACGCCGAAAAAAAAGAAAAAAGTGACAGCTGTAAATGTTCCCGAAAGTACTCCTTTACGATAGTCAAGTGATGTCCGCAATTTTACCGAACGATTACACACAGAACTCAGTCGGCTAGCAATAGACTTCTATTGAGACAGTTCGTACGGGACCACATGTAAGCCCGTTCGTTACAAGTGTGTACTGTGCGTCAGCCCTTTGGCGAGACGGCAAAATCCGGCAGCACGGTATCTGGAAAGTTCGAGAGAGTTCATAGAGAAGCCTTCGCTTTAAAGACTTCTGCGAGTACACCGCACATTGCTCGCATGTAGGTGTATATACGAACTGATACACGATGCAATGCATTTAAACGGCGCATTATCGCAAGAACTTTCGAAATCACATGCAACAAAAGTCTACTATCAAAGTAAGGGGCAAAAGAAAAAATATGGCGTATTGCATTCACGTGGCTAGTGTAACTGCAGCCTTATCCTACAAAGCAAAGGCGCCTGCGGCATACGAATGAGACGCAAACACGCCGAGGCCGTCGTTTAAAACCCGCCACCGGCACCACCCCCATTTCTAACGCGGATGAGTCATCGTTACGGGCCAAATTTCGAAAACAACTTTGCAAGCACGCAGAAAAGTGTTAGCTCTAGGTTTTATAACGGTCACAACATCTGGGTGAAAAAAAGTACTTTGCGAAAAACAATATGACACTGTCACTAGCTGGTCTTCCATGATGTATACATGCATATCGACGTTGACACGAACAAGTTCGCGTGAGGATTCTCACATTCGCATCTCCTCGGAAAAGCTTTCTCGCCCGGACGCAATACGGGTAAGCGATTCCGTCGACATCCAATAGAACGCGGCCGCGCCCCATTCCCATGCAGCAGCCGTTTCCCACCATCCCAGAGTCCCGTATGCACCGACGCAATCCCCGCCGATCGCCCTTCGTAGACACATAACGAACCCCGGGGTAGGTAACTGTATGAGCAAACAACAGTCTACACCCACCTTGCACGTGCGCAGTAATCGGCCGGTCCCACGAGACACCATAACCCGCTTACCGAGATCCAAACGGAGCACGTAAACGAGCTAGGAAGAGGCAGCGCGATGAGGCGACGAGAAAGCGAGTTGGCCGGCCCAAAACGATTCGCCGAAACTCGATTCCCCCAACAGGGCCACGTCTCGCTCTTTGTGGCGCGTGCCTCGAAGCGAGCGGACTCGCATCGCAGCGTCCTCGGCATGCAGCGGCCCCAGTGCGAGCGACGTAGCTGACAACCGAATCCCTGGGGAGGAAACGAGGCCGTTAACGCGAGTCAACCCGCCTCTATACACCTGTACCCCTCCTTTTTGCTTGCGTTTATCTTCTCATCCCCGGGAAAAATTCCAGTCATCTGACTGCGCCTCCTCCCTCTACCTGAGCTTTGTTAAGCGTGCACCACGGCCTCCTCGTAAATGAGCCGTTGCTGTCATTTTCTCTTATATTTTGAAATTTAGATAGGGCCAACTACTCCAAACGATGAGTCAATTTTTTTTAATGACAGCGGGTGCACAGTATTGAGTCGCGACCGCTGAATCAGCGAGGGGTGCAAGACTATTAAAAACGAGAACAGCATAAAGAATCGAAAAAAAAGTGGGGGGGGGGGGGGGTGTTGGGTGGTTCAGGGCGACAAACCGAGCCCCGTCATTACCCCCTCTTTCTTTGCCAGGTTTTCTGGCGGCTTTTCGTTCTTAATGTCTGTTCCAAAGATGGTGGCGGAAAAAGTACATTGGGATCATCGCAGATAGCAAATTCAACCACATTTACAAAAATTCGCTTGACGTGGTTGATAACATGAGCGCTGAATAGGAGCAATTTCTGTCTGTCTCTCTGTTTGAGGAACAGAAACCATAAAAGATTTAATATTTATCGATACTTCAATATCAAGCGAAGTGTGTGACGTTGCTACGAAATACGAGGTGATCAGCGGTAAGCGCGAACATTTCTAACTTTCCAACAGGTGAACCATAGGCATATTAATCTAAAGAGTTTTGGAACGGTGAGTAGAATTGCGTGAACTTTCCAGAATTCTGTCCTTTTTGGATTCACAGGACCTCGTGGTTTTAAAAAGTAACAGTATTTAACACAAACATTACGAAACAAACACGCAGATCCACAGTGATTCGCGACGTGCACAGGGATTTATTGTTTCTCTGTAATTAACTGAATATTAACAGTAATTACTCAGAAACGTAGAAATACGCATAGAACGTCATGAGCAACGCCGCAAGCACGAATCTGTGTATACCTTCTGGTAACTTTTGTAGGAGGTACAAAAAGCACCCTTTTTTCTTCAGTCTGTTTCTTGTGTCCAAGTCCTTGCCCCTATTGATTGATTTGTGGGGTTTAACGTCCCAAAACCACCATTTGATTATGAGAGACGCCGTAGTGGAGGGCTCCGGAATTTTCGACCACCTGGGGTTCTTTAACGTGCACCCAAATCTGAATACACGGGCCTACAACATTTCCGCCTCTATTGGAAATGCAGCCGCCACGGCCGGGATTTGATCCCGCGACCTGCGGGTCAGCAGCCGAGTACCTTAGCCACTAGACCACCCTGGCGGGGCAAGTCCTTGCCCCTATTATAGGGTAGCGAACCGGGCTCTCGTCAATTAACCACCCTGCCTATCATCGCTCTCTCTCTCTCCAAGCACGCTAGAGCAACAGTGGCCGCACTTTAACAAGTATGGCAAAACGAAAAAAAAAAGATAACACTAGTGTATTTGCAGGTGCACATCCGAAAAACCCAGGAGAAGAAAAATTCGCCCGAATCTACGCGTTACACTGTAAATTTCGTCGAAAGACGATAGTCTTGCGTTTGAATAGAGTGAGCAAAACGTTTATTTGATGTTCTGCGCAAGAAAATCGGTGTATGGTATTCTGGAGGCGCTGTGTTAAAGTCCCTCGAGCGTGTAGCGGAGGCGAACGAACGCATCGAGGATGGATGGATGGATGGATGGATGTGGCTGTACCCTTTAGATCGGGCGGCGGCTAACGCCACCTAGCCGTAATACTTAGTGAACTAACCATTACATTTAGACACAAGGCACGTTAGACACAAGCGCCAACTGGCAGTTATCTTCGAAAACAAAGGCGTGCAGCCCGCGGAGAAAGATGCGCGCCAGTCTCGGAGGTGATAAGGTGTAGAACGCAAAGCAACGGACAGGTGCCACCACCGTGACGTCTTAGCAAAGCGTTGGAAACACCTTTTTTTTTTTTAGCATCGCGTTGCACTGTCAGCGCAGCGCGATTAAACGCTACATTTCTTAGAGTTACTTGTGTGTGCCTCTTCTAGTATAAAGCTGGACATAGAAAACATCGACGCGTTGTTGTGGCGCCTCAGATATGCGCAAATAATTGCTTTTTAATTGGCAATCGCACAAGTACGAACGCTAAACCTTGTGCAATATTGGTGGGCGCTGCGGATGGGGTTGGCCATTTGGTGCCGCTTGAGGCATCGTTAGGGCGGACAGACAGACAGACCAAAATCTTTCCGTCGAAGGTCCCCAAGAAAGACTGTCGTCTTTAAAGTTAATCTAGCGTGCCCCCGATATAATATATCGTGGCCCGTCTATCCCATCGCGGCACGTGGTACCATGTAAATGCAATTGATTCAACAAGCGCCGCCGGGCGAAATCGATAGGACGACCGCATGCATCGTGTTCCGAATATAGGAGTTGACGGACGGAACGCAGCGCCTTCCAGCGCCGTATTTTGAAGGCAAATGCGTGCATAAGCAATGCTAATTTCTCGGGTTTTCCGCGGAGGAGTGACGACGTGAGGCAGGCCGTGGCAGGGGGCTCCGGAGATTTCGATACCAACAGGTGTTCTTTCAGGGGCACTGATATCGCAGAGTATACATATACGGGCCTCTAGCATGTCACATCCATATAAATGGGATCACCGAAATTGGAATCTAACGAGCGATCCTCGGTTCAACAGATGAGCACCGCAACCGCGGTAACCCCGCGGCGGACCTTGTATAGAGTCCCATCACGCGTTTAGGTAATTTTTGGAGCACCATATAATCGTAGAAAAATTGACAGCGCTACGGATCAGCTACAGACCAAAGTTAGATACGTACTTTTTCCTGTCCGTATCTAACCCGTTGCGCTGTCAATAATTCTAAAATGAACAGTCACCTACTAGCCCAACTCGCGATTCTGCTGCCACGTATTTTAGAAACATGCAGCAGGGATACAGCTTTCTTTTGTGTTTGTGTGTGTGTGTTTGATTATTAATAATTACCTCAGAAGCCAGTTTCTGTCATTTCTCAGCGCCTGACGTGGTTTTGCCGAAATTTCAATAACGTCAGATGAAGAGCGTGAAATATCCGTTTTGCAGCTATGTTCGCGATAAAAAAAAAACCTTATACCAATGTCACACGGGCATTTTTAATCGCGATCAGTGCCGTGCGCTGTGTCCGATCCCATTGTCCGATTCAAAACTTTCCAAGCACCGTATACAAATGATCTAATATGTATCAAATCACCAAAGCTCAAAGCCACCAAGTCCGCTCCTACAGGCCACCATACATACCTTCACTTGATCACCAGCCATTACATGTTTTTTTTTTCACAATTTTTCCATTCACTTTTCTATTCTTTTTTTTTCCTTCTCAACGCTGCGGTGAAAACGTGTGGCATGTTCCACACCGCGGAACAAGCAAACTGGTTTCGTCGGTACTATCAAACTAAGGGCAAACAAAACTTCTAATATACCCGAGAAGTAATAAAATCATTCCGCTCACCGGAAACTCCGAACATGAGAACTCATTTCTCGCTCGCTCGAATTTGGGGAGAAAAAAAAGAAAAAAAACGGCAACAATGACTACAGGGAAGATCGGTGGGAATCGCAAAACGCGGGTTCGTATCAGCTGTAGCAAAACGGGGAGAAAAACGAACGCGCCGAGTAGCGTCCGGGTGACAAATCTCACAATAAAACAACATAAAACAAATCCTAAACAAAAACCGAAGAAGGGCTCGCAAAAGGAGCAAGAACAATGCACAGCATTAAGCACGAAACAAAAGAAAAGCACGGTGATAAAAAAATTAAGCGACGAAATCCACACAAAAACAAAAATGAAGGAAAGGTACTGAAAAGAAGAGTAGCAGAATTCGATATAAACTAGCAACATTATTTATTGCAAGCAAGTTCCTCTTGCGGCTGAAAAATTCCAACCCCAACTCGAGAACCACGGAGGTCCGCATTCTGCCTTCAAACAAAGCTGCCAACGAAGTGGTAAAATGCAATTCCATTCTCGAGTAAGAGGCAATACCAATTTCTGTCCTACAAAGTTATCTTTTTTTTTTTTCGAAGAGGCACCGGTCGAGCATATATCATATCCGGCATCAGCAATTTTGTGTCGTATATACACCCCTTACGACAAAGACGACTGACACGAAACTCGCTTCACAGGGTTACAAAAAAAGAGAAAAAGCACAGCTTCACAAATCGGGACGACGTACACCACATCATGCAGAGTCGAGCATAACATTCTTTCGTCGATTATAGCGTCCGAGAACACTGCTCTGATTTGATTCTGGAACACTTTGTACAGGTGCATCCTCTAAAAAAAAAGAAAGAGGAAAGAAAGAAAAGAACGAAAGAAAAAAAGAAAGAAAGAAAAACCACCACCTCCAGTCGCGGGCGCGTGTGTGCGTGCGTGCGTGTGTGTGTGTGTGTGTGTGTGCGTGTGTGTGTGTGTGTGTGTGTGTGTGTGTGTGTGTGTGTGTGTGTGTGTGTGTGTGTGTGTGTGTGTGTGCGTGCGCGCGACTTTGCAGCTCATGGAAAGATGCTTATTTCTGCAGCCCACATAGAAACGCAGCGCCTCATCGGGGCTCTGATAGATGCCACGCCTGACGCCTCCTGTGCATCTATCTTAGTATGACGCCCCGCTTTCTACGCGGCGGTCGACTTTCCCTCAACTCACTTGCAGGAGGGCAAAGATAAGCGGACCTACACTATGAACCCGCCTCTTTTCTCTCTCTCTCTCTCTCTCTCTCTCTCATCCATTCGCACAGTAAACGACCGAGGCAAGCTTTGTCCGAGATCGGCGCGAGCCTCACCACGCGGGGTCGTTGCTTCGCCAGTAGTGGAAACTTCATAACGGTTAGAGTAAAGAAAAGAAAGAAGCGAAGGCAGCCAGTCGAGGTCGTGACGAAACATCCTACACGGGGCATTGACAGTGAGAAGCGGAGAGGAGCAATCTATAAGAGAACTGTTTCTCTTTTTTTTTTTTTTGCCGTCATTAGCGGAGAACAAACGAACGCCACCAGATGAGCTTCCGCCGCGGCGGCCCGCACCACATATATACCGACGGCAGCCACGCCACTGTGCAGTTTATGTACTATACATTGCCTGCCTATCTGCGATGCTTCTTTTCCGCCGTCTCCTTTCGCGGGCGGCATTGTCCGGACACGCTTCGTCCGCAAACGGTTCCTTGATATAGTTTGTCGGCGGAACTCGGCAGGAGGTCGCGGATGTGGCCAAAGAGCAAGCGTCTCCTCCTGCGCGAAATGTTGCAAGCTAGGAAACAAAAAAAAGAGGAATAGACGAATATTACGAAATATGGCGGGGACACACACCGAATCGTTTGACTGAGCGGTTATCTCTTTCCTGGAAATGGGCCAAGTTGCCGTCCGTATACGACGCGAGGAGGCTGAACAGCTCGATAGTGCGTTAGGTACAGGGTGTAGCCATGCTTCGCTCACACGAATCAAATCGGTTCGCTGGTTTTTGAAAAGCAGCGTAACCACCTCAAGAACAGTGCGTGAACGAACAGATTCTTTCGGGCGTCTTGTGCGGTCGTTTTCTGAAGCACCAGTGTATTGACCTACTGCGCTCTGAATTGCGGAAACCAATTGTCCAAAGAGCGACACACAAACACACAAGACACTCAGCGATTTGCTTCCCGGCGGCTCTATTTACTTTACTTCGACTTCGGCCAGCTTTCACAGAGGACAGCCTCATCTTTTCCACAACGCGTGCAACGATCATTTCTTTCGCTACATTACTCTTCTAGACGGTCTCTAAGCGCTTTTATTCAAGCAACATAACTCCAATCTCGAAGTGGTGGCAAGCCATCGCTCGACATTCGATAAAGTTCGATAGCCGCATCAGCGCCAAGCGGTTGCTCAAGAGTTGTTACACACGTAAATATAAACTTCACACAAAAGATCACTTGAACAACACGCTCTTGTTCAGTGCCATAATCTAGAGAAATAAAGTATAGAAAAAAGCGAGAGAATCTGCTGATGATTCGTGTAAACAATTACGTTTATTTTTAACAATACAATTGATAGAGGACAGCTGTGGGTAAAAGCTGCTATCCGAAAGAGGCAGCTGGCCAAGATCCCGCTTTACCTCTCACAGTGCAGCGCCGAGCGAGAACGCGAGCAGAGCCAGGCAGCAGAACTGTCAGCCAGCAGACGACACGGCACACTGAGCAAATCGTATGCGGAAACGGAAATGACGCAAATCAGAGTTCGTCGCCACTCGTGAGCTGAGCTCCCAACAGCCTCATCCTTTGTTTTTTTCTGCATGACGTCCCTCTACCAGCGGCCAATTCAGACTAGTATATTTTGTAGAACGACATACGGGGCCGCAGGCTTTTGGAAAACGTATCTTACGGCCAGGACCAGCATTCGTGTCTTTGAGCAAAACGTAAAGCTCCGAAAGCTGCGGATCACCGCAGTGAGGATAAAGAGTAATGGGATCTATAGAAGAGCGTAGAACTTTAATCAGCGCACTTCAAAGATGACGACTTTATGAGCTACATAACGGTTTCTATCCGCCCAAACACCGTCAAAACTGAAAATAATGTTGAATCCCGACGAAAAGCCTTCAGTATTCAGGCACTGCAAACCCAACAGCGGAAACGCCGCGACCAGCATTTTGAGAAGCGCTGACGACAACAGGCAATCGTATTAGACAGCTTTATTACAGAGTAAAATGCTTGCGTTAGTGCGTTCTCACATGCTTAAGTATACCGCGACAACTGTTCGAAAGACACTTAGCGTATAACGTAAAACCGGCAAAACGACGCCTCGCAAAGCGATAGACTGGCTGTGCCCTCTACGCGTGAGTAAGCGAAGCTCCAAAAGCTGATCGGCTCACTTCGGTTGCAAATAGTCAAAAGCAGGGAAGTTTGACGGCAATGTAGTCGTGCTCAGTTCACCTGGCACTGTCAGTAAATTTAAAAAATTCAAGCACGTAAACGTATAAAAATATTGAGGAACTCCTAATTAAACTACGTCTTTAAGATGTGATTACCATGAAGTCACGATAATCACGTGTTCTGTTACCCGATCACAATGTACGCTTTTTCCACGCAATATTACTGCGAAATCACATGTTACAAGGAGAAGAATGTATACAAGACACGTGCGTTTGTAAAGCATGCATCACTTTCACTGCATTACCCAGCAGAGGAAGTTATTTTCACTGTATTTCCAAGAAGACGCGCGGCCCTGTGGTAAAACACCCATTTGCCACCCTTACAACCCTGCTTCGATCCATACTCAGACAATGGATTATTTACTTTCGTTGCATCTTTCTCGATTTTTCGGTCACGCAAAGATAATGATTTTCACTCACAACTGACGACGCCGACACCGGAATTTCTGTGGAACGAGCTCTGTTTTAACGCTCTCGCGTCAAAACAAATTGTGCTGCATTACGTTTATTGTAAAGGTCTTGAGGCACAGCCAGAGAAGTGCTTACAGAAGTGCAGGGTCACCTTCGGTCGACATGGGACTCTGGCAAACCGAGCATCGATACGGAAATAAACGCTGTCTCACAGTCCTGTGAGACAGCGTTCAGGATCAATAGATCAAATGAGAGGAAAACGGAGAAATTTCCTCGATTCGCCTTCATGAGGTTTAAGGCAATGCGTAAAAGAGCATGTGAACATTTTATATGCTTATCTGATTATAAAACTTTTTGTTTTTTCATCTTCTAGACTGTTTCTACTCACCACAAGACCATTAAATGTGAAGGAGAGTACACTAGCCGCTATCCTCTTTTTGACAAAAACAAAAAAACTGCATAGGCAGTAAGAGATGTTCACAAAACAAGAAGTGATGTCAAGTGTGGTGTCTGAATACATATCGGTCAACTCCGCAATGATCGCGCCTGAGCGGAAAGCTACGGAGAACGACCGCCAGAACACGTTGCACCGACAGCGCCGCCCGGCGGCTAGCTGCCGCATATCGATCGCGTAGTGCTTGCAGGGAACTCCGGCGCATGGCGCGCTCTGTCCGCTCAGCCAACACCTCCTAGATTTCCCGTGACCTGCCGGATTATCGGCGGTCACTTGGGAAGCGGCGGTCGTCAGAACTACGGTGGTGGCGCCACTCAAGTAGGGGTGTCTTCAAATAGGTTTTTACGTTTTCGCAGCTTATATGCAACAAAAATAACGTAAAAATGTTTTTAAAAGGCATAAACGTAATTATAATCAACCCTACGTAAGTGACGCCGTAATTCAGCAAACAACTTTTTAAATACAAGGCATCCTCTGAAATTAGTAAGAAACGCCAAAATTGGCGATCTCAAAGGCCAAGTACAAAGACCCTTACCCCTACGCAGGCAGCGCCGCCATAGATGACCGGCGTTTCATGCTCATCCGGCAGGCACGGGAAGTCTAGGAGGCGTTGGCTCAGCGTACGGGACCCACATGAACGCGACGCTGGCGCAAAGATTACAGCTAGCGGCCGCTCTGTAAGCCTATTCCATGTTCGTAAGCAGCGGTAAGCTCCGTTGGCATACTGAGGAGCTAGCGACGCGCAGGCTCCGCCCAGCGCAAAGCTCGCCCATCGCCTTCAATGATCACGTGACAATTGGTACAGCAGCTGCAACGTTGCCTTTGAGCACAGCGTGTCGGGAAGCCACCCGGTGCTCGGAGGCAGCTTTGCAGCAGTTGTGCCAGTTGTCACCTGATCACCGAGAGATGGCGAGCTTTGGGCAGAGCGGAGCCTGCGCGTCGCTAACAGCGCCTCGCTCTGTCGACGGCGCCTGTTGTTGTTTCCACACTTGAAATTGGTCTATATGCAGATTGGTCTATATTCAAATGCACTATAAATTGGTCTTCAACGCATAGCTGGTAGAAGACGAGCGTAAGCGCAGCGGTGTCATTCGAGAGGCACTAAAGTGAAACGTAAAATCAATTTCGACGGGCTGTCTACTCTTAAAGAACTCGGCTGTCATTAATTACGGCATCATAGGTAAATTACGTGAAAGGAAAACGAAGACCAAACTTTCAAGTCATAACAACGCGCCGAAACTTCAGTACCGGAACCTCAACACTACGTGAAAAATTTCATTCTTTTTTTTTCAAGTTTTACCCACATTAGTTAAATGAAATTTTACGAAACTTGGTATGTTGAGACTTTGCCTCCTTCAGAACGCAGTTTATAGCAAACTTACCCGTAAAACATTACGTAGACCCTTGCAAACGAGCCCTTCCAGAAGTCTCCAAAGCCTATGACGTCACGGCGAGATGTCGCGAGAAGAACAAAACCGGTATCACCATTTACAGTTTATTTCCGCTCGTTTTTCACTGGTGTTATCGGTCATGTGAAATTTTATTTAACAAATATGAAAAAATCATTTCTCGTTTAGGTGTCCTAGTGCGCTTACAACATGTAGCTAATCACCGCTGTATTTACTGACGAACCATTCGAACATAGGAACGTGTGGATAGAATTCGAGAAATGTTACTTTGAAATATCGCGTTAAAAATCGAATATGTGCTCATTTACGAACAATTAAAGCATCATATTATCATGATTACGATGAAGGCAGTGAAAACAGAGCTTGTGCAAGACAGAAGAGGGAGACGAGGGATCGTGAACGCTGGCCTGGTTCCAGTAAGCCCTTACTGTATATTATTATTTAAATTATTATTATCATTAATATTATTATTATTATTATTATTATTATTATTATTATTATTATTATTATTATTATTATTATTATTATTATTATTATTATTATTATTATTATTATTAAAATGGGTAAGCGACCAATCATCACATAACCTGTGTGTTCACAGTAAGGTGTTGTTTCATTCACGCATTGTACTTCAGATTCAAAATCATATTCTTAATACAGCAATACTGTGTACAGTAATACAGCGATACTGTACTTCAGATTCAAAATCGAATTTTTAATACATTAATACTGTATTAACTATTGTATAACGATTCAAGCCTTTATTTCTAATGTAATCTGCGATTGTTATCATTCGAATTGATTCAAGTTATATTAATATCTGCCCTGTTTATTTCTTTTCATTACTGTTTTTTATTTATTTATTTATTTATTTATTTATTTATTTATTGCCAAATATTCCAGAATGGTCTCCCTCGTATCAACCTATGCCTAGATTATTCTTGAAAATTCTTTATGTGGGGAAGGAAAATGGGAGTGAAGAAAAGAAAAGGGGAAGGGAGAGGGAGATCATAGGGATCGGACGCATGGGTCTGTGGTGCTGTCCAGATGCTCCGGAGGAGAAAAAAAAAAGCTTTTAGATGCGGAAGCATCTTATACTCGCGCCTTGTAGTGCGCCGTCCGCACCGCCTTAGTTGAGCTAATTCATTACGTCTGATACAATAATCACTCGTTCTCTGCTACTGCAATATTCACGCGTTCATCAAGTATAAGGTTATTTGTTGCACTTCAAAAGCATACAAGTGTCCGAGTTAAAACGGACAAAGTTTCACATTAAATGCACCAGAAAGGTAAAGTATTGGTACGGAAACCAGTAACACAAACATGAGCTTGTACGGTAAAGTTAGCTATTTAAAACCTACGCGAGCGTCGGTGCACACTGAACCATGCCTGTGTATTCAGGCATGTGTCTAACTCTGTTACCAGCCACTAAACTGTTTTAGCGGGACGGCTCAGTGCTCTCCCATAGTTGAGTACGAAGTACTCAAAATCGTTCAACATATTAGATGCGGAAGCATCTTATACTCGCGCCTTGTAGTGCGCCGTCCGCGCCGTCCGCGCCGTCCGCACCGCTTCTCGAACATTCGACAGCTGACGCGCGCGCATGCGCCGTCGCGCCGTCGCCCACCATCTGTGCCGCGCGCGCTTCTCCTTCGAGAACATTCGACAGCTGACAGCGCATGCGCCGTCGCGCCGTCGCCATCTGTGCCGCGCGCGCGCTTCTCCTTCGAGAACATTCGACAGCTGACAGCGCATGCACCGTCGCGCTGTATATATACTCAAGGTCGGCGCTCGCTCGCTCAGTTGCCGCTCGTCCGTTGGTTCGTCGCAATAAATAAAACACCGCCCTTTCGCATACGTGCCGTACGTGTTCACTCATTTAACACCCCATTTCACAACCACGTTAACCAATTTAGCCATCGACCCAAGTAAGTCGCAATTTAACACCCGTTAACCAATTACATGCTTCCGCATCCTCCTCAGTGTTCCCCCGAGGGAAGCTGCGGGCAATTTTTTTTTCTCAAGCTACTTCAGCCATCGATGGATGGATGGAGGATGAATGGGGGATGGATGGGTGTATCCGACTGTGCCCTCTAGATCGGGCGGCGTCTCACACCACCTAGCCAACGAAGCTGAGACCCGCAGCGCCAGCATCGGAAGCGCGGGATACTCGGAAGGCTGCGCCTCGGTACTCTTCCGATAGATGGCGCGAAATCAATGAATTCAATGGCGCGAAATCAATGAAAAATATGATGGCGGTCCAGAGTGGGCTCATGGAGAAAATCGCAGAGCTGGAGAATGCATTGGCGAAGGAGCGAGAGAAAACGTCAGCCATGGAAGAAAGGCTCCGGGCAGCCGAGAAGGGCCTATCGAAGGTCGTGAAAGGGAACGAAGACGCAGGTGACGGCGGAAGCATTATGGCGACGACCCCCCGTGCGGGAGAGATGAAGGAAACAGGCATGACAAAGGCAGATACATTGGTCACAGGGCCCAGCTACCGGGAAGTAGTTTTGAGGGAGGGAGGGAGCAAACCAGCAGCCGTGACTCACGCTAGTCACCTAGTCAGCAGCCAGGTGCAGGTTTCAGAAGGAATGTCTGAACAGGTCATCATCGCCGGTGACTCAAATTTAGTCCGATGCGCAGCGGCAATCAAAGAAAGGGTGAAAGGCGACAAGAGAGTTGCGATAGGGACGTTCCCAGGACAAACGCTGGGGACAGTAATGAGTCAAGCGGGTGAACAACTCGCAGCTAAAGCTAACAATCGTAACCTCGTTGTAATTGCGGGAGGGCTAAATGACGTCCTGAAAAAAGAATCGTCAGGACTAGCGACGACCTTGGCGAAAGGGGTGGATGACATGCGCGCCGTGTCCCCCCAGGTGCAAATTGTAGTATGCACAGTACCGGAAGTACCAGTACGCAACGTCAACCTGCAAAGAGCGGTTGTCGACGCAAACAAAGAGATACGGCGATTTAGTCGAGAGAAGGGTTTCGAGGTAGTGGATTTAAACAGGGAAGTGCACAGGTGGGGTGGATTCCAAAGAGACAAGATTCATTTCGATAAGAGGCTTGGACACGAGGTGGGCTGGCGACTGGCAGGACGCGCAGTAGCTTTTTTGGGGGGCTCACGGGCCCTTCGGAGTCCGGGGTAGCTCGTAACAGGGAAAACAACCAGGAGGACGCTTTGACAGGTAGAATTGCGAAAAACCAGAAAAAAGGTAAAAGAAAAAGGAAAAAGGCGCGAGTTGCAATTAGTTACATAAACATGCAGGGTGGCAGAAAGAAGGCAAAATGGTTAGAGATTGAGGAGCAGTTAAACAAAGAACAGATAGGCGTGTATGCGGTTACAGAAACACACCTTAGAGACTTGGAAGAGCCACCACATATTGAAAATTATGTTTGGGAAGGGTGTAACAGGACCATATCGGAAAGGAAAGGTGGGGGTGTAGGAATGCTAATTCATCGCGGAGCCAAATGGGTTAGAGTGAAACAGACGTGTTCAGAGCACCTCTGGGTTCTGGGCACAGTAGGTGGAAAGGAAACGTGGCTAGGGGTAGCCTACTTGTGGACGGGGAATAACTGCAGAGAAAAGAATCAGGAGATAGTGGATTGCATGAGTGCGGATGTTAAGGAATTTGGTAATGGGGCCGAAATCATCCTTCTAGGGGACATGAATGCCCACATACATGACCTTGACGGATATTCAGACACCAATGGGAAGTTATTACTAGATCTTTGCGAGCAACATAGTCTGGAGATAGTTAACACGGGGCCTAAATGTGACGGCCAGATCACATGGGAAGTCGGAAACAAGCAATCAAGTATTGATTATTGTCTCATGACTGAAGGAATTTACCACAAACTGACAGAAATGAGGATAGACGAGGAAGGCATTAACAGCTTGGGTAGTGATCATAAACGAATAACATTACAAATGGGATACGAAACTGAAAATATGAGCATGGAATCAAAGTCTGGCAGCTCGTATTTAAATGACAAACAAATAATAAATATAGCCGCAAAAGTCGAGGAAGAAGTAGGCGAAATACCAGGCAAGGACTGGGAGTATAGTGAGCTGTTACATCTAATGACGAAGGAGATAGGGAAAGAGAAGAAAACTGTTTGCTGGAAAGGAAAAAGGAAGCCAAAAAGTTGGTGGAACAAGGAAATCCGGGAGGCGATCGAGAAGCGACGCGAAGCATCACGGGAGCATAGAAAGGCAAAAAAGGAGAAGCGGCCGCAGGACGAAGTCAAAAAAATATGGGAAATATATTTAGAGAAAAAATCCCTTGTACAGAAATTGGTAGAGGCAAAAATTAAAGGTGAAAGTGAACGCTGGATGACAGAGATACACGAAAAAAAGGAGGCTGCGCCTAGGATTTTTTGGAGCCACATAAAGGCGCTAGGTAGGAAGTCTGTCACAACGCAACAACATATTCTAGATGAAGGAGGAAATCAATTGGAAGGGTACGAAGCGCTAGGTTACATCCAAAAGGTAACAGCCGATTCGTTTCAAAAGAGCGTCCAGGGGATCTCCCCGGTGAGTAAAAGTGTGGCGGAGAAAGCAACAGAGGAAGAGCTAGTACTTGATAATTTCAACTGGAAAAAGGCCGAAGGAAAAATTCCAAAGCGCACTGCCGCGGGTTTAGATGGGATTCCCGTTAGCCTCATTAACGAACTAGGACATAACACTAAAGAAGCATTGTTAAAAGCAGTAGAAAAAAGCTTAAAGGACGGACAAATACCGGACAGTTGGCGACAAAGTAGAATGAACTTAATCTATAAAGGCAAGGGAGAAAAGGACAAGATTCGCTCGTATAGACCACTAACCATTACATCGGTACTATACAGGTTGGCGATGCAAGCAGTAAAAATGAAAATAGAAACATGGGCCGAACATAACGATATTTTGGGAGAACTTCAGAACGGATTTCGAGTCGACAGGCGGTTAGACGATAACCTGTTTGTTCTCACTCAGTGTATAGAAATATCTAGAATAGAGAATAGGCCCTTGTACGTGGCTTTTCTAGACATCACTGGGGCTTACGACAACGTTAATCAGGAAATTTTGTGGGATATACTGAAAGGAATGGGCATGGGCGACGACTGTATACAGCTTTTGAGGGAGATATACCGAGAAAATACAGTTTGCATAGAGTGGGAAGGAATGCGTAGCAAAGAGAACGTTGAGGTTAGCAAGGGTCTGAGACAGGGATGTCCTTTGTCCCCGCTGTTATTCATGCTGTACATGGTGAGTATGGAAAAAGCGCTAGAAGGTAGCAACATTGGTTTTAATCTGTCACACAAACAGGGCGGCATGATGATTGAGCAGAAGCTTCCAGGTTTATTTTATGCGGACGATATCGTCTTATTTGCGGACAGTCGAGATGATATACAGCAGCTGGCGAATATATGCGGAAGGGAAGGTGAAGCTCTTGGACTAGGATTCAGTGTAACGAAGTGTGGATTGATGGTATTCAATGATCCCTGTGATCAGACGGTGTCCATACAAGGCCAAGAAATACCGAGGGGCGGCATGATGATTGAGCAGAAGCTTCCAGGTTTATTTTATGCGGACGATATCGTCTTATTTGCGGACAGTCGAGATGATATACAGCAACTGGCGAATATATGCGGAAGGGAAGGTGAAGCTCTTGGACTAGGATTCAGTGTAACGAAGTGTGGATTGATGGTATTCAATGATCCCTGTGATCAGACGGTGTCCATACAAGGCCAAGAAATACCGAGGGTAAGTGAATACAAATACCTTGGAGTATGGGTAAATGAGAGTGATAGATACATGGAGGTACAGGAAAAAGCCTCGGCAGCAAAAGGAAAGAGGAATGCGGCAATAATGAAGCACAGAGCGTTGTGGGGATACAATAGGTATGAGGTGCTTAGAGGTCTGTGGAAGGGTGTAATGGTTCCAGGGCTTACTTTTGGGAACTCAGTGGTGTGCATGAGGGCAGAGGTGCAATCGGGAATGGATGTAAATCAAAGGACTGTGGGACGCCTCGCGTTGGGTGCTCACGGGAAGACGACAAACGAGGCTGTAAAGGGCGATATGGGGTGGGCAGGTTTTGAGGCGAGGGAAGCGCAGAGCAAAATAAGGTTCGAAGAAAGGCTAAGAAATATGAAGGAGAGTAGATGGGCAGAGAAGGTGTTCCGTTATTTGTATAGGAAGAGCGTGGACACACAGTGGAGAAAAAGAACTAGAAGACTCACTAGTAAATATACGGCTGGTATTGTAAGCCATATGTCAACAAAGAGCGTTAAGGGAAAAGTCAGGGAGGCGGAGAGGATTTACTGGATGGCAGCTATGGAGAAAAAACCGGCTTTGAGTAACTACCGAAAGGGCAAAAATGAAATAAGGAGGGAGGCATTTTACGATAATTCAAGGGGAAGCGCTTTACTGTTTGAAGCGAGATCGGGTTGCCTTAGAACGCGTAGTTATAAAGCAAGATTCAGTAAAGAAGAAGAACAATGCACATGCTGCGGGAAAGATAAGGAAACGGCGGAGCATGTTCTGATTGAATGTGGAGATATCCACCCAGGTGTACGTTTGGGCACGAGCCTACAGGAAGCCTTGGGTTTTAGGGACAACAATGGAAAGCTGAACACACCCGCGATTGAAATAAGTAAGAGACGGTTAGAGTATTGGTGGCAGAAAATTAGAGAGAAAGGACAAAAATAAATATTGGAAAAATAAAATATGGACAGTGTGCCGCAAATGGCAGAGAACTTAAGCTGAAAATTTACCTTTTTTTCCATTAGGATAGAATTTATCGAAGTAGAGACATTAGGCCAACATCAAAAAAAAAAGGTTTTTTTTTTTGTCGAGCCTGGTGGCATACTTGTCACCACCCCGTTATAAAGGGGACGCTCATAGCATCCATCCATCCATCCGCGCTGCTCTTAAATGTTGGAGCGGAGATATTGCGCTGAATATTGACCCCAAAATAAAAAAGACAAAGCACACAAAGCCAAAGGCCAATTTCGGGAGCAGCGCAAGTTTAGAGCCGGATTAGGAGGACACGTAATTAGGACGAAGTGGGGGCGCAGCGATTTGCTCGCGCCGGATCCCGCCTCTCGCGAAGAAAAATAAAAAGGTAGAACAATGTAGGTGTCTCTTCGAAAAACAAAAAAAAAGAGCTTCTCATTTGCTTTGGAGGCTACTAACGACTCGATTTTGCGCACGCGTGTGTAATAAGTACAATAGCAAACTGCGGATTTGTGGGCAAGCTATAGTGCTAACGGAATCTCTAGTCTTCGCTTGTTAAGCGCGCGTTGACGGGCGAAATGGTTCATCGTGCACTTCACGCATGCAAATCACGCATAAAATCCAATTTCAAAGCTACTGGCTTTTCAAACATTTAGTCACACAGCGTTCGTCCCATCGTCCAGTATATTACATTTCTCTCTATCTCAAAATCGCACTCTACGTGCTGCACTTACTGCACTCAATAAACACAGCTTCTGGCCTTAAATTTATGGCATTTCACTTTGGGGAAAAAATGAAGCACTTGCTTCGTGATCGACACAAATCGCAACAGCAAGTGCCGGCATAAACGAATGACGAGGAAACGCAGACCCGCTGACCATTATTACAAGCGTATAGGGCTGCGCGAATATTCGAACATTAAAAAAAAACTAATCGAATAACGAATTCGATTTGGTACTTGAATAAAATAGTGCATATTAGAAATACTGACTATTTTTCAAATATTTCTTGAATAATAAGCCCTCATGAACAAACCTCAAAGCAAGGAAACGTTGAACTCGGCTGCTGACCCGCAGGGCGCGGGTTCGAATCCCGGCTGCGGCGGCTGCATTTCCGATGGAGGCGGAAATGTTGTAGGCCCGTGTGCTCAGATTTGGGTGCACGTTAAAGAACCCCAGGTGGTCTAAATTTCCGGAGCCCTCCACTACGGCGTCTCTCATAATCATATAGTGGTTTTGGGACGTTAAACCCCACATATCAATCAATCAAGGAAACGTTGAAGGAGAGAGGGGAAACGTTTTTTTTTTTTCTTCTTTAATCGTCGAATCACAAAGACGCTTGAAGCCCAAGGTTTTACGGGACTACTGACGCTATATTTCCTCGCAGGATCAAGGCGCTTTTGCTGAAAACTCCATTGTCCCCAAAGCGACCGAGTCATTGATTCACTAGCTTCATGACACTCATAATGATTGCTCGGCAATATTGTGTGATTTACTTACACACCAGTTTGTTTAAAATTTAACAAAAAAAACCGCCACGGTGAATAACTGCAATCGCTCCTGTATCTCAAGCGGCAGTTACAATATATTCCCGACGTTTTATAGTTACTGCTCTATGCAAACTTCCTTGGTTTACATAATTGCGGTAATATCGGTTTTGTCGGTCAAAAGTAATCATAATGACCCTTTGTTGAAGCTTGTGAAAATTTGTTTCACATAAAGTGTTGCGGCATTACTGCGCTGTTTCGAAAACGGTTATATTAACACCTTAGGGCTCCTTTGAAAATGATTGCTTCACTATTTCAACACCACTCAAATATACTCAATTGGTTATCCCTTTCGATTGTACGTCATCGCTACTTTACTCCATATTCAAATCGGTTCAGAATTTCACTATTCCCACGCTCCTATTGATCTAGACAAAGAACCATTGTTCTTCTAAGTTGCACGTTCACTAGGCGTTTTTTTTTTAAACAACACACCGGAACGTGTACTTTCTTTAAATAAAGAAAAGCAACTTCGTCTATTCATGTGGCTCCACCGACACACCTAATTCGAGGCGAGCAGCCAAAGTGAACGGTACTCGAAGGCGAAACACACAATTCATCAACTATAGCTACAGCGAAGTAATTATCTTCGATTCCCATCGAAGGTCCAACGCGCAAGTGAATCTGAGGGAAGCGAAGTGTATTCACAAGTGGCTATTTAAACGCCAAAGAAAAACCATGTGCTACGCGTATAGGAACGTTTCAAAAACCGCCCACCACAGTGTTTATACATTGCACATGTTGCAACTCCAATGTTATGCAACGTTTACGCGGCATGCGTGCCACCATTCGCAAGCTAACGGACACAGCAGTTCGTGCGAACGCAGTTTGAACGCATATAGACGTAGTTAAGTCACAAGTACGAACCACAATGCATCTGCAACAGGCGACGACGGCCACCGTCGAACAAGCAAGATAATGCGGCGCTCTGCGATGCTCTCTGCCGCAAGCATTTTCGCTCATTGCCTTCTCAAACCACGGAAGCTTCTCTTGCACTCACTATACAATCGCAATCACATCCTGAGTAAAGTGCCAACTGTATCCAGGACGAGAAACGAAATTTTAGGTTTGGTGGCTTAAAGTGAGCAATACCCGTAATATATATAGCGACTATAAGGTGAAGCGCTGCTTGCTCAGCATGAGAGCGCCGGTTCGATTTCCAGCAATAACAGGTGTCACATACAGCGCCAACACACACCGACGTGCAAGTTATTGTGCCGTACATGCAGGTCTCACAGGCTCCACAAGAAAACTGGCCGGAAGGTGAATATTAGTGTGCTTTTTCCCGTTCCACAGAAGCCAATTAACATTCGGAAGACAAAAAACCCAGTAGCCAAGGGAAGTGCACGGTGTGTAAACATATCCGTCTAAATTCGTTTAATGTGTAAAACTATGCAGACTATCGCTTCCCGTTTTCTCGCGCGAACATAAAGCACCCGGGAAGACGATTGAACGATAGGCTAAGAGAGCACAAGCTGAAATTCGATCCATATCGGGATAGTCACGTGTCTGCATAATATAGTGATTGTATATGCAAAGCTTTGTTAAAAGAATGCACTGCTGAGCATATGAATGCCGATAAAAATATGCAATACATTGTTAAAGCCATCGTTATAGCGAGGGCCGTTATAATCTGCGTCAGCTGCACTTTGGTGCTGCTGAGTGCAAATGAAATTCGCCTATCTGGACGCGGCATGTTTTCGTGTACAGTGACTGGGCCTTCTTCTGTGTTCGGATGTACGTGGCACCTTTTGATTCATTCATCTAGCCGATATGGCCACCTTGACGATTCGCAGTCACCGCGGTCACATTTCGAGGGCGACGAAATTCAACACAACATGCGCGGTCACCTTTAGTTGTACGTCAAAGGGCCCCGGCTGGTCAAAATTAACCCGGAAGACCCTACACCAAGGCGTTCTTCACAAATGTATCGTGATTTTCAGAAAAAAAAGCAGAAAACTTGATAATTCGCCACCGGAAACTATATATAAGGAACTGGTATAGCGCATTATGGGGAAGAAGAAACGGCCGAGCAGACCGACACAAGAGGACAGAGCGCTACAGCGCTCTGTCCTCTTGTGGCGGTCTGCTCGCCCGTTTCTTCTTCCCCGTAATGCGCTATACCAGTTCAAGTACGATGAACCAACTCGCCCAATCTTCAACACTCGTGTACATATAAGGCATGCCCAAACTTGCTTTTTAGTCAATTTGACGTCCCAAAACCACTATATGATTATTAGAGACGCCACATGGAGGACTCAGCAAATTTAGAACACTTGGGGTTCTTTAACGTACACCCAGATCTGAGCACACGGATCAACAGCATTTTTGGCTTCTCTGAAAATGCAGCCGCAGCCTGGATTCAATCCCGCGACTTGCGGCAGTCTAGCTCTTTCATCGCGTAGACGTTGTAACGGTTCTCAGCGTGTGCCGAACAAAATGCGGGCCCTCACAACTATGCACATTTTCGCGTTCCCTCCCCCTCCCACCCATCATCATCAAATCCGCAGGCATGGATTCCGCAGGACCACGCTCAAGAACAAATCGCAGCTTGAAGATTATTGAAGGCAAAACTGACATTCGTGGGGTATATTTTAACGAGGAACCAGTTTCCTTGCGTATGCAGCAATTAACACATTACCACCACCATTTCATCCATTAAGTCTGCACATTTTTAACACACAGTCACTATATCAAAGAAAAGAAAATTGCACGTAACAACATGAGCGTGCTGCGATGACTGCGAAAGTGGAATAGAAAGACAAAAAACCAACGTGGTTATAACGATGGAAGTGCTGGATTGTGAGGCGGAAATGAGAACGGACTTTAATCATTTTTTTTAGACTTGAAAGAAAATACCGAAAACAGTGTGCGTTTACGCAATTCCAGCCGTCTCAGTAGAGACGCTCCACTTCGTTGCTTGAAATCACCGCATAACTTCCACCACCGCATGCGCGACTCAAGGCACTCTCCTATCACTACACGCTGCCGCCTCCATCGCGTTGGCCGCGAAGAAACGTCATTAAGGAGACGCGGATGCCGCACGCTTTCCTCGGCACCCCGGCTGCAGCCACTCTACATTAATTAAATATCGCCAGCATACCCAAAATATAAACGGGCATTCCGCAAACTGTGTTTAGAACGACAGAGAGACACTGTTTTCCCGATCTTCTCTCTGAGATCACAGTTGGAGTGCCATTCACTTCAATCCGGAAAGACAAAGCCATAATAATCAAAACAAAAACAAAGCCGGTATCGAACGATCCTCTCCAGAAACGATCCAGTGCAATTTCTTTATCTGGTCATTCAAAGTGAAACGATCGGTTACTTAATCTGGAGCGCGCGTGCTGTAGCTTAGATCAGCCGACAAAAATCACTTAAGCTTCAAACGGAGAACAGTTGGCGCTACTGGTTGCAAAAGTGCACATGGATGCACGGTTTTGTGTGCGGAGCAAATATTTCATTGGTTGCAACTGCACATAGTATTTAAAAATAAAACAGCTTCGCCCTGGTGCTGCCCAGCTTGAAGGAAGAGCGGAACTGGACAACCTTCCTTGTTTCTCTTCTGTTCTCTGTTTCTTTCCTCCTCTCTTTTTCATCGTCTCTTGTTCCCGTTTTTTCTCTGCCTTTTTCTATTTTTATTTCTATTAATTTATATTTTTTCTCCTGTTTCGCCCCGTTCTTTCTCTCCATTTCTATGCCTCGCTTGCGTCCTCTTTCAACTATACGCAATTTGTGTTGTGTTTCCCAAGTCATGGCAGTAATTTCCGCACACTATATTGTCACGTAATACAACAGGGGGAACATACACAATGATTCATTGAGGGCAAACTTGTGCCAAGAAAAGTAGCTATGTCACAAAGAAGAGTCTGCTAAAAGCGTTCCACCTACGTGTCCCTTTCTGAACAACTCCTCCGTCAGTCTTCCCGACTCGTGCTCGTACACCGGAGGCATGCGCTGCTCTGCCCACGATGCGTGAGCACGCGCGAGGCACAATAGACGCCCACATAGCGCCTGGTTGGTTGCGAGGCACTGTAGACGCCTACTTAGCGTCCCATTGGTCCTGTTCGTAAAATAATTAGTAGGAGCAATCTCTGCGGCAATATCATCGCCAAGGCACTCAAAGACCAAGTGGAACACGACTTTTATCTGGGGCGAGCACGCGCTCAATATGCTACACCAGGGTCGCGGGATCAAATCCCGGATGTGGCGGCTGCATTTCCGATGGAGGCGGAAATGTTGTAGGCCAGTGTGCTCAGACTTGGGTGCACGTTAAAGAACCCCAGGTGGTCGACATTTCCGGAGCCCTCCACTACGGCGTCTCTCATAATCAAATGGTGGTTTTGGGAGGTTAAACCCCAGAAATAAAAAAAATGCTACACCTGGAGACGCTATACAAGTAGTTCTGCCTTCGTTGCGCCTGGCCACGACAACAGCGTACGACAGCCTGGACACCTATAGCGCTCCGCACTTAAAATAGCTTTAAATGGCAGCAACTATTCAGCGCGTTTTCTAGGTTGTTATCCGAAAAAAAAAAAACTTGACGTCAAAAACGATGACCAAGATGAACCACTCCGTGTGGAGCGCGAAATGCGGTATGTAGCGATGACAGCCTCTACAGTGAAATCAAAGACATTAAGTATACGCGAATTCTTACAGAACCCCAACGCGTTCTAATCGCGGGGAGTGTTGACGACGAAAAGTCACTGACGTTAGCTCAAGGACAGCTTCAACCAGAACAGTACCCCCGAAAGCCTTGTTGTAGTCTAATGCAGTGCAGGTCCAGATACAGTTCTTCGAATTATATTCAAACCTCGTTATAACAAAGTTGCATCTTACACGAAAATAAGTCCTTTATATAAAAAAGAATTCGTTATAGAGGTATATTCCAAACGCCGTATCTATTCCTAGAATATTATTTATTTACTTTGTTATAGTGACTTTATTTACTTCGTTATACCCATCATTTCGTTATATCAACGTTCGTTATACTGAAGTTTGAGTGTACTACAGACTCTACGAACACAACGCTTGGTTAACAATGTTCGATGAGTGATCGCTGGGACGCAACAACAGCTCACTCGAGCGGCGACTGGTGCATCCGATGTGAGGGTCCACAACAATTAAACAAGCAAATAAGCATGCACTCACCTTCCTAGGCGATTCGACGGCGCTGGACGAGTAGTGGTCGACGCTGGTGCCCAAGCCGTCAACGTCCTTGAGCCTAGACGACGTGGGAGGGAGGTCTACCTCCTCCGGGTACCGGTACTTCTGCACAGAGGATAAAAAAGATGGTGTGCCCCATACTGTCAGAAACGTTCGTCACTGAATACCGCAGCTCGCGGTAAAGCGTTCCAAATAACGCTATTCCCGGTCAACCACTGTCAATAACTTTCGGTGAATTGTGCTAAACTACAGTTGATTTTAACCCGACGTGACGGCTGTATCGAGGGAGTATACGTATGTAATGTTTTTAAAATTGGATAGCTAGCACTGCATCCTCAATTGTCGATTCAGGAACATTACGGTCTATTTGAAAAGCAGTTACAAGACCTATCTTCGCTCTGTGGTAGAATTCTTAACTGTCATGCAGAATACTGGGGTTTGATCCTTGCTGGCACCCTGACGTTTTTTTTTTTTTTTACAGCGAAAGCTGTTATGAGATCAGAACTCGGGCCATGCGCGGAGCCGCAGTTATCCGCCACCGCCGGCAGTGTCCATAACCACATCGCACGAAATTAGATGTCACAGTGGGGCTCGACCCCGGGTCCGCTGGGTGGCAGCCCAGTATTCTACCACTCGGCTACACTGGTGCTTGGGACTTGTGGGCAAACTTGCCTTAGGCAGGCTTGATGTCGGGAAAGCAATCGCGCTAGTACGACTTATAAAGCGTTTTAAAACAGTGAAACAACAACCAGTCATCGCACAATGCGAATAGCGTGACGAGTGGGTCGTCCAATGCTCGAATCCATTACAAAAGCTTGTTTTTGTTCGCCTATTAACTGTGGCGAATACCCACTTACAGCATAATTTCTCATGGTCGTCATTCAGAGCATGAACACTTGGCACAAAATTCCTTGCAATTGTTTAGCGGACACCACATTTCTCAGAAGAATGACGAAAAGTATCATCGCGAATGCCGGCCTACTACCAAAAAATTTATTAATAATGCCGTAGTGGGTACCAAGCAAGTGTGCTTGCAGCAGTTACCCAATGAGTGTTTAGAATTCTAAAGACTCTGAAAGGCCGCTCTTCTAGCTTTCGCTGTGACTGTACTGCACCTTCCGCGCATGCAGGCCTGGCGTTATTTTCTTTGCGGCATTTGTCGGGTCAACACAGCCGGTGCCAACGATTTCTTAACCCTCACGCGTTAAAGGTACCCATGTCTGCACTCTTCGTGGTTGATATAGACTCTCAGTCCCCAGTGGCAGAGATACCTGCTAACGAATGGCACATACGCGCCCGCGGGTATGTGCCACACATCTGGCGGAAAAGGTTTGACGACGTGTGTGAAGGGATTTTGATATTATTCATGTCATGACCAGCGAGTCATTATTGTCAAACCATCTCACATTCCCATACTAATTTTGGTTTACCCCAAGTGAAGATGGTGATCGCGAGAGCAAGACAACACAGTGGTAGGCAGACAGATAGATAGAAACCGAAAGTGATTACAGTACGCAAGGAAATACTTAGCATTTAAAGAAAACAAAAAACAAGGCGGACGCAAAACGAAAGATCGCTTTAGCATCCACTAATTTTTCTAAAGCAAAGGGCCAAAGGAACCAAAAGAATAAAGTGAAAGTGAAGTATACATTGAAACATCGCCACTTGAAGTTTTCAAAGCTTAAACTTGCCGATCTTCCAACGACAACGTCCCTCTCTTTAAGCTATGAAACGTAGTCCGTGGCCCCATTCCTACAGCGTTTTTCAGAGCTTTAGCGCTCTTCAGTGACAGTTCTATATACGCTTTCCCCACCTCGAACTTCCACGCTAAATCTCCAGCGCAAACTTCCAATCAGCTCATTTTCTCTTCTCTCCCCCTACTCCGAAAATCGAGTTTCTACGGAAGCCAGTAAAGAGCCAGTCAGCAAGCAGGTATTACGGAGCACGTCTCTCGCGAAGCGCCTTCCTCCCACGGCCTCCAATGCGCACGTAACGCGAGCGATCCTTGCGTACACACCACCTCGCAAGCCCGCGAAGGAGCTGCTGGGCCCACGGGCACGGCAGCAGCAGCGTGCCGGCGCAGCCGCTGCTTGGTAAGCTCGGTGAAGAGAGAGAGGGGAGGCGTAGGTCCGCGATGATAAACACGTCGGGACGGCACGCGGAGGACCCGCCAAATCCCTCGAGACGGATCAGCGCCGCGCTCAGGCCGCGCCTGATGACCCGGGCAGATGGGAGCAGCGGAAAGTAAGGGCACGCACGCACGCACGCACGCACGCGAACCGCCTCCAGCGCTGCATCACTGGCGCTTCTCCTCCTCCATTCATGCGCCGGCCTTCTAGCTTAGCGGCATACGGGCCACCACCCCGTTGGACAAAAAAGCGCGGACCAAGGGCTCACGTACACACGGTGTCCGGCGGTACTCGATGTTTTTGGCCACGCGCGTGACACGCCAGGGAACGAGCGCGAGACGAAGGCTTACCTTCGCCGCCGACCCGGCGGCGTTGCCCTGTGCATGCCAGTGACGGGGACCGGAGCCCTCCACTACGGCGTCTCTCATAATCATATGGTGGTTTTGGGACGTTAAACCCCACAAATCAATCAACCTGTGCGTGCCTGCGGTTCCGAACCGACAACCTCGCACTTTCCACGGCAAGCCGGAAAGGGCTCAATTTTCGCGTGAACGCGCGCAGAGCTATTGTAAAACAAGTTTGGACAGAATGTAAGAACGGGCTTGTTGGCGTCGATACATAGCGAAACTTGAAGCGCTCGCGGATGCGGACGATACGGCGAAGAGAATCGTCCGGGACATCCTGCCTTCACTTACTCCGCTCGAGTCCTTCTTAGTGCGCTGCAACTTTTGGCAAGTTTCGAAAGTTGAATATTTCTCGTCGAGCTCCGCGACGCTATACGGCAGGTAAACTCTACGTATTCCAGGGGAAAACAAATGAAACTGAAATTAATCCGGGGCTACCTTCCGGTTGGCTGCTCACTTTTAAACAGCAAGCGTGAATACCTTCTCTCGTGGTGATCCTGGGCGTCGCCACGCCCTCCTTCAACTTATATCTACGATCGCCATGAATGCGCATGATGCCGTCGAGGCATAGCAAGCCTCCGTTTCGCGGGATACCATGCATGCACACTGTGCGGGTAAACAAATCCGAAGCTGTAAAATCAGCTCGAAACGACGTGCGAGTGCTTTCCGAGATAATCGCCAAGTTTCGACGAGCCGAAGCTCCGATATGATTACGGGCCCACCACCGCCGGAAATATTCACAATTTGGTGTCCTTTGACGCGCACTGACACCACACAGGCCTCCAGTATTTCGCCTCCGTCAAAATGCTACCGCCTCACCCGGAGTAAAAGTCGCGACTTTCGAATCAGTAGCCGGATACCGTCAACAACGTTCCAGACTTCCCATGCTTCTGAGCGATTCGTCGTTCTTGGGAGTGATGTACATACAAGCCCAATCCAACGGTGCATATCAAATGTTAAACTTCTCACATTCGCCTGCTGTCAGTTTAGTCCGTCGCCCTTGCTTCGCCACGAATATACCGATTCAAAAGTACGCCTCTTCTTTTTAAGCAAGCGAACTTGAGTAAATTTTGTGCTCGTGCACTGCTGTAGTGCGTTGCTTCACGACCCCATTAACTGTCGAACATGGTATTCCCCAAACGGATCAAGCTGTTTTTTTTTTTTCGCGCGGGGTTTATTCATTTTTATCAACACGCTACAGAACGTATGTCCTCTGTCGAGTGCCTATATGATAACAATCTATACGATTTAATTTCTCCTCGATTCCTGCTCATCCAAGACGACCTTCGGAGTACGGTGTATAAATACTCCGAAACTAAGAGTCAAGAAGAAAATAAGGATGACAAGCAGGTCTCCAATGTTCGTACATAAGATGCAATAAAAAAACTAAATGAAGATAGCGCATTACTATGCCTTGGGGCAGACTTTCAAAATATAAAAAAAGGTCATCTTTCCCTTTCTTTAATTTCACTTTCCAACCCACTTCAACAGTTTTTTTTTTCTCTCCGTTCTTTTCTTTTAAAACTTTGCGCGTAGGTTTGTAGCACTTATACGCCTACAATACCACCTACTTTCACAACACAACCTTTCTACCTTCTACCTGGATTCCGTGCCGACCGGTTGTGCGCTCGCGATCTCCGGCGTCAGCGTAGCTCTGGCCGACTGGGCTCGCCCTACGTCACCTCCTGACGCCGACGACCTTCGACGACAGTGCAGCTCTGACCGACTGGACTTGCTCTACGCCATCTACCGACGCCGACAAGAGCTCTTGCAAGTGTGCCCCGTGCTCGGACTCCAGTGACCGTGCTTCCATCTTTCCTATCTCTCCTATCCCCTCAGTTTGTTGTCGCTCCTTCTGGCTTACCACCTCACGTCTCTTCCTCTTTTCTACACCTTTACTCCTACCCCTTTTATCCCTCCTCACCCCCATCCCTTGAGAGCTACTGTTGAGGTGTCGCTCACTGAAGCAGACAGTTACGGGGCTCACTTTTCTCTTCCTTTCGCTCTTTGAGAATCACCCTCCTCCTCTTTCTAAATCTCTTTCCCGCTTGAGAGCCACTTACGGCATCGGCGCATGTTTCCAGCAAGGTCACTGTTCGGCCAAGAGCGACACTGACACTGAGACAGCGGGGATAAATACGCCAAGCATGTGTTAGAAGTTGCTTTCTCGCAGTTTGGGATTCACAAGGTTTCCACTGCGGGCTTGTAGGCGAATCGTCTAAAGGCGGAAAGTTATTTCGAGGGGGGGGGGGGGGGTGGAGAGAAAGAGGCTGGATCACTTTTTTGATAGGAAGCGAAAGCCAGGTACCTATAGAGGTGTGCACGGTCAAGTGCCATTTCGTGTTCTATGTGTACCATAATAAGAAAAAAAAATTAGGCGGAGACACGGGCCCATAGTGCCACGCCACGGTTACGACACTGAGCTAAGCACCCACGATGTAGCGCGAAGCGCCTTATTGAAGAGCTGTGTGGTGTCCATATGTGTTTTCTCGCCTCCGTATCCGTTTTTCATCCTATCATGGCTGTTGGAACTTAAACAGCCCCATTCATCGAGTGAAGTTTTGTAATTTATTCTAAAGATTACAATTGTTGAGGTTTTACACCCCAAAACCACGATATTATGAGGAACACGTAATCGAGGGATGCCAAAATTTTGACCAACGCACAATGACATCGCACAGCGCACGGGCCTCTCGAGAACTCTAAATTTATTCTAGATACTGCAAGATGGTAATTTCTTTCCTCGTTGACAGATGGACCTCGCGTTCCGTACGAAAATGTTTCGACGAAAAAAAAAGGGGGGGGGGGCAGCAAATGACGCTTTGAAGCGAATTATCTACACAACGACGCCGAACTTGGTGACACGAAATGCGAAAAGAAACGCGTCTCTCATCTTCCGTCACTCTCCGCAACAACAAGCGACGAAAAAAAAACAAGAAAGGAAACCCCCTTCCCCCCCCCCAGGCATCATATCTCGTTTCTTTTCGACGGCAATTTCTCACCGCCTCTTCTTCGCCTTCTTCGAGGCGCGTATGCATTGCCAAGCTCGGCATGCAAAGACCTCTTCGCACTCCGTTCGCACTAGCGAGCGTGGCTTTTTCTATATATATCCTCAGCTCCGCAGGCCGTCACGTTCTTCTCGGCTCTCTTCCAAGTTATCCGCGAGACGTGCTATAGGCACCTCGCACTCTTTCCCCCAACTCTCGCATTTTCTCTCTCTCTCTTCTCTCCCCCTTCCACCGAATCGCGTGCAACTGAGACTATAGAGCACGCGAGGCTAGCGACTTTAAGTAGGGCCGGCTCAAAAGCAGTGTTGTGGGCGCGGTGCCAGCTGGCTCGAAAGCATGCACGGCCACCTTTGTTTTCTTCCCTCCCGCGAAAACAAATGCGTTTAACACCATTTTTGTTTTCCTTTGTTCTCACACCCTCACTCTGGCTTTTTTCCAACACCACCTCACCCCCCATTCACTTCTATTCATCAAGACTGTCGGCTCTCTCTTTGCCGAGCTGCACTCGTCGCGTCACTCTCGGTCTTTCGTCATCCTCGTAACATCGCAGCGGCAAACGCTGTCCTCGTCGTGTAAATGCATAAATTGGACAAGAAGCAAAACTTGAACCACGGAGAATCAGAGCGGTAAAAAAACAAGAAAAACTCTAGGGGAAAAAATTCTGAACTCCTTGCATTATTTCCTTGTTGCAGTGCCTGAAACCTTTAGAAAAACATAGTTTCTGCAACTTTTTTTTTCTTGTACATTTTCGAAAAAAAGAAACAAGACCGGGGTGGCGGGGTAAAGGCATAATTCGAGCCAGCGTCTTTACACCGGCGTGCGTCAACAGGTTAGCAAGTCGCAGCGTAAGGGCCGACACACTGTCGAGAAGGCAACTACGCAGGCAGTCAAACACGTACCGTGCTTCCGACTGCTTTGTTGTTTTGTCTGGCTCACAAAAAAAAAACATTACAAACATCTTCAAGACCACCTTCATACATTTGCAGATATTATAATTTGCCCATTTATCAAGCGAATAGTTTTAGGACCTTCTACAACCGCGGTTAAGAAGTTTGTGGGTATAAATTGGCAGCAGCAAGCACAGGACCGGGTTAACTGGAGGAACATGGGAGAGGTTTTTGTCCTGCAGTGGACGTAGTCAGGCTGATGATGATAATGATGATGATGATGATGACAACCGCGGTGCGCCTATTCATAGCAATCTGTTACCTGCATTGAACTCTGACATCGACACACAACGGTGTGGCTTCCTTTGTCCAGATTCGACCCTTTACCCTGACAACACTATCACGTCATTATTGCCGCCATCGCAGCCACTGTGTGTCTCGAGGCTAAATACACGGCGTATTGATTATCTTGTCGGGAGGATAAGCGAAGCTTGCACCTGTAAAAAAAAAACAATCTCGCAGTTATTAAATAAACAGCAGGCGACAGCACGGCGCCTATTACAAACAAGCACCTTCCCAAACCCATTCGCTTACAGCCATTGCTATCCAGATCTCTACTCCGACAAATGTAAACTCTGCGATCAGCGGACGGACCTCAAACACATTATCTGGGCTTGTCCTAACCTCGTGAAGCGGCCAAACACCAAATATTTCAACGCACAGCAGTGGATGCTGGTGCTGTTTAGAGTACCCGGTTCGCGGTAACGGTGGACGGACGGACGGACGGACGGACAGACGGACGGACGGACGGACGGACGGACAGACAGACAGACAGACAGACAGACAGACAGACAGACAGACAGACAGACAGACAGACAAGACAAGACAAGACAAGACAAGACAAGACAAGACAGACAGACAGACAGACAGACAGACAGACAGACAGACAGACAGACAGACAGACAGACAGACAGACAGACAGACAAGACAAGACAAGACAAGACAAGACAAGACAGACAGACAGACAGACAGACAGACAGACAGACAGACCAAAGTTTTGCATCGAAGGTCCCCAAGAAAGACTATCGTCTTTATAAATTACTTCATATGATTTCCGACGCGCGGCGAGGCACTGCCTGAGGGACTCTCTCCCCCATGACCGCTAAGCACACGCGAAGGCCAGATGATGGGTGAGAGAAGGAAAGAGCTGGAGTACAGGGTGGGGAACGGCTGGATCGGGCGCATCTGGCTGGCATTGATAAAATAGGGAAGAGTTCGCTCGCCAAGCCTGACTGCGTGACTGCACTATACCTCCACACTTCTCGATCTTCTTCTTGTCCACAGTGCAGTCAGCCAAAACAGCGGCCTTCATTAAAGCACTCCGTTTACTCACTCTTTCTGCCAAGGATGTCGCGACATTCGCGTTCACGAGGCCGACGTTGCACCGCTTCACAAACACAGCGCTAATTAAGAGCGAGACACCTCACTTTCTAGCAGCTGACCAAAGATAAGCGAAGCGAAACCAGAGTTCCGACGTGTGACGCGAACAATGCAAACTGTAACGGACGCGCAAACAATGCATGTCCTCGCAAGCAATGCAAACACTCCTGGATACAACCACAGCCTGCGAACCGAGCACGCTAATGACCATCCCGCGAGCAGCGCTCCTTATTGTTAATACGAGCCCAGAAAAGCCACCTGGAACAGCTCCAACAAAGGTGCCAAGTATCTCATTAGGGAAAGGGGGTGCGCCCCACATCGTAATGAATTCAACCCTGATCGAACCAAAAAGCCGTTCAGCAGCCCCAATATTCCTTCGATCTATGTAACGCGCCCGCTCAATGAAGTTAATGTCCCCCCCCGTAACCATTTCTCTTCCTCCTCGGAAGCATTCACCCTGACATCCCGTATTGGAACCTGGCGGCTAGCCGCGGGCGAGGGCGGCTGACTGCGGAAGCCCAAGAAAGGCCAGCCGAGGAGGACATCAAAAGGCCGGACCATTATCGCCACCACCGCGAAAGGAATGCCCAACCTCCTTACTGTCGCTGCTGATTGCGGGAGAGTTGAGGCAATAATAGCATCGCTGGGACGCGCGGTCGCCTTGTGACGGGAAAGAATAGCGAGGAGGGCACCCGAGGTCGGCTTATCGCGGCAGGTCGACGAGGCGCGATCACACCGCCGCCACCGTCAGTGGCGTCGGTGGTGGCCGTGGCGACACCTATTGACCCACTAAATCGACCACACCACAATCTTCCCGGGGTGTCAGAGGGGACAAAAAGAAAGCGGGGGTCGGATGGGGAAGCACGACCGCACCCTGCGTATGGCTGCAAGGCACGCGTGGAGAGATCGAAGTGCTTCCACTCCGCACGCTGTTCGCGAGCCCCTTGCGTGGTGCCGCGAGGAGCTCAGAGACGTGGTGTGTGATTGTTGGAGGAAAAGAAAAAGGAACTAATTCAGGTCTGCCCGTTGGCGACACTGCTAAGTGCCTCGTAGAAGGGTATAAAAAAGAATAGAAGAAACTAGGTGAAGAGATAGAGAAAGAAAGCGACGAAAAAAATTGCCCGCAGCTTCCCTCGGGGGAACACTGAGGAGGATGCGGAGCATATAATTGGTTAACGGGGTGTTAAAGTGCGACTTACTTGGGTCGATGGCTAAATTGGTTAACGTGGTTGTGAAATGGGGTGTTAAATTGCGACTTACTTGGGTCGATGGCTAAATTGGTTAACGTGGTTGTAGGAGGGGGTGTTAAATGAGTGAACACGTACACACGTATGCGAAAGGGCGGCGCTGGTCGAAGGGACGTCGATCATTGTGTTTGTGGATTCGTTGGAATTCATTTCACCGCGACCTTGGACGTCGACGCGCCGTACAAACCAACCGACGAGCGGCAACTGAGCGAGCGAGCGCCGACCTTGAGTATATATACAGCGCGACGGCGCATGCACTGTCAGCTGTCGAATGTTCGAGAAGGGGGAGAAGCGCAACGGCGCATGCGCGCGCGTCAGCTGCCGATGTTCTCGAAGCGCGACGGCGCATGCGCGCGCGTCAGCTGCCGATGTTCTCGAAGCGTGACGGCGCTAGCGAATGTTCGAGCGAACAGCTAGCGAATGTTCGTGAAGAGGAGAAGCGCACGCGGTGTGTAGAGGAGGAAGGGTGCACAGATGGTAAAGGAGTGAAGCGCGCGCGGTGTGTAGAGGAGGAAGGGATGCACAGATGGTGGAAGAAGGAGGAGGAAGCTTGCGGACGGCGCCGCACTACAAGCCTCGAGTATTAGATGCTCCGCATCTAAAATAGATGGAGATAGGAAAGTTGGGAGCTGGTCGAAGCAGCCCAAGGACGGGGCACCACTCGGCAAGAGCTTCACGGCGTCAAGAGACCGCGGAGGGTGAACCAGTCGGCGGGAGCTACGCTGTCGTCAGGCGCTGCGCCGTGCTCCCGACCGGGCTGCAGAAGTTAGGTGCCTTTCTCCTCTTCTAACCACTACCACCACCACCACCACCACGCTGTCATCGAAGATTCCGGGGGCACAACCGTTCAGCCTGAAATCCTCCAAGCAACTCCCAGAATGAGCGGCAAAAGCGGTACTAATGCTTGCCTCTGTGCACGCGTTCCCACATTGGCATAGCTCTTTACAGGGAGATACACGTAATTCAAAGCGCGTACGAGAAGATCAGGCGCTGTCTTTACGTTATCCGTCTCTGCTCTTGTCACGGATAGATGGAGACCAAGGAAAGAGACTTTGAGGAACGGGTCGATGAACGATAGATCGAAATTTCTGAAGCCATGCTTTGCGGCCTCCGTCATGCATAATGATATAGTGGTCTTGGGACGTTAAACCTGCGGAGATTGCGAATGACAACCCTCGCCCTCGTCTAGGGTGGCGGTGATAACCAGCAGCAGCGGACGACGCACGTGCCTACAAGTGCGAACGCTTCACTAGCCAGCACAGAGAGCGGGGACTTGGCGACGAACTGTCATGAGGTGTGCGATTGCGCGCGGCGTGTGGTACAAAGAGGCTAGGCCTAGCGGGACCGGCGCAGAACCTAGCGGAACTGGCGCAGAAGTTGTGCGTCGAACTTAATCGTGAGTTTATACTGTGTCTGACCAATTATTTTTTTTACTAAAAATGACCTTTTGGTTGAAACAGCGGGCCTTCCTTCTCCTCAATAGACAGCCCACCCTTCAAACCGCAGATTTTAATATTATTCCATAGCTCAGCCGCTTTGACTCTACACCACGGTTACCATATTACACTCTCGTAACGGACCACCATATGGCACTATTGCATACCTTAATGTGACAACGAACAAATTGAAATAGCGTATACGCAATCGATACGTATACTCGCAGTGACGGCTGCTTCGTGAAACTTAACGTCCCAAAACTGGTGACCGCCGTCTCATAATAGATCCAGTTATAACGACTGCCAGTGTAACAGAACAAAGCATCCACACCCGACACAAGGTGGCTGCTCGGGCTGATTGGTACGGCGCTTGGCACGCGAAACGCGCTACAAAAAGCCACATTGTTCACAAGGAAAAGTGTTTTCCGTGCGAACCATGTCGCGCTCTGCAGTGCGCTTGGTTTTAGCCTGTCATATGCTTTTCTTCGAGCATTCTGCGCATTCGAAAATGTTTTTCTTTTTTTCTCGTCGGTTACGAACGTCGCACATGTCGAACGACTCAAGGTAATGCGGAGCCACAACGATTGGGAGTAATTTACTTATAGAAAGGACCCGTACACGGATTGCAATCCGTTCACAATGATATCGCAATTTTTTTCTGATACATACATACATACATACATACATACATACATACATACATACATACATACATACATACATACATACATACATACATACATACATACATACATACATACATACATACATACATACATACATACATACATACATACATACATACATACATACATATTGCAAACTCTCCACACATCAGAAATGAGCTAGAAACAAGTGAAAAGGTGCGTTTGAAAGTCTGGTTAAGCAAAACAAAGAAATGAAAACGAAGATAACTAGACACAGGTGAACAGCTATATACGCAGTGTTCCATCAAACCAGCATTTACTTTTATCAAACATGAACAGTGTAGTGTATCATAAAGAAAATGACAGATTACGGTACCGAGCGGTACAGAGCATCAATATACTATCGCCTGTATTCCATCGGGACGCTGCATACATGCATGCACTTATGGCTTCGGAAACAGTGCCATCACCTACTCACCTATGCTATACGAAGCGCGAGCTACAGCTATATGCTGGCTCGATCACGTTCACTGCTCGAACTAAAACATCCACGAGAAAACAAAACAGGGGGGAAAGAGCTTATCGAAATTAAAGAATAGCGCCCCTGACGCACTTCGCTTCGGTGAATGGAATGACGAAACGCTGTCTGATTTTCTAAACTATCAATAGCACGCCTACGCATGCGTGCGGCCGATTCTATTTCACTCGTTCTCGCTCTTTCTTTGTCTTTTTCTCTCTCTATTTTTTTCGTCTTTCCGTGCTATATCACGCGCGAGCGTGGGATTACTATATAACACAAAACTGCCGAAGCGAAATGCAAAGCCTTTCCCGCTGGCACCGCGGTACGCTATGGCTGCCTCTTCCATGAAAGAAGCTCCGAAAAGACTCTTCTATATGCACACGCTCGCGGCGTGCTTTCATCGCAGCCGTTGGGAAGCCTTATCGGGAAGCCTTACCGATGCGGCATCGCATCTCACGACGCATCGAGCGTTCACAATTTACGCGGAATCCCGCGGGGAATCACTAAATGGAGATCAGACGAAGCGACATTACTCGCTGGGAAACAAAGGAGAAATCAGGGTAAAGACCGGAAATCAAATATTCTTAAAAAAAGGGCGGCACAGGGACACGCGTTAACAACGCCTAACGTATGCACTCACGCTCACGAGGGAGGAGAGACGAGCGTGAAAGGGCGACACAGTTCTCTGACCGAGGCGCTGCCTCCTGGTAGTTATACGCCAAGCACTTTAATCGCTTGGGCGCGAAGAAGGCGGGAGCTCCTGCTCTGCCCACGCCGCATCAAGCGTACAGTCCTAACGGATGAAAAGGTCGTCGCCGCCCACGGTCATCACTTACGAGTAGCGGGACGACGGTCGATGAGACGACTTGGCTCTGGGTTACACATTAGCGCTGGCGTGCACCAACGCATAGCGTGTTTGCTCTCGATCGCGACACTTGAAGGAGTTGGCGCACCTTAAACGTAGCGCCGGTGGAGTCAACCACCTCATCTCCCTCCCTCCCTCTCTCCCTCCCTCCCTCCTTCCTTCCTTCCTTCCTTCCTTCCTTCCTCCTCCCTCCCTCCTCCCTCCTCCTCCTTCCTTCCTTCCTTCCTTCCTTCCTTCGTTCCTTCCTTCCTTCCTTCCTTCCTTCCTTCCTTCCTTCCTTCCTTCCTTCGTTCGTTCGTTCGTTCCTTCCTTCCTTCCTTCCTTCGTTCCTTCCTTCCTTCCTTCCTTCCTTCCCTCCTTCCTTCCTCTTTCTTTCGTTTTCTGTTTCGTTCTTTCTTGCTCTATATCTATTTCTTCGCTTGTCTCTTTTGTTATCCTTTTTTTCTGACTCTTTAATTCTGCCTTTCGAAAAAGCACCCGGACGAAACGCAAATCCCGGCACCGTCATCGATACACGTGGTTGATGCAACTTCGAAGCTATATAGCGACACTTCATTACTCGAAGAGTGCACTTGCACTATATGCCACGAAAACAAGGCCGTACGACGCAAGGACCCTGGCGTTCATTTAACGAACCCACGTCAGAAAAAAACACAAAATTTCCAGAGTTTCCACTATAAGGGCTACAAGTTTTACCACCGACAAGTAACTTGAATCCGCGAACATGTCAGATTCGATCGGACCGAGAAGCGAGCGCGAGACTCACCCAAAGTTTCCGAAACGGGGATTTATTCCCGCCGAAGCGAGCCGAACGGCCGCTCTCAACTAAACCACGGGCAAGATTAGCAAGCTCCCATATAGCATTACGAGGGCTCTATCGAGCTCAGCTAGCGCGGCTTACACGAGTTGCCTGAGTTAATTCGGTGCAGCATGACGAAAACTCTGCGCACGAACGTTTCCCAAGGATAAAGTCATTCCCTCGGCCAAATCCATACGAATTATGGGTTGTCACGCTAAATATCTCTTCGCAAAGAGTATTAGCGAATAATCATCGATAACCTACAGGAACGCCAAGAGGAAGTGTGGGGGAAGCGCGGACAGCTTCCGGCACCGCCATCCCTTCATCGCGATCGTTCTGCGCGGTGGACGCTAGAGCTGCACTGAAGCTCTTCACTACGCTGCTCGGAATAAGCGGGACGAAATACTGGGCTCAATACGCCACCGGCTCAGGTTAATCACGAAGACTCTGTTCCCGCCTCGGGGCATAATCCTGACAAGCCCCTGTCTGCGCACTGCAATCGGTGCTGGTGTACCCACTACGCATGCTCGTATACGTGCGTTCGTGTGCGAGAGCTTCGAGAGAAACGTCATTAGCATATGCAGGCCGAGCTCTTGATCCGCGCATCGACTACCCCCTTGGGAAATATCGATGGCCACGGCAACGGATATCAGGAAGCGAGTTTCTTTTTTTCTTTTTTTGACGAATATCGATCCTACAAAAACGCGCTCACGTATACCAACTGTAAGTACAAAACGAGGCGCCACGGGGGACAGGGTGGCCACATTTCAATAAAGGCAGAATATATGTGCCCGTTAAAGAGCTACCGGTGGTCAAAACTTCTGCGGCCCACTCTACAGCGTCTGTAATAGTCATATCGTCACTTTCGCACGTAAAACACAACCAATTATCACTATTATCAACAATACGGCAAGTTTTTTCTCACACCTACTGCGCCAAACTTATGCGTCAATTACAGACAATGATAAAGAGATCCTGCTACGAAAGGTGTGTGAAGTCCTAAAGAAGAAACAAAGCACAAGGCGGCCAACAGTGGACATAACCAAGACTGATATTCCACGGAAAAAAAACCAAGACCACCTGCCAGATCAGAAGCTTGGACGACTGCTCCGAAATTCGCTCGTGTTCGAACAAGCGACGGCTCTGAACAAATCAAGTCTCGTTTCCCGAGCAACAGGAAGACACATTCCAAAGACATAGTTTTGTCTCCATAACTGCATGGCAACCGAACTCGCCCGACCGTAAAATCCAGCGAAAAAGAAAGACAGAAAACTCGTTTAGAAAAATGATACGGTCGTTCACGCGAACTCGGCTTGAACACGTCGAGCCAGATGCCTACCTGACCTGTTTCAACCCGAACGTGTCTAACGAAAGATGAGCGTCAAGTAAACCCACCCTGCGCTAAAATGTATGTGAAATTAAGAAAGGCCATTGCGTTTTGCAATCCAATTCAACCCGATTTTATCAGATTTACGTAGTCGACACTTTCCAACGTTTGTGTCGTTCGCCAAGGAGATGCTTTTATGCCGAGTGTGCAGCTGTGAAAATCAAGACAAAAAGAAAAGGCTGCCACTGCTCGTACCGAAGGAGCATTCAGAAGCGATTGCTGCTGCAAGAGATTGCAAAACGGAGCGGCGAGGCTGGGTCAACTGCCTGGGTGAGCTCCAAAACGACCCCCCGCAGTTCCCGACGGTCAGTGCAGGTGCGACGACGCTTTTTCCGGCAGCGTCCTTTCAGTGAGCATGCCTTCTCAAGGTAGCTGTGTAAGACGAATGACGGCTAAGAAGAACACGCCCTCAAACGCCTCGAAGCAATATATATATATATATATATATATATATATATATATATATATATATATATATATATATATATATATATATATATATATATATATATCGCCTCGTTGTAAACGACAAGTGCACGACGGACGGACGGGGGCACACACACACACGCACGCTCACGTATCTCTTCGGCAAAATCATATTCTCTAAGCCTTATAAGAATAGTCAGCTTCTAGTAATCGAACTGCAATGCGCTCATTTAAACCTATGTGCAACGCATAAAGTTTCCATTCGATCAATCGACAGACAGACAGACAGACAGACAGACAGACAGACAGACAGACAGACAGACAGACAGACAGACAGACAGACAGACAGACAGACAGACAGACAGACAGACAGACAGACAGACAGACAGACAGACGACAGACAGACAGACAGACAGACAGACAGACAGACAGACAGACAGACAGACAGACAGACAGACAGACAGACAGACAGACAGACAGACAGACAGACAGACAGACAGACAGACAGACAGACAGACAGACAGACAGACAGACAGACAGACAGACAGACAGACAGACAGACAGACAGACAGACAGACAGACAGACAGACAGACAGACAGACAGACAGACAGACAGACAGACAGACAGACAGACAGACAGACAGACAGACAGACAGACAGACAGACAGACAGACAGACAGACAGACAGACAGACAGACAGACAGACAGACAGACAGACGACAGACAGGACAGACAGACAGACAGACAGACAGACAGACAGACAGACAGACACAGACAGACAGACAGACAGACAGACAGACAGACAGACAGACAGACAGACAGACAGACAGACAGACAGACAGACAGACAGACAGACAGACAGACAGACAGACAGACAGACAGACAGACAGACAGACAGACAGACAGACAGACAGACAGACAGACAGACAGACAGACAGACAGACAGACAGACAGACAGACAGACAGACAGACAGACAGACAGACAGACAGACAGACAGACAGACAGACAGACAGACAGACAGACAGACAGACAGACAGACAGACAGACAGACAGACAGACAGACAGACAGACAGACAGACAGACAGACAGACAGACAGACAGACAGACACAGACAGACAGACAGACAGACAGACAGACAGACAGACAGACAGACAGACAGACAGATAGATAGATAGATAGATAGATAGATAGATAGATAGATAGATAGATAGATAGATAGATAGATAGATAGATAGATAGATAGATAGATAGATAGATAGATAGGATAGATAGATAGATAGATAGATAGATAGATAGATAGACAGACAGACAGACAGACAGACAGACAGACAGACAGACAGACAGACAGACAGACAGACAGACAGACAGACAGACAGACAGACAGACAGACAGACAGACAGACAGACAGACAGACAGACAGACAGACAGACAGACAGATAGATAGATAGATAGATAGATAGATAGATAGATAGATAGATAGATAGATAGATAGATAGATAGATAGATAGATAGATAGATAGATAGATAGATAGATAGATAGATAGATAGATAGATAGATAGATAGATAGATAGATAGATAGATAGATAGATATGTGGGGTTTTAACGTCCCAAAACCACCATATCATTACGAGAGACACCATAGTGGAGGGCTCCGGAAATTTCGACCACCTGGGGTTCTTTAACGTGCACCCAAATCTGAGCACACGGGCCTACAATATTTCCGTCTCCATCGGAAATGCAGCCGCCGCAGCCGGGATTCAAACCCGCGACCTGCGGGATAGAATGCGGCTCCTCAATAACCATGGCTTTATCACGCGTACCCTCTGTTTTTCATCACACTGCACGAGCTTGGAATTCTCCACGAAGAATCAGCTAGCGAATTCACGCGACGGCCCTTTCACGGCCACAATAACGGCAACGAAAACTTCCAGCTGAAGAATAAAGATATTAATAAAGACAAGACTAAAAGCAGAGGAATACACGACATAGATATGACACGTCGTCTCGGACATGCGTTCTCGGTGTTTACCCCTATACGGTCAATCCCAACGGTTCACAAAGGTCTATCTGAATTACTGGTCACATCTGTCCAGAAATACTAATTGGTATTTAACACCCGCGTATTCTATACTCTTTGCGTCTGGTGGATCAGCGCTTAGTAAATATATTCGCCCTATTTTTGTGGCAAATACGTTTTTGCTAGAGAACGAGCTCGTCCTGACTGCACAAGTAGTGGGTAGTAGGGGTTGCCCGATTTCTGTGTCATGTATGCGGTACGAGTTTTTGCGCTCATGGGACGCCCGAATTTCGATTTTACCAAGCCATCTACAGCTTTGCTGTAAAACTTAAGTATGTCCGAAGTTCATGTAATCACTACAGGTTGCCGGCCAACCGACTCCAGGCCCTCGAAACGGTTCAACAGATATCGAGGCGGGCGACCACGAGATTTTATGAGACAAAATGCCGTCAAAACAGCGTGCAGTAATTTCGCTTAGATTATATATATTTTATAGCATTATAATGTACATTCTTGTAGACCTCCCAATTCTTTCCCGACTCTGCAGAACGTCGCTACCAGCGCGCTAAAGTCAAGTACAAAAACCTAATGTGGAACCGCAAAAAACTTCGCCGCAGTACACTTCTGTCAGGCAGGCAAAGCACGCTTTACAGGCGTAAGCCCCCTGAATATAGCCCGTCACTTGGCTATAACGAGGACGGCCAAGCAAAACGCAAAATAGGGTCATTACCCACAATGTGGGGTCATCATCATCAGCCTGGCTACGTCCACTGCAGGACAAAAGCCTCTCCCACGTTCCGCCAGTTAACCCGGTCCTGTGCTTGCTGCTGCCAATTTATACCCGCAAACTTCTTAATCTCATCTGCCCACCTAACCTTCTGTCTCCCCCTAACCCGCTTGCCTTCTCTGGGAATCCAGTTAGTTACCCTTAATGACCAACGGTTATCCTGTCTACGCGCTACATGCCCGGCCCATGTTTATTTCCTCTTCTTGATTTCAATGTGGGGTATAGCGCTTCAAATTATTCGGCCGCAGTATTCTTGCCATACTTCATTCTTACATTGACGAGTTTTTTTCCTCGGCCTATATTGCCATGGAATACTTATACGTCTGAATACTGAATACTGGATGTCCACAATACTAACACCTACACACGGAAAAAATCGAATTGTCCTAAACCAGTGAGCTACGGCAGCTCCTTCGACATTTCGACAAGTGTATAGGCAGCCTAACTTTCCACGTTTTATCCAATGCCTTATAAAGTAAATTTCTTTGGGTGCTTCTAATGAGAATAAGCACACGATGAGAATAAGCACACGTCGGCGAAATCATCCACATGTTTACTACAGGGAAATGCATCTCCGTCAGCTTCTACGAAAAGCTCAGCGTACAATACTAAGGAAATTAGTTCAATCCTCACAAGACCGCCATTAGTCCTCACAAAACGCGCTACAAACACGCTTCTGTTCAAAACACGCCTTGTTCGTTCAATAACTTTACGCGTCTACAAGTTCCTCCTCTGAGGGCCGACGCTCTGAACATGCGTCAGGAAAATGTTTAGCCCCGAAAGTACGCCAATAATTTTAATTTACAACGAAGCATCAAACGAAATGGAGCCAGCCTTTAGCGCCACGCATAGAGCATGTTTACCTTGGGAACTCTGCACGCGGCCTTGGAAACCAATCTGCGTCAAAGGCGGGAAGGAAGAAACAACTCGGCTCGAGGCACCAAACAATCTCGTTATTACTGAAACTCCACTCTAAACCAGCGGACCAAGATGGGCGCTTAGACGGGAAGGCCGGATGCGCGAGAATCGCAAACTGGCGGCGTAAATACACACATCTTGTTGCTGAATGTGTCAACACGACCGAGAAGGATTCTTTTGCTTTCTTTCTCTCTCTCTGTTCCTGGGATATCTCAAGCAAGCAAGAAGCAGCAGCCAACGGGCGGCACAACGTCGACTGCAATCACCGACAACTGCCCGTACACGACCACACTGTTGCAATTATCCCCGACTGAATTTTCTAGCTGCCCGCTACTAAGCCATCCTTCTCAAGTACCGGTACGCCTCTGATTTCTCTGCCAAGCAGGTGTTAACCCCTTTTTTTTTTTCTTTAAGTCCTCGAACGGCATTGTTTCTTAAACCATTCTCCTCCCATTTGCAGACGTTAGAACAACGTCACTGCCCACCGCGTGTGAGCGGGAAAAGCAGCGAATGCACAGCAGGACATCCGCCATCACAATGGCACTCTCTGTCGAGTCCCCTCGAAAAGGACTAGCTTTGATGCAGTGCATTAGTGTCGTCCGTTATTTGGCCTGAAATAACACAACCAGCTACCACGCGAACACACAGCCGCGCTTTTAGCAACTTAGTTCCAGCATTCGAACAGTATGAAAAGAAAGCAATTTACTAAGTAAGCGCTGTCATTGTGCGCAGCTGGAGTTAGTGGAAACGAGGTACTTATATATCAAGCACTGCAGACAAAGAAGGGACAAAACCAACTCAATTACACAGGTTTTCAGAAAACGAGAACAAAACGAGAAATAATCAGCAAATAGCTTTCACTACAATGGCGGGAAAGGATTAGCACAATGTGTTGAAAATAAATTGTCGACTCGAAGGTTTAAGAAAAATAATCACTTAAAAAAAAGGCCGCCATCGAGACCGTGAGAACAAATACTGCGTCACGACTTCAATTTGTAACACCGTCAGAGTCCTCAAACACACGTTAGAGACACATTCGTATCGCCTCTCAAACGAACGGTTCAACAGACGCGGATTGGCCAGCCAGAGCCACATCCCCAGCCATGCAGGCTTCTTCTGCCTGCACCTTATACACCAGCCTTCCCAACATTCATGCATCGCTACGCTTCAGTCAGGCCACCGCTATTTCACTCAAGCTTTCCGCACTTGAAGTGAGCTCAGAAGCGGTGGCACGCCTATGTCAGGGAGCCCGTCTGCTTCAGATGCTGCTCCCGCTGAGACGAGCCCTCTGCGGCGTCAGAGAAGTCCTTCTCGCCACTCCGGCACCTTTCGCTTTCGCGACGGCGAAATAAGGAGAGAAAGAAAAGGAAAAGGTACTAAGAGCGAAAACCGGGCCCTTTCCTAAGGATACAAAAAAAAAAGGCATACGCAGACTTGTTCCTTTCCGCCAAACTCTCGACGCGTCCATCGATTCAGCGCAACGTGCCGTCGTCCCAATCCTTTTCTCACTGTTCTATTCTTTTCAAACTGGCATCGAATAAAGGAAATTATAAAGGAACAGCACAGTACCGAACGCCCTACACTATGCTTCCGCTATTGCGATGTCACTCGGCTTTTGAATTATTCAATGTTACAAAAAAATAAAAGAAAAACCTTCGAAGTTTTCTCGCACCCCAACACGTTTCTTTTTTTTTTCTCCTCGCTGCACAATGCATCTATACAGTCTACAAACGACGAGCGTCGAAACACTGAAAAGCGCAATACGCTTTTTGACTTGTTTCTTTCTCCTAATGACTGCAGCGCCATAGTATGCATAGCTCGCTTTCATTTCTAGATTCCTTTACAAATTTCATTTTTTGAAACATTTTACTCACTTCATTTTGTTCAAGGCCCAGAATGAGTCTAAGCCATCTTATGGAAAGTGACTGCCACTCGTCTTAGGCGGCAATAATATTATCGGTATTATCTGCAAAGCAATTGAAAGACACAACAGGTTAAAAAACAAAATATTAACAATTGAAGTATGCAAGGCTCGGCGAAAATACACCAGTTGTTAAAATATAACGGGTCATTATCTTCAATCGGCCCAAAAACGGTGGCGAAAGATACGGCGCCATCATGAAAATCTGCGGACGCATTGACGTGAAACAGGCGCCTTTCGGCATGAGTGCTCAGGGCCGTTGCCTCGGAGCCAGTCACCAACCGGAGCCCACAGAGATGACACGAAGGCAGCCAGCAGAAAACACCGCCGTTTCTATTAAGGTGAAAGTGTTAGATGCCTCTTCAGAGACGAAAATTGAGCGTACACGAAAACTTACCGTCGGCATTCCGCAGTGACGTTCAATTGTAAACACGAGCGATGCGTGAAATCACCATCGTGCGATGAAGCCATCACATGACGTCACCATTACATCACAGATCGCCAGCCAGTGACGTTATGCCGTCAACGTGCCGTCACATAGTGAACTTTATCCATCAGCGCTTGAGGCAAGAGGTCGCAAGCTCGCTGTGTGTCTGATACTTTCGAGTCACATAGTGAATATCACACGACATAGTTGCTCGGTCAAAGTCGACTGATCCAGGACAAAGCCGAGGAAATACACGTGAGGTTCATCAAGGTTTCGGATGGGGGCGAAGGAAGATGATCGATACATCGACTGAAAGAGAAACGAGGCCTTTCGCCTTCGACTCACCTTACGAGAATGCAAAATGGACCATGTGAGCTTACTGTACCACATCTGAGCGTCAACCACCTGCCCTAGCCCACGGTGCTGTCACCAACGCGCCGGCCGATGGCGATGACAGTTTCCATTGTACCTCGCACGTTGTGCTTTCCCACAACATTCAGAGCTAGGAACGTTTTTGTGCTTGGTAACTGCGTGTAGCTCTTACGGCCTCTGGAAGGTACTTTCACTGTTCCCTTTTACACGGCACACGACTGTCTCATTGGAAACAAATATATGGCCCAAATAAGGACCGGTTTAAATTTGAAAAGGAAACTGAAGAGCACATCGAGACTAGCCCGGGCTAACCTAACAATAGTATAGGAAGTTCTTCTCGCGTCTATTTTACTTGCTCTCCAAACAGCAGTGCAAAGCGAGATAACTGGAAGTAGAAACAAACCCGCACGGTATAATTAGATTATCATTCGAATCTTGTAGGATTACTTCAACAGGGGGTCCTCGGATATTTTCCACCGTGGATGTGTTTCCGGGACCGAAACAGCTTCGATGTAAAACGGACCAAAAAACACGTCTAGAAGTTGTCTTTGGTGAGTGAGTCTTGCGAAGAAATATATAGCATCACGAAATCCAACTCACGCTGTATCCTTGAACGACGAAAGGAAAAGGCGGAAAACCAGAGAAAAGCAGAATTATTCAGATCAAAGAAACAAAAAAAAGCTTCTACAGCTCAGCTCAGCAGCACAAGTTCATAAAGAACAATGCTCGTGTGTAAAGACTCGTCTGCTTTCATGCTCAGTTTCATTGTACTTTGCTTTAAAAACTGTGGACGTTTCTTCTAAACTATTGCACATTGATTTTATATCTATGAACAAGTACGCTTTTACTCTTCAGAATCTGCACGATAATGAAATAGACGAAAAGTTTTTTGCACCATAGAAGTGTGGCAGCCAGGGCTGGTTGGTACGACATGACGATGGTTATAGCGCGAGAACGGAACGACGACAAAGAGACAAGAAGGAGACGAGCGCTCGTTTCCTTCTTGTCTCTTTGTCGTCGTTCTGTTCTCGCGCTATACCTATCGTACTGCACCATACAACGGCAAAAAGAAAAAAAAATCAATGAGAGCCCAAAAAAAAGAAGGATGTGCCATAGTTTGCGGATGACATTACCACTCAGTTAAAAAAAAACGACCCAGTGGACAGAGAAAGCGCCAAACTCATACCTAGTTTTATTTCGTGACAGCGCTAACATAATATATAAAGTGCTTCGATGAGAACATGTGACATTTCAACGACTATGCCACCAACAGCTAAGTAGTCAAATGATTCACCTCCAGGACAGTGGGACTACGTCTTCTATCATTACGCTCATCATTAAAAATAATCGCGATTATATATATATATATATATATATATATATATATATATATATATATATATATATATATATATATATATATATATAGATATATATATATATATATATATATATATATATATATATATATATATATATCAAGAAAAGAAGTGTATACTTAAGGGGGTCGACACATTATTAATGAGATATAACAGACAAGAGAGAGTGAGAGAAAGAGAAAGGAAAGGCCAAGAGGTTAACCAGATATTGGCATCTGGTTTGCTACCCAGCATGATGATAAAGGGCGCGAAAAAACGATACACAACAGAGAAGAAGTACACGGGACGACGCGCTACCCAGCGCTGGGGGCGGGGAAATGGGGGCAAGAAAGAGGGGGCAGATGAAGAGAAAAAACGCACGCGCACTCATGTGAAAACGAAAACACACACAGGAAGGGCGTCCTAGCTACAACCGTTCAGTAAGGCCAGTCGATCGCAAAAAGTGTAGTAGCGCTTTCAGGGCCTTCTTCTTTGAAGTTGCATCTTGTCGACATTGTAGAATTCCTTGCTCCGACAGAGGTTGATTATCTAATTTGCTGAGTTCCTTGCGAAGGCATAGTCGTTGTTTACTATACGCTAGGCAGTCACAAAGAATATGTTGGATCGTTTCTTCTTTGCCACAGTGGCCACAGGCTGCGGTGTCGGCCATCCCAATGCGGAAAGCGTAGGCGTTGGTAAACGCAACGCCCAACTACAGCCTACATAACAGGGTATGGTCTGCTCGGCAAAGCCTCGACGGGACTTGAAGACTTAGCGTAGGGTCAAGCGAGTAGAGTCGGGCATGCTTGAAGTGTGGCTGATTCCATTGTGATGTGGTTTGCTGGCGAGCAAGCCTGCGGAGCTTTCGTGCAGAATCTGTCCTAGAAAGTGGTAGTCGTAGTTTATGATCTTCTGTGTGGGCTGAGTGGGCAGCTTGATCGGCCTATTCATTGCCGATGATTCCGCAGTGACTGGGTAACCACTGAAACGTAATTTGATGCCCTTTCTCAGTCAGGTGGTGTATAACCTCTGCTATCTCAAGTACCAGCTGCTCGTGTGGTCCAGGGCGTAAGGCTGATAGTAGAGACTGCAGTGCCGCCTTTGAGTCGCAGAAAATAGTCCACTTGTGTGTAGGTTCATCAACTACAAATTGCAACGCGGTACGAAGTGCTGCCAATTCTGCTGCCGTCGATGTTGTTGCGTGAGATGTCTTGAATTTCGTTGTCGTGGCCAGCCTTGGCATCACTACTGCTCCTGTAGAGCTGTCCGGCTGAACCGATCCGTCAGTGTATATATGTGTGGAGTCCTGGTACTTCTCATACAAGAGAAGTGTGAGCTGTTTAAGAGCCGGTGACGACAAATCGGCCTTTTTCTGGATGCCAGGTACCTTAATAATAATCATTGGTTGAGCGAGGCACCATGGCGGAGTAACAGTTCTAGCGGCAGGAGAGAACGAAGTTGGGATCGACTCGCCATGTGGTGTCACTGTTTTGCAGTAAGATGTGCATGGTCGGTCCACTGGTAGAGAGGCTAGGTGATGTCGAGGAGTTCGAGCAAGGTGTCGTATATGTGTCCTCAGCACTTCAGCATTAATGTGGGTCTTAATGAGGTGGTCCCTTGTGATGGCAATAGTTGCCGCTGTTGATGCACTTTAGGGCAAGCCTAAACAAATCCGGAGTGCTTGAGCCTGGACACTTTGAAACATTCGTATGCTTGTTTTACTTGCATTGGTTAACGCAGGTAGGCTGTACCGAAGGAATCCAAGGAAAAGAATCCTGTATAGTCGCAACATAGCAGTTGTGGACATTCCCCAGTTCTTTCAGGCGAAGAACTTGAACAAATGACAGATGCTTGTCAATCGCCTTTTCATGTATGATACATGTGAGCTCCATGAGAGGTCTCTGTCAATTATAACACCTAGGAACTTGTATGATCGGAGGTGACGTATCCTTTCGCTGTTTATCAGAACGCTGTAGTTCTGCATTGGTTTGCGTGTAAATGCCACAAGTGCACATTTCTCAGAGGAAATTTCCAGACCTCATTGACGAAAGTAAATAGCAACTTGAGTGGCAGCTCTCTGTATTCGCGCTCGCAGATGTAGACGTGTTACTGCAGACGTCCAAACGCAGATGTCCTCCGCGTACATTGACAATCTGACAGTACTTGGCAGATGCTCATTGAGAGCTATTAGCGTCAGGTTGAATAGTACAAGGCTAAGTGTGCCACCGTGGGGAACACCACGGTGGCTGTAATGTAGCGAAGTGTCACCATCCTCGGTTCTCACGAAAAAGGATCGCTCAGAGAGATAGCTGCGTAGCCACTGAAACATCCGACCACCAATTCCTACCTCCTTGAGAGCGGTGAGGACAGCTTCATGTGTGACGTTATCGTACGCCCCTTTAACGTCAAGATATAAAGAAGCGCAGAGACGCTTACGGCCTTTTTCGTGTTGCACGTAGCTGACCAGGTCTATGACGCTATATATTGATGACCGGATGCGCCGAAATCCCGTCATAGACAATAATGCCAAGGAAAGTATAGGGGAAGTTATTAGACCGAATTGTAACGTAAATGTGAAGAAAGAAAAGTGGGTAAAGAGATAACTTACCGTGAGCAGGAACCGAACCTGCGACCTTCGAATAACGCTTTGGATGCTCTACCACTGAACTACCATGGCGGCTATCTTCCCAGCCACTTTATTGGGTATATATGTGAATTTAAACGTGGGAGTGTCAGTCAGCGTCATCTGTAGCCATGGCGGCGAGTGTAGCACACTCTTTAAGAGCCTGTGTGGCGTCACGTCACGTAGCACGTGAACTTATTACGAGCTGGCAGCTGACCAACAGTTCCTCAAGAAGCGCACACACACACACACACACACACACACACACATACACACACACACACACACACACACACACACACACTAGCACGCACACGTGAGCCTGGCACGATGACGATGCCAGACACACGGTGCCCTTTTGTCAGAGAATGCTGCATAACGCTTTGGAGAGCAATGCCGTTTAGTTGAACAACAATGCAGTCACTACGAGATAGTTATAACTTATAAGCCTGCAAGCGGTCATTTCTTCATTCAAGCGGCATGCACCTCCGGACACATGCTTGTTTTTTGCTGCATAGGGTGTTATCGCTTCTCTTTTGTGGCATACAATAATTTTCTAAACATCATAGCATAACGAAATATCCGTACATTTGTTTCATGTTGCTTACCAGTAAAATTATTTATTTGCTATTGTGTTACAAAGACAACATCCCGGCTTCGATATAGTGAATGGCAATAGTAAACTGTTTCTTACTCTGAAAATAAAATGCACACGTAGTTTTCTGACATTTTTTACCCATTTACATCTTTCTAACGTGAGATCTCTTTCCCTCACGCAATCGAACACTGTGTTTCAATATATGCGAAATTCTACGCAAACAACATACATAACATGCCTATCGGCACTTTACGCTTGCAAGTCTGACACAATAAAGACGCCATACCATGCTACTAGTTGCTTCAGAAGCTACTTCGATCGTTTTACGTCCCACGATACCATCAATAGAGCGACCGTTTTTGGGGCATTTTACATATTCAGCGGTTTCCACAAATTTTAGAGTTCGCATATTTCTGTTGTCATCGGACGTATGTTGACGTTTAGTAGCATGTGCCCATAAGTGTGAGTTATGTTGAAGTGGTCACCATTTGTGCTCGAAAATAATAAATCGACGTGGTTCTGGAAGGGATTACTGCATGTATCAAAGCATATTCGCATGTTGCTTTCGAAACCTGCCTCTTACCGTTGTTGCGTTTGCCTATTTTCCCACTTCTCGCTTCGTCCTCTGGAATGCGCGAAATATCGTCTATCCATTTGCAAATAAAAAGAACATAATCACTGAACAAGTGGCAACAAACGCGTCACAGAATTTTCACGCGTTTCTTTCCCGATTACACTGTGCAGTAGGCACCTTGAAACGGCGAATAGGCCTCGAACCGGAAGTACCCTAGCAGACGACGCGCCATTTTGCTACCCACCTATTGTGAGAGCATTGCTGCGTTCGCAAGGGGCGACCGCCAAAGGCGTTCGCCTTCGTACCGGAGGGGAAGGGTAAAACCCGAGGGCAGGGCGGCACAATCGCGGCTCACGTTCCGGGTATAATTTTTCTAGGAGGCATTGATCAGAATTGCACGCCAGCTGCAACGGCGCGCGCATGAACGGGATCAAAACTAAAGGGACCCAGAAGAGCATTCGACAAACTATGCGAGTGCTTCAACGCACCACGAGAATGAGCTCAGGTGCGGAAAGGATAACGTCCACCAGAACACACAGTACGAAAGCGATAAAATATTTCCGGCGACCTCTTAGAGCGCTCCAAGTTTTCCTCATAAACCATTCCGCGCCACCGCAAAGTGGTCCGTTTGCCTCGTTGTTTTATTCAAACACAAAAACTGCTCGGAACTTGGAAACCGGATTATAGGAAACAAAGGATGGAGACCACGAGAGACCGAGGCGGAGGCGGGAAAGCGTGTTATTTTTATACTACGACTTGCTCGTCGAGAAAGCGCCCGCCGAGTACAGAAAGACGGAGTGTTCTGTTCGAGACGAAATAGAGAACAATTGGGCTATCGCGTTCCGACGAGTGCGGCTCCGAAGAAAAAAGCGCTCGCACTGGAAACGAGATCGCCTTGCGATTCATCCCACACGCATGCGCGAGAAGATGCCAAGTAGCGGTCGCTCAATCAATGTCGGCGGCGGGCCGCGGTTGTACACAGAGGCCGCGACGGAATGCCGGGCACACCGACATTGCAGCACTGCGCGCCTGAGCCTCCAAGCCGACTTTTAAGTGCGGCAACGCACCAGCATGCACACATATGTACAAAAACAACAGACACACACAGAATCACGCACGCTGTTGAGAAACGGACCGATCCCACCGCTGACCTCCACTGTTGCGCACGATGGGCCGATCCCGCCGAAGCCACCACTGTTGCGTAGAGTATGTTTATCAGCTCGCGACTGCTTCTGCGCAGAGCCGATAAGACGAGCGGACGAGACGACGGTGAGTTAAACAAGGTTTATGTACAGCATATATACAGAGGCGTTACAATTTCGGCACTGGGGCCGACAGAGACTCGAAGAGCCGAACTCTCCTCTCTAACACATAGGTCAGCCTTTCGCCTAAGACCGCTGACTCACACACATGTCGGCCCTCCGACATGGGGACTCCTCTCTCTAGGACTGCCGATCGCGACGCGCCGCAGGGCTTCTTTTATTTACACCGGGTCCAACCAAAATGTCCAATCAGAAGCGCCGCTTTGTCGTCAGGGCAGACTCCTCCAATGGCGCGCCGCGCCAAGCGTCAGACCACCAGGCACGCGGCCGCCGGCTCGCTGTCACGTGCGCCGCTGACTCACTGCACCTGGGCCAGAGGGCGCCGCGCGTGTTCACGCCGTTGAGATGTTCGCGTCGGGCGGGTTGCGGCTGGCCTTGACCCAGATTGCCTTTTTCCGAGGCACGGACGTTTGACGAGGACTCGCTGGCATAACAGCACCCCCGCCGCCAGACAATGCACCGGAAAGACGAGCTGCTTCCACGGGGCTCGGATGTCAGGTGCGCTCGTCCGCCAAGTCCCTCCAGGTTCGCCTCCAGGGCCATGGGGAGAATACAGCTCCAGACTGTTCCGGGAACACATCCCATTTTTGACGACGGATCCCAGCTCCACTGGCTTGTCGCCACAACTTGCTGACCAGCTTCACTCGTCTCTTCTGACCATCTTCGGTTTCAGCACTTGTCGATGGTTCTGCAACTGGCTAAGAACGGTTCGACAACAGACAACACACGACACAAGCAAGTGCCCTCGGTCACCCGACAGAACACCAGACAAAGTATAGTACAACATATACCTATCTACGTGTCTATCGGAATTTTGTTCCCTCTACATCAAGAGGCACATGTGGGACACAAGACTCTTAAAGTAAGAACTTGAATTTTTCACAATTACAACAACGCAACGAATTAGAATACCACATAAAGTTGGCCCCTTGAGATCACTCTGAACAAGAGCGCTCAGCCCAGGTCGTGATGAGGTCAAAATTTTGCCCCGAATCGCCAACGAGAAATCGAAAGGTTGAGAAGTTACTAGCTGGAACTCACTGCTCAATGCACCTGCCTTAGCGTTTACCTTTCCTTTATTTTATTTTTTTTTTTTTGATAGCGAACGTCAAAGTTGCGCTGTGGAGCAACATGCTCCACTTCAGTAACCGGCCACTTTTAGGCGACGATACCTATGCGGCACCAAGAGCGGCTCACACTTTCGACGTTGCACAAGGGAACAACGATACGGCTTGCTACTGAATGACTCCTCACCGCTTAGCTTGATATCGTGTTCGATCACCGTCGTTTCTCCGGGACGGTCCGACAACACATACCCAAACTCGGAAACAATCTTTCTCAGGTCCTCTTTCTCAGGTCCTCCTTCACTTACGCTAGGCTCTAGGTTTATCTGCTCCCGGATTACTTTCGATCCCCCTTCAATTACCTCACTAGAACTCAAAATTTCTGCTTCCTCTTCCTTTGAAGCATTCAACAACAGATTTACGACCGCTTGATGTTGAACGTATGGTTTCATCAAGTTGTAAATTTTGTCCGGCCGCCTTCCTAATTTCACTTCATAATTTGTATCGCAAGGCTTCGATAATACTTTGGCGGGCCCTTCCCAATCAACCTCAAGCTTGTTCCTTTTGGATGGCTGCAGCGGCATTACCTGACTTCCTACTTCAAAAGCACGCTTCTTCACCGATTCCTCGTAGTGCTCCTTCGACAGCACTTTTGCCGCGTTTTTCTGGCTTTCCCCTAGCGCTTCAATTTGGCTTTCCGCTAGCGCTTCAATCGAGAGATCCTCACGCTGCTCTCGAATGAGCGTCTCTCGATCAACTCTCGGCAGCTCGCTCCAACTTTCCGCTACAGGCGAGAGCGTTGCAACCCTCTCGCTCTGACTCATTGGCGCCATGTCGTCTCCCCCTACCGCGCCGGCCGTGCCGACCGCTTTCGCGACGGGCCGCTCGCGTGACTGCTCACATGACTCATGCGGAAAATTTCCTTTCTGGGGTTCCGTCGACCCGCCGACAAGGTCACTTGAGAGTTCACTGCATTGAACCAGATCAGGCTTCCGCGTTTGCGATCGCGTGAGGGCCATGCACGCTAAGTTGGGGAAGAACGATTTGCCCTGCTCTTTGAGAAGCTGCTCCGAGTTGTTGGAGAAAAGATAAGGAAAACGATCATTTAGCGCGGCAGACACAGCCGCTTCGGTGCAAAACTTACCGAACGGGCCTTCAATGACAACCGTGGCGATTGGTAAGCGAACACTCTGCTCCTCGGCGACTTGCCTGATCCACGCGCATTCTCCTGTGAAATCATCCGGAGACACCAATGAAGGATGGACAACATCCATGGTTGCCGCTGAGTCTCTAAGCGCTCGGCACGTTTTCTTATTTACTTTAATTTCTTGGAGATACGGCTCCAACAACCGCATGTTTTTTCCTGATTCTCGGATTGTTGCGAAGGCAAATTTTTCCTGACAGTTTCTCGCGATGTGTCCTTCCTTTTTGCAGTTGTAGCAAATTACCGGCTTCCGTTTGTTTTCCGATTCAAATGCCTGTGTGGTAGAAACCTCACTCGATTTCTCCGCTTCTGTTTGCCCTTCCCCTACACTGTCCTTCGTAAGAGACGGTTCCTTCTTGAAATTACGGTGCGGAGCGGATTTCCGTTGATCAGGTTTCCTTGAAAAGCCCTCTTTCCTTTCATCCTTTTCAACGCGCACTGCCCTGATATGCAACTTCCGGCGAGCATAATACTCCTCAGCTAACTCAGCTGCCTTATTTAACTGTACTTCCCCAAGTCTGTCCTGCAGCCAAAGTCTGACATCCTCCTCGATGCAGCGGTAGAATTGCTCCAATGCAACGCATTCCACCACTTTATCGCGGTCGTCATAAACACCTTCGCCCTTGAGCCATTCAATCAAATCGGCTTTAAGACGAAACGCGAAGTCAACGTGTGACTCATTCCCCTTTTTAGCATACCGAAACCTTTGCCTGAAAGCCTCGGGTGACAACTTATAACGTCTCAAGAGCACTTCCTTAACCTCGTCATAGCTCTCAAACGCTTCCCTCGATAAGCAAGTTATCGCGTCGGACACTTCGCCGGGAAGAAGAGCTAGCAGGTTCCGCGCCCAAAGAGACTGCTCCAAAGCATTTCGCTCACAGACGTGTTCAAACTTGACGAGATACTTCGCCATGTCCTCGCCTACTACGAACGGTGGCAGTTGGTCCCGAATTCTAAAACCGCTGACCTGAACTGTTGGAGAAGCTACGCTAGGCGCCTGCGAACACTGTAGGATTGCCAATTCTAGTCGTTTCAACTCTAGGCGCTCTTGTCTCTCGGCCTCCTCGCGACGTTCGCGCCTTTCAGCCTCCTCACGTTCGCGAGCTTCACGCCTTTCAGCCTCCTCGCGAGCTTCACGCCTTTCAGCCTCCTCGCGAGCTTCACGCCTTTCAGCCTCCTCGCGAGCTTCACGCCTTTCAGCCTCCTCACGTTCGCGAGCTTCTCGCCTTTCAGCCTCCTCACGTTCGCGAGCTTCTATTTCCCGCCTTTCAGCCTCCTCACGGCGTGCTTTAATATCCACCCAGGCCTCATCGACTTCCTCAGCCGACACTCCCTCATCCTTCATGATCTCAAGGATCGCTTGCTTTCGTTTCGCACGGCCTAAAGTAATGCCGAGTTCCTCACAAATTTCGATGAGTTCCTTCACTTTAAGGTTCTCCATCGTTCACACTAGCCTCTTGCTGTTTGCCCCTGTTAACAATTTACTTACCGTACCCACTATAAGCCTACTAGCAAGACGCGCAAGCAATTTTTCACTCTCCCGTGTTTACCCCCTCCGCATTAACCTTGGTTTCAAAGCACTTCGACTTTGCTTGAAACGATCAAAGCTCACTACTAATGCTTCACACAGCCCTTCTCTAAACTACTACAACCTGAGCTAGAGTAGTCTGGTGAACTGAGGGGAAAACATCAGGCACTCACCGCATCGATGTCGCTGACGCCGGCCGATCCCGCAGCTGCCAACCACTGTTGAGAAACGGACCGATCCCACCGCTGACCTCCACTGTTGCGCACGATGGGCCGATCCCGCCGAAGCCACCACTGTTGCGTAGAGTATGTTTATCAGCTCGCGACTGCTTCTGCGCAGAGCCGATAAGACGAGCGGACGAGACGACGGTGAGTTAAACAAGGTTTATGTACAGCATATATACAGAGGCGTTACAATTTCGGCACTGGGGCCGACAGAGACTCGAAGAGCCGAACTCTCCTCTCTAACACATAGGTCAGCCTTTCGCCTAAGACCGCTGACTCACACACATGTCGGCCCTCCGACATGGGGACTCCTCTCTCTAGGACTGCCGATCGCGACGCGCCGCAGGGCTTCTTTTATTTACACCGGGTCCAACCAAAATGTCCAATCAGAAGCGCCGCTTTGTCGTCAGGGCAGACTCCTCCAATGGCGCGCCGCGCCAAGCGTCAGACCACCAGGCACGCGGCCGCCGGCTCGCTGTCACGTGCGCCGCTGACTCACTGCACCTGGGCCAGAGGGCGCCGCGCGTGTTCACGCCGTTGAGATGTTCGCGTCGGGCGGGTTGCGGCTGGCCTTGACCCAGATTGCCTTTTTCCGAGGCACGGACGTTTGACGAGGACTCGCTGGCATAACAACGCGGACAAAACGGCGTTCCGGCAACAAGACACAAACATCAAATGAGTGCTTACGCTTTCGCAAGGCCCTCAGGAAGGACGTGACAAGCGAAAAGAAGCAGCACCCAAAGATCCCAAGTATTGGATTCGAACACTCCCTATATGGCCGGTTGCGTAAAGCAAGCAGCCTTCTCCCACACAGCTGTACGTCTTACACAACGTCGCTGTATGAAAGCCTGTCTCGTCGGACGGAAACAAGAGACAGGCGACTCGAGACATCTGCTAGGATTAAGACTATATACGTAACTGCGTCTCACTTCACATGGCCGCTTTGTGAAGAGGAACGCTTTGAAATCGACGAGCACTCGCTGTTCATCTGGCCATGCCGCGTTCAATTCGACGCGATGGGTTTCTAAATATACGGGCCATCATCTCCAGCGGCGCTCTATGCCAACCTAGTTAGCTGCTCCGCTTTCGGACCCAACAAGTCCTCATTGCGCCGACCGAAGCAGCGGTATCGGCATATGACGTCCCGGGCTGAGGGATGTCATCCACTCAGCAGGGCACCTTCGGGGGCTCGCTCTCTTTTCTGTAATAAGACTTCTCACTACTCAACTGCCAGTTATACGCTAAGTTCTCCGAATCTCTCTCTCTATCATCCCCATTCCCTTGGTTACGCCTATAGGGCAGAAAATGGACGGAGTTCATGAGGTAACCAGGCCATCCCTACGTCTCGCTCTCAGACGAGGAAGTCAATGGAAGTAATGGAGGGATGACGTTGTTGTGAAAATCATTTGCACATTGCACGGAACTATCAGCTAGCGAAAAATAATTCACAACCACGAAATTCCCTATACTCCCTCTGGCAAAGCACACGAAATGATAGCGCCACACGCCTCAGTAACCACACTGATTAAAATCATCGCTTAAGGATAGGGTAAGAAAAATATCGGAAATATTCATTTTTTTCTTTTGCGTTATTTGAAATCTGAAGCCTTTTCTAAACCACAATCAGTCCTTTGTTTGTCTCAGTGCAATTGCTTTTCTATAAAAATGGTATATTTCAACACTTCTACGATGGCTTGCCATGCGTCTATTCTTACGCAGCAAGGAATTCCTAGCGGTAGGAGCATCATATATCCGTATGGTGAAGTTACAGTTAGCAAGCTGGAGTGCATTTGACTCATCCAGAAAAGATGTGGCGCAGAAGTGAAAAAAAAAATGACAGAAATCAAAGGCATCAAGCTTTCTGTTGAGAAATCTATATCTGACCGGGGATGTCTTAGGAAACCCATCAACGTTTGGCCATGAAAAGGAATAGAGCCAGCTTGAAGGACATCTTAAAAGCTGTTCGAGCAACATATCTTCACATAGCATCGAAGAATACCAATCCATCCCGCGCCCTTTAATTTGCGCGAAGGACGCGGAAACTGGGTACAAATTCAACAAAGCCTAGTTGAACGGTGAACCAGTCGTTCATAAAGAACACCTTCCAGCATCTGACATTGAGGCTGCTAAGCCAGATTAGCCGGAACTTCCTCATCCAGATTTACATTCTAAATGCCTCCGTGGGACACCTCAAAACCCTAACTAGTCGTCGAATTGTCGTGCGTGGTAGTTTGCTCCGAAAAACGCTTTCCTCGGACACCAAACACTGAAAATATGCACTCTTGATGATGGTCACTTTCAATGATGGCAATAGAGTCCGTGTGAATGTGCCGAGTTCCTCTGTAATTTCGCCAGGGCACTGCACAGTGCAGGGCCAACGCACTCTCGAGCTGCATCGATCCCCTGACTGGGAGGGGAGGGCTCACTAGGCAAGATGTTTCAGGACAAAAAAAAAAATGGTATTGGCGATGAGTATCTGACTGGTGCCTATTCAATGACCCCGTGGATTTGCTGTTATCTCGGTCTATTTTTGAAAAAAATGCGCATTTTCAACTTCAAAAAAAATCAAATCCAAAATCAAATCAAAATCTTTATTTTCGTTTGTACATACAAACTAGAGATGGCGAGAAAAAAGCAGCAAAGTTTACGCCGCTTGACGAGCCTGGCCATGCTTACATGTCAGCAGTAGGGCACTAAGCAGAAATAACCACTGTACGGAGAGTTCTTGTAAGTATCCGTCCGCATTTTCAACTTTAGGTGCGATTACCTCAAAACATGCCTATTTTTTTTTTTGCACTTATCTTCCTTTGTCTCAGCAACCGCAGTATCTAGAATCATAGATTTCGGTCAGTATTTAGATAACGTAATAGGCAATGTGCTGAAGCAGAATTATTGTTGTGTGAGGAAGTGCTCTTCTTCAACACGACATCTAATAGCTACCACCAAGCGATAATTAGGTACCTGAAGTAAAAAAATTACAAAACTCTTGCGTTACGAGTTTCGGCGATAAATTTGCATCAGTACGAAAAGGAATGGCTTATGCTCACACTTATGGTTTTGGATAAAAAGGTACATAAACTTTACCTAAAATATGTGGCGGGTATAGGGTTAACCCTGCCCCTTAAGCACACCATGTCTTGGACTTCCCACGTTCTCATATTCCGGTCTAGAAAAAAAAATGAACGCAGCCCCAATCAAATCCATGAAATAAAAGTGCACAGTTTCAACGAATCCATGTATCCCAACACGTTTTTCGCACATAATCATATTAAGCACAGATGTCGCGAAGACTGAACAAAAGCTGCTTTGCCAGCAGTTAAATGTCCGCAAAGGTGCACCACATCACATCAGAGCGCAGTGTCGTACACGGAGCATGGTGCCCTATGGCGCCTGCACACATTTCAAGAGATTTTCGAGCAATAGCATGCGGTTTCCAGTCATATCGATAAGCAAGGAGGTAATCAATCGCCAAGTTCGGAGAAAAGCCGCGACGCTACCTCGTCGCAATACCTAGGCTCAAGTGGGAGTCCACACACTCGAAGCAGCGACTCGTAGTCTTCAAAACTAAGTCCCACACATCCCGGCGACGTAAAAAAAAAACATGAAAGGTTCATCCCCCGAGACGAATAGCCTCAACACGCACGCTAGCTATTGGCGAATAAGTCGTCGACAACGCAAGAGGTATACGCACGGTACAGGGTTGACGTCCTACGCGCGTTATTTACTTATTCATCTCGACGACCGGAAGGACGAGGCCGTAGCAGATGCCAGCCGCTATGGCTGCGCCGCGGCTCCCTCTCGGCGAACGGGAACGCACAAACAGAGAACGCTGGACGGAAACGGGCAGAGTAGAGGCGCGCCATCGACGCAACGACTCGCCGAGAGAGACGCCGGCGCGAGCGCCGACGAGCGAAGAAGAACGCCAGTCTTAGTATATGTCAACGCAGTGCGACTCTAACTAATGCATGCAGAGTCACCGAGCAAGTCTCCCCACCAGCACGTAGTCTCCTGCTGCATTCCGTCTATATAAAACGTCAAACAGACAAGCGTAAGATGCATTTTTACTGATCTTTAGCGTGGGGTCCGAGCTTCATCAGGTCCGTTGCAATATTCACATTTCTGTAAATATTGCACCAAACCCAGAAGCCCCTTGTTCCTCTCTCTCTCTCTCTATATCTATCTATCTATCTATCTATATATATATATATATATATATATATATATATATATATATATATATATATATATATATATATATATATATATATATATATATATATATCTCTTCCACACCACGATCCCGATGACATCCATCGTGTTGTCGCTTTTTACTGCGCCGACAGTATATATACTATCACACAACGCCGGGTTAAAAAGAGAACAGGAGAGAAGGGTGCGTCGGCGTTGCTTGCTCATCTATACGCAATGTCCACAACTGCGCAACACGTCCTCCATCCATGCCGCGATCTAGTTTCGCTTTCCTTCAATCGCGGCCGGGTCTTCCAGAGAAGCGGGAGGGAGGGAGGAGACGTGCGTGTTCGAAGCAGCAGCGAAGGCCGCATCATCATCCATCATGCGGGCGCCATCCTATCGCGATGGTTCATCACGGCAGTCAGGTCGGAGAAGACGAAAACGCCGCAATATAAAAAATAGGGCAGGCACCAAAGAACCTCAGGGCGGAAAAAGATCCGCCTCTAAGCCGACCTATATCGCCAGGTATCGCGGCCCAAAAGCAGAATATATATATATATATATATATATATATATATATATATATATATATATATATATATTGTTACGCCATTCGGAGTAGTGGCGCAAAGACGTGAACACGCGGGGACACATGCCGCACAGTGTTATCAGCGGCCATCGTATGCCTATACGAAGGTCTTCAAACAAGCTGCACGAGACACACGGCACGGCACAGACACAAGACACGGTTTTCTTTCCCGTAGTAATCAACGAACTACCACAAAATTAACGAATGAGTTTTGAAAGAGTGTTTTATCTTTCGAAGCATGTTTCCTCGGCGCTTTCTTAAGACCCGTCTTTGACGAAAACACGGCTGACTTAAAGAAAGCTCTCTGCAAGTACAACTACAGAATAATGGATGGCCCACGGCATCAATCCAACTGCATGACTCCCCATTCGCATGTGTGCACTCCCTCTCTCTCTCTCTCTCTCTCACACACACAGACACACACACACACACACACACACACACACACACACACACACACACACACACACACACTAGCGCGAGTTAGAGCGCGACAGCGGCATTAAACAGCCAGCCACAGCTGTCACTACTACGCGCGTCTCCGCAAAAATAATTTGGCGAATCGAACATACAAGGAAAAGACGACAGCGGCACCGCATAACATACGCGCTCCACTCCCACTGTGTCTAGCCTTCTTTTTTTTTTTTTTGAAAGGGGGCGAGGGAGGAGATAACCATAAAGCGGATAACTTGATGCGGCAATGGCCGAGCGCTCCAGCACACAGGGAGCATATTTGCCGAATTGAGACTCGGCACAAGGCCGCGGGAACACGTCGGCTTTTTGTACAACGTTAAGCCCACGAGACAAACGGAAAGAGCGTCGTCCTTCAAAGTGACCTCCGGAGAGCCAGCGTTAAAGCGTCGTCTCTGCATACTCGACAGCTATATATACGAGGCAACTGCAATTGTCCCCGCGGAGAGAAGCCACGCGAGTAATGCGAAAAAGGGCTTTGCGCGGGATTCCTCGGAGGGCGCGTGAGATAGCCGGCGCCCATATATAGGGTGGGCGGGGTGGTCCGACGAGACTCGGGAAAATTTTTCCGTCTCTCTTTTGTTTTCCTAAGCGTTTACTTCTCCTTTATCAGACGGTTTCTTCTAATTCTACGGTCTTTCATCTGTACTCTCCCCTTTAGCGATGTAAGGGCCGGGCTATGTACAAGGGAGGTCTTATCCCTTCACTGTATACGCACTTCCTCGGCAGCGGCTCGATCGATGAACGTGCCATGCTGCACGTACACAAGCGCGCGCTGCTGTAGAACATAAACTATATCCAGGAGCAGCGGCGCCGCCACGTGCAAGGAATATAACCGGTTGCGTGCGCGTTCATATCTTTGCATAGAGCCTGCGCGGTTCTTCATCAAATCCCTGAACGGCAAGAAAACTTCTTCGGCCCTTCCCCCGCGGCGGTTATGAAACGAGCTCGGGGTCAAGCCAAGCGCAGTTCCGAAGGCGAAAAGCACGAAAGAGGGGTTGAGGGCGTAAGGCAATCGACCGTCATCGGTTGTGGCGGACGGCGAAGGAAAATGAACAGAAGCAACAAATGAACAAACAACATTCGTCGGTGCAAGAAGAACGAGAAGAATAGTGGGCAGGCTCAAATGAAGGAAGACTTGAAGAAAGGCAGAGGCAGCAGCCGACTTCTCGGGGTTCCATAATAATCGAACTGATGAACGAAGAAATGAAAGGGGAAACAAGGGAAGGCACGCAAATAACTCGCGCGACTGTGAAAAGAATAACAATGCTCGGGTCTCAAATCAGGGAGAATCAATTTCGCGGATAGGGCAAGAGGGACAGTTCGAACGGGCCCCTTTCCGCGAAATCTTTCAAGCAGAGTTTACAGCCGCCGACGACGAAACAGCGCTCGCAGTGAAGGTTCGACCCCCTTCACCCCACTCCCCCGATCGATTACTTCTCTGCCTCTCGATTCCCCCTGGTCGCGTCGCATCGCATCGCCGAAGCCGCTCAAAAGATCAAACCCGCGGGGTTTGATTGGACTGCCCCTTCCCATCTAAGCGCGCCTTATTTCCTCCCACGTCGGAGTGCGCGCTCGGTTAAATATGCCGCCACCCTCTCAGCGCGACATGCGCACACGATCTGACGCGTCGTTCACCCAAACCCCTCCAGCGCACGCTATAGTGCCGCGGCCTCTTCTATACGACTATACTCGGCGAGCAGCCGCCGTCCGGAAGCCCTCTCCATCCGAAAGCAGTGCGCTGTGAGCGCGTGCCGGCCCACGGTGCTGAGCACGCTGCTCGCGCATTAACTCTATAGCGCCGACAGCCGCCTGATGGCTCAATCGCAAACAAACGGGAACCGTTCCCCGTTCGTTCCTCCGGCGATTTCACACGATTCCGCCATTTAGGAAGACACCGTGCGGCCATGGTGGCGTTGAACATTACATATACCTAAAGTACTCTTGATTTCGACGCGGAACGTAAAGTGGGACTAAAACGTGAGACGCGCACCCGCACTGAAGCGCAAGAAACACGTTGTTCCAACACAGAGATTAGATATTCGGAAGAGAGAAGCTTCGGCTCCCCCGAAAGTGATTCACCGTGATTTCTGGTTGGAGCGAGAGCGGCAAAATACGTGGGTCGAAGAGATTTGCATGACGCGCAACCTGTCGCTGCCATGTGGCGAGAGCTCTGGGTCTCCCTCAACGGAGGAGGACTGGCGATCTCTTCTCACAAGTAACGAGAAGGAAGACCTGCTACGGGCTATCCAGAGAGCCCATAACATGGCCGAGGAGATGCATCTCCCCGTCCCGTCGCGAGTGCGGCCCGCAAATGTCGCCCTCTAAGGGAAATAGAGCGCAGGCATCACCCAACATCGCTAGTTGCGCGAGCGGTGAGAGAGCGTAATCTAGCAGCGCTTGTCAACCGGCCGTGAATCGTTATCATGGCGGGCAATAGATGACGCCGAAAGCGAACGTGTTTTCCATAGCTGTCGGCTGATGGTGCTGCAGGCAGCCGCCGCAGAGCACGGGCCAGTGGACCGACCTGTACACATGCACGCACTGACATACGGTAAACTGTCGGATATGTTTTAAATAACCAGTTGTTTACGGTGGCGAAACCATGCCAACAAGGATACTAGCTACACCAGAAGCGGTAAGTTGATTCACATAAAAAACAGCGCCAATAACGAGGCACAAGAGATATTACAACGTAAGTTGTAATATCTCTTGGTAAGTTGATATTAGAACGACTATGAAGGAATGGCAAAAAGCAACACTGAGCTATTACTCGAGAAAGAGATCTGTGCAGCAAGAGGTATTGTACGGCTGTGTGATGGGTGCGCGAATGTCTTCCCGACAAATTTCCGAAATGAGGTGAAACGTCTTGCGAAGGGAACTCTTGTTGGTCACCTGCACGATTACGTTCCGATGACGGATTTGAATTCTTTCGAGACTGTGCCACTACACTCTGACGGCATAGATTCCATACCCCGCACCTCCACCAGAATTGTTACGCACAATCAAGATCACAGAGTTTCATACCATATTACCTAGGGGGTAATCTGGCACTAGTGTCTGCGCGGGCTCCTCCAGCGGCGCTTGTACCCATATGGTAACTATAGGAAGTACAGACTTCGAATCCACTTCGGATAAATTACGTTCTTGAGATTTGCGAACCTTCTTTTGCGAGTATAAAATTGATTGATATGTGGGGTTTAACGTCCCAAAACCACCACCATACGATTATGAGAGACGCCGTAGTGGAGGGCTCCGGAAATTTCGACCACCTGGGGTTCTTTAACGTGCACCCAAATCTGAGCACACTGGCCTACAACATTTCCGCCTCCATCGGAAATGCAGCCGCCGCAGCCGGGATTTGATCCCGCGACCTGCGGGTCAGCAGCCGAGTACCTTAGCCACTAGACCACCACGGCGGGGCTTGCGAGTATAAAACAAAGTGGTATGAACGTACATTTAATTGAAACTTGCTTAATACATATGTACGCAAACTTTATTGCAAAAAGTTTTCGTGACCAAGCGGCAAAAGTGAAACTTAAGGTGCTATTCTGGACACTGTCTAATTCCACCATATTGTCGAATTTCGTAATGGCGGCATTTTAAGCCAATCGGTGAGGTCGTAGCAGCTCACTTGGCCAATTAGCATCGATCAATGGCGGAATTCGACAATGTCCGGAATAGCAGCTTTGGGCAAATTCTACCATCAGGGTAATCATTGCTCTGCCATTGCGTTCCAGATTTGGTATCAACATTTAATAAAATATTTCTACAACACGTGAAAACAAACATCTTGTCTTTCTCATACGCATTATCAGTGAGTGCTACGGACCACAATTTTTTTTTTCCGTACAGAGATTACGCGCTTCGGCGAGTGCTTCACGCGCTTTCTACGACGCGCCAATCCAACCCGTTGTCCTCCTCTCGATGACGATACCTCTTCGGCCCTTGGGAGCTTTCCTAGTCAGCTGCGCATGGCGCGTGGGGGCTTGTGAGTCCGTTGCGGGAAGCAGATAGAATGACCCTCGCCTCTCTTTTTCTTTTCTCTGTTCCAATCTTTCCCTCCCTATATCTTTTATTCCCCATACCCCATTCCTGTGCTGACCTGTTGAAGTGTCCTTGTAAGGAGAGACAGTTACGGGTCGGCACTTTTCTTTTCTTCTGTTATAACCACTTTATATATATATATATATATATATATATATATATATATATATATATATATATATATATATATATATATATATATATATATATAGGGTTGCACACTGTCGCCTGATATCGAAACTTTCCGCCCTGAAATTAGACTCCCGTACATTATCATGGCTTCGCAATTTCCTATCGAATCGTCAGCAATACACAACAGTTAACAATTTGTCTTCTTCCCTATCTGACGTTTCTTCAGGTGTACCACAGGGCAGTGTACTGGCGCCATTACTTTTCCTCATATTCATCAATGATCTTCCGCAACATGTATCTTCTTGCATCAGGGTGTTCGCTGACGACTGCATTATTTACCGTCCAATCAAAAACAGTGAAGATCACCTGTCACTCCAAAACGACCTCGACGTAATTAATGGTTGGTGTAGTGCATGGCTGATGACACTAAATGTCTCAAAATGAAAAGTAATGTCGTTCACACGTAAACCTAGCATATCCGAATTCTCTTACAGTATTAATCATTCCATTCTATCGACTGCAACACAATATCGGTACTTGGGCGTAATACTGACACCTAATCTATCCTGGTCCGACCACATTACGGCAATCTCTGCCAGCGCCTCGAAATCACTAGGTTTCTTGAGACGTAACTTGAAAGCTGCACCATCAGGCATTCGCAAATTATCTTACTTGACACTGGTTCGCCCTCAACTAGAATATGCCTGTTCGATTTGGTCTCCCCATCAAAAATACTTAATTGACTCATTGGAAAGAATCCAGAATAGAGCAAGCCGCTTCATTGCCAATAACTACAGTCCGCATTCTAGTATATCACAAATCAAACAGGAACTTTCACTCCCACTCTTGAACATTCGTCGCGACATTGCCCTGCTGTCATTCTTTCATAAAATTACCCGTTCTTCCCGAATCACCGTTACTGGTCTGCAAAAACCATATCTCACTTCACGTAGACTACACAATCATCTTAGCTATTCCCGTGTATACGGCTCAACAAACGCGTTCAATCAGTCCGCACTTCCACGTGCTATCCGTCTGTGGAACAGTTTGCCTGACGACATTGCATCCCAGACAAACTTTGACACATTCCGTCATACCTTATCAAGCCACTTCACAAGCCTCAGCAAGTAGATGCCGTATCATAATTCATTGGTCCGTATTGGTTCATTTTTGTGATTGTCACATTCATGTGCGCGAGGATTCTGCCTTGTGGCCGCTGCATGCGCACGAAATACAGTGTTTCCCCCACAGTTACTATGCGTGTATCTTTTGTATATGTTGAACTTTTGTACATGTTGGTGCTTTTTGTTTGACTTATTATTTTCCAATTGTTTCTTTTGTATTTGTTTTAGTTAGAGATGTATATAAGTATTGCGCCCCTTACTCAATTGTTTCTTTTGTACTTTTTTTTTCATTTTGAGGTGTCTATATGTATTCCCCCCTTACTCAATTGTCGGTCTTGTATATTTTTTCCCAGTTTATTTGTATATATGTATAGCCCCCCTTACTCAATGCCCCCCATGGGGCCTGTAAGGTACTTTGAAATAAATAAATAAATAAATAATATATATATATATATATATATATATATATATATATATATATATATATATATATATATATATATATATATATATATATATATATATATATATATACGCGTTATCGATTTATGGAAATAACAGTACAGTATAAAGTGAGAAACACTTATCGTTTTGTCTTCTGCGATGCTATGTGCGTCTGTCCAAGTGGCCTGCCCCCAAGGCACCCCTGGTTTGTTGTGAAGTCGAGTCAGCGGAGCGTGACAGTGCGTCTACTTAACTTCGTCGTCGTTTTGCAGTCGATTTAAAACGAGTTTAGGCCAGGCGCGTTCGTGAAAAAACGTAAACTCCATGAAATACCCTGCACTGGCATGAGATGCTACATCTATGCGCAGCGGTGAGAGGACGACGCTTCGTTTGAACTGTCAAATACGACTCGTAAAGCTCCAACGTCGCAGCAAATCAGGAGATCTAGCACTGTCCAGCATCTTCGAACAACAAAGGCTTCAGCCATTTTCAAAGCACCCTGCTACCCGCGCTGCACGAAGAACAAAACTGAAACTGCAGAAAAAGGTTTGCAGACAGTTTGCTAGCTAACCCCATGCAATCCGAAGCCTGTATTTCCCATAATTCCCATGGAGGTACACGATCGCAGTGCCAGATTCATCTCTAGGTATTATTGTATGAAGCTCTATGATCCAGCTGCTTTAAGATTAACTTTTTATTGGGATTAACCTGTGCCTGAAAAGTAGAAAAAAAATGTAGCAGCATTTCTAACAGGCGATCCGAAAAAGGAATTCTAGTCCGAGAAGTCCCCGAGCGGTGCCCCACTTCTTTTTCGTCAAAATCCCGTGCTGAGGAGACGTGCGCCGTCACGGTATTTTCTTGTTTCATCATCGGGCCGCTGGTCTCTTGGGGGGAGCACGAACTTGCGCGCGTAGTTTGAATACTACGCCTGTCTTGCCTCAGTATGAAGTGCTGATGCTCGCGACGATGGCATCCCTGATGATGATATGTGGGGTTTAACGTCCCAAAACCACCATATGATTATGAGAGACGCCGTAGTGGAGGGCTCCGGAAATTTCGACCACCTGGGGTTCTTCAACCTGCGCCCAAATCTGAGCACACGGGCCTACAACATTTCCGCCTCCATCGGAAATGCAGCCGCCGCAGCCGGGATTCGAACCCGCGACCTGCGGGTCAGCAGCTGAGTACCTTAGCCACTAGACCACCGCGGCGGGGGATGGCAGCCCTGAACACTGCTACATAAATCAACTTCAGCGGGTGACGCCTAACTACGATTGACATTAACCCGACGTGATAGCTGTATCTTATATAGCAGTAAATGTGTAATGTTTATAAAATTGAATAGCCATCACAGCAGCCACAATTGACTTGTCACGAACATTAGGGATGAAAAGTAGTTCCGAAACCTGGCGTGGCTCTGTGGTTGAAAACGTTATTGCCACGCAGAATGCTGGGGTTCGATTGGTCATGAGACCCTGACACTTTTTTTTTCTTTACATTCGCCGGATCAAAGCAGCCGATGTCGGCGTTCTATTAACACTCGCGCAATAAAATGACCTATGTGTGTTCTTGCCGCTCCAGAGTAGATAAGAAATGTCTATCACCTGTGGCACATACTCGCACACCACTGGCACAATACCCGCCATCGGGTATGTGCCACTGTCTGGCAGACAGTGTTTGACGATGTACATGACGGGATTGCGACATTGCGAGTCGTATTCGTAAAACCTCCTTACCCACCCATACAAATTTCGGTTGACCCCAAGTTGAGGGGGTGATCACAAGAGCACCCAGACGTGAGTGAATGGGCGGGCGGGCGGGCGGGCGGGCGGACGGACGGACGGACAGACAGACAGACAGACAGACAGACAGACAGACAGACAGACAGACAGACAGACAGACAGACAGACAGACAGACAGACAGACGGATAGACGGATAGACGGATAGACGGATAGACGGATAGACGGATAGATGGATAGATGGATAGATGGATAGATGGATAGATAGATAGATAGATAGATAGATAGATAGATAGATAGATAGATAGATAGATAGATAGATAGATAGATAGATAGATAGATAGATAGATAGATAGATAGATACTCAAAGTACCTGCATTACAGAAAGAAATGCTTGACATTTAAAAAACAGTCGAGAAAGCATCTCATTGTTTTCCAACACGGTTCGCTGCTCAAAAAGCAAGACTAAGTGCAGATTATTCAAGATGGGACAGGGAAAAAGAGAGAGAGAGAAAAGGAAGAACCAGTCCTGGCGGGTCCGTGAATAAATTTCCATACGGACGGCATCCCTCAGTCGACTCAACCAAGCAAAAGCCGCTCAGCCGTATCGATTCACCCTGACTACATCCACCGACCAACCGACCATTACGTAAAAAAAAAAAAAACGGAGCACACGCCTTCGGAACAAAACACTATAATCCGCATCGCAGTGTGCACCCAAAGCGGGTTTTTAAGAAGCTTCGAGCTTTCGCCTTCTTCGTCCCGCCCGAACGAACAAATGGGCGACCGCACGGAACTCGCTCCCAACATGTTTCCGGCGTGCCATCTAAGTCCAGCACAGACGCCGCGCGAATTTCCCATTCGCGCCAAGACCGCGCTGTAATGCTAGCTGAAATGTTCCCTACGGGGTTGGGAATTAAAGCGGATTATTCCTCTTAACACGGCAGTCCACGATGATGGCCCACAACGCCCCATCAGCCACCCTCGTACTCTCTCTCTCTCATTATCTTTTTTATTGGCGCGTTATCGGGGTCACCATGTTTTACTGCTGGCGCAAACCCGCTCGTTGTTATCAAGACTCACAATGACGTTGCAGCTTCAGCAGTGGAACCTCGGTGCCGCGGTGCTCGGCTGCTGATGTATGGATGAATGGATGGATCCAGATCGAAAAAAAAAAAGCAAGGAAGAAAACAATGTCGGAAGAACAAAATTCTGAATTGCGCCAATAATGCAGTTCCCCTCTGTCGTCTCTCCACGTATATGATTAAGGTAACTGAGCTTTTTTTTTTTTCGGAAAGATCAATATAGGCGCTCCACTGGCGCGAGCGTCGCTTAGTGCAGCCGGTCTCGCAACTTCAATTATACTTCTCGCCATGTCTTGTTAGAGACTACGCAGGCGCACATTCGCGCACAATCCAGTCCAGCCGATGACGCTTTTCGCAGTTGAAGTACAGCGGGATTTGCGCTATACCAACACTCGTCCTGCACTGTACACTCGTTCGCGCTTGGTCTAGCAATCTCTTTAGGGACGAAGCTCCTCGGGGTGTGGGTCTGTCCATCGGAGTATGTAGCTACCGGCGGCACATAGCCGAAAGAGCGGTCCTTAGAATTTCCGCTGGATGGCGGCACTTGTATATGATGAATACGTGATGAAAAGATGTGAGATGGCTGTACTCGGAGTGTTCGCTAGATAGATAGACGGACGGACGAACATACAGATAGACGAACATACAGACAAGGGGCGGACGCACGGATGGATGGACAGACAGAGAGAGAGACGGCCGCACGAACAGACGCGCGGACGGACGGATGGATGGACAGACGGAAGGCCGGACGTACGGACGAACGCATGAAGGGACGCACGGACGGACGTACGCATGGACGGAAGGCAGCAAGAACGAATGGGCGGACGAAAGCACGGACGGACTGACGAACGCTTCTCCCCACCAATCATCATTCTCTCCTAGGCACTGCGATAGATGGTTTGTAAGGAAACCGAAGGGCTTGTCTAGAGCTACAGAAACATCGTCTATGCGCTGGTCGCCCGTCCAGCAACAGCTATGAAACCACAGTGTGCTACGGCAAACATGCCCGCAAGGTAAACTCTGGACACGACATCACAAGACCGTTTATCGCTAAAGGCTTGGTCGAGATGTGTATTTCATACTACAAAACACAAGGTTGCTCGTCTACGATACGGTGGTAATTCACGTTACGCTTGCTGCAAGACAAGGAAGCACCTCCTATAGCATCAACGACACATAAACGTCATCAGATGATCCGTCGCGGTGTTATAGTGATTATGGTGCACGACGGCTAACCCGAAGGTCACGGGATCGAATCCTGGCCGCGACGGCCGCATTTCGACGGAGGCAATACGCTAGAGGCCAGCATATTTGGGTGCACCTCAATGAACCCCAAGTGGTCAAACTTTCCCAGCCTCTTACTACGGCGTCGTCCCTCATAATCATAACGTAGTTCAGGGACGGGAGACCCCAACGATTATTATAATTAGCATAACCAGAGATCAGGCAACAGCTGTGTCGCATAACCAGAGATCAGGCAACAGCTGTGTCCGGCCACTAAGAAATAAAATCAAGGCGCCAATGTCACGACTCCCTTACGAAGTCAAGTGGCGTACGCGACCCGATCTCGAAATAACGACAGCAACAGAGCTAAGCGCGATTATGGAAGCGGTTTGCCGTGCACCCCTCCGTGTGTAAATGACGGCGCACAATCGAGCGCCAACGATAGAGCAAAGGGGGAGGCGGGGCAGCGACGGTGATTACTTGTCATTTAACTCAGCAACTATCAGGTGTATTTAAGAGTATTAAAAATAGTGACGACGTGGTCCTGTATAGTAATAGCACGCAGCTTCCTACTCGGTAAATTTTCGATCATTCGGATAACACGGAAATAAGTTATACATGGACATTCGCTGTGGCTTGACACGAACCTATGAATTTATTTTGTATAATACGCAGTTGCCTTTATCGGCTCACGTATACTTAAAAGTTGATATCTCACTATTCCAAACGCATAGGGCAAGGACGTTCTGAACTGATACAAGAACGTTGCAGAGTGTTGCGACCGCGGCGCAATTCTTTGCTGCAAACATAGTTTTCCAAGTCGCAAGGCCGTTTGATGACATGAAGTAGATGTTTGGCCAAATGAATGCAACTGTATAGCACAGCCACACCTCTAAACTGTCATGCTTGTACCTCCCATAGACATCCTATAGATCCTCTATTCACTCATGCAAATAAATCTATGCCCCCTCCCTCTCTTGTCGCATTCCTCGCACTAATTCTGATTTCTTATGTCACCAGCTGGGCTTACGCGACGACAGAATAAGCTATAGTGGCTTAGGTGTCAGACCTGTTTTTCGGTTTCCATAGAAGTAAAACCAAAGCGAGCCTGCACAATCAAGGATCCCAGGCAAGCCGGCGGTTCCTCCGACCGTTTGGAGGAGCGGCAAATATCATCACACACGCCACGCGAAGATCTGCGGTGGTTGACGTTTGTAAGGCCTTTCTTTTGGGTGCCCCAGGGTTCTTGCTCAGGGCTCCAACCCACATTTGACGCCCCATGCACGTTGGGCGCTAATGATAAGCTCAGAGCCGGAGCTCAGGCGGAACCTTCAGAGAGGACACGGAAGCAGCAAACGACAGACACATTTACAGTGCAAAGCGTAAATGCAGTACGGGACGTAGGAGAACACACAAAGCAAAGGACAGGCGCTGATCTGTCCAAGGCTGAACGCACCGAAAAGGGGCAACCACTTCCGCCGGGACGACTCCCTTCCGCAGGCATAAAGACAGACATCTGTCTTGCAGCGTGCGTGTTCTTCTATGTCCCACACTGAGCTTTAGCGTTATGAACCAACCAGCCCAGAAACAAATTCTCTTGAGCTACATCTTTACTTGTCCCAGGCCACGGCCACAGCTAGACTGATTCCCCCACGGCGGGCCCAAAGGCGCTATTCGTTGTCATCTGCTTACTGTACGCTCTAAGCTCCCTCCAAAGTAAGTACAGCACCGCGCAAAGCCGTCTCAAGATTGGAATACTCACCCGCCGGCTCTTCCGCGATGGTATGCAGCATGAGCATGAGAAGCGCGTCCTGGGCGGCGGCTCGACGGCCCCGTAGCCGCGGTTTTCGTCGTCGTAGCGCTGCTGCTGCTGCTGAAGCAGCCGCTGCTGGGCGCGCAGCTGGTGCTTGCGCCGCCGCCGCACCTTGCTCGGCATGGCGTACATGTAGCTGGAGAAGCGACGCCGAGAGTGGCGCACGATGGACACCCAGTCGATCATGGGCGATGGCTGGACACGCACAGCTATCGACGAGAAACGAAGAGAATGTCGCTTTCCTTCCCGCCGAGACGAGCGCCCGTCTCACGTGTCACGCACAGAAGCCCGCACTCTGCGCCGAACGAACGAACCAAACACATTTCCCGCTGGGCGACAACATCTTGCCCGGCGCACTTGTGTACAGCACTCCTCCTGGTTCGGGGATCCGATCGCAAATGTCGTTTCGGCTGTCTTTCTGCGGTGCGTCTCTTTCAACACACCCGGCGTTTTTCGCCAGCACGAAGTGGGGGCCGAACACTTCTGTGACGCTTATGTCCTCAACATCCAGACAGAGGAGGAAAAGCACTCGCTCTGCACATTGTCTTTTTTTTTTCTTTTCGTTCGCCGCACTTGCCGAAACCAATGTGCGAAGCCCTTGCTTGTAGGCCCACAAAGGCGATTCTGCAATGTTATTAAATACAAAAAAAAAGAAGATATGAAGCACCTCCTTTTTTTTCCTCAAGCCCGGCTGTGCGTGTGCTCGGCGTGGAAAGACCTTCTTCACAAAAGCGCGTCGTAGACGTCACCTACGCGCCGACGACTGCTGTGCGAAGAAGTCGCCGACTCCAGTAGTTGTTCCACTTGTACGATCGCTTCTCCGGCTGACATGACGTGGGAAGGCAAGGCGTGGCCACGCCCTCTGGAGGACATCTTCCGATGGGGCAAACTCCGAACGGCTACAGGTCCAGTTTCGAAGACACATGCGGCGCGACGTTATCGCACGACTCACCATATGCGACACGTAGGTCGAACAACCGAACGGGCTCTCAGTTTTACAACACGCAAAGGAACGTACGACGTATACAGCTGCAGGGAATCACGAGCGAGAAATAAAAACGAGTTGGCAGAACCAAAAGAAAGGCGACGTCGGGAAGCACTGTACGCAAATCTACGCAACAGGCAGCACTCGGCGATACTCTCGCAAGTGGATCAAGAGCATTCCGATCCCTTAGGCCGAAAGAAGAGACAGACCAAGTGAGTCGCAAAGAGAGCCCTGCGCAGTGATGCTGGAACTACGCCAATCAAATAAGCAACTCCAATAAGCTTCCTAACGCGGGACGACGAGCCAGCCGGTGGAAACGTCCGGCAATAAATGACCAAGAAAGCATCGCTCGGGCGGGCAAAGAGAATTTCACCATCGAACGGCTTTCTTTTCTTTATCTTTTTCCTAAAACAGTGTATGCGGCGTTCAAGAGAACACGGAGCGCAGCGGCAAGGTGAACGCATTCCCTGAGATTGTCATCGTTTCGGAGAAAGGCATTGTTGAAGCAAATCTTGAGAGGGCAGACCTTACAAAGCGAGGACAGCGAATAGACACATACACGGCACATGCACCGTTACGTACGAGGAAAAAAAAGAAACGCTTGTCGCGAGCGGAGCTTGAATGAAGATGCTACTTAGAACGAAGCAAGAGTCATCCTCTTAAGCCCAGCACGAGCTTAAAATATGGCGACGTTCTAGGCGCTGAACCTCTCGTAAACCTGGGCTCCGATTTGCATTTAATTATAAGAACGCTGTCACACCAGCGCCTGGCGGAGCACAGAGCGCCCGCATCACGGCAACAGTGGTGCGCGTCATCTGGCCAACAGCGCGAACCTCAAGCGGTATTCGGGAGCCGCGAGGATTAATTATTGCCGGAGCAGCAGTTACGGGATCTCGTCAATGCTTTTTCGGGAATGAGCACTCGCCTGCACAAAGCGGGGTTAAAGCTGAACACGGCGATATCGGAGAGCTACAAAGAGAGACGAACAGAGCGATGGTTCTGAACGACGTTGAGCGTTAATGTTACTGCGTGAGCAAGAATAGCCAAAGAACGTCTGAAGAAGGTAACACGTTGATCGGGGATCGCACAAAACGAGTATTCACGATAGTATTTCGCCTGCACAATTCCCAAACTACGAAGTCCATGCAGCACCAAACTGCAAGGTCCGTATCAGAAGCGGTTCATCCGCGAAACCTTTCGGTCGAAGTCCCAAGGACAGCGCATGAGCATGCCACCAGCATGCAAGTCGCAACGATTCGCAACGAAAGTACTGCTAATAGAGGACACCCACGAAAGTTCCCGGTAAACGAGGAATACCTATATAGGGGAGGACTTAGCGAGTTTCGCACAACTTTACATTTGGCGGCACCTGTTTCGAAGAATCGGGGAGGTTTCCTGTGCCGGGCAACAGCGCACGAGCCCAAGTTGGGAACCGCAAATCGCTGAGGCACGCGGGAAAGTGCCCAGAGTGGCACTGTAGCAGCCGACGCAGTCCGCCAGCGACGAGACAATAGATTACGGCAGAGGTGGAGCAGGAGCTCTCGGGGGCCCCTTATTTTTAGGGTCCCACGGCGAAACCACGGCGACGACCGGCGCGCCGAAGGGCGACGACGCCGCGCCGCTGCGGGCCAACAACAAAGTCGTCCGAAATAGGAACGACTCCCTCCCGAGCGGGCTTTTCAACAAGGACGGACGCACGGAGTGAAAGGGAAGAGGGGGGTCTCGCTGTTAAGAGAGGACGACTGACTGACAGCTCTCGCGACGCCGCAACCGCCACCTCTGCGTCGTCTCCTGGCCGTCTACCCCCGAAGGAGACGCGCCGCTATCTCGCAAGTCACCGCGCGATGTCTAGTGAGATAAAGGGCTTCTGGCGCGAGCTGAGTCCCGTACGAAACGCTACCTCAATAGCGGTGCAGCCGTACCACGGTACGCTGCCAAGCATATAAGAGCAAGTGGTTAGCGGTCAACTCTCGGTACACCGGTTACCTAAACACTTATGGATGAGCAAGACGCGCACGTGCAGGTAAATAGCACGACAATGCTGATGGCAGTACCGGCACACACACCAGCACACTCAATCGCACTGTAGTGGTACGCGCACAACCGCACAACACACGTTACGCGCACACATCACAGCAGCCGATGGCACGCGAAAGCCACGTGAGTGGTCAACAGGAGGATGACGACAACTGCTCCTCTACTTGCGTCGTGATCGGAAGCGCGGTGATGACTCCGAGCGCTCGGAGTTCCGTCCGACAGACACACTTGTCACTGCGGGCACGCAAAACTAGGGCCGCGCGCGCGCGCTGACTTTTCCGTCCGCCCGCAGGCGTCCGGAGAAGGTAAACACTGCCGACCGATCACCCTTTCCCGGCCACGGGGCACAAGATTCGATGAAGGCGGACACCGTGCCGTGGCCGGATCCACGGGAAGGAGAAGTGACAAAAAAAGCGTCGATCAAAACATACTCGGGAGACGGTGTCGTTCGCGTCGCCGTGGCAGCAGAGGAGAAAAAAGGGAGAAGAGAGAGCGCGCGAGCAACTCCCGCCGCACGCTGCGACGCAGCAGAAGCAGAGCCCGCAGCAGCAGGCGGCCGACGACGCGCACAGTCGTACGTCACAATGCGGCCACGCTGAGAAACACGGCCGCCTCCGGGAGACCCCGGTCGGGGCGCGAGGGACGGCGACGCCAGCGCCCCGCGTCACAGCCACGGGCGCTTCCGGAAATACTCACTGTTGCCGCACCCCCCACTCCGCTTCTTCCTCTCGCTCTCGTGTTCCGAGCCCCGAAAAGATGGAGATGAGCTTTCTACGGTAGGATGGCTAGTCGGAATGCGTGCGTAATGCGCGGACTCGCATTCTCACTGACATGCCATTCGTACATATACGTTCCTCTCGCTCTTGGTCGTCCACTGCGTCGCTACGAAGCAGGAATCTCTGTGCGAATACCTTCTCCGACAGGGATAACAACGTTCGACACTTCTCAAACGACAGCCCATTCCCTGAGCTCTATGCATAGCATATGTGTGGACAGTTAGTATCGTCTGTGAAAAGTCCACGGACTGCTCGAATGCTGCATAAGCGACTGACTTGAACGACAACATTGTGTTCGAGTTAAAAACTGTAATGTTCACACACGCAGTCACATTGTAAGCACAAATGTGAGTTCGCCGAACTGGGTACATTATAAGAGACCGGATTAAGTGTGAGCGCCGTAAAACTTGCACCCCACAAAGTGCCTATAGCCTCCTAACTAACTACAATCTGTCCATGATAGGCAATGAGGCAAAAACCGACTAATTTAAGTCCAAGCACTTGGGCGAAAATCGCACTGTCCAACTAGCTTACAATGCGTACCGCTAACCTTCCGTCACCTCATGACGAAAACATTTCTTGGGTAGCGAGAAGAAACGCGCCTTATCAAATGTAGCACGGCAGCTATTCAAACAGGCAAGAAAGAAAAAAACAAGATGTGGTTCTCTGACACGGTAACACACATACGCACGAACACACACACACACACACACACACACACAGAGAGAGAGAGACTGTATGCGTATGCCACATGCATACACAAAACTATAACAACTGCACATACACGCTAGTTTACCGCAATACTTGCACAGACACGCATGTACAGTATATAGAAATGAAGAAGGAATAGAAAGATCCGCTTTTAGATGCGAAGCTGCTCTTTGAATTTTAATAACCAGTGTAACGCTGTCCCTCCGTGTGTCCGTGCGAACGCGCCGCAAGGCACTCCCCTCGTCACAAGGGTTGGAGCGGTACCAAGTAGGTCACGCTGCAGCTGCGCGTTGACGTGATGCTACCCATCACAGCGCGCTCTGAGACCTGCCGCCGCAGGGCCCGCCTCGTCCGTTTGCCCGCAACACTATAACCTGACGCTCGCTCCGCGACCGCCGTTCGCGAATATTCCAGCACTCACCCTAGCACCCGCGTTAGCGCTGTTTAACCCGTGACGCCACCCGTGCGCAACGCTGCTGCTTCGCATCCCATCAGGGTTCCTTTTATAATTATTCTTAATTACAACAGAACTGCGTTTCAAGAGCCCTGGTGTGAACTATTACTGTAACAATTTAGAAGAAAACTCTGTTTCGTTAACTTCACCATCCCAGGTTCATTATTAAAGGAGACTGTCAAAATTGAATTCCTGATTTTCCCGCTAGAATTTCCGCACATATCATCTGCGTCACAGCACGGATTTGAAGGCGTTTTTTCCCGTATTTTAGCCGCACTGCCTCAGTGAGATTTCCTGAAACATCGTAAGCTAAGTCTCTGGCTCCCTGAGTTGAATATGTGCTTCTTATTTACCTATTAAGAAATGGGTACAATATTAGAAATATGCGGGAGCCATCAAGATCTATGACGTCAGAGCGGCTTGGCGCGGATTCACCAACAACGTTTTCCATTCTTGCATCTTCTCGCGTATCAAATGTCCTCGTTCTTTCGGTTTTGTGAAAGGGTAATTTACCAAAAACCAGAGTACTCCCTTTGATCGTTCATGTATCCCTAAAAGTGGCGCCTCCAACACGCAGGCCACGTGCACGCTGCTCGCGGTACTGGCCACCTGGCACGCAAATGACAGTCTTCGTCAACATCACCCCTCCACCCCCTTTTCTTTCTAGATAATTATGTTCATAAGCTATTGAGACGAGAGTGGTTGCATTTTTTTTTCGTGAGACATCACCTCCGGTGACCATGTATTAACCGCGGAATAAACCGCCCTATTTAAAAAACGCTGTCCAGATTTACGTCATTCTGGATACCAGTGTCGACATGTTTCTCGAAAGCTGACGCCAAATCCCACTCAGCGGTAGCCTATATTTGAGATATGGGAACAACCTTCCTTCATATGTCAGTGCACGTTAAAGAACCCCATGGGTCTCGAAATTTCCGGAGCCCTCCACTGCGCCGTCACTCATAACCATAGGGTGGTTCTGAGACTTTAAACCCCGCACAATATTTTATTTTATTATTAGTTCTTCATAAGGCAACGTTAGCTCGCGTTTTCCTAAGTCTCCCCCCCCCCCCCCCCCGCCTCTTATCGGCAGACTAAGCTTCGTGACTCCGGCCCGCTAGCGTAGCTGAGTTTTGAGGCCCCTCAACCAACACAACATCCCAATTACCTGTAAAAAAAAGCGCGTAGCTGATGACGCACCGTTGTTGAAAAAAAAAACAAGAGTGTAAACAGTCTCAACAGAACACAGGGCGCTCGGAACGCAAGCATGGAACAACAAGGCGGTTGCTGCTGCAGCGACCCCGCGTAGCGGTTGCAAACGCACCCGCGAGGCCTCCCTTTCACCGACACACAACAGGTCGTCGCGGGCATTTTTTCGCTCTGTCGCGTAATCGCACTTAACCCTCCAGCGAGAGGCATACATGCCCCGCTTCCCTATCGAACGGCCCCTAATAAGCGGCCTTCCCCACGTTCCCGCCGGTGCGCGCGCGCCGATGTAGTGCAAACAGGCGAGAACATAAAAGGCGAGGCCGGCAGCGCCACACGCACAACAGCCCGCGGCAAATCTCGCCGGCATAAGGGCGCCTCACGAGAGTACGCAGGAGGAAAGGGGGAGGAAGAGTACGCGAGGAAGCGGCGAGAAACCGCGTTGTCTCGCTCCGTCCCGCTTTCCTATCCTCTTCCTCCTGCATTCTCCAGCCACCAAAGCGTCCTGTTTTGGATGACTCGAACCCCAGGGACCGGTCACATCACACTGCGCAACGCACGCACGCGAATGGTTCGTCCCCCTTCCCTACTGCCTATCAGTCTCTTCGACTCCGCACTGTCGTCGAGTAGCGAGCGCCCGACGTGCGCGGCAAACAAACGGAGATGCACTTCTGCGTCAATCAGTGCGCCTGCGGCGCATCCCGGTAACATGACCGAAACACGTCATTAAGGTTGAGAAGCGTCGTTGAGGACTGGATGAAAGTACCGCGTGATAAAAGAACAGCGAGTAACGCGTAAGTGTGGGCCGACGCAGAACGTGAAGTGCAGTCCCAATTTGTCGCGAGACAACAATAAAAGAAAATTTGAATAGGACACTTCGAGAACGTCGCTGTAATGGTAAATCCACTTCCGCGACTGGTTCCCACTGTACCGCTTCAATCGACACCAATTTCGCAGATATGTCCTGAGTTGATGGCGCCTTAAAATGATCGAATAAGTTTCCGCCAACGTACAATGCGTGCGCCGAAGCCGTCGGATTCCATAACGGGGAACGGCCACGAAGGATGCGTTGGGAAGCGCTCACAAAACCGCACGAGGTACACAAGTGGCACATTTACCAATTGTCGGCCCCTTCAATGAGAAACGCACGAGCTTTGTAGACCGAACGAAGCATATAAGAACTCAAAGTCGCGTAAAATTAAAGTGACTCAATCAAACGCCCGATTAATCGGGAGAATCTCGGAATAAGCTCGTAGGTTCGCAGTAAAAAAAAAAAACTTTCAGCGGGAAGAGACTTGAACGAAAAGAGACGCTCGAAAACAGAGCGAGCACTCACTTTCAACACATTGCCGCTGCTGATGCCTTCCATGTTTTATTTAGAAGTAATGAAAATTGAGAATTCTGTTTACACTTTATTTAAAAGAGTAAAAACAAAAATTGAGAAATGCTGGTTTCATCGGGACAATGGGGGAAGAGAGGCTTTATGTGTGCGCACCTGACGCACTTCTTTCCTTCTTTCTCTCATAATCTTTATTTCTAGTCTTCCTTCTTTACTTTTTTGTTACTTCCTTTTCTCCCATCTTTCTTCCTTCCTTAACTCTTTCTTTGTTTCCTTACTTCCTCCTTTCTTACTTCTTGCTTTTCTTTCCCTTTTTCCTCATTTCTTTCTTTGTTTCTTTCCCTACCATTCCTTCCTTCCCATTTTTCCCCTTCTACTACACCTCACTTCATTTGTTCTCTCCTTAATTCTTTGATTGGTTGCTTGATTGCTTGTTTGTCTGTTTGCTTTCTTCGTTTCCTTTTTTCCTCCTTCGTCCTTTTTGTTTCTTTCTTTGATTCCTTCTCCCCTTGCTTCCTTGTTTCTCATTATGCAATGCTCCTTCCTACCCGTTTCCTTTCTCCGCGCCGGTCATTGTACCGTTATCCACGTGATTAGAGCATTCCCAGGATATGAGGACATCTGTGCGTGGAGCCATCTCTCAGCGACAGCAACGGTGTACTGCCACAAATTAATGGGAAATCAGCGAGATGAAAACCTTATCTGTTGAAATAAGCTAGCTATCTAAAACAGCAGGAACCTACTGGAATACTTTGGCGAAATTTCAGTATCGCACAAGCGTATGGCTTTCCAAGACTATTGAACACCGTCCGTTAGAAATACACGGAACCTTATTGTAAAATATAAAACACTTTGAGAAGCCACGCGGTTTGAAGTGCGACGCTCTATTTTTAACAGAATGTTCATTCAAATATTTGCTGTGTAAAGCTCGGAGTCATTTTACAGCGAAAGATGTTATGGATCAAAAATAGGGTCACGCGCGGCGCATAGTTGTCCACCACCGCCGCTGCCGGTGTTACGTTTCAAGGCCACAGTGGGGCTCGAACCCGAGTCTACTGCGTGCCAATTCAGTATTATACCACTGAGCCCCACCGGTGCTTGGGACTCGTTCACAAACTTGCCTTAGGCAGGCTTGATGTCCGGAAAGGAATCGCGTCAATATGAGTAATAAAGCATTTTAGAACAGCAAAAAAAAGGCGTCGCACAATGCGAATAGCGTAATGAGTGGGTCGTCCAATGCTCCACCCCATTACAAAAGCTTGTTCTTTATCACCTATTAACTGTGGCTCATACCCGATTTCAGGCACAATTCTTCATCGTGGTCATCCACTGCATCAAAAAAAAATTGCACCAAATTCCTTGCAGGTGCTTCGCGGATGCAACACTTCTCAGAAAAATGACGAATGCTGGTCTACTACCCAGAAATTATTATTACTAATGCCATAGTGGGTACCCAGCAGGTGTGCTTGTAGCAGTTACCCAATGAGTGTTTAGAAGAGCTCTAAAAGGCCGCTCTTATAGCTTCCGTTGTGACTGTGCTGCACCTTCTACGCAGGCCTGGCGTTTTTTGATAACTAGATTTTTTTCGCAATATTTTTTTTTCGCCCCTCATCAGTTACGGCAGGCCACCCGCGTCGCCGACTATAGATCGCGCTACGTACAAATGTCCCCTAAATCCTGGTCATGCAACAGTTCACTAGCTACGGGCAACCACAACGGCGGTCATGCATTTCAGTCGACCTTCCTTTTCCAACTATGGCAACGTGAAACAAGTCACCTCGAGAAAAGAACAGATTGTCATATCACGAACGGTTCATCACCAACGAGCCCACGATCGAGGCAGCATCAATTATCGGAAAACGACGCGTACAAAAAAGCTTGAAACTGGCGCGCGTGTTCTTTTTTTTTTTTAGTGCGATGCCACCTCCCAGTCGTGTGAGCATCCCAAAATATTCACTTTATTCACTACACGGAAGATGCCGCGTAACGCCTATTCTATCACGAAACACAGAGTCAAAAGCCGCTTACTCGAAAGTGAAACAAGGGTGGAGGCAGCATGAGGGGAATACGAGGTGACAATGTCACATAGAAGCACAGGCGGATGCGGCTCAGCAGGCGATTAATGAAATCACTCCGCGCTGACAGCAGCCTCAATTAACGCTCACAGGCGCAAGGTTTTTCTATGACACCTACGCCCCGAGACGCGCAATGCTAACGAACTTCCCGAACCCACTTTCCTATTATATTTTTTTATTCTTCTTTAACAAGGCATCGCGGTTCCTTTTCATTCTCTTTTTATTTCATTTCTTTTTTGTTTGTTTCTAACGCAGGCTTATACCTTTGCGCAGAAATCTAAGCTGCACTTTCTTTTTTTTTTTTTGTTCGGGAGGTGCAGTACTTTGTCTTTTAATCCAATTATACCGCACTTAACTTTTGCGCGTAACGCTGCTTTGAGGTTATGCGAGTGGACAGTTATTGGAAGAAAGCAGCGGAACCAGGAAATAAGTCACAATTCAACTTTCGTTGTGCCGAAAAAGTAATAATGACAGAAAATACCCTTAACCGTTCGGTTGAAGCATTCCGTTTAGTCAGCCATGCGTTTTTAGTCAACCGTAAAGCTGGTTTAGCTTTATTGGTTAGCTTCCGTTTAACTTTCCTTACTGCTCCCGTGTTATTCTTCTGCTACATCCCTAATCCAATCCTACTGACGATCAGCTAAACTATGCCACCACATTGCCCTCCCTGCACCTCCTTGTTCGTAGGGAGAGTAGTATCTAAAATAAAGTTACCGCTATCTCTTTCTTTCGTTGCCATCAAGTTCAATTCATTAAGGCAGCCCTTCACAAACCTAAACAAACGTTAAACTTGCACGCTAAGTTATCGCCTAACCATATTAAGCTTTTAATACTGATTCATGTAATTCAATTATTTGTACCAGAGGCGGGAAACCACAACTACGCGTTTTAAACAGAGTGGCTCTCTTCCAGCCAAATCAGTTACAATGAAGATCCTTTGCCACGGTACACAACAACCCAAGAAGAAGCACGCTTTACAGGGGGTAAAAAGAAACACGGTAAGCAAAACTGTGTAGTGTGCAGTATTAAGGAGCGAGAAATGTAATGAAACTCTCTTTACCCGTTTCCCTTCAACGTTTTCGCAGCAAAGGCAATTTAGTGCCTGTATAAAACGCTTTCATGCGGTTTCGTTCTTTTTTCTGTTACTGTAGTTACATATTTATATTATTGGTACTTTTTTCAGTTTTTTTTTTTATTATAAACTTTCACCGTTGGGTTCGGCGCATTGACAAGTAAAAAACAGGTAGCTCCCAAAGGCGTAATATTGCTAAATTACCTCTGCATGCTGGCGTAAACTATCACCACTTAAATAATAGACAAAGTGAAAAGGAGTGATACAGTAATAGCCAACCAAGCAAAAAATGTGGTGGTGTAGCGGTTACGGTTCTAGGCTTCTGACCCGAAGGTTGCCGGTTCGTATCCGGCCACGGCGATGACATTTTGATGGAGGCGAAACGCTAGAGGACTGCGCCATGTCAGTGCCCATTAAAAAAAAACTAGGCGTCGAAAATTTCAGAGCCTTACATTAGGGCGTGTCGCATAATCATATCGTAGTTCTAGCACGTAAAACCCCAGATATTATTTATCATACCTGCCAAGTTCAAAGATTCTCAATCCGGCAGATTTCCGCAACGATATGAAAGGGGAGGGGGTGTCACGCTGATTTATTCGCCGGCTTTTTTTTTTGTTTTCATTGCACTGAAAAAAAGACATCACGAAAAAACAGGAAGAGAGAGATGAGGGGAGGGGGGGGGGGGGTCCAAACAGCTCCGCAAGCGTAAACATCGCCGCAGCGGTCTCATAAAGGCTTGGAGTAGCCGACTACACGAGGGTAGGGTTTCCCGACTAAGGTGCGAGTCTCAAAGGGAAAGCACAAATACTGCCGAAATTTCGCTTCATCGAAAACAACTCTTTCTGTCAGAACAACTTGCGTATGTCTTCCTGGTACACACGTGAACGGACGGGACGCCAACGCCTCCTCTATTTCCTTCAATGCCAGTGCAAAGGCGCGCTTCTCGACGGGAGCCGTCGGTCCGCCTTAATTCGGGGAGTGGTCGTGATGCGGCGCTATATGAGGGGTCGCGCTGCTCGAGTCACGCGTGCCTCCGAGAGCTTTCCCCCGAAGATGCGACTGAAGTGTTTCCCACTTCAATATCATGCGTCTGTCAGATTTGTTCCTTCGGGCTCCTCCTTCGTGGCTCGAAGCAATGCCGCCGCTGCATCACAGCGCTCTGCGCATGCAGTTGCGTTGCAGTAACGCTTCCCCATTGGTTGCCCGCATAGCGCCGCGAAAGACGACACGCTATCTCAAACCACCGTATCTTTTACAGAGCCAGCGTGACAGCCAGCATTATGAACACGAGGGATGCAATACAGCGCCCCACGGATGAACAAAAAAAATTACTTCATATGATTTCCGTCGGGAGGCGCTACATGATGGGCTCTCTCCCCCATGACCGCAAAGCACTCACGAAGGCTAGGTGTTCAACGAGAGCAGGAAATGGCTAGAGGAGATGGTGGTGAACGGCTCGATCAGACGCATCTGGCTGGCATTCATGAAATGGAGGAGGCGCTGCCGCAGCTGGCTGCTGCGTAAGCGCGGATCAAAGCTTTGCTAGGCTACTATATTCCGTGGATAGGAACGCCAAAACGCTTCAATCTTTCTCTTTTATCTCTTTCCTCTTTCTTTTTCCGGCTTTATTGTCTTTAATCAACCACTACGTTAGTCGCGCGCCCTCAGAGCTCATAGATCGCTATCGCCTCGCCGCGACCGCGGTTTTGTGGGCGGCGGTTGCGGCAAACGGTAGTTGAGCTTTCAATTCGAGCGCATTGATTGCCTTTTAAAACTATATAGTTTTATGCTATCTGTGATCACATCCACCATGCTTTTGTCCGCATACTTTGCGGAAAGCAGCGTCGATCGCTTTGACTGGGCGAGCGTTGGACACGCAAGCACTCACGGAGTTTGGTCAGTTACGTCGTCGCCACAAATGATTGTGTCAATGGCGACCGCGGATCCGTCCACAGCGGTTGTGGCAAACGACAACCACACGCACTTAAGTAGACGGTACTTGCGCTGGCCACGCGCGTACTTACGAAGCTTCGAGCACACTACTTCTCGGCCTTCGCTGGACGGTTTCGGTACTTAAAGGGGTACTGACACAAAATTTTCCGCTTATCCTCTTTCTCGTCAAATGATAGGCCAAGCGCCCGAGAGCGCAGGAAATGTACCGATAAGCGTAAGAGCACGCTGAAAAAAACTAATTACAACACGCTTTTAAAAGCTAGTTCCGATTCCTACTGTAGCCTGACGTCACAACAAGGTATGAGCAGCGCCATCAAGCAGTACTATGTGCACGCGCAAGTTTTCGTGACGTATCCTCGTGCGCGCATCGTTTCCTGAATCGTCTGCAGCGCGTCGCACTAATGGCAACTGTTGCAGCTGTGAGGTACAACCTTGGGATGACATCACATTTAAGGCGCAGCTTCTTCGTCGACAATTTGAAGTCGGCCAGCAACTGCATGGTGTGCGTGTACACGTACGGAGTGAAGTGCAGCGAATGGAGTAAACGCCACTCGGTCGGCGTCCAGTCCCCACCTAGGCCGCGGCGCACGAAGTCAACCCACGCTTGTCTCAGCACGGTATCGGACGGCAACCCGTGGAACTTGCTCCTATTGTTCCCCCCTTTTGACTGGCGCAAGATTCCACAGGGCAAAATACTGGCGCCATGACGATAAATTCGAAATTAAACGGTTTACGTTGCCCTTTGATAAGCGTATACGTTGTATTCGCGTGCACGTACACTACTCCAGACACTAGCTCGCTTCACAAGTACGCCAAGTGACAGTGACCGCCCGACCACACGGCGCGAGCAGACGATCGAGGTGGCAACGCACAAGCGGTCATTTCTTGTGTTTTGGTGCTAGACGTCATAAAAACTTGCAAGACTGCTGCGTGAAGTGACCAGGATCAGTACTGTAGCCTAACGATAAGTTAGTGTCGGTGACGGTAGGTGCACCGCGAGAAAATTGGCTTTAATATCAAAATATATTATGTTATCAGCATTTGCTGAGCGTCACACTTGCTCAGAGCCGTCCCTGTATGCAGGAGATTTGTATGGGAGAGTAAACTCACCCCCGAAAAAAAAAAAAGGTGTCACTACCCCTTCAAGTTCATATCACACGTCGCGATGAGGAAACGTGTTCGGAACATCCAAATTTCGATCCAATAGAAACAGTGAAATTTGGCTGGAGAATTTCAGATATCTGTATCTGCCGGTTTCACATAAATGAAATTCCGATGTACATTTGGATGAACGCTTCTTAAATTCGTTTATAATAAAATGCGATCGGTTAGCAAGAAGCCTGGTTTGCATTGGCCTGCTTTTTTTGTAAATGCGGCCAAATCACGCACAGAAATTTCAATTTCCGGGAGATTTTCGGAACAACTGTACAAATGTAAGCAATGGTCGAAATCCGGGAGTCTCCCAGTAAACAAAAATTGCCAGGTATGCATTATTATTATCATTAGGCAAAAAATATACCCATCACTGTACATCCCTCGCCGAGGAATTTTTTTTCTAACAAACGTCTATGAGGTTGTCGAAAATTCATAAGCGGCAACTACGCGCTTAAAATAAGCTAATTCATTTCAAACGACCTCCGTTGCCCTGTACATTGTCCTCTGCCGCGAGACACAAGAGCAGAAGGAGAAGCACGCTTTACAGGAACAACTGACTAAAACGAGACGGGGCGGAGGAATAACAGGGGAAAAGGGGGGAAAGTGTACACTTAAGGGCTCGTTTTTTTTTTTTTTTTTTTGAAGGACATAATATTAATGAGATCTAACAGAAAATCATGCCAAGAAAACTATAGAAGATGTTATATGAGGCACTTGTAATGTAAATGTGGAGAAACAAAATTGGATGAAAAGACAACTCGCCGTGTGCAGGGTGCGAACCTGCGACCTTCGAATAACGCGCCCGAGCATCGGACGCGTTATTCGTAAGTCAATAAATAATAATTATCCCGCCCCTTCCGCCCCAGAGTTCAAAAATAGTATTTAAGAAAATTCTTTAGTTGCCCTCGGCCGCTTCCATACAACCACCTACGATTTAGCCTCCAGCGACATCGGGACCACAGACTGCTACACCGGACACCATCGGTGGTTTCAAGAGTCTGCTTAAGCGCGAGTAGCGTGATACACAAGTGTAGACTGTTGTGATGTGCATCCATGTCTTGGCACAGCTTGGACGCGTGGGGTGGTTTCGGCTAAATCTGCCCTGATTTGTTCCGGCTTTGCGACGCTCCCAGAAGTGTCCAGAAGCGGCAACAACAAGACAGTCGTACTGCGAATTCTTCAGGGCCTGCGGCGACTCTCTTCAAATCTTTTTAGGCACATTCGACTGTCTCGTGGCTTAGGGAGGGCTATTTGCAGATTAAGTAACCCAGAAAAAGATGGCCACCTCTGCGCTGCTTTGTTCATCAAGGTACATCGAACAGTGAGCCGAGCGTTTGGCAATCAATCTTCGGGGACGTTTACCACGTTTCGTAGTGCCTTCACATCATATCCCGCACAACAGCAAGGCAGCCACATCGATGAGTCAACACCGCACGTGAGACACTACGTCATTTCACTGTGCTAGTCTTGCCATATAATCGCACTGTGTCTGGTGTGGCGCTTCGTCCCTCGCCGTGGGACGAACTAGGCATGTCTTCCTTCTTTCCTGAATTGAGAAGGAGAAGGTGTTGGAGCTTCCCATTTCGGAGGCGGATATGAAGACGACAATTTCATTCGACTGTCCTGGACTCGATTGTTTTCCCCTGCAGAAAATCTTGGGAAGACCCAGACTTTAAAGGGTCCCTGAAACAGTTTTTTTTCTTTCACGTTCCGTTTTTTAATTAGACCACTACTGGAGCAAATCATTGGCACCAGAGTTCGATCGAAACACGGAGCTACGAGTACTAAAAAAGTACCCTCCTCTTCCGCTCCGCCTTTAACCCACAAATGCCCTCAACTTTTCCTCCGAGCGCTTGGGGCTAAGCTCCACCTTCTCGGCGCCTGCGTCACGACGTGGCGTGAAACCACATACGCGTAAATCCCGCCGCCGATCCGAAACCGGCAGTCTGTCCTGCACGTTCCACAGCCAATCAGATCAGCTGGAAACGATGACGTCAGTGGGGCAGAGCGTGTCGCTTGGTGTATGGGCGGTTGAAAACGCGTTTGGCGGAGTCGCAGCGATCTGCAGCAATCTAGAGCGATTAGCAGCTTTAAAGTTGTAATAAATTACACAGTTTACGCAGAGAGCTCAAATCGGTCTAAATGACCCTTTTGACTTGGTCTACCTGTAAAACGCGAACGCCGAGATGCTCCAAGAATGTCATCATCATTCATGTGGTATCACGCTACATTCAAGATGTAAATTGCTGTAGATAAACATTAACGTTATCAGCTCCGTCTTCTCTGCTCATCTTCTCCTCGAGACTTGGATGCCTTAAGTCCTGGACAAATACCCCCCCGTCGCAACAAGACCTACGTTGCTCTGGAAATCCTGCTCTTCCGCCAGACACATAAACACAATGAGAAGCACGCTTTATAAGAACAACTGAATAAAATGAGAAGGGGTGGTCCAGATGAACAGTAATGAAGCTAAAAAATGTTCTGAGGCCGGACTTGAATTTCAGGTATTTACTACTGAAGCCTCATGCCTTTATCCCCATTCTACATGCGCACTCTCTACCAGACGGAGAACTGTACTACTTAGAACACCTCACGAGCTAGCAAGCCTGTTTAGACGCTTGGTGCGTATACAACAACGCTGATCATTCCCTGAAAAACCTCTATCGGGTAAGCGAATGCAATGAGACGTTTGGCGAGTTTTCACACCTTTGAGGGCGGGTGTACTGAAGCCGCTGCTAACGAAAATGTCAATGCAGATAAAACATAAACAAGCGGCTTGCAGCGTGGTGTGATTTGACCTCGTTCGTGTCTAACACAATCATCTTTGACGTACTTAAATGCTAGGAACACCGACTGGGACAAATACTGACACATGGTTTTTGTTGTAACTGTTTATTGTCCGCCACTCGTACTTCACAGAGGCAACGGAAGTCCACCAGAAAACAGGAATATGGCGTGGATTTCCCACAAACTGCAACACCCCACTTCATCATTTAGTTTTTTTTTTTTCGAAGTGCGCTTGTATCGCTGTACTCCGTATTGTTTACTTTCCATCCCTCAGTTACCAGCTCCACCAACATGCCGAGAGCACCGTAATCCACACTACATCATCCCGGTCATTCGAACAGCGCTAGACGTCGTGCGATCGGCCAAAACGTGGCTCTTCCGTTATTTTCATCGCCTTATCTCGCACGCTTTTATTTATTTATTTATTTGTTTCTTTCTTTTTTCTTTTTTTATCTTTGCGCACCACGCGGCTTCAGAGGCGATATATGAGCAGCCACGGCTTCTCTTAACGCCAGTGGCCGGACCGTTTCAACCACACCCGACGGAAGAAGGGGAAGTCCCTAAGAAACAAATAACGCTATAGCAGGAACCGGCGCTGGCACCTTTCGCCAAACAGACACGGCGGCGGTGGTGGCAGGTTTGCCCTTCGTGACTGCGATACCAAGACCGATGGGCACTGCGAACAAACTACCGCCTTCCAAGACAAAAAAATGAAAAAAAAAAACACCCCGTCTGCACAAAAATCTACAAGCCGAAACGCTGTAGAGGCTCAAATGTGTGCAATAGCCGCGTAATCAAGTTATAACCCACGCTCCTTCGATGCATCGCACGATATCGAAAAAGGGAAAAAAACCAGAAAACTAGAAACCGGTTAAGCGAGAACAAGAAGAATGGTTCGAGAGATACCAGAATACTGACGGCACTACGCAACAACTTGGCTTTTGATAGCGTTGCAAGAATGCGCTGAATGAAGAAAAAAAAAGGAGGGCGACATCCCACAGTTAGGCGGAAACACTAGTTACTGGCATGAAACATCGCGTCCAACATCGCCAATTTCCGGCAACAGAACGACGCGATTATTTGAAGCATCCCCTTACGGAATGGCAAAAGTTGGTACTGAAGTCATCGTCATAATCGTTTGAGGACAGTAAGGCTCCTCCGATGTCACCCGAACCAGAAATAGGAAAAACTGTTTATATTACCCCCACTTCCAAGCGTGGGTAACGATGCGGGCTTGTTTTTCTGTCATGCCTCTTGGATGTGAGCGCGAAAAAGAGAAGGACGAAGTGAAGAAAGTACACACACAGACACAAAGCCCGTTCGCATATTTAGCAATGCTCAACCAACTCATCAAGATATAGTCGTGTTGGTGACAAAATATATTCCAAAAATTTCGAACGCCAGCTAAGCGCGTCCATACGCTTTGGAGTCTTGAAACGGAACAGGCAAAGGAAAACAAAAGTTTTTACACAAAGCCTATTTCGAATGTTACGTCTTCAGTTACCACCAACACACACACAAAAAAAATACGTGATCGTTTCCTTCACGCTTAAGATTGTCCGATCGTAGTCGGGCCGAAACGAAAGACTACGCACGACTTAAACAACTCTAGTGGCGTACCCGGGAAAAGGGGAGTGTTCGAACAATACATGACCACCCACCCCTTTTCCCGAAAATGTTAAATTAAATTCGAACACGTATGTATACACGCACACATACAAACACACGTAAGAAATCACAAGTACGCCTGCTTTGCGCAAAGAGCTGGGAGCACTGAACGCGACCGAGCACACTACGAGACTGTCTCTGTGTCGTCGTTTTGTTCTCGCGCTCTAACTACCGTCATGCCATACCAACTAGCCCAAGCTGCCACACTTCTATGTATACGAACGCCGGCGATAAGAGGCGAAGCGGCCGATGTAGTCGCAAATGCGAGCCCGCTATGCTCGAGGAAGGGCGCAGCCGTCTCGTCCAATCTTGACAACGAAGTGCCGACAGAGACGAACAGCGAACGAGTTGGCCCCCAAAGGCAAAACTGAGGGCAAACGAAAGATGACGAAGTGTTTCTTGCGCCTGGCTGGCAGCACGGCAGCCACAACACGGCGGCTCGACGCTCCCACCACGGACGTCCAACGTAAATTACCGAGCCCCGCTGGATCACTTTCCCGCGAACGCTGGAGATGCGGCGCCATAGGAAGTGGCGTTCCCGACTGGGCGACGCCACGCCCCTCCGTGAAGCGTCGTACTCGAGACCCACGCCGTTCGCGCAAGTGGCTAATGTCGTTGCCACTTAAATCATTGTACGCTCGTCTCGTCTTTTCCCCTGCTCTTCAGAAGGAAGAACCGTACGAAGCCAGTCGTGTCCAGAAATAATGTTAGTACATATTGGGTCACAATTGCTTACACTGTTTCCTTCAATACGTGTATGTGTTTACTTCATGCGACCGGTATACAGCATACAGATAGTTACCTAGGGGATCGGCTTAAAGACACATAAAGCCCGACAGAGCACCGCACGCTGACACGCATTTGAATAACCACTCATACATGAATATATTACACGAGTTTGATATGAAAGTGCGTCGCGTTTTTTTAAATGGGTCCCTCCATTATTATTATTATTATTATTATTATTATTATTATTGTTATTATTATTATTATTATTATTATTATTATTATTATTATTATTATTATTATTATTATTATTATTATTATTATTATTATTGTTGCTGTTGTATGAGGAGCAATAAAACTGTGTCACGGTAACACTATAGGGCATCATTGTATTGTAAGCTCCATCGCACACAGAACGCCTACTCCATGCTGTCACTGTACCAACTGGCCCGCACCCAGCCTTTGATTCAGCAAGCTCGCGCTTTGTCCTGTCCCTGCGCAGGTACCACGGTAACTCATCATCATACCTCTCTCTCTTTCTCCCCCTTTTCCACTTGTCCTCGTGAAGAGTACATGGTTTTAAACCTGCTTTTCAGGCTTACCTCTCCTCCTTTCTTATAATTAAACACCTCCCATGGTCGTAGCCAAAAATTTGTTTGTGGGGAGGAGGGTAACCCCCCCCCCCGGCTATACCACTGGCTTCTCCTCGAGCTTCGACAGCGCTTCCGCGTGCAAAACAAACGAGGAAGCTGCGTCCTCGAGTTTTCGTTGCCCTAACGCGAAGTTGACTTCGAGCGAATAGACTGAAGAGGATAGGTGAGACACGAAAAGTCGAAAACGAGGTAAAACAAGGAGCTAGTCTGAGAGAATTACACGAAAATTGATGACGGTACCGTTTCGCTCAAGTGCGGGTACAGCATACTCTTACGAGTTAGGAGATGATGAAGATGATGATGGTGGTGACGATGATGATGATGATGATGACGATGCCTCAAATATGGTTCACACCAACTGAGAGAGAACGGCCAAGAATCCCTTACATAAGTTAATGAGATATCTTCAGTATTGAATATTTATGAGATCCAATGTATTTTTTTCTTTTCCCTCGATTACCCATGCACGCTTCGGCAGGCTACAGCAGCTCAGACCGCGCTCAGATACTCAGGTGGTAGAGGGGAAAAAGCTTGTGGGTCTCAGAAGCGACAGACTGGCTCTCGTTCAAGCCTCTTATTCACGCTTAAATTGTCCCGAATGCAGCGTGCAACCGGTCTAAGTTACCTTTCCCGGCGGAAAAGTAACTGGAGAGATTATATTGCAGAAAGGAATAATTGTATCTTTAAAACTGGATGAAGAAGAAGGAGTCGGGCGCTTCTACAAAGTCGGGCCGTGTCCGCTCGCCGTTGTTGAGGTCGGCCTTCACGTCTTAACTCCGCTTGAACGCGGGGGATGGTTTCGGCTAAATCTACCCTGCTTTGTTGCAGCTTTCAGCTTACAGAAGCGGCAACAACACGACAGTCTTACTGCGAGTTCTTCAGGGCCCGTGGCTCCCTTCGCAAAAGCTTCTTTAGACATGCCCGACCATCTGGCGGCTTAGGAAGAATTATTTGCAGGCAGAGCTGCTTAGAAACAGTGGTCACCTCTGCGCTAATTTGTTCATCAAGGTACACCGTACAATGAGCCGATCGTCTAGGATTCGTCTTCCGGGACGTTTCCCACGTTCCTTGGCGCCTCAACGTCTTCCCACACGACGCGGCCTGCGCAGCACCACAGCCACATCAATGAGTCAGCACTGCACGGGGGACACCACGTCATTTAACTGTGCTGTTCCGTGCCGTATCATCGCCTTGTGTCTGGTGTGGCACTTTTACTCTCTTCGTGGGACGAACAAGGCGTGTCTCTTCATTCTTTCCTGGGGTGGGAAGGAGGATGTGTTAAGCCTTCCCAGTTTGGGGGCGGAGATAAAAACTACTTCTTCATTGGACTGTCTCCCACTCCATCGTTTTGCCCTGTAAGGAATCTTTCGAAGACCCAGGCTATAAACCGCGAGCACCGAGACGCTCAAGGGTGCTAACTTCATTCACGTAGTATCATGTTACCTTGAACATGTATTTACTGTAAATAAATCTTCCTGATATCAGCCCCGGCTTCTCTGCTCGTCTTCGTCGTGAGGCATGGATGGCTGCGGTCTGGACAAATTCCCCCAGTCGCAACACCTTGTTAGCGCTGATACCGTGGATTCACATCCGACAAGGCCAATGGCATAACCAAATGTGAGGGGCGGAAGTGGGGTGTAGGGGGAAGAGGGGTGGGCCTAAAATTTTCAGTTTTGCATGTGCAATTTTGCACGTGTATATATACACGCGCAAACACACGCACGAGTATGCATAAAAAGTGGTTGAGCCCTTCTTTCTCCCTATCTCTCTCTCTCTCCACGAAAAAAATTCTTCTCCCCTGGCCCACACCCGAGCAACACGCAGTGTCAAGGGAAAGCTCGTAATATACGAAACCGCAACAGTGCAAGTTGCACACTTCGCCTTTAACGTTATAAGGTACGATAGCTAAAGTGCATCAACCAGAAGACAACACATGTTGGCTTAGTTGGCAAGCGGAAATATGGCGAACGTTCAGCAAGGATATACTGCAGAAAGTGAAACTGATGTCCAAAAAAAAAAGTCTGAGAATAGTGCCCAAGCGAAAAGGAAAAAAAAAACTCCGGAAACAACGCCAGTTCCAACAAAGCACACAGTTCAAACAATAACAGCCACGGATCACAACAAAAAGCAAGAAATGGCATTTAAACTGATAGCCAATGAAACTGGCAGATTGGCAATCCCTATCTTTTTACTCGTCAAATACACCATCAAGTAAACCGTCCCCACCAAATACACCATTAAATACAATGTCTGTCCAAAGGCAACAACCGTATACAAACGTTAACTTGTACGCTAGGTTACCGCCTAACCATCTTGCTTGCGCAGTACCAATTCCTATCATGCGGAGGCGGGCAACTGCAACTGCGCGCTTATAACAGACTCACTCTTTTCCAACCACACCAGTTACACTGCAGGTCCTCTGCCGCAGTACTCAACAACCCAAGGAGAAGCGCGCTTTACAGGAGAATAAATGCTGCCGACAGTTGCATAAATCCTGACCTACGTGAACGCTATCACCTGCAGAGCAAACGTTTTCGTCAAGTCAAATGCCCAGTAATGCCAGAGAGCTCCTTTAACGACGCCTCTAGAAGTACACTTACGTACGCGGCGCATGCTTCAAACTGGCAACTTTCAAATATGCTACTCTTAGCCATAATAGTAAGACAGACGAAGCTTCGCTGTTACTGCATTTATACCCGCGCAGGGAGCATCTAATAACACCGCGGCATCTGCATAAGTGGGTCACACGGTTGGCATAGCGATATAAACGGGAAGGGTAAGCCACGGCGTGTACAGTCGTAAGCGCCGGCGGACCTCGGATGCAGCAGGAACAGCGGCGGCGGCTGGCCGGCTACGACGCATCGACGGCGACCAGAGTCACCGGGGGGGGAGCTCGTCGCCCTCCCCTCGAGCCCGGGCTTGTTCTCCTGCGGCGCTGTCGCCATGGCAACGAGACGCGCCCAAAATCTAGGGAGGTGCTGGCGGCACGCAAGGACGGTGCGGAGGAAATGCGCGCTCAGCGCGAAAAAAATAACAGTTAAGTATTCTCGACGCAAGCCCTTTTAACAACAGCGCTTTTCATCGTCTTGGCGTGTCTTCAGCCATATTACGATGTAACTATAAACTCTTACCGCTGATCCGCGTTGGAGAAAACTGTGGTTCGAACACGTTTAGGTTCTTTTCCCGTTCACGCAAGAGCATGCCCTGCGCTTATCTTCTTAAGCCACCTTGCAAGTATGATTAAGAGACATTAGTAGCAAATGTTTGTGACTTGACGTCTCAAAACCACGATATGATTATAAAAGACGCCATAGCGGTGAAGTGTTGGGGAAAATTCGATCAGCTGAGGTTTTTTAACATGTACCTAAATAAATATTCAAGGACGTTTGAGCTCAAGCGTAGGTCGCGATAACGTAGTTTAGTCTCGTGCGCATCACTTTCTAAACTGCTAACCTGCTTCGATTAATTCTCGGAGCATGCCACAACCATCCCGTAAAGAAACGGACGACTGTGCACGTAGCATTAGCTGTTTCAAAGTATGAATGAACGCGCATTGCAACGACAGTTCTTAAGTGCCCACTACTCCATAATTATTTCTTTTGCGAACTAGTGGAGGGCCCACTACGCATCTCAGGGCAACACGCGAACCTGCCGATGGTTCTACTGCTGATGATGAATAAGTATGTTTGACTGCTTTGTAATGGATGGGCCTTCAAAACACCCACTCGTTATTCTATTTGCATATTACAGAGAAAGCTGTTATAAAATCACTTTTCGGGTCACGCGCAGTTCCATGTTCTCCACCGCCGCCGCCGGTGTCCGTAACCACATCGCGAAATTAGAAAAAAAAAACTTGCACCAATGGCACAGTGAGGCTCGAACCCGGGTCCGCTGGGTGCCAGCCCAGTATTATAACACTGAGCTACAGTGGTACATCTTCTTTTTTTTTCTTTAATGAATGAAATTGTCATCAGTAAGTACACAGATTATACTTCATCAGAAGTGAGGCAAACACACACAAGCGTCAAGAACGGGAAGCCACTCCGGAACAGGGTCAAAAGTCTCGACAACACTGCGCACTTGAGCAGCTGCTTCTCGGAAGACAGATCTCGTCGACCGTGGTGGCTCGGCGTGTCTATCGATCATGCGACTTTTTTATATTGAATAAAGCCCCAACAACATAAACAAGTCGTAAGGAGTACTATCAGTCAGACTCTTTTTGAACGGAAGGAACCTAATACCATGGGCTGTGATTGAAAGTTCTTTTCTTAACGTTCTTTTTAGAATGTCCCAAAAATAAAAGCATCACGACAATGAATAAAACAATGCTCTATAGTCTCAGGTTGGTTGCAGAGTCTACAATTCACTGTCCAGGGTACGTATATTGATTTTTCATTCAGCCACGTTTTCACTGGCAGCGTGGAAGTGTGCAGTTTAAAGAAAAATGTTTTCGCTGAAGGAGATATACACATTCTACGTACACGAAATAATACATCGTGACCAGGCAGAAGCGAATATGGCTTTCGATAAACAGGTTCTGGGAAAAGGTTATTCACAAGTGCAGCGGTTAAATTTGTTCTGTCAATAGTATACAAATACTCTAAGGTAAACCTGGCTTTCAAAAAAACTGACAGTATCAACAATTTCTTTTAGGAATCCCCGCAACGGCAATTCCTTAGCAAAGCTTGTTGTGACATGAATAAAAGGAAGGTGGTAACATAGACAGTTACGAAGAACCGCTAATAGAAATGGGTGGCACACATCCTTGAGGTAGAAAAATCGCAACACCAACTGTCGCACGAACAAATGCACAAGGCCGAGGCCACCCTTTTCAAGTGGAAGAAATTCTTCTGAGTTGTCAAACTTGCCTTAGGCAGGTTTGATGTTGGGAAAGCAATCGCGCTAATACGACTTATAGAGTGTTTTACAACAGCGAAAAAACACCCAGTCGTTGCACAATGCAAATAGTGTAACGAGTGGGTAGTCCAATGCTCCAACCCATCACAAAATCTTGTTCTTGTTTCCCAATTAACTGTGGCACATACCCACTTTGGCCTTAATTCCTCATCATCATCAGCCACTGCATGGACAATTGGCACAAAATTCCTTGCAAGTGTTAAGCGGATACCACGCTTCTCAGAAGAATGACGAAAAATAGCATAGCGAATGCCAGCCTACTACCCAAAAGCTAATTAATAATGCCTTAGTAGGTACCAAGCAAGTGTGCTTGCAGTAGTTACCCAATGAAATGTTTTGAAAAGGCTCTGAAAAGCCGCTCTTCTAGCTTTCGATGCGACTGAGCTGCGCCAACAGCGCAGGCCTGGCGTCTGGTGCGATTCTGCGCTACCGCTATGCAATATATGCGTTAGGAAGACACCTTCTACTACATAACATTCATATAGTGTTCTTTTCCAAAGAACTTTCAAAAAATTTTTACATTAATTCAGATACCATGCGTCACCTTCTCCCAGCGACTCTTCACGAAGTGCGCTTTGATATGTTCTCCTTTATCGGACTGCACAGTTCGTGGAAAAAGCATGTGCAAGGCCGTAATTCAGAATCAACCACTGCTTCAGGTATGCATTTCATGCGTATGGCTCTCTATCTAAATTTATGAAGAACTTGACATCAGACATTTATGAAGAACTTGACATCAGACCAGACTGGCACCCCATCTTGTTGAGGTGCTCATCTCTCACTGTGTGACAAGTTTCGAAAAACTCTTTGGCTGACTCACACAACTGTGTGACAACTGCAATTGCATAGAAACTCTCGACGATGTGCTGTGCCATTGTTTCGACTCTGAACAAGATCGCCGACTCTCTAGTGTGTCTTAAGGAGACTGGGTCCCTTTACTCAGGAGAAGATCTTGGGTGTGTGACCTCAGATTGTATCAGCCCAGAAAGCTGCTTGAGCTCTTCTACAATTCTTCAAGGCAACATTATTGAGTGACTACCGGTGTAACCCTGACATGTGTGTGTGGCGTGCTATCTGCATCTCCTCATCTCTCACTTTGTTACTCCCTTATTTCCCTCTCTCTACATAGGGTAGCAAACTGGACTTAGTCTAGTTAACCTTCCTACCTTTCTTATATTCTCTCTTTCTCTCTCTTTGTCTTTGAAGAACTCTTCCTGCTTTTCTGCACATGCACAGCATGGCAAGAAAATAGTTACGCTGAATGACACTACATAAAGACATTCTTGCTCCACAATGAGTCTGCACTCTACCGCACGTTATACGGTACATACCATAATGTTGCATTTGCCCTCTCCCACACTTCTCTCATCTACATGTTGCTTTCATGTTCTACGCTTCTATAGCAACAAGAGGATGTTACATATGAATAATAAGTATAGCACCACCTGGCACCAGCCTCCTTTTGCTTTCATCCAAACTTTGGTTGTTATCGCCTACACACAAAATTCCCATACATGTTGCAGAAAACAACACTGTCTTACCAAGCTAAAGAAATGGACATAAACAAAATGCATAGAAGACTGCAAGCTGTGTTAAAGTAATGCTGATGGTAATGCCACAAACCAGTGACATCCCAAGTTTTTAGAAGAAATGTGAAAGGAAGCTTTGCCCCACTTTTCTATGGAAATGCCTGAACTGATGTTCACACACCGATGCACTTGATTCAACATTTAGTATTGCCAACACGTCTTTTATAGAAGTATTAAGAGAGAATCATAGAACCTTGATGGAGACAGTAACAAAGTTGAGAAAAAAGAACACTTGCTTGCCTTCCGGTTTGGAGTGGTTTAAAGGCCATATAACCAAAGCTTCCAGCATTTAGCCTAAAGAAAAGCATTCTTGTTTAGCAACCATTTGCAGGTTTAGCACACATGAACAAGCTGGTAGAAGTTCAGGAGTTAATGAAAACTTGAGGCAATGAAAAATCCATGGGACAGCACATAGAAGAAGGAAAGTCTACCTAACATTGGCTCCTGCGACGCCCTGTGTTCAGAGCTTTTTTTATCACTACATGATCAAGCTATATACGCAGTCACTGGAAAACACCATGCTCATAACTGGTGCCTATCAGACATCCAAATCTTACATATGATAGAAATGAAAGGATAGGAATTGGATGATGAAACTGGACTGATAACAGAATCATGACGACAGAGCAACCATGACAGCATTACAGCTGTATAATGACAACATAATGACAAAGCAATAATTACACTGAAATGACAATGATCGCTTGAGAACAAAATAACAACAGTGGAAAGATTATGACAGTCCAGTGTAACGATAAGAACGTAATAAGTACAGCATGTCAGCAATGTTATTACTAAGCTGGAAAGACGACGTGACAACACCCGCATGATAGTCGAATAATTATAATGGCATAAGAAAAACAGAATAGTGAAGAGTGAACAATGACTGCTCAATTACGATGATGGTGTAATTAAAATAAAATGATCCAGATGACGTAGTCATGGATGTGTAATGACAAAATGGAAATGCAATAATGACAACATAATGAAAGTTGCAGACCAGTGAAAACAACACAACAATGGATGAAAGATGGGAATTGTAAGCGCTCATTTCTTTGTTGATGCAACCTTAAAGGGCCACTCATCAGGGCCCATAACAAATTTTAGTTAAGCCGTGGAAGTTGTTGTGTGTCCGATGAAGAGCATTGTGCCACAAAAACTTTTTCAATCAGTTCATTAGGAGCTGAGAAAACTGTTCTTTTCAAGTGACGCAAAAGGAAGATACGCGGAGGCGTGCTCGAAACACTTGACACTTGCCTTCGCATGCCAATCTTTTCCCCACCCCCTCCGACATTCGACAAAGAGGTCACGTGCGCATGACGTGCCCGAACAATCCCTATGCCCGAGCACGCGAGTGGCTTTGTTTTGCTGACCGGCGTTATTTTGTGGTCTACTGCCTGTTTCTGCGGAATTGTGTGAAAACACTAGCTTAGACGCGATAGAATATATGAGCATAATAAGTGCTCAAACGTGTAGGACCATCAATTTCTTTTCCAGGACTAGGTGTCTGCTTGATCTGCTAACCGCGGAGACACGAACACATACGAAACACAGGCACATTAGCCCTGCATCTCATTGGAATTCAAGGGGGAAATGGAAAAGATGCACACATTCCCTTATTGCGTCTCATTATTTCTGTCAATTTTTATTCATCCATTCAAGCAACAAATTACATAAACTACACATGTCGTGCTAAATAATTTTCGTCATATCACGTGCTACTCTTGGCAACATCAGAGACATCAGAGCACAGTTGTCTACGTAGGATACCAACAACACAGCACTGCCGTGTACGTGGGCCAATTCTTACGTGAACATAAAGCCCTCATTCTCTGCGCGTGCGCCTGCAAAAAGAAGGGAAAGCAGCATTCATCCTGAAATTTGACCCATTTCGACAGTGCGCAGCATTGTAAATTTTGGCAGACCTGATCGCTAACACCCCATGTACGCATTGTGCTTGTCAGTTCAAAATTGTCAGACCTGGTGAGTGGCCCTTTAATGAGAAGCAACAGATAATGATGCTTCATTACCTGTTCATTTTTACTAAGGCTGTATTAACTATGCCATGAAATCGACACAGCAGAAATCTAGGTTACAGAATGATGGTGATGAATTTATGCATTACAAGATGTATTGTCTGAACATGTACTATTTATACTTTCCAAATATATTCCAACAAACAATAGGCCTTCTTAAAGACCTTCTACCTTTTTAAAAATCAAGCCATTTTTTGGTAAACACTTCTTCCTTCTCTCCAGCAACTCCAATTGGGTGACTGCTACCACACAAGAAAGCAGACGCATTCACTTGTTTATATTCCTGTTTTTTCACCTCAGCACTAGTTGAAGGTTTCTCTGTGCTCTTCTAAAGCCTGCAATGCACCTGTCCATGACTATGCAGGATGTAATGCTAAAATTCCATCCAAAGCAGCTATGGCTTGGCATGAAAGCTTCACCTGGAATTACTGAGGAAGCACAACCGGCACTTTCTTCGCACAAGCATAAACTTTAGGAAAAAAAAAAACAAGAGGTTTAAGATGGGAGGTAGTGATGAGAGTGCATTTTCAAAAGCGGAGGGGCTCTAGGTCTTACGAGAAATTGCTGCCCTCTGTTGGAGACTTTACGAACTTACTGATGCAGAGCCATGTCAGAGGTGCAAAGCAGTGTGCAAGATGACAAATTTTGCCTTACTGCTTTCAGCATGGGAATAAAATGTTTTTATCCACCTGAATATCTTGGGTGCAGAGTAGAATGGTTGTGAAGAGGCTTAAGCACACAACACAACTTGGCACTGCGACGGCACTAAATAGGGAAATGATGGTGATCTATTTAAAAAACCATTTCATACGCACCAGCATACATTTTTATTGATCGTACATCTCACGGTAAAAAAACATTTTTTTTTCAATGAAGCTTTTTCAATGGGCCAAACGTACTTGAGAAAAGAAGAGACGCAACTTAGCGGTTGTCTTAGTTTTATTTCCAACGGTTTCGACCGGTGAACCAGTCTTCGTCAGGGTTTGTGAATAAGTGCAGATCTGAACTTATTCACAAACCCTGACGAAGACCACTCCACCGGTCGAAACCGTTGGAAATAAAACTAAGACAACCGCTAAGTTGTGGCTATATATATATATATATATATATATATATATATATATATATATATATATATATATATATATATATATATATATATATATATATATATATATATCTATATATCTATATATATATATATCTATATATATATATATATATATATATATATATTAAGCTACGATTGGCCACCACATGGTTACAGTGAAAATCTACTGATATAATGCATAAATATGTTCAGCAATCTCTCTTCTCTAGTATGTCCGCCTACCACATGCAGTCGCAGCTCTCAGATCTGAGTGCAGAGAAGGCAAATAAACATACCTTGGATAAAAAGAGTCTGCCGGCAAGGGAGAAGTGCATGCTGTAATTTAATGTCCAAGTGCTGAAGGCTGCAATAAAGCTGAAATTCTTTGACGAATGAGAATTTTGTACAACACAACTTTTATAAATGAAGCAAGCTAGCGCACTGGTGTAGGGAACTTGAAGTAACACACACAGGGGTTCATGATGCAGGCAGTCTAGGAAGGAAGTGAGTGTCAACCAAGGTTCTAGTATTGGAAGTAGATAAGGCCATTCGAGGAAAACATTGAGTCACAATTTTTTCGATGAGTGATCCATTTCTCGAAATTTCGTGGTTGCCTCTCTAGACCATAGAAGCAAGAGACTCGAGTGCTGCGAACTCTGTGAGAGGTGGAATCCCAGAAAGTTGACCGGTTATCACAAAACGCAGTGAATGGACACCGCCTTAATGTTTTTCCAGTGCTACCATGATAAAGGAGAAGAATTCACAAGAGACAAAAAATAAAAAGCGGGTCCATTTCGAAACTGCAGAATCGAAAGCATAGTCCGAACCGTGGAAGCATTTTGATTCTTCAAGAGTAAAGAAGTTCAAGCTAGGACACTGCATGGGCTTGGGCCTACTCTAAAACTCATGCCCGGACCAACCCTCGAACCAAACCCCGTGCCACGTAAAGTAGTTCTCACAGAGAGCCCTCGCTGAATTAGGGTCTGAAGTTCCAGGCTAGAGTCAGGCCAAAGTTCGATATGATGGGCTTGGGTCAGGCCAGGTTTCGACTTTGCTCAGGTCATAAGATTGTTCCACATGTGTTGTGCATACATACCATATATTCCACATATTTTTGTCTTTAAAACGCGTTGTTTTTATGTGGAGCAAGCTATTTGGAAAATTATTATAAGGGATAAGTACTGAACTTCTTTTGCTTCTCGTGTGGAGCTACCTGATTTATATAAAACGGGCAACTTAAACGTAACTACTCTGGACACTTTTATACTTAACATCTCACTATTCCCTGCTTTATTTGCATTCATTATTATTTTGTACCTGAAGTTTTGCTTGGTAATCACAGTACCAAATGTAACATAATGAATTTAAACCTGTAACTCATCATCGCAAAAGCGATCACAGAGCTCCAGAGTGCTCAAACGTTCTCAAAAGTCACAGTCGTCCACACACAAAAAATCTGCACGGAATGCCGTCACATAGCATAGACACACTCTTTTTCCATGTCTCTGTCACAGCTCCCAGTGGTCATGTGATGTGAGATGAACATTCACAGCGTGCTTGGTGTGCCCACAATTTTAACGCATGAGCTTTTGTCTTATTCTGCTATATGATGCGAGAGCTACATGATACTGCCGCAATGGGACTGCAAGGTGCAGTAATAGTATAGGTCCATTAAACAACGCATGGAGCAAAGTATATTCACTTGACCAAACATCTAGCCTAAAAAGAACAGTTACAAGTTCCGTGCCAGGAGATGACCCCTTGACTCAAACCATATACAGTGAATCCTCGGTTTAACTAAGTCACCGAGTCCGGTGGATTATTTTAATGATTTCAGGAACTTCTGAAAATCGAGAGCACAACAAATTGATTTTCTCCTATGTGCGCTTTTTAAGCAGCAGCAGGATTCGATTCTCATAGATAGCCCGTGAAATCAGAGCGTCCCCGGCAACCTCGTTTACCCAAGCCTCAAGGACGATGGCATCCATCTTGGTGCGGCCAACTCCTGTGTCCAACTTTGTGTGGCCACAGGAGCTTCAACAGAACTAGCATACAGATTGTTCGCATCTTCAGATTCCTCTTGTGCACCGGAAACAAGCTGCACAATCTCGTCATCGAAAACTTCTACTGTGTCAGAGTCCACACCAACGTCGCCATTCATGAAATCATCAAAGTTCTGATTAGCAGCCACTTCATCATACCCACAAAACTCGTCCACAGAACAAGGCGATGCCTCTTTCTGCTCATGTTGTGGGTTTGTGGATCCTGATGCAGCCTCTGAAGTAAAAGTGTGGAAGCCAGCATGCTGGAGGCAGTTTACAACGATTGAGGACCAGGTTGCTCAAAAGCATGACCCATCTCGACGCTCAGTAGCACATCTCAAAGCGGTCAACTAATGTTCATGATGATTATTTAACCCTTGTGGTAGCTAAAGTAGTCAACATACACCTGGACACGGCATATGTGAGTCCCACGCAAAGATGGTGTCAACACTAGTATTCAATGCGCACTCATTCCAAGCGTAATCATTTGATGAGAGACACGACAAGCTGTGAGCTCCCCAGTAAGAGGCTAACCAATGCCTACATCACACAGCACTTTAGAAACGTGAGAGGCAAAGTTCGTAGCTTGAGCCATGAACAAGCGAAGCTATCCTGCTTTTCTTTGGCATCTCTCACCGCACCAAAACACACACCTTTCTTTTCAGTGCTACCAAACGTGGCGCAGTAGGTGCCAAAGAAATGTCGTTGGTGCATGTGGAAGCAACACTACTTTACTGACGAGGTGCTGTGCACTAAAAGCACATTTACACTAGAGTCACATGACACTGACACAAACACGAGGCCGGCGATCGTTGGACCATCTGGTCACACTAGACTGATGACGACGACGCCTCGAAACACAGCATGTCGCTGTAGTGTAACGAGGTGGCAGACTGAAAACACCAGCAAAACCAATCGGCAGACTTGTCGTGGACACTTCATAGGGAGATCAATGTCAGAGGGAAAATTTGCCCTTGTCGTGTCGTTGCTTCTAACGACAAAGGGGGAAATCTTGGGTGAGGGGGGATAAGGAAGCTTCGCATAAGACTTAATGGTCATCTTGCGCATCACACGGAAGTCGTTTCATCACTTCCCCTTTGACTGTCCCCAGCTCCGTCCCTCGACGTCGTGGAGGATGGCGGGGGCTGCGCCACGTAACCCAAGAGGGACAATGGCAGAATAGGGAGCATGGCTGAAAATGAGGAGCAGGTGGTGCTCTGTTTCAATTTACTCGTTCAAATATAGTCGGTGTCGCCAGACATGCCTCCAGTATTACTAGCGAATTGGCCAATGAAAGGCTGTGAGCACGACAAGATGTGGACGGAGTCTTTGACAAACATTCAGTAGACTGTTAGCCTCGTTGCAGTGTAAAGAGCACGATGACAAGACAAGAGACGCTCCCAAGAAAAGTTGGCAGACCAAAATCAGTGTCATGTCACTCTAGTGTAAATGGGACTTAATACAAAAGGCCAAGCACGTACTGTGTTGTCACCAAACCAAATCATCTCATACAGCGAATGGCACCGGCTGTAGAGTTTCTGACAATATTGCACTAAAACTATTGAAGCGCTCCTTCACAATGCGCTACGTCACTTCACTACTTAAAGACTGCAACACCACCTCACGAACCAAGATCACTGCGAGAGAGAGGAGGTGTATGCGATATAAGGCACGTCAGAAAAGTGTCATGAATGTGTGTCAGCAGCGTAGTAAGTAGAGACTCCTGCACCTATTACAGTGGACTTAGAAGTAATTTGTTCAGTTCCCAGGTCATCGAAATCAACGAAACTTTCATAGACAAAGCTCTTCTTAGTCTAACCTTGTCCTGCGTCAGGCATAACTGGCAGTATCAGAAAGACAGACAGACAGCCAGATAGACAAACAGACGGACGGACGGGTGGACAGACAGACAGAAGCATGGACGGAAGTATGGACAGACGGAAGGACAGGCAGACGGACACACAAACAGATGGACAGGCAGACAAGCAGACAGGCGGGCAGACAGACAGACAGACAGAGACGGACGGACGAACGGACGGATGGACGAATGGATGGACGGACGGATGCTTCGCCCCACTCATCATCATTCACTCTGTGGATATGGTGTACTTTTTGTTTCCTTTGTCATCTCTTTCCCTCTGTTTACCGATGTCACCTTCGTCACGAATGTGATGTCAGTGAAGTCTTGGAGGACCCTGGCATAAAACACTTTCGTGTTTAAAAACAAAAAAGAAATAAAAAAATTAGCACACCACACATCATGCATTAAAATACACTGCTGAAACCTCTATTGAAGAGCCCACAAAGAGGAGTTTTATGAATGATTTTGAAAAATGGCACATCATTTAGGAACGAGACAAATGAAGGCATGACCTGGCCGAGTATGTTCATTCTGCAGGAGTCCACAAAGCCACTCGAAGCTTACTTCACTGGTGGAAGTCTAAGAAAAACGTGTGCCAAAGCCTTCACAACTCGTAAGACCGATTTTATACGAACCTGAAGGTATTGCAAGTTGGAAGAAGAGCTTCAGCACAGAAGGAGATGTGATGCACCAGTGCAGGGTGTGCCTAAAGACAGAATCTCTGATAACTAGCTTTTTTGCACAATAACCATGTGAGGTAATAAACTGTAAACTATACCACAAAAACTTATCGACATCATATATGACTAGCAGTGGTACAATTCGTGAAAATAATGTTATCACAATGTTTCTGTACTGTCTTTCAGTTGTCGAAACATCTTTGAAAAAGTACACGCGATGAACACGGTTCACCATTTTAATCTAGGTTAGCATATTTACAGCAATGGTACTTCTCTTGCTGCGGCAAGGTGCTACGATGCTGAAAATAGGTGCCAAATATCCCCTAGGGTGTGCTAATGGGTTGTGTGCTACAGAAGGACTTAAATTTGAATAGAGAGCAAAATAAAAAATCGGCCCCGTATCTGCATGTTAATCTGCTAATGTCATTAAAAGACGATAGTCTTGTGCATGGAGAGAGTAAACAAAACATTTATTTGATGTTCTGTGCAAGAAATTGGTGAATGCTATCCTGGAGGCGCTGCGTTAGAGTGCCTCGAGCATGCAGCATAGACAAACGAGTGCATCAAGTCACCTCAAACATGACCCATGAGCGCTATCTGGCAGTTTTCTTGGAAAACAAAGCGCGTGGCTCTGAGATGGGCACAAGCGCCCGTCTCAGAGGTGATAAGGCGTAGAACGCAAGGCGACGGGTAGGTGTCACCCCCGTGTCGTCTTAGCAAAGCGTTGGAAACACTCGCCTTTTCATGCAAGCGTTGCAGTGGTCAGAGCAGCGTGATAATCGCTACGGTCTTTAGAATTACTGATGTATGCCTTTTCTAGTAAAAGACGCACATACAGAATATATACGTGTTGTTATGGTGTCTCAGATATGCGCAATAATTGCTTTTTAATTTACAATCGCAAAAGTATGAACGCTGAATCTTGAGCAACATTGGTGGGCGCTGCGGATGGGGTCGGCCGTTTGGGCTATTGGCTGGTGCCGTTCTCAATACCCGGTACTGTTAAGGGTGGACAAACATACAAATGTACAGACAGACAAACAGACAGACAGACAGACAGATCAAAATTTTTGCGTCGAAGGTCCCCAAGAAAGACTATCGTCTTTAAAAACAGAAAGGAAGACGAGCATTTTGTTCTCTGAACCCTGTGTTTTTCCCCCCAGTATGTCCGCTGAACTATCCCAACCATCAGACCCTTTTAAATACAAACCATTTCTTTGTTTACTGCAGGTACTTTTAGCGTGTCTATTTACGTATCTATATATCTAGCCAACTACGCCTGGGCGTTCTCTTGATTCCCAACCCCCCTAAACTTGGAGTAAACCAAAATCAGGAGAGCGTAAGATGGTATAATAACTATGACTCGAAACTTATGACATGAATACCGTGACAATCTCATCCCATATGTCATAAAACTCTTTCCGCCAGACACGGGTGGCACATACCCGTAAGCAACTGGTGGGTATGTGCCACAGCTATGCAGGTATCTGCCACAGGTTATTGACAGTTTATATCTATTCAAGAATGACGAGAACAGACATTGGTAATCTTTATATGCACGTTGAGAAAAATTTGACATTGCCAGTGTTGACACAACGAATACAAAGAATAAATGTCAGGTTCCCAGCCGGAATCAAACCCCAGCATTCTGCGTGGCAATCAAGTGTTCTAGCACAGAGCCACGCCAGGTCTCTGAACTGCTTTTTAAGTAGACGCTAATGTTTGTAAATGTCAAATGTGGTTGCAGTGCTGGCTATCCCATTCTACAAACATTACATATGTACTTCTACGTTATAGCTGTCACGTAAGGTTAACATCAATCATAGTTAAGCGCCATCCACTGAAATTGATAGATGTAGCAGTGTTCAGGGCTACTGTCTTCACGAGCACAAGTACTACATATCAGTTTACTGCAGCTGGTTTAGCTACCATAATACCGATGTTGCTGTTGGCATTGTTATGCAACTGCAAACAACTGGTTATATAAGACATACACGACTGTTCAATATATGTTTGTGCGTACAACATTTGTGATATCTTTATCACCATTTAGTAACATTTCACTCAACAAAAAATTACAACCCAATCACCTTCCCTCTGTATGCTTCGCATATCATCGATTTCCAAGGTATGTGGGATCTGCAAAATTTTGTACTAGGAATTACCGTAGGCTACACTGTACTTGTTAGTGATCTTGTGCCATCGAAACGCAAATATTTTCCTTTTAAGCTGTAGACTCCGTATTTGGCAAAACCATGTAGAAAACTGGCTCGGGCTTGACATCTGTGGTTAGGCCAGTGTGGGCCAGGTAGGGTTGGGTAGGTGAAGTTTGTTTTTCTGAGGTTCAGGCCAGACCACAGTCTCGCTTTGAGCCACCAAGGCAAGTTCAGGCCAGGCTCGTGCCAAAAATTACGCAAGAAGTGTATGGCTACTCCATTCTGAGACAGAAATGGTGTCATCTTGCTGGAATTCATGAAACCTGGCTTGATCATCCCTGCAGCCTCGTACAGCATGAGTCTTGAATGTCTAAATAAAATGGCAATTCAGAACAAGCGAATAGAAATGCCTAACTAACGTCCACCGTCGGGCTTGTTGGTACATAGCTATGAAAGTAAATCGAAGGCGCAAAATAGGAATACGAACAAAAGTGATGAAAACGACAAGCGCACACTTGTCCTCACCTTCACTCTCATTCATGTTCTTGTTTTGCACCTAAAACTTCCTATCCTAAATATGTTATCATTAGGCATTGTCCTTCTTCATGACAATGCACAGCCGCACAGCGCAACTTCAACAAAGAAGCTCCAGCAGTGTTCTTGGCAGAAAGTGTCAGATTACACAACACACAGTACGGATCTCGCTTTCTCTGCTGACATGACACACTGGCTAGGAGAATGGGAGTTTGACTAGGAGAGCAAGCTGCAGTAGGGCGTGCAAAACTGGTTGAAAGCATAAACGGCTGCCTTCCACAAGGAGTGTATAGAAAAGTTGGTGCCACACTAGGGCAAATGACTCAGCTGAAACCGTGACTATGTAGAGTAGTTGCTGATATGGTGTACCTAAATGTTAAATGTTCCTACTATAGCAGTTTTTTTTTTACTCAGCATTCATTTTCTAACCAACTGAACCTTGACAAAAAAAATAGCCTTGTATAAAATAATCACTCTACTGTCATCAGCAAGCTTAACATGAATGCTTTGACGCATGACTTGGATTTCATTGACTGATGCCAGTAGTGAAGCACTAGGTGCTGTTGCTGAGATAATACCTTGGTATGCTTGGATAGTATGCCAGCATGCATGGGTAACATCTCGGCTACAGAACCTAAAGCTACGCGGTGCTGGCATCATTCAAACTGTTTCAGGACACGTTGCGAAGCATTCATGTTAAGCTTGCTGACACGAACCCATTTCCCATTTCCTGGAACAGTCCTTTTCTGTTTTGCAGGAAATGAACGGGGCAGCCTTCGAGCCTCTTATAACACTCCATAGAGCATGAAATGCTGTAAAAGTGTGTACAGAGAAGAAATTGGCACAAAAGCCTCCCATTAAAAAACACCTAGTGAAGCTTTCCAGCCAAAAACAAACTTTAAAGAACACACTCCAGCACTTGATTCCCCTTGCCGAGAATCAGTGATATGCATTAGCTGCCTTTTTAGAATGCATCTGTTATTGCAATGTATTTCACGTATTATAAAGGAGATTTATTGAGCAGAAAGGTTGATGCTTGGAAGGCTTGGAAGACGATGCACCAGCCACAATTCACGAGCTCGAGCCGCTGCTGCACTCTCGATGCTGCTGCCTCTGCGCCGGAGTACTTCCTCTTCTTTACAATGGCCCCACGGGAAAAAAAAAGGAGCCATCCTGGCGACTTAGTTCTGTGCAGGCAGCGATGAACCACGGTACTGCTTGAGCCTTTGGACGTGTACAACCTCGCGGTTTGCGACGTCCCAAGTCTGACGGTGGTGTAAGAGGCTCAATGAGGTAATTTACTGGCGAAGTTTGTTCCAGAATACAATATGGCTTATAGTACTTTGGCAGAAGTTTGGAAGAGAGCCCAGGTGTGCGATGCGGCACTGACAGCCACATAAGAGCACCCGGAAGAAAAACGGGAGTTGAAGTCTGGGCATCATGAATTGCTTTTTGCTGGTTTTGGTCATCGCAGGTAAAGCGACGAGCTAACTGGCGACATTCTTTTGCATGTCTGGCGGTGTCCAAGATAGGTAGGCACTCGGACGCGTCTGGTCGATAGGGCAGAATGGTGTCAATGGTTTAGGAGGGGTGACGGCCGTATAGGAGGTAAAAAGGGGAGAAGCCTGTTGTCGCTTGTGTTGCCGTATTGTAGGCGTATGTAATGAATGGGAGAACTAAGTCCCAGTTAGAGTGATCAGGCGTCACAAACATAGATACCATATCACCGAGAGTATGATTAAAGCACTCGGTAGCCCCACTGGTTTGAGTGTGGTAAGCGGTACATGTGCGATGTACAATAGCACACTCAGCGAGCAATTTTTCAATGACCTCGGACAAGAAGGCGCGGCCACGGTCACTGAGGAGTTCTTGAGGGCCTCCATGACGCAACACAAAATGACGCAGTAGGAAAGTGGCAACCTCCTGTTCTGTAGCCGTTTGAAGAGCAGCGGTCTCAGCATAGCACGTTAGGTGGTCGATAGCAACTATTATCCACCTGTTGCCAGTCGGCGTCAATGGAAGTGGCCCATAAATATCTATTCCGACCCGTTCGAAGGGTCGGGAAGGGCATCGTAAAGGCTGCAGTTAACCGGCGGAGGCGTGTGGTGGAGATTTTCAGCGCAGACATTCGGCACAAGAGTGGACGAAGTTGCGGACGAAGGTATACATACCACGCCAGTAGTAATGATGTCGAAGCCTTTCGTAGGTTTTGAAGACTCCTGCGTTGCCACATTGTGGGTCAGCGTGAAAAGAGGAACAAATCTGTGACCTCGGTGTTCGTGGAACGATGAGCAGCCACTTGCGTATCTCTGGTGCGTAGTTGCGTTGATAGAGAAGCGTGTCACGTATCGAGAAGTGTGGAACTTGGCGCCGGAGCGTTCGCGTCTTTGGGAGTTCAGAAGTGTCGGAGAGATGATTGAGAAGAGACGCAGTCCACGGGTCATTGCGTTGTTCGATAGCAATGGTGTCAAAGTCAAGAGATGACAAGGCGATGCACCAGCCGCAATTCATAAGCTCGAGACGCTGCTGCACTCTCGATGCTGCTGCCTCTGCGCAGGAGTACTTCCTCTTCTTTACAGTATTAAAGACATTAGAAGCAGCACAGCTCAAACATGAAAGCTGTTTGTCTTTGTACACAAGCAAAGGGTAGCAAGAACTTTCTAGTTCCAGCATGCCACAAAACACTGTTCTTTGCTCATGAACACTGATACGCTCATATAATATGTTTACTAACAAGGGCAAATGTAAAAATCATGTCAGAGGTGAGCAGTAAATGGAACACAAGAATAATTAGCTGCTTCCTATCAGCAGCAAGAAAAAGTAACAACACAAGGATAAAGTTTGCTGATAACTTCTTTTGTTTTCAGCACTCCAATTTCCCCTCTGGTGCAACATGGCACACACAATACTTTGGCACTGTGGTCATTATCATCCACTGCACAGTGAATATCCATTCTACACGTGCACAGGTGGGCCAAGCTTAGCACTCCACATTTTTCATTTTTTTGAGTAAGCCAGCGCCACTCGTAGCCAAAATGGAGAATGTGGAACATTCATTTTCCCAGAGGGAGTCACGTAGCACATGATCCTTGGACAAAGTGGCAGCTCCCCAATAAAAGTTCACACGATAACAAAAGGCATAAAGGCTGCTGGGATGGGACCCACACTATGAAGGAATGGACAAAAAAATAGATAGAGAAGGTTACATTAGCCGTGTAAAGCTTAGGAAACAGCGATGTTTGTTAATCCTAGGGTCTGAACATGGTTGTCTTGTCTGATGCTAGGTCTTACCTTGGCGTAGATAAAGTAGAGTCGAACCACAGCCTGTCACGAACAATGTAGGAACGTCCAAACTCCAGAACTAACTTGCAAAACTGAAGATGGCAATCACGGTAGAAGCGCACACCTTTTGTCCCTCGTACTCGGCCCGTGCAGTGGGCAAGCCCGATGCAGCGGCTACGCAGACTGTCTCTGTCAGCGGGCACGACTGATTAGCAACGACGCGAAGGATTTTTCACAAATACCCTATGTTTTACCACGAACTTTAGGAGCTCCAATTTTGACAAAGTATTTGCAAGAACGTAAATACTTTGTCAGCTATGCCATCTAAGCTAAGCCGTCTCATTCATTTATTCATTTGTTTATTTATCATTCAATTGAACTAGTGCCAATTCTCGGCACGAGGAAGAATTGGCACAAGAATCAATATCCAAAAATGAATTTTAAACAGAAGTAATGGACCACTTTAGAATGCAGTATTTCATCTGATGTTCTCTCACCAGAAAAGAATACCTCTCATAGGGAGTGTTTGAACATGAAGTTAAGTGTGTACGAACCTCATAACACTAAGGACTCATTTAAACATGTGGCCAGCACCAACTGCACAGTCATTGACGTGTGGCGACAAAAAAATGATTAAACGCGACTGATGTTCACACCGGCTAGCGTGACCTGCCCATCACTGCTTCAAAAAGTCTCACGACTGTGATTATGTTCCCGTCTGGTCCCACAGTCATCACCCCATAAAATAGACCAACATCTTGTTCCTGCACATCTGATTGGTTAATTAACCTTGTGACTGCAGTCTTGTGACAAAGAATCAAGCAAAAAAAACACCGAGCCAAAGTAGTAACTTTTCGAACAAAGCAAACAGCTGCTACGAACTTGGTCGCACAACTTGTGGCGAATAAGTCTTAAACCCTACGACTGGAATTTGTGTACAGGTCAGAGCAAGAGCACCTCTGAAACAGAGGTCCAAGCAGACTTACCTCTGTGCTGTTGGAATGTGTGCCTGTGATAGGTGGACTGTTTTCCCACTTGCAGGCGATCTGTAGGGTCTCCGCTGTCTTCTGCTGAATGCTCTTTGTGTCATCTAGCAAGGTGATCTCATAGAATTCTTGGATGTCTGCAAGATATGCAAATTATACCATATGAGTAAAACAAAAATAAATTACCACACTTGTTTATATACGTGTTCAACAGTAATACCCTATAAGATATGCAAAATTATTACAAAGTAATGATATCACCTACAATATACACTACAGCACAGAGAGTCACAAGTCACATTTTGGGAACCAGCCCTAAAACTGTTGACGCTTTTCTTTACCGAACAGATTATTCAGAGTTGCCATGCAGCTTTCAAACAATTATTAAAATGTTAAAGGCCAACTCCGGCAATTCGTCGAGGTCAATGAATCTCAATGAAATTCCCTGGTTACGTCCATTTGCACATTTCCTCCATTTATGCCAAATTACAGATTTGAGAGGTTCATAGATTGTTTTCAAGTGAATCTTGTAGATTGCCTCGAAATGCACACATGGCTTGCCAGAATGATTGCCCACATTTTATGTGCAACGTCAAGTTGTGCAAGGCGACGGAAGTGACAGAACTGATGTGTCACTGCATCGTCTCCTTGTCTGCTGTGGATTGTGTGTGTTTGGCCAATGCTTCCTTGGTTGAGCATCCGATTTCCTTTCCATGTGGGCTGGCGTGCAATGGGTGGAAAGTGATACTCCATTGTGGGCCACACTATATTCACCGTATATTCACCATAACAGCCACTAAACACTCACAGCTGATGATTACACTTCGTCTCGATTGTTCAGTGCTTTAGCTAGCCCTGCCGGCTTACCACACGAAAAGTACGGTTATACTGTGCCTTTTGAAGAGCGCACAAGCGTGAACTTTAATGTACAGAAACACTTTCTATAACGAGTACTAAGTCCACTGTGATCTCATCGATCTGTATACAATAGGTTGTGCATTGTGAAAAAGGGAATTAGTTGGTACATATTATTAATCAATCTTATTGATGTCATAAAGCACTGCACAAAGTTATACCCTCATTCCATTACGATATTTTAGTCGTCGGTTTCCTTATGCCTGGCCTGTATGATATCCCAACAACCACAAAGCCTCTCCTCATCCACACCAGAATCCTTGATCGCCTGTATCAAATGCGACTTCCTATGTGTCATCGCAACGTCCATACCTATTCTCATCTGACGTTCAGACTTTTCACACTTGGCTGATGACACCGACGCATTGCTGTTACGTATGTGGTATTTTGGAAAACAGGAGTCAAAGAAAATTCCTACAAGAAGACATTTACAGGAAGCTCAAGATCACTCCTATTCAGGAGATGGATTCGGTCACAAGTGTGTTTGGACATCAGTGACCTCAACTTACTCGATGCGGGAAGGTTGTCAGCATTAGACTTCGGAGTGTACACGACAACACCTCAGTGCAAATCAAAGTTGTCATCATTCCTTTCATCTGCAGAGACATTATTGAATCTTCAATGACGAATAAATTTCTGCAAGACCTCATTGCAGAAGAAAGACCGTTGGCAGACGCTGTTGTTTTCTCAAGTATGATGAGCGAACCTGGAGCAAGCCTTCTCATTGGCGCCGACCAGTTGTGAAAGCTAATGTCCAATCAGTCGCACTTGGAGAACAGAGGCTTAATCCCCCTCAACATCAGAATGGTATGCACACTCCAAGAACCAAAATCCATCGAGGGACTAGGAGGACAGTATACCAGCATTCATATCTGCGTGCTACAAACGGACGTATGTGTGACATGTGCCAGTTAGAGCAGTGCATATCCATGAAGTGGCGTTAAGGCTCATACATCTCTGAAGGCCCTCCATCATTTTATCGCACAGTTTTATATTCCAATAAGGAAGTAACGTTTAAGACAGATAATCGTGAGCTGAATAAACTAGGCTTTTGAGACACATTATTTTAGGACTTTTCTAGGCTCGTACAAGTAACGTGGAAATTGCGGCCGAGCTTTATTCGTTGTGAGGAGGAGTTGTAGAAGCACGATACGCACTGTTAAAGAATGCCTGTTAGGACTTCCTTCGGAGAATGTTAAGAAAAAATTAGTGAAATTTGCCGAGGCGGACGATGTAGAAAATTGCTTGCGGAGTGGGCAGGAGACGAAGAAGAAAGATAGTATTGCAGATGCTTGTTTGTTCTCGGATTGTTCGAACGTACGCCATGTTGTGAATGGCACTGCACTGAGCGCCAATAAAGGCTGTAGAGAGATATTCCCACATTTCCTGCCTACTCTCCGCACTATTTGACATGAGGTGTTACTCAACAACCAGACGCCGTTGATTCTTTCTCTCGCATATGCAGCTATCAGCCTGGTTTTGCACCATGCAGTTCAGTTGCCTCTAACTCTTCACTGCAGCGTAGAATCAAGGCCATTACTGGTGAACCAGATACACTTAAGACCTCATGCCACATGCATGGTTTACAACCAGACTTGGCATTGTCATACATCAATATCGACAGAACATTTGATGATACACGCAACAAGACCTTTACACTCACGCTGAACAAGCTGGTGAATTCCCACAGTATGAGACCATGCCCTGGCGTCCCCAAAACAGAGTCTTCCGACAGAAGTTTCCAAATCCATTTCTACGTACATTTGAAATCAGAGTTCACTCGAGCCATGTTCGCTGCGATTTCATTGTCAGGTGTTAACCAAAAGTAGATACAATATGGAGTCACAGTTAAACAAGCCTTCATTGCTGGACAAGCATCACAAGAGCCCACCATGCACCAACTACCCACTAGACACTACATCAAGATGTGAAGCTAATCAGTCATGTTTGGAAGGGGCACCACGTCAGCAATTTCCGGAGCAGCAGCAGCAAGGCCACCACAGGCAAGTCGATCGACATAAGAGAAAACGGACGCTCAAACAAGAACGTCGAAAGAAGCCGTAATTGAAAACACAGATCATCATTGAAGAAAGAAGTTCCCAAGCAAATGTTCTAACAAACAGAGAAATTCAAAATGAAAAGCTTCTTCACATAAACGACGGAGATGCCCTCTGCACTGGAGATCAATGCTACGCCTATAAGTGCAACAACTACAACAACATGAGAAAAAAAGATGAAAAAGAAGCGAAATCGCCCCTCGTACTCTGCAGAAACGAAGACATCATGGAACCAGTCTCGATCAACAAGCACAGAATCTGGAAGTACGACGGGTCTACCAGTCACAACAAAGAATGGGACGCCCGTCCTACAAAGCCTTCAAACAACGTTCAATACGCATAAGAATTCAAGCTGTATCATCAGCAGTTTCCACGCTCAGTGCATGCTTATGCTGTCCTGGACTCAACAGCCAGCCTTGCCCACAAGAGCTCTCCCAATTATTGCCGGACCACTGTCTTTTCCTGTGAGGCTATTTCTGTAAGTTTATGGAACCATGCTTGGACATGAACTTTCTGTCTGCTTTAACATTTTATGCCTAGAAGACTCTCTTTGTGCCTTTTTCATTTCTAACTTGAACATTCTTTCAGGGGGGGGGGGGGGGGGATCTTGTGACCATAGCAACAGAAGCCGATGACAAAGAAGTGAGCATGCTCAGGAATAATAAAAGAATGGCATATGAGCCAGGCAACGCCTCCAATTCATCCTAGCGTCACATTCATTATCTCCACTCTTATCAATCTTTCCTCTTCAACCACAAGTTATCAAATATTCCCCTAATTACCCCTAGTAGTCTTGTAAAGGCTATAATGGGTTGAATATATTGGCTAATGAGAGTGGCTGATAAAAGATACTGAGCAAAATTTTTACTGCTAACATGTTCAGCCAAATTGAAAATTAGGTCCCAAAATTGATAGACACAACCTTCATTTCAGGCCCGATCTATGGGAAAATAATGAATTTAATGCATTTTTGACAAACTTCCATGTCTATCAGTCGTGCCATCAAATAGAGGAGGTGACATTTGGTGGCGTCACACACGCACGGAACGTGCAAGCCAAAAATGCCAGCTGCCGTCCACGCCTCTCAACCCGCCCAGCTCCTTCTACGGTTGCCAAAACCACTATGAACAGCATTTGTAGCGAACAATGCTTCCCGGCAGGCCAACTTGATGAATTGATTGATATGTGGGGTTTAACGTTCCAAAACCACCACATGATTATGAGAGATGCCGTAGTGGAGGGCTCCGGAAGTTTCGACCACCTGGGGTTCTTTAACGTGCACCCAAATCTGAGCACACGGGCCTACAACATGTCCGCCTCCATCGGAAATGCAGCCGCCGCAGCCAGGATTCAAACCCGCGACCTACGGGTCAGCAGCCGAGTGCCTTAGCCACTGGACCACCGCGACGGGGCGCCAACTTGATGAAACATTTCACATAAAAATATCGGGATAAATGCAACCAGCTTCATGATGAGATCACAGCAGCTGTGATGACTACATTGACACAGTCTCCAAAGCACAATACTCTCTGCGCTAGAAAGGTGAAGGGAAATAAAGCAGACAAGTGGTTGGATAAAAGTGCATGTGTCCTGCCAGAGAAAATCTTTAGGAACTTGGAGCAGGCTGAAGGGTAGAATGGGAGGTGGAATGGATGAAATATATGAATCATAACAGCAGTTTACCTGCTGGTCAGCAGTGTTGTGGTGAGTTTAACCCAGTACACCCTGTTGCGAGTAGCTGCTTTGGGATTTATAGGGTACTGATTTGCAGATTTGCATTACCTAGTGAATCTTCTTGAGTTCCTGAATAGCAGCTAAAGAATCAGTGAAGGTCTGGGAGGTGAGAGAAGTTCGCCGTGTCCTCCTCAAGGCTGTAGTAACTGCCAAAATTCTCAGGGAGTACGAACAGAACAGCCAGCTGTCATCTCTGCACATGGGACCACTGAAGGAAATAACAAGCTAAAGAGAAAGGAGCCCCCACCACGTCTACCTCATGTTGTGCCTAGCAACGTCAAGCGGTAGCAAAGTGAGCACCGCAACTTGCCTTTCCCTGCATTGCCGGCCAGTCATTGTTCGAACGTGCACGTCAGGAAGGCATGGTTCGAGACAGTTCAGCTATGGAAGAATCAGCAACAGTACACCACGGCTGCAGTATTGAAAAACGAACAGACAAGAAAAGGAGTAGGCAACGATGAGTGCCCAAAGCAAAGGGTTCATAAAGTCACTTTTGTTTAGGAGTTTGGGAAAAAAAGGGCATCTCAACACCAATAATCCATTGCTGAAGAAAGCACTACTGGGGGCACTTTTAATGAGCACTGACACACAATTTCGAACGTGAGATAGGGAGCGAGGCAGTTTTATGTGGAGACTTACAGAACACCTATGAAATAAGGGCAAATATAATGTACAACACATTTATAATCAATTTTAAAGTGCATGCCATGCGACAAAGCGAGATGCAGAGCCCCTTGCGACGCCGACCTCAATGCGCGGTGCTAACATGAAGAAACCTACATCAAGAGTTTGTGTTAGCAAGCAGAGTAGATGCTGGCTGGTCAGTGTGGTACCCCCTCCTGCCCACTCTCGCACGCGGCATCCACGTCACAGTTTTGCGTCTTCACATGGCCAGCTGCGTTTTCCTAGCCACCGCAACTGCTCTTTGAAACCGAAACTGCAACTCGGCACTCTACAAACTTCTCTAAATAAATAATTATCATGCACTCGCACAAATGAGGTTGCTATCCGTGATAAGTTGGTCATAAGCTACCTATTGCAACAAACAAAAAAAACAAGGTTTATAACTTTTGTCACTGCTCCTTTAAGGTCCTACGCTGGAAGAAACTGTGACCACATGGGACCAAATGGACCGCAACACAGCTACTGGCACATCATTATCAAAAGCACGAAAGAGTGAACTCGCGAATCGGTGCTGACAGGCTATCACTTGAAGTCGGTGGCATCTTATCTTATCTTATAAAGAGAAATGTGGCAAGTAATGAAAGTTTACCATTTCACCCCTTCAAGGCGCACCAGCTGCTTCTACCCTTGCACCTCCTCGTCACTTCAGACTGGTTCTCAACCATAAAAGACAAGTGCATTAGCGGGAGGAAACAACACTAAAGCAGCCAAATGAGACATATGTGCGCATGCAGTCGTTAAGGAAGAGATAAGGACACTATCGACAATCAAGTCAAGGAAGTGGCAACTAGAAGTCCGAGGTATGACCTCAGCTACTACTGTTGTTTTCTGATCTTAATTCCTGCTTCTCCCACTTACAAGTCATCAAGACTACATATTCCCAAGCCGATGTGCTCTGGAAATCCGGAATAAACATTGCTTGACTGTTATTACTGTGCAATGAGTCGTGTATTGTGCCATCGCATCACCGTGCCTTAAATGTCTTTTGTGCACCACTGTAGGGGAGTTTGCCGAGAAGCGAGCTAGCTCTGCAACATCCTAACAGTAGCAACGCCAGGTAGAACCTCCTTACAATGTCTAGCTGTTTGATTGTAGGCAGCTCATAGGTGGCATCTCACACTGCATCACTAATTGCTCAAAGTTCTATTACTGCAGCACCGACGTCTCATGAATTTGTGTGCAGTACTGAAGAACGATGTCCTCCCACTACCTGGCAAGACAGCAGCATCTGCATATACCTTACAGTCATTAGCCCATGATGCATCGATGCTATTGTGTTTGTTAATAATACCTATTGTATCGCTGCATCGTAATTTCGTTGGCTTCTTAGTTTTGGTGGTGAATTCCCAAGAAGGCAGGGAATTGGGTAAGAGTCGCATTAAATATAACCACGCAACACAGCTAAAGCCAAAACAAGCTACTTTTTTATTTCACGTGCTTGTTAATTCTAGAAAATTAGCTCCCCGATTGTGTTCAGCTGCAAAACTTTGAAATTCTGCCTTCGATATGAAATTCTGCCTGCAAGACTGCATGTATCAGCCATCAAGGTAAGGCAGTATGAGCTCCAGCTGCTTTTGATGCAGTGCGACAAGTAAGGAGAAGTGTTTTGCAGGACTCATTCTGACTTTATGAAGCCAGTATGCACATTTAGTGTCGCAGCAGTGGATATCATGACCCTGCATATAGACCTCAGAAGATGGGGTTGTCGCTACAGCGGGTCTGCATTTAAAAAGGCACTGCATGACCCTTGTGTGTCCTTTCTTGTTGGCCACTCCAACATAGATTTATTTTCGAGCAGAAATGTTCAGCCCTGCTTGCCAGGCATAGTTGAACGAAGCATCAAGGGCTTCCTGAAGCTGGTTTGTCTAGAGCCGTCTTTATGTATGAAACCAGAAAGTGATACAATCCACAAAGGTCAAAGGCCTCACATCTGGAATGTGCTATAGTTTTCAGACTGAAGGTATCAGAGGCACTATTTTCTTTGTCCCTTGAGATTCTGTTAAACGAGTTTCTACAGCCCTTTGTAATGCATGGGAGACCGACATAGAGGCTTCTCTGCATCAAGAAGTTTTCTCGTGGTGCGTTTTATCTAAATATTGACAGCCTCTCACGATAATGCTCAAGCAACTGTGCTGTCTAAAAGTGAGTACAACCCTCATGAGCTCTCCTGTGACATGCAGAAAGCTCTCACTGTACTCAGTACTCTTCACTTTCTTGACATTCGATTCCCAATCAAGTACTTTACAAGACACAACAAGCTGCAATAGTGTTTTGACAAGATAACATGAAAAATAAAACTGAAGGAACCGTGCACCAGTTTTCTAATGATACTGCAGTGTAAATGTTGAGACAACAGGAATTCTAGAAAGCATGAATAAGGGTGCCCACCTAGCAAAGCCTGGAAGAGCCGACTCTTGAAGATGCGGATCACACGCTCAATGGCATTGCGTAGCTGCTTGTCCTGCGGCTTGCTCAGCTTGCTGTGGTATTCTTCCAAAAGCTCCAGTGCCCTGTGGGCCTCTGCAAGTGATCAGTGTGCATTAGAATCACTGACACATGGCGGAGGCTAACGAAAAATGTATGCCCCACAAAATCTTACAAAAGCTCCTCGCACTCACAGCATAAGTCCAATTGTTTCACCTGCATTTTGTGAACAATCTCACAAGGATGCTACACTCCAGCATCCGTTTCACGAGTTTGACACAACCATGCTGGCACTACGGTATTCATCTCGAAAAGTGCAGCAGTGGCAAGACTAGTTCGCTAACTCCCTTCACCTTCTCGTGAAGACGTGCCAAGTCCATGCAGCCAACATGACTGAAACTGCAGCACATAACAAAGCATTCGTGTCTATCTTAACAATGCTGAGCAAGTATGCCAGTGAACTTAATCTGGTCGTTGCAAATACCAGACAACGTAAGCCGCAGCGATATTCACGAATTACCAATCAGAAAAATCTACAATACAACCGACCGTAGCAGAAGGCCTGCATGACATCTGGAATCTCATATTCGTCTCCCCATTGTGTTGCTGCTGCACTGGATCAAATGTTCCCTCCATGACGATGGCACCCATACAGTATTACCATCAAAAAGCTCACGTACTAAAGAGTGAACAGAATAGGCATGACCATCAGTACACGTCTGTGAATCGGAAATATGCGAGAAAGGGAGCGCCAGATATTATATGTAAAGCATCATAAGAATTCTGTCCACCAATTTCCTTATCACAATTCATCTCTTTTGGCCTCTAGCACAACCAGCAATGGTCAACTAGTTTTCTCCAGTTTACAACACTAGTTGCCATGCTTTCGTTTAACAAGACTGACAAGTAGCAGTAGCATAGGTGACAATTTGATACCTTATAAGCAAGACATGTGTCAGTGGCAAATGAAATCTTGAATATGCTACTGGTATGTTCATCAATGCTGAAGTGTACAATGTCATCAGCAAACTCTAGGTTGCCAACATTTTTTCTCTCAATGCTTATTCCTATTTCCTCCTAATTTAGAGCTTTCAATGCTTCTCAGCATACAGTTATGAACTGTGCACAAGTAATATTTCCTGCCTGACACCTTTTCCTATCACATTTGTCTTGCTTTTTTTGTGTGATGAAGCAAGGTAACTGAGGAATCTTGGTAGACACACGTCATTTTCACAAGCTTTTTGTACAAGAAAATCACATTAAGTGAAATGGCACAGGTATCACTCTCTCTATGTCAGTATTACTTAAACATATATTTCCACTGTTGGGCTATAACATCATTTACTCGGTCGACAACATGTAAGGTGAACACTTCATTACCATTCATGCAAAAAAAAAACTAGCATATTCATTTTTCTTGACAAGGAAAATGTGTATTATATAACATCTAGTCACAATGTCAATATCAACACAATCATAATGTTCTGGCTGCTTTATTAAACGTGAGGTTTATGAGGCCCTGAATACTAATCAAGTGTTCATTACAGACGTGGGCAACTTTGCACATATAGAGGTTCAACGTTCCGTAGATGCAGTACTTTTTTGCAGACTAGTTGGTTCATACTTGAAAAATCGACTTGCTGCGCAAACTTGAAGGAAAACGAGAAGGGAGACAGGAAAGAGCGCTTTTTCCTGTCTCCCTTCTTGTTTTCCTTCAAGTTTGTGCAGCAAGTCGATGTTCCGTAGATGTTGATGCTAGCTAACATATGTGCATGAAAGCTTATAATAATCATTTGCACAACGAAGTGGTCTAATGAGTGTAGCCAATAAGCCCTCTGGCAATGTAAACCTTTCATATGAACCACTTATACTGAAGTAAAAATGACTGATTGCTTAAGCACACTTCACAAGTGAAGAGTTGATCCCGAGAGATAGAAAGATGCAGCTGCGAGTTAAGTGGTATGAGAGACTAAGTAGAGAATCTAATTACACAAAAACCATGCCCCCCCCCCCCTAATCACCTAAGAGGGAGGGGCACTAAGTCTGCCTCACACATCGACCTAAAAGAGCCCCCCACCCCCCACTGAAGGGGAATCCTGCACACGCTTATGGTAAAAACTATACATGGGTTTAGACTACACTAATGTAAGCAGCAACCAGCATCAACACAGGAAAATTACCAGAGGGCTACTGAAGTTTCAAGTCGCTCATAACTTGCAGTTAGTTAAAGGGGGCTTTCCTTTCACTTATCACTAACATCTATAGTGTTGTAGCGAATCGAATGAACACAAGTGCTTCCAAAATTAATGCAGGCAGTGACACCACAGAAATTGACGGAAAAAAGCTTTTAACATTCCTGCCTACAAGCACTCCATACACCTGAAGAAAGTGATCTTTTTTTTTTCTCTGCATTTTACTATATGTTCCAGGCTGCCATGAGCACAGTTTCTCATTATCCTTAGTATTTAGGAATACAAAAATATAAAATAAAATGTTACATTATGAGCTAATGAAGCCTCAATGCAAAATTTCATTCGGTAAGTCAGCCCACACTTTTGCAGAGTCTGTGACTCGACTTCATTTGGGCGTGTCAATTGCCATTGCAGCTGCATGGGCACATTGATAGTTAATATGCCATCCAAAAACACGGAATTTTAGCGTGCTCGTTCGTTCTCTATATGCACCAAGCCTACTTCACCAGAATAAGTGTACGTGCAAATTAAATAGCACTGCTTAAGAAAAACAGTAACCATCGACAATTAAGTGGCCGAACAAGTATTGGCGCAACAAGCATAGTAGTAATAACAATTTAAGGCTCCCATTCATTTCCGCGCAAGCACGAAAGCTCACTCTTTGTTGTTTTTTCGCATCTCGGGAAAGAGTTACAACTATTACAAAACAAGTCGGGTGCTTGCTTGGGTGGAGACGAAGAAAGAAAAAAAAAATGCGAGAGCATGAAAGATCTTTTTCCGCGCATCTCAGAATGAACACAAACATAGGACGGAACACGTAAACTAGAAAACGAGAACAAATGAAGAATGGCCGTAAGCGCGCACGGCTTTCCTGTCCATCACTTCTGACAAGTTGTACACAAACGTGCACTATTTATACGCGGCTGTCAGAAGTCGCACCCTCCCGTGTGTCATCACTCGGATCGTGACGCAACGTGCGGGGCAACCCCTACTGATGAGCGCACCTCGTAAATGTAATTTTTTTCAGTTACAAGCGTCAACCTGGCGAAGAAAAAGGGATATTTCGTTCCTTTCTTCGAAAAATAGCCTCTTTCATTGTGAATCGGAGCCCAGAGCAACGTCCGACGATGGGCTCCGATCCGCATGCGTCAGTAGTGTCATTCGATCGGGAGCCACCGCCTCACTTATACGACCGCTGTAACACTTCACAGCCGTGTTTAGACGAAATCGAACGTAAACGTAAGCTCGGCGTTTTTCCTGCGTTCCGTAACACCACAAACTAGCCCATACCGCTGCACTACCGCGGGTCAGAACGTCGGCGCGCCCACCGCCGTTTACGTCAAGGGCCGTGCGCGACCGATTAGTCGCGCCTCGAGCGCAATATCTTCATCCGAGCGGCTGCTATCGCTACCACCTGCGCGATAAGTAAGTGATGCGACAGAATGAGCGGGAGCCGCAGCAGCAGCGATAAGCCGCAGCCTCCGGGGCGCGCAACCACTGCTCGTGCCGCGGATTCGGCGTGCATTCCGCCGCTACTGACCCATGTTCGCTGGCCTTCGGCTGTTATCCGCTGGCTGTGCAGTGGTATCGCGCACACAAGGTAGCCTCACCGTAGAGGTGCATCGTGGAGACACCGGTCGAAACACAGCACAAACCACGCAGCCTCCTCCAACGAGCAGAGCACAACAAATCCTGCGGCACGGAAGCGTGTTTCCCTTTTTCTTTTTTTGCTTTTTTTCCCCTGTGGAGTGACAAATCGGAGACTCTAGGCGGGAAAGGGAAGCGAAAATCCGCAAAGTTCTTCGGTGAAGTCAGGCGGACGGCGCTCTGTTCTCACACACTGTGGGCACGATTGATCGAAGAGCAAATTAAAGCTACAACTGAAATGATCTTACCACCTTGTTTACGGACTGGCATGGCCGTTGTCAAAGCAGCAGCCGCGGACTAGCGTCGGTATCCAGCGAGACACCTTCGTGATTCCTCCGCAAACAACCGAGGCAAGAGAGCCGACTCCAGCGCAAACAACGAAGCAGCACAAAGAGGAATGACCGCAAATTTTCAGCGAAAAAAACACGGCAGCAGCGAGTGGCTCTTTCACAGCACCACCGACGATCGCAGGGGATACCGCACCGCGAAACGAAATCAAACGATAGACACACACTCGCAGCGGTAGAGTGTACTAGAATGGGGTACACTCTAGCAGCGGCGCGGCGGCGGCGCTACAAACCAATATGGCGGCACCCAAGTTGCCTCGGTATCACGTGGGTAAATTTGACCAATGGGACAAAAACAAGAAAAGTTTATTCGTTTTTCATTGGGCCTCGAGTCTGCGCGGCAGTTTGACGCGGTAGAACGCGCGCGGAACGAAATGTTCATCCGTCAGCTTTCGAGGTCGTGGAACATTTGTGAGGTTTCCTTTGCGTCATTCGTGGCGTTTTTCAGCACGAAAGCATTCAAATATATTTTTTTCGGTGAATGAAGAAGATTGTAGTGTTGCGGCTAGGAATGCAATTAGGCACGCAGCTGAAACTTAAATATATGCACGAAAACAGTTACGAAATTTATTACTAATATGTATTTTTTTCATCACATGTGCGTGATCACCACAATTAGCGTTGCAGCGATCACAAATTCAAATAATATCGCCAAACAAAGATTGACACATAATTGAAAAAGTGCTGATTTTCGAATGACATCGACTTTGAAACTGAACAGCTACGACCTTAACATGTTCGTGTGAAACATAGCTTCATGTTCACTTACTCCTTTATGATTGTGTAAAAAAATAAACAAAAAGTTACAATTCTCCCATGTGACAGCAAATGCTATTTATTTATTTATTTATTTATTTATTATTTATTTATTTATTTATTTATTTATTTATTTATTTATTTATTTATTTATTTCACAGTCGCTCGCGTTACTGAGGATCAGTTAACTGGCGTACAGCATAATATACTTATAACCACGAACAAACACGTACTTGCATTGCTTCTTCCTGGTTGAAGTTATAATATTCTATTTCACACAGATTCCACAGTCATACGGGCGTTACCATAAGCGCAACGGGAGAGAAATGGGGGAGAGGGTTGATGGTTTATTGCGGCTCTTCTCCCTATCGAGTCAACCCCCCTCTAAGGCATCTGGGGTGTTGCTCCCCCCCCCACCCCACTACCCGGGCGCACGCCTATAGGCGTTACGGTACAAAGTTGTGTGCTTATCTGATCGAAGTATATAGATACGGTTCCTCAGACGCAATAATGTAGATACCTTGTATATCAATGATGCAGAATTGGGTCACTGGTTTACTAGTATCAGAGTACTTCAGTGCTTTGAAGCATTGAAAAAATCTGCTCAATTGCAATTCGTTTGTGGCGTGTACTAGCTCTAAAGCGCTGGGAGATAACGCTGCCGGAGAAGGTTCACGCTGTTTTTTTTTTTTCCTAACTACGTATAAAAGTGGCCCCAAAATGAACACGCATGGACGCTGACAGTCCACAGATGTTTTTATTGCGTGAATGTAGATTTTGTAGCCAGGGATGGCAGACGATGCACGTGATATACAAGAAAAAGTGAATGACTAAATGTCATAGGGCAGTGTCGCAGCCATGAGATAGCACACCAAACCTGACCCCCCCCCCCCCCCCCAACCCACCCATTTTTTTTTTCACCATGTCCATGGCATACAGAGCGAGAAATGAGCATTTGCTTGTCCGGCCCCCACTTCAGATCAGGGAGGTGCCCCCTCCCCCCTTCTCCAAAAAAAAAAAGTTCTGCCTATGCCCCTGGTTAGTCTTTTGATAAAAGGCCTAACAAGGGGAAAAAGTCTAACAGGGAGAGTCGAAATTGATGCTTCTCTTAAAAAATAAATCGTGCAGTTTGATACTGGAGCCAAATCGTCAGTGTAAGCAGGTGCATGCATGGAAATCTGTTGGGAGGCCTATGTAACGAGATGGGGGATCTATATACGTATGAATGCTTGCGCTATGGCCTCGAAAATTCACCGAAAAAAAAATGTTTCATGGCCAGAAAGTGGCGAGATGTATGTATGCTGCGGCACACGCACGGTGACTCATAAGGGCTGACAGCCGCTAATATGCACTTTAAAGAAACTTAAAGGAAACGGTTCATGCACGTGTCACTCAAGTAGGCAAAAGGAAGGCGTCAGGCCATGTCTGCTCCAGCGATAGATAAGCAAATTATAGAATCCGAGTTCGTTACATAATATTTCCAATCCGCCCAGTTCAAGTTTCCCCCTAGTTTTACAGTTGAAAAAAAAAATGCACTTCTGTTCTACGCACAAACAGCGTTGCGAACACGTGCGGACTGAACGAATGAATAGACAGTTTTAGACTAAGGTTCGTAACGTTAGCAATCTTTGGTTATATGATGACACGCTATTTTCGTAATACGAGGAGGTATAACCTAGAGGAAAGTGTATTACTCAGGCACAGTGGTGACAAAAGCAGGGCTTTGCGTAAAGTATTCTATTTAAAAAAATACCTAATTATTTTGTAAAGATGCAGCTTACATACGTTTCAAACTATCGTTGTGTTGGTCTCACAAAAATGCCTTTGAGCGCAACAAATTCAATTATGATTATGGTGATCGTGGGCACATAACTTTTCTTTATGTGCAGGGATCCGCAAGAACAGGAGTAAATCAATAAATACTCCTTTGAAATTTTATGAAAATTCCGAATTTAGGTAGCACGGTTAAAATTACTGGATTACGTCTATAATCACAAAGGTGTAGACAGGTAACAAAAGTATGTCTCGTATTTTTATATTTATCTTTCTTTTTTTGCTGAACAAGTGCAATATTTTTTCATGCAAAAAGACGGTGAAATGTCCAAGGACTGACCTATCTTTGTGGATCAGCAGAAGTACGTAAGCGAAAAAATATCGTAACTACTCGCAACAGTTTTTTAACGCAGTGCGAAGTATCTAAATTTGGCAAAAAACAACTAAAACCCAACACTTCAAATGCATGTTATAATGCAACACCAAAACATATCAGAGTTATCACACTTTCATGGTCTTTTGCAATAGGACATCTCGCCATAACAATAAGACGTTTTCGAGGGTTAACTATTTGATATCTTAATTAACATGAAACAAATTCATCTATTGGCATCATGTGTGAGTTCTCGAAATAAGGGACTCCCAGAGACAAGCTTCTTTGCAATACATGCAGTCGTCCGCAAAAGGGCATGGATGAGATAAAAAGCGCAGCACTTTTCACTTTCGTATGATATTTTAATAGGAATTCCATCTTCTTTATATAAAGGTGTCTAAGTATCACCTTGAGTGGTGATTAAAAAGCTAAATATTTACATAAGGTTTCAAGATACGCCATTCTGGTATGACTCCTGTGGCATGAAGTACATAAAGCCTTCGAGCTGTCACTGTGCCATGGATATATATATATATATATATATATATATATATATATATATATATATATATATATATATATATATATATATATATATATATATATATATATATATATATATGTATATGTATATATATGTATATGTATATGTATATATATAACGGATATCTCGGGTCACGCGCAGTTGTCCGCCGCCGGGGTCCGTAACCACATCACGCGAAATTAAACATGCACGTGCTTACCTAGCACTAATTACACAGTGGGGCTCGAACCCTGGTCCTAAGGGTGCCTGCTCAGTATTCTACCACTGAGCTACGCCGATGCTTGTGACTTGTAGGCAAACTGGCCTTAGGCAGACTTGGTGTCGAGAAAGCAATCGCGTTAATACGGCTTATAAAGTTGTTTAAACAGCGAAATAACAACCAGTCGTCGCACAATGCGAATAGCGTAAAGAGTGGGCCGTCCAATGCGCCAACCCATTACAAAAGCTTGTTCTTGGTCTCCTAATAACTGTGGCGCATACCCACTTCAGCCATAATTCCTCATCGTCATCAGCCACTGCATGAACTATTGGCACAAAAGTCCCTTGCAAGTGTTTAGCGGATACCACGCTTCTCAGATGAATGACGAAAAATAGCATAGCGAATGCCATCCTACTACCCAAAATATTTATTAATAATGTCCTAGTGGGTATCAAGCAAATGTGCTTACAGTAGTTACCGGATGAATGTTTTGAAAATGCTCTGAAAGGCCGCTCTTCTAGCTTTTGCTGTGACTGTGCTGCGCCTATACCGCGCAGGCCGGGTGGTTGTTTTTTTTTTTTTTAACAGAACTAATTCTGCACGAATGCATAGGCAGAACGAACAGCTCCCTAGCGGAATGACAAACTCTGGCCGGTTGCTATGGCAACAGCTGGCATGGCGCCAGTCTCCATGACAACAGTATGCTGGCGCGCCGCCCAGCGCGGCACGCTCGAACGAAGCGCTCATGCCGGAACGATTTTAATAAAAACGTAAGCCACCACAAATCCCGAGCAAAACACTGCTTCAGAAGATGTCTTCGCTTTTACACGTGTTCTGTTAATCTGAGCTACGATCTCAGTCTTGATGTGTGAGCCCTGAGCCTAGATGGGGATGGAAGACGATCGCGCTTGAAGAAATTTTTTCGAGAGCCTATTTCGGCACTCAACGACGTCCCCGGGCATAGACAAAGCACTACGCTCTTGACTCAATAGCAATTGTCAGCTTTCAAGGCACTACCAATCTTTTTTCTTTTGTTCATCTTATCGACGCTTTACCAATATGGCCACTCGAAGGATAAAAATAAATTCACTAACGTAAACAAATAGAACGTTCCGATGGGAAGGTTTACATAAAAAGCCGCTACATTACGCATAGAGTATGTAGGGGACTTTTTATTTGCAGGGTGTATGCTTATTGAGCAGATAACTGTATATGACAATCTTTTCTGGTGGCTTCCGCATTCTCAATCTTATTCTGGCGTAGTCAAATGACACAACAAGAATTATTTCGTGTCAGACACACGCATGCTTGTCTCCAAGATTACTGCATCGCTCTGATTCCTTAGTAAAAGATAACTAGCGTGCAATAATAAACATAGAAAAAAGAAACAAAAGGAGAATGCTATGCGTGACCTCTACTGTAGACATTTTGACTCTTGTTATGTGTTACTGACCTGAGTGTTAGCCACTCGAACCTTCGATATGCTTTTGTTATGCACGACACGAAAAACATGTGCATGCCATTCATTCATTCATTCATTCATTCATTCATTCATTCATTCATCTTCCTTGAAGGGGGCACTGTGCAGTGCACATCGAGGATTCCAAGAGCGTACTCGCAGACGCACCCTGCTGTCGTAAAGCTGCCTTCTTTGCAAAACTTGCCGAGTGGTGGCAGAGCTCGTAGCAACAAAACTGTAAGGATGAAACGTATCTGTGCTAATTGGTTGTTTATCTGTCGAACGGATAAAAGTGGGTGAGAAATAATAAATTTGACAAAGGAATCCAAGAACTCATCGGGCCCCCAATGCGATCGCCGACGTCTACTCGAGAGAGCGGAGTGAGAGCCATCATCATCATCATTGAAGTTTGAAAACTCACGTCTGAGTAGATGCACACTTTCTGGATGCTGTGGATAATTATAATAACGATGATGGCGAATTTTAGTTGTATACCATCGTAATGGGTTGGCGGCTTTAAACCACCCGCTCGTTACGAGATCTATTGCGTGGTTTGAAGCCTCGATTGATGATTGATTGATTGATATGTGGGGTTTAACGTCCCAAAACCACCATATGATTATGAGAGACGCCGTAGTGGAGGGCTCCGGAAATTTTGACCACCTGGGGTTTTTTTAACGTGCACCCAAATCTGAGCACACGGGCCTACAACATTTTCGCCTCCATCGGAAATGCACCCGCCGCAGCCGGGATTCAATCCCTCGACCTGCGGGTTAGCAGCCGAGTACCTTAGCCACTAGACCACCGCGGCGGGGCAGGTTTGAAGCCTCAGGCGATTCTATATACGCGACTGCCACGCAATGTTACAAGCGTTGACGGTACTCCTTGCCCTACATGACGACTATATTAGTATAGGATAATTTTTCAAGGCGGTTCCAACGAATAGAGTGGCACTGTGGTAGAGGGGTAAAATCGACTGCCATGCAGAATGCCTGCATTCTAATTGGCCTGGGACTCCCGATTTTTATCTATCTCTTATTAAGGCCACGTGGGCTTTTGTCACTCACGACGTGTTTTTCTTCTAACTTCTCATAATTAGAGGAGATTAAGTGCAACTTCTTATTGGTCAGCGGGCTTCGCTAACGGTATGCAACGCATCATGACTGGCTGAAATATTGTCAGGCGAAAATTTTCAGCGTAAAAAGTGTTCGCGAATACAGGACCTGATGTTGAAGGTCCGACTGAGTGAATGTATTGGACAGAATTAGCGCCCCTTTCACGCGATGGAAGACGCCACCCCCTGGCCCCTTCGTTTGTACGCCTACACATGTATATATACGATGAAAAAGGGTTTATTGGCGACTGTTCCGACGGTGGTCCTACAATGAAACACGATCGGGAAAAAGCAACGGTCAAGCAGATGCCGGCGATGATCAGCACGAGCCGAGCGAGCCAAGCCCCGGACCCAGTACCCAAGAGGAGGCGATGTTGCTTGCCAACGATGCGTTTTCTTCTTCACAATTTTCCCCCGCCGAAAAAAGCCATCCTGGCGACCTAAGAGTCTGGAGGCAGAGGGCTATAATATGGCTTAAGGCGGGTGACGTGGACGATGTCACGTCCACGCCGGCGCATGTCGTCAGATGGGGAAAGTGGCTCAATGAGAAAATTGACCGGTGAGGTTTGCTCCAAAACACGGTAAGGACCCTCGTACTTCGGGACTACTTTTGAGGAAAGGCCGGGGCTTTGGTAAGGAACAGCCAGCCATACAAATGATCCCGGGGAATAGCTGTGGCTTCGTGAAGAGCCGGCGTTGTTTTATTTCTGGCGCTGCTGTTTTTGTGACGTAAAGGTGCGTGCGAGTTCACGGCACTCTTCCGCTTTTCGGGCAGCTTCGGACACAGATGGGCATTCGGATGCGTCAGGACGGTATACGGAAGGAGAGTGTCGATGGTGTGGGATGGTTCGCGTCCATAAAGGAGAAAGAAAGGTGAAAATCCAGTGGTGGACTGTGCCGCGGTGTTGTATGCGAACGTGATGAATGGAAGAATGCGATCCCAGCTAGTATGATCAGATGTCACATACATCGCGAGCATATCGCCGAGTGTGTGGTTAAATCTCTCCGTGACCCCGTTAGTCTGCGGATGGTATGCCGTGGTCTTGCGATGAACAACATGGCATTCAGAAAGCAGAGCCGTGACGACTTCTGATAGGAAGGCTCGTCCTCGGTCACTTAGTAGTTCTCGGGGTGCACCATGTCGTAGTATGAATCGATGAAGGATGAAGGACGCTACGTCCCGCGCAGTGGCACTTGGAAGGGCGGCGGTCTCAGCGTATAGCGTGTTAAATAATCCACAGCGACTATGATCAACCGATTTTCATCTGATGTTGTCGGTAGAGGGCCATACAGATCAATTCCGATTCGATCGAAAGGTTTGGCAGGGCACGGAAGCGGTTGAAGTGCACCGGACGAGTGAAAAGGCGGTGATTTGCGACGTTGACAGTCAGGGCAGCCCATAACGAATTTTCGAACAAAATTATACATTCCGCGCCAGTAGAAGCGACGGCGAATGCGTTCGTAAGTTTTGAAAACTCCAGCATGGCCACATTGGGGATCGTCGTGAAAGGTGGTGCATATTTGTGATCGCAAGCTGCGGGGGACAACCAAGAGCCACTTACGACCTTCAGGGGCGTAGTTGCGTCGGTGTATCAGCCGATCACGAATGGCGAAATGAGCAGCTTGACGTCGGAGAGATCGTGATACCGCAGTGGTTGACGATCCAGAGAGACAGTCAAAAAGGGAAGCGATCCATGGGTCCTTGTGTTGTTCACTGGCAAACGAGTCGAGGTCGAGAGATGCGACGGAGTTGGTACCAGTGGTTCCGCAGGCAGAGTCGGGAGGTAAAGGCGAACGGGACAGGGCGTCGGCGTCAGAATGCTTGCGTCCTCTGCGATAGATCACGCGAATGTCGTACTCCTGGATTTGCAGTGCCCACCGAGCTAGACGGCCAGAAGGCTCTTTCAATGTGGCGAGCCAACAAAGTGCATGGTGGTTCGTTACCAGGTCGAATGGGCTACCGTACAAATAAGGGCGGAACTTGCGAAGCGCCCACACTAGCGCTAAGCACTCTTTTTCAGTGACGCTGTAATTGGCCTCAGCTGTAGTGAGCGTCCGACTCGCATAAGCGACGACGTATTCGGAGTAGCCCGGCTTGCGCTGGGCGAGGACAGCGCCAAGACCAACCCCGCTAGCGTCTGTGTGAACTTCCGTTGCAGCTGTTGGGTCGAAATGCCGTAGAATGGGAGGAGATGTTAGCAGACTACGGAGCGTGGCGAACGCGACGTCGCAGTCAGGAGACCAGGATGAAAGGTCTGCGTCACCGCGTAGGAGGTTGGTCAGTGGTGACATGATGGACGCGAAATTTCGAACGAAGCGCCGGAAGTACGAGCATAGTCCGATGAAACTGCGTAACTCTTTCAGTGTAGTAGGTTTCGGGAACTCGGCGACTGCTCGCAGTTTTGCAGGGTCGGGTAGAACACCATGCTTGGACACGAAGTGCCCTAAGATGGACAGCTCTCGCGCGGCGAAGCGGCACTTTTTGAGGTTCAGTTGGAGCCTAGCGTTGGCTAAACACGTCAGAACCAGCTGGAGTCGAAGCAGATGTGTAGGAAAATTGGGAGAGAAAACGACAATGTCGTCGAGGTAGCATAGACACGCAGACCACTTCAGTCCACGCAGTGTGTTGTCCATGAGTCGTTTAAACGTGGCAGGGGCATTACAAAGCCCAAATGGCATTACGTTAAATTCGTACAGGCCATCTGGTGTAATGAACGCAGTTTTCTGGCGATCAGCTTCTGCCATAGGGACCTGCCAGTATCCAGATCGTAAGTCTAAGGAGGAGAAGAATTCGGCTCCTTGGAGGCTGTCAAAGGCGTCGTCAATGCGCGGTAATGGATAGACGTCTTTCCGCGTCACCTTGTTTAATCGCCGGTAGTCGACGCAAAATCGAATTGATCCATCCTTCTTTCGAAGTAGAACGACAGGAGATGCCCAAGGGCTGTGCGATGGTTGAATAACGCGACGACGTAGCATCTCTTCGACCTGGTCGTTGATGACGTGACGTTCTGCAGCAGAGACACGGTACGGTCTGTGACGCAATGGCTGGTGCGAACCAGTGTCAATGTAGTGGTGCACTGCCGAAGTACGACCCAATTGCGGCTGAGAAACGTCGAATGAATTCGCGAAGTGCTGGAGGAGATTAAGAAGCTCGGCGCGTTCTTGAGCAGTTAAAGTGTCAGCGATGGAACTCGAGAAGGTGTCACTCGACGAGCATTCCAGTGGGGAAAGGGCATGAAGTTCGGTAGAGGCGCTACTGCACGATTCGTCTGGCATATTGAGGAATAAAGAAGAATCAAGGTAATCCACTCGACCGAGACATTCGCCGGCAAGTAGCGTAAGCGGTGCAGAAAGGGGGTTGTGGACGAAAATATTGCTTCGGCCAGCAGTGACGTCAAGTGCAGCGAAAGGCAAAGAAACGGCTCGGCGGCTCATGAAAATGTCGGAAGGTGTAAACATTACCGTAGCATCGTTATAGTCATCGCAGCAAACCGGGACAACGGCAAGAGAGGCTGGCGGAATTTCAGTGTCCTCGCGCACGACAAGTTTTGGTGACCGCTCAAGCGTTTCGTGCAAAAGTTTGTCACACAGGTGTGAAAATTGAACTTCAGCGCGTGCGCAGTCGATGATGGCATGATGATTTGACAGAAAGTCCCACCCGAGGATAACGTCATGCGAGCACACCGAAAGGACGATGAACTCGACAACGTACATAGAGCCTTGAATGAACATGCGGGTCGTACAGGTGCCGAGAGGTCGAACTGGTTGTGCGCTAGCTGTACGAAGCGATAGTCCAGAGAGCGGCGTGGTCACTTTGCGTAGGGAGCGGCAGAGCTGGGCGGCTATAACAGAAACGGCAGCACCTGTGTCGACGAGGGCAAAGGCAGAAATACCATCGACAAATATGGCGACGACGTTAGCTGGTGAAGTGCGAGGACTTGAGCATTTCGACGACGGCGCAGTTCTTGCCTCTGGAACTGCGGCGTTCAGTTTTCCCGGTTGGAGGAAGCGGGTCTAGGACGCATTGCGGACAGTGATCGCCTGCGAGGAGATGGGGAGCGGGGAGAGTGAGTCTGAGGTGAGGGCTGGGGTGACCGAGACTCAGGAAGGTTTGTGTATCCATACTGCGGTGAGGGATAGGAAGCAGGTATGTGCATGGGCTGTGGGTTATACGGCAACGGCCGAGTAGCATCGTGGAGTGGTTGGAAGCGACGGCGACAATATCGTGCCACGTGTCCTGGAGTACCGCAGGCGTAGCAAATCGGTCGATTGTAAGGAGGGCGCCAGGAATTGCTGACTCGTGGTGCGGCCCAAGGTGTCCAAAAAGGGGCGGAGTGGGGAGCAACTGAAGACATGGGTGGCAAATGCTGCTGGCGGGGTCTGCTGCGTACCACCTGGGCATACGTAAGAGGCGCGGCCACGGGCTGCATAGCCGGCGCATGGGCAACAGGCATGGCCACAGGCTGCTGGTGGGCAGCGACGGGAACAGCCTGAGCTACCTCTTCGGCAATAACGTCGCGGAGTGGTGAGGGCAGACGAGAGGACGGCAGCTGCTGCGTGAAGGGAATCAACGACAGTTGCCGAGCAACTTCTTCACGCACAAAGTCTTTAATCTCTTGCAGGGTTGGTGAGTGGTCGGGAACGGAAGTGAGACTGGAGAGCGAGTCGGCGTGTGAGGAAAATGGCCGAGTCAGGGCGCGCTGCTTGCTCAACTCGTCGAAACTTTGACACAAAGTGACAAGTTCCGCAACGGTGGCAGGATTACGGGCAAGGAGCAGCTGATATGCACCGTCATTTATCCCTTTGAGGATGTGTTGAATCTTCTCCGACTCGGGCATGGTGGTGTTGACACGGTTGCAAAGACCAATAATGTCTTCGATGTAGCTGGTGAAAGATTCTGTTGGCTTTTGTGCGCGAGTCCGCAAGCGTTGTTCGGCTCTGGTCTTGCGGACAGCGGGTCGGCCAAAAACGTCGGCAAACAACGTTTTAAAGATGGACCACGTCGTAATGTCGTTTTTGCGGTTGTTATACCACATTTCGGCCATGTCAGTGAGGTAAAAGATGACGTTAGTCAATTTGTCCGCGTCATCCCACTTGTTGTTTGCGCTCACCAGTTCGTAGTTAGCGAACCAGTCTTCCACGTCGGTCTCATCAGCTCCGCTAAAGACCTTGGGCTCTCGCAAACGAAGAACGCCGGGGTTGCTGGGGGATGGAGTGGAAGAGCCAGGTTGCGCGTTGTTGGTAGCCATGATGGGAGGTAGCGTTCGGTTGCGCAGCTCCAGGTTTAGGCGACGGCGAATGGCAGCACCCAGGTTCAGGCGACGGGGAATGTCAGCACCCTCCACCAATTGAAAAAGGGTTTATTGGCGACTGTTCCGACGGTGGTCCTACAATGAAACACGATCTGGAAAAAGCAACAGCAACGGTCAAGCAGATGCCGGCGATGATCAGCACGAGCCGAGCGAGCCAAGCCCAGGACCCAGTACCCAAGAGGAGGCGATGTTGCTTGCCAACGATGCGTTTTCTTCTTCACAACGATTACATCCTCCAACCCACCTCCGTTCCTGCACAACACATGCGGATATGTGCATGCACGTAAGTATAACCCACGTAAGCCGCCTCTCTCTCTCTTCTTCTTCTTCTTTCTCTCTCCCTCCTTTACCAGCCCCACGAGTTGGGGGCCGCTTTTTGTACAAGGAGCACTGAGCCCTACATCGAGGCTCATCGTTTCACCACAGCGTTGCCTGCGCGCTTATAATCGCGCCAACGAAAACTATAAGAGGGGGATACGTACGTGACGGAACTGCTCCCAAGTTTCCTGCGCACTTGTGCTAGGGCTGCCAACCATCCCAGATTTTGCAAGGCTGTCCCGACTTCCACACAACAACGTCCCGAGTCCCGCGCCATCCCTGTTGGGACAGCTACATGTCCCATATTTGGTCCAGATCACCCAGCTACAAACATTTATGTGGCCCAACGCACGTCCAACAACGCGCGTCACGCTACAGAACACGAAATTTTTGTCCTGTCACGCACATGAATCAATACTGCGGTGGCTGCGAGGGGCCTTGGTGAATTGAGCTGATCTTACGTGCAAAGTGCGACAACTTTTCCGTGCACATTCTCCAGCAAGACGTGGTGTTACGAATAGCACTTCTTGGAATAGCAATGCAAGAGACTGCAACAATGAAGAGACAGTGTGTTTATCTGGAAGATTCCGCAACAAATTAAAAAACATATTTCGCTGGCTTCCTGTGTTAGGGGCCCCCTCGCTCCCTCCTCCTCCTCCTCCTCCTCCTCCTCCGTGATTAGTGGAGGGAACACTGCTCCCCTCGTGCGCATGTCTATATGTATCTTTCTAGGTTCGCGTATATATGTGACGTAGGAAGGCTGGAATGGTTAGCGGATGAGGAAGAAGTGAGATGGAATAAACATGGCGTATGAGCCAGGCCACGTCTCCCAGTCATCGTAGCGTCACATATATATTGTGCAATGCTGCTGATTCTCCACGTCAGCTATGTACTTCATGGACTCTCCTTTCAATGAACACTGTAGTCGAACGACGTAAACTCGGGGAGAAATTCGTTTTACTAGGATGCGCGAAAGGAGCGCATCTTTATTATTGCAATCGCCATTCGGCGTCATTGTGCAGTGCGCGGTAGAGGCGCACCGCCCGTGGATGTCTACACGGTGGCGGCTGGTCATCCGGTGGCCGTCCAAACGGAGCAACTACGGACCGGGTTCATGGGCGAACCCTTCTTGCAGCCGTAGACGCGAGCGAAGTGCTCCGAGTTGCTGAGTGGCACGTTCACCTGCGCTCGTTTAAGTGTACAGGTAAGCATCGCTTATTCGCCAAACCGCTCGAATTATGCTTTCTGATCAATACGATATCACCAGGACTCATGCTCTGAAGCGGGTTGCTGCTAAGACCTTGTATGTACTTTACACGTTTTTGCCAAAAGGTAAGAATATATAAGAAATTGCTCTTTACTTTAGTGCACTCGACCACAGTGACGTTCGTTTTTTATAGCTCCGTCACCCTGCCTGCTGTACATTTCCCCTTAACTCGTGGTGATATACATATTCACGAGGAGAGATTCGGCCCTGCTTAATGCGCTTCCAGAAGCTGGCCAATAAAAAGCATTAGATCATTTATTCACAGTATTCATCGAACAGCCGAATTAGTTATAACATAGTATCGGTGTCATATATTAGTTCGTTATATCCGACATTCATTGCTACAGCACAGGAAAATATCGGTCCTAAAAAATTGGCATGTCTGGCGCGTGCAAAAATCCTATTTACAAAGACGATTCACGCTAAGCTTCAAACACACTTTAGATGAGGTAATCCCATAGCCGTTTCCTTGTGACATCCAAAACATCGGTCCATGCATGTGTGACTGCGCTTCCTCGCACGGCTCTCGTACTTCACCAACGTTGCGTTGTCGCTTGCGTTGGCCAACGTTGCGTTGTCGCTTGCGTTGGCTTCACCAACGCAAGCGACAGCATATGAATTATACCGAATTGTACCCGTGACGAGTGCACACCTTGAACTTGGCCGGCAGTCGCTCGCGGAAGAGTATCTGTCTGGCGGCCGTGCCGTTGCGCGCCGGTGTCGCCGGTTGGTCGCATTGGCCGAGGGCGAAGTTGACGAAGAACAGCTCGTCGGTGGACAGGTAGCGCAGCGTGGGCAGCCGGAACAGCGCCGGCTGTCCTCCGCGCAATGGGAACGAGCGCACGTAGACGCGGTACAGGGGTTCCAGCACCGCGTTGTCCTCGACCATCTCGGCCAGGAAGTCGTCGGTGGCAGCGCCCGCTGGCGAGCCGGCCTCGGCCGACAGCGCCTCGCCGTACTGCCGTAGGAAGCACCACGACAGGTGCGCGAACCGAAGCGACGTTGTCCGGCTCCACGACGGCCGATCATCGTGCACGGTCTGTATGTGCATATAAAAGCGAGGTTAAATATGGTTAATAAATCAATAATCTAGGATAAGTGAACTACAAGGTTATACTGGTTCAAGCACCTGACAAGGGGAAAAGGGAGGAAATGACGAGAATGCTAACAATTGAACTTTGTTGCGCATTATTTATTTAGCCTTGCGCACAGCAATACCATTCTGGTGTTAGTATAGAGACTTCCCTAAAACGGTTGCTTGGCCGAGTTGGTTCATGATTATTTAGATTGATTTATCAGCGCGAAAACGATTCTCGATACCAAACTCAAGTAACTGCATCGCTCTATATTCAGGTGTCTTTGAATCGGTTTGCAATTTCCATATGTAGTCTTACACAGCTGAGAGGTAATGCTAAGGCCGACCTCTCTGCCTTTCTGTGAATAAACCTCTCTCTCTCTCTCTCTCTCTATCTCTAAAAAATGATGAGGTTTTTAAAAATTGGATGCGTTATACTTGACTGTTACATAACTCAAACATATGATGTTCTAAAGCTAAATCTAAAGGGGGGGGGCAACTAAATCTAAAGGGGGGGGGGGCAACTGAACAGAAGGGGGGTTAAGACCCCTCTGATTTCCCCATGATTTACACTCTGTATACGTGCCTGCATGTCGGCCAGGGCGGCGAACAGTCCCCGCAGGGCATAGTGCAGGAACCGGGGCACGTGCATGGGAAGCACGTCCTGCACGCGTGCCAGGAAGCCCAGCACGCCGTACGGCAGGAGCACGCTGTTACGCTCCGGATCGTGCCTGCATTACGCCGCCGTGAATGCATTGACATTATTGAAATTCAACAGAGGTATAACAGCAACCGCCAAAGTGCACATTGCTAACGCGTAGGAAGTCGCTATCAGCACCTTATCGGGCATCTAGGAGTTCTGAGCTGCGCAAACCGTACGATCGGTTTGTACCGTCTACACCAAACTGTGCTAAATGAATGAACGAAAGAAATTATGAGAGAATGGACGAATTAGTTCTTTGGGTGTCTGGGCTTTTTGGTACAAAATTCTTATGAATACTGTTTAGTGCAAGTACAAGAGACAAAACGTTCGCTGGATGTTACACTCTTACCACACAAGAAGGTTAACTCCCTGCTGTATACTCATGAAAGACAATGAGCATTGCGCCATAGATACACATGCCCGGCCAGAATGCAGTCCTAAGCCACTGCCCGCCCAGGAGCGTATACCTGTACGCGAGGTCGAAGCTGCTGATTCCGTGCAAGCTGATGAGGCCTTCGTTCCAGGCCCCACCGTGGGCTGCAGTTGCAGATCCGTTGCGGTGCACCCGCTGCAGCACGGACCAGTAGCGTCGCTGCACGGTGGTCTTCATGTGAAAGTAGCTTTCGAGCAGGCTGCGTTCGTTCAGCACGGGCACGTCCACGAACAGCTGGCCTAGTTCAGGCTCTCCAGGCTGCTCGCGGGGCACGCCCAGCGAGAGCGACGTCTGCGAGAGACGCGACAGCGTCGCGTTCAGGTCCTCCTTTGACAACCACGGAGCCTGCGAGGAGATGAAAGGCACCGTCGTTGTAACTTCGGTATTGCCGCGGAAGACGTGGCAGTGGCACCGCACTCTTAAATAAAAAAGGGGCTCTTGACTTTTCTTGATTTTTTTATTTAGAGTTTTTTGTAAGTCTTGCTTTACCACGCGATGCTTTTCCTAACATGAACTCTCTTCGGAGATCTATAAATGGCAAGTCGGTCTGAACCAAAAAGCTTAACACATACCAGGGATTAATGGGAGTTGTTGCTGATATCGTATTCCCACTGAAAGATTGGAATCGTGGCCTCAATTAAGCCGTGAAAAACTAAGTGCTAATAGGCATGTTGCCCCTCTACCGCGATGAATAGAGGTGGTTAACTGCACAGAAAGTTGGAACAGTGCAAGAAACAAACTCAATCGAATATGAACTACCTTTAGAGTGATACGATAACCATCATTATTATTTTTCAATTAGCAAGCTTTCTCGCAAGCTGAAGACTGCTCCTAACATAATAGGCTTTCAATTATGGCCTTGAAGTAATGGAATCAGTCCTTTGAGCCACGCACTTGGCACATCAAGACAGACCGTCGGTGGCCTGAGACACGAAAGCATGTACTTTTTTTTATTTAGAATGATCGCGATATATTTTTCTACGGGTATGAAGCTCACTTACAATTTGTTCCTGATAGAAGGTTCATATGTGCATGACCCATATGCGCAGTGTCAAACGAAACCCGACTGCCAAATTATCAGCGTGAAATACGAGTAAACCAACTGCGATGTCAGCAGTGATGTGCTAGCCCACGATACGGAACAAGGTGAGCAGTAAGAAGGCGGACCTGCTTGACGAAGTGTGCCATGGCGTCGGTGGCGCTTTTGGCGAGGCCAAGCAATTTGCGCGCGGTGTCCGCGTTGCCGAGGGAGGGCGTAGCGTGGCGCAGCATGACGGTGAGTGCGGCTCCGAACACCTTCTCCGCCAACTGGACGCACGCCTGCAGGCGCTCCATGCCGGGGATTCGGCGACCCTCAACCGACAGGGACACCTGGACGGATGGTATGATTTTGGAACCCAGTAAACGAAGCTTAACAACACTCATAACGTAGCGCAGTTCATATGCTCCTTGCGCTCTCGTCGTAACCAGATGTGCCCACATACCAGGTGTTCACCAGTGGGTCCAGGCAGGAAGGGCGCCATGGCGACCATTACGCGATAGCCGATGTAATTGAGCATCACCGCGGTTGGCGTGACTTGCGTGAGCCTGGCGAACCGCTGCAGGTACAGCATGGATCGCACGGCCACGGGCTGTGCGGCAGCCGCCGCAGCGCTGCCTTTAAGGACGCCGTTCATGAACGGCACCCACTCCCAGCGGGAACTGCCGGGCACGCTGCCGAGAGATACCTGGGCAGGGAAAGCACGCACTCTTTGATAGAAGGCCTTTGGCGATATTCGAATACGCACAAAGCATGATAGAATACGAATCTACAAGTATTCGAGAAGGAAAGAAAGTCAACGTGAGGCTGGAAAATCATCCATGAAGGAGATCAAAATGCGTTCTCGGGCTGGTTGGTGCATAGTAGGACCAAAGTTCGAGGCACAAAAAAAAAGGATGACAAGAGGTAACAGGAGTGATGCCAACTAACAACTGATTTATTGGAAAGAACATTGCATTCCAAGTAACTTCAGGTAGATGGGTGAGTAACATGATGTTTTTAGACAACTCTTGATAACAAAGGGTCATTTGTCATTCTTCTATGGTGCTTATCAATGTCACTTGTGAATCCACATGAGGTTGTCTGGGATGCAATGTTCTTTACAATTCAGCTGTTAGCTGGAACCAGTCCTAGTCTTTTCCTGTTCTCGTTTCTTTGTGCCTGAAAACTTAGTCATGTGCATTGAGGAAGAGGGTTTTGGGCAGTGTTCACAGGATAACGTGCACATAATTAAATTCGTTTAGAAAAACGTATTAGAATAAGCACATGAAGTTAGAGATCAAGGTGGAACACATGAGGGTATACCGGCTTCTCTCGAGGATAACTCTCATGAAAAGAAATACAATGCTTGTGTAGATGTACAGCAAAGCTCGCTTCGAGGCATTTCTAGAAAAAAATACGAATCAACAAGCCTTGTTGCTGAGCTAGTTCATTCAATAATTGAGAAAAAAAGGTATATCACTAAAATGACGATGACGAAACGAACACATGGAACAACAATTACTGATAGTGCAGGTGATACACGAAAAAATATGGCAATATAACAATTTCTCCTGCCCGATTATCATATACGAAAAAAGCATCACAAAAACGCCGTAAAATGAGAATAATTAAAATATACTCATCACATTCATGCTTTGGCATTGGTGAAATCCCCAAACGACTACAATGTGTACTCAATGTATACCCTGAAGAACGGCGGTGGCTTGCGCGACGGCTGGCTCTCGATGAAGCGAGCGAGTCCTGCCTCGAGCACCACGATGGAGTCGAGGATCTTGGACTCCTCGCGTCCTTTGTAGAAAAACTTGAGCGCGCGGCCCACGACCTCCCGGTACCAGTCCATGGCGCGGCTCTCGTCCATGTGTTCGTGGAGCGACAGCAGCAGCTGCGCCTGCGACCGACGACAACCCACAAACTCAGTTCCCATCCTCGCGGTTGACGTTGGCGATAATACTCTATCACCACACCAGTGTGACTATAGGGATTTGACTCGTTCCGTGTACGATATGATTAATCGTACATAACGACGAGATGTCCACGTACGTCTCCTTTTGACAACACGTCCCCTTTTGGCAACACTGGGCTCGCTTAACTTGAGACAGTAATCTGGACATCGTCAAATTCCACCAATGATCGACTCTGATTGGCCCCTGTTACGGTCTCACTGACTGAATTGCCAGCATTACGAAAGTATGACTATATAATGAAGTTCGAGCGTCCAGAATCTATAGGCCCCCAGGTTGTAATATATGAACTCTAAAACGTTCAAAAAATACTACAGTTATTAATGTGTAGATAGGAGTATTGCCTCGATGGCCACGCGAGATCATTAAACGTGTTTGGCATTGAGGTGATGGTGATGTGCGCTATTCATGATTGCACGGTGTAGCCGAAGTTTCGTACAAAAGATCTCTTCGTGAAAGGTACTTCGCGAGGACGCCGACATTTATATTTAATACACATCGCTTAAGCGCGTTGTTCTCAAGTCCGTAAACCGAGGCAACGAACACATGTGTATCGCGCATTTTGCTATGATTGTAAAGGCTAAATGCATGAGTGTGTATACAGACGTCTAATAGCTGAGGCCTTGGGAAACTAAGGGACAACACCTGCGTAAGGAACTGTCTGTCCCACTAGCCAAATAAGAGTTTAAAAATCTCGCGCGTGCCTGATGCATTCGCACAATCGAGCTTCTCTTTCCTGAATCATGACGGAGAGTTCGAAGTTTCACGTGCCATGTGTCTTCACATACGTTCCTTTATATTGTGGCGATTGCATGCGTCTTTCCGTTAGCTTTCTGCGAAGTATTCAACAGCGTCCATTTGCAGCAAGCAATGCTTGGATAACGTTGATTGTTACATTTAGCACGCATTCAAGGTTTTCCGACAGAGTAACCATCCAGAATAATTGCCACAGTCACCATTGATTGACTGATATGTGCTGTTTAACGTTCCAAAACCACCATATATGATTATCAGAGACGCCGTAGTGGAGGGCTCCGGAAATTGAGACCACCTGGGGTTCTTTAACGTGCATCCAAATCTGAGCACACGGGCCTATAGCATTTGCGCCTTCTTCTAAAATGCAGCCACCGCAGCTGAGATTCGATCCCACGACCTGCTGGTTAGCGGTCGAGTACTTTAGCCACCAGACCAACGCGGTGGGGCGGACAGGAAAGTGTGTTTAGACAAAGTGGTTAACGATTTTGAGTATCAGGTACTCTACTATGGGAGAGCATAAAGCCGTTCCGTTCCTTCGACTGCTCCGATTGGTCGAAGATGCCGCCATTACAAAATTTGACATGGCGGAATTTTACCGTGTCCAGAATAACACCCTAGGTCTGTGCGGAACAATGTTCGCGTTTTTAGCTGTCCAAGCGAATGCATATATGTGTCGGCACATATACGAAACGCGCAGTCTTTGGAATGAGGCAGTAGGACAGCACCTGTCCGAGGACAACCAGAAGCCTCTCTCTGGGCGGCTGGCGCTGTTGGTCATCGTGGAGGGAAGCAAGCCGCTCGAGGCTTACGGTGACAAAGGGGTAGATGGCCAGCGAACCAGCCACTTTGCCCGCGATGTGCGCCACATTCTTGCGGCCCCTGGGTGTCACGCCGAAAGGCCAGCCCTCGATGTCCAGGTACCGCAGCACACTCGAGAGTGAGTCCGTCTCGCGCGACGTCCGCGAAGACTCCTGCGTGATGACAAGCAAAAACCTTTTCACTGAAGGCCCCCTGGGCGCCGCCATAGTCCTTTCTGGACTGTTGTTAACATCTGTGACACCCCCCCCCAAAAAAAATTGACTGCCGAGTACATGACATCGGCTTTTGTGCTCATGTGCCCAGAAAGGAGAGCATCCTTCTCTTCTTTAAAAAAGTATATACGTCATACGCTTCATTACTCGACTGTGCGGGCACAGACATTACAAGAGCGATATAAATTCTTCGGACTTCAACAGTAAACTGGAATAGAGTTCGCGGAGCTTCTAGTTCATTGGCTGTATGCTATTTGTTTTAGATACAGCTTATACAAAGTTCCACTAGAAGGGCAACTCCTATTTTCAATGGAGGCAAAAATGCTGTAGGCCCGTGTGCTCAGATTTTGGTGCACGTTGAAGAACCCCAGGTGGTCGAAATCTCCGGAGCCCAACACTACGGAGTCTCCCATAATCATATGGTGGTTTTGGGACGGTAAACTCCACATATCAAGAGCGAGTTATATTGCATTATACAATTCATGAACTCGGACTACAGGCGCAGTAAACTGATTGCGGAAGTGAAATACTGGTGCCCATAAAATGATTCGCGTAATGCCCCCTTTCTTGTTGTTTTATGCATTACAGAGCGCCCAACAAACTCTCTTTTTTGTAAATCATGCATCTATTACACCACCTGCTGTGTACGTAGAGATGCCCTTATCTACAAACGTGGTAAAAGATGCCACCGTGACGGGTGCGCTAAGCGTTAATGTCGACGCTCTAAAAAGGTTGTATGAGAAGCTGTTATCTTATCTTGGGAATAACTATTATTGTGATAAAATTTATTGTGGAAATTTTTGTTGCGGTAGCCATAATGTTTCTCAGTGAAGCACTGATGAGCCCGGGGCGCCAAGAGCTGCAGCCTTGTTGCACGCTGTTCTGATAAATTCGAGCTGGTCCTTCTCAGTCGACGCTGCTCAGCAAGGACGATGATGTGGGTTCAGACGTACAGTTTTTCGAAGTTTCTATTTATTTAACTGTCATACTCACGGGGCGAGGAAAAAGCATGGCCGCTGCCTAGAGACAAGTGTGTCGGCATGTAGCGCGACAAGGCGTGCGGCTTGGCAAGATGTAGTCCTTGTTTTTTTCGTACACTATATACCTGGGCACACGATGCGACGAACAGCAGGATCTGGTGGCCGAAGTGGTGCCTGTTCTGGTGCATCCGGTCGGCGTCCTGCGCCACATAGGCGGTGGCCAGTTCGCGCAGCGCCAGGTACGCGTAGCCGGGGCTCTGGCTGGTGTACAGTGCTGAGCGCAGGTCGGCGCCCCCGAGCAGCCGCTGCCAGTGGGAGGAGCACACGTGCGCGTAGTAGTCGTCGCACGGAGACACCGACGGGTCCAGCTTGTCGTCGAAGTAGTGCGCCTCGGCGTGGCACACCGAGTCGTTGCACAGGTACATCGCAGGGCCGGGGCCCGAAGAGCGCCACGCACCCGCCTGAGTATACATACGGGATTGATGATGATGATGATGATGATGATGATGATGATGATGATGATGATGATGACTTATGGCGCAAGGGCCATTTGATGGCCAAAGAGCGCCAGGTCAATGAACAAGAGTACACATGCAAGCCTTCGCGTTCATCACGCTGCAGAGCCGCCGCGTTGATACCGTGCTGGTACCGTTGGTACCGTGCGTTGGTACCGTGCTGATATTGGTCACGCGGGTCGCCTGTTCTATGGAGGAGAAAATACTTGAGCTTCCTCAACTTAGATTAATTTACGTTAAAGAACCTCGGGAGGTTGATGTTTCCCGAGCATTTCAGCATTATCCTCCTCAATCATGTTATGGTGTTGGTACTTGAAGCCCCAGCGATTATTAATGATTACGCTGTCACAAGAAAAAAGTCCAGTAGAACATATTCGATGTCGATAGTCCAAGTCATTTATAGACACAGCCCGCATCGCTTGATTTCAGCCTCATTCATCGTGCTGCTGAAAACGAGGTCTGTCCTGAACTCGTAGGATCTTGGCATTTATCATTTATCTGTTTATTTGGTGTAGTTTTTAATTGTTTTATGTTTAGATACAACTAATGCTAATAAGTGGTAGGTAGAAAAAATCCCGCATTAACTCTTCCTGCTGGTTCTGTCATTTTCTTGCAACACGCGCATACATATTTAGTATACGTGCGGGGAAGCGCTGCGACAAATGAAATCAGCGCTAACCGACTTAATCGTTAAACTTAATTAAGTAATCAAACTTTTATAAAATTCACTGTCACTATGCTTCGAGTTGTCTATAATTCGCACCGCACTGCGGTTAGGCTTCTTGGCATATGTTTCACATTCAAAGGTCGCGATACTACGAGCTCTCAATATTATTCGGGCATTTCCGCGTTTCGCGTCCCCTATGGAAATGTGGCCGCCATGGTTAGAAATCGAACCCGCGCCTTCGTGTGCTTAGCGGCCTTTCCTGTGTATTGCCTATAGGGAATACACAGAAAAGGCATTCGACCAGGGTATAGGATTCCCGAGTCAAAAACCATTGTTCATTAAGTCGGCTTTTCTGAGCCGTTTGCACGATTTTTTATTTTTTGCTGTTTCGTGCTGCAATTGGATATTTAAGAGTATTTTACGTTCATTATCTAAGCATCTCCACCACTCGCAGCGTGCGCGGCGAGGCATGAAACAACCAGAAGCAAACGCAAAACGACGCACTTTTCCGGAGACGAGCACGGCGACCATGGGCACGGTGAGCAGCACGGCAGCAAGCGCGGCCGACAGCGCCACGGCTGCACGCCTCGAACTCTGCAGGCGGCCGATCATCTGCGGCATCACTCGCCGCGGGGGCCTGGGCGGTAGAACCAGGTTGAGATCGCCGCTCTCGGACGACTCCCGGCTACTGGGAGCAGGGCTCGCGGTCGGCTCTGGGCGCGACCCTCCTCCCTCCTGCTGGACGTCACTCGCTCCGCGTGCTCGCGCTGCTGGCGTCGGAGGCTGCGACGCCGATGTCGTCCTCGCCGACGACGTGCCACCGGTCGACGTCGTGCCTGGCAAATGTAGCGAACCAGGGCTGTTAAATTGGTGCGCTTATTTTGAGTTAAAAAATGCGATGTTGATTGATTGATTGATTGATTGATTGATTGATTGATTGATTGATTGATTGATTGAAAATTAATGAATAAGAGATATATGAGCGCGACAACGGTGCGTCCTCAGTCCAAAACTCCAGTGGCCGTTGCAGCACGCTCAGCCTGATCCGAGAGACCCATCTGGATCCCCTAGTAAACTGAAACAGGATGGCCTCCGAAGGCTCCCTGAGTAAGGACAGTACCAGAAGAGAGTTCGTGTACGGGGAAGAGACAACTGCGTCTATAACATTCTTGGCACTAGAGACGGTCGCCTCTCGCACCATGGGCTTTAAGCGACATTTATACTGTTGGCCACATTGCGTACCAATAGTCCCAAGTGCGGAAAGCTGCTAGATTGAAATACCTGCCACAGTGGCTTAGTTTCCAACGCGCTGTACCACTAAGCACACGAAGGCACGAGTTCAATTGCCATCCATGGCGGCCAAGTTGCCTCGTATTATCACGCCCTTTGGATAGGAAACAACGTCAGAACAGACATTTAGGTGTATTGACACAAATACAGCGCCTTAAAAAAAAAGGGGGGGGTGCACAGGCGGAAACGAGGAACTGGCCCTGCTGGATCACAACAAAACTTTCATTGAAAGCGCAGTACTTCCGCATTTCGTTATTATCACATCAACTTTGACAAGGTAATACATTGATAAGTAATTGATTGTCTGGCCAGGCAGTAATTGGCTGGAAATTTAATGACCATAGTGATGCTTTAAGAGCGGATCGACAGCTAACTTATAGAATGTTAAAAGTATGGGAGCAGAAACGGTAGTTGAATTCCACGAGACATTATCCTCGGCATTGTGCACATCTTGACTCGTTACAGAGTGTTAATGAAATAGGCTCGAGATTAAAATATTTCAAAAAGCTTTCACACTCGTGCCACCACCCACATGTGTTATCTGATTGGAAAATAAGACATGTGCAATTCCTTTTGCGATTAACGTGATCAAATGTAGTGTACCGCAATCGAGCGTGTAATGTATTAATACTGTGAAATGACGTTGACTTTACCAAAGTTTGCCGCACACTCATAAGCGCGGCATTGCAGGTTTAGGTGAGTTTTATCATTGTTCCTTGTCCTGCTTCTTTCCAAGCCTTTCACGCAGCACTATCCACGTGACAGCGGTAGCTTATGCGCAGTGCCCATTTTGAAGGTGGCCATTCAATTTCCCCGCCCATTACATCTTTGGATATGCCACGAAAAACGACGCCGCCTATGCTATACATGGAGGCGACATTGTAGGGGCCCGTGTACTGTGCAATGTCAGTGCGCGCCAAAGAACGCCATGTGGTCAAAACTTCCGGAGCCCTCCACTACGACGTGTCTCATAATCATATCGTAATTTCGGCATACAAGAGGAGGATGAGGAGGGATAAACAACAAGAGGGAAGGCAGGGAGGTTAACCAGGCACATGCCCGGTTTGCTACCCTCCGCTGAGGGAATGGGAAGGGGGGCATAAAGATGAGAGATAGTAAAGAGAAGAGAAAGAGAGAAAAGAGAAAGAGAGAAAAAAAGAGGATTGTCAGTCAATCGGCTGGCGCGTATGCAGCGGTGGCACTACACAAAAGTTAAAGGTGGCCACATAGGCCTGTAGTCCTCAAAAAGCTCAAGACAGCTTTGACTGCTTTTTGAGCCGACGAAAGGCGATGACGGTGTTCCAGTAGCATCTGCACAGAGAGTGGCCGATCGTCCCATTCGGCATACAAAATCCTAAAAATAACTATTTATATGCCTTCGCCATACAAGTTCGCTGAGAGGAACACGAACCGGTTGTCCTGCGTGAATTATAGACGCAGCACCTCATCATGGCTCTTTATGTGGAGAAGCCAAACTTGCAAGCTAAAAAGACTGGTGGATTGGGTTAGCTGGCGCTGCGTGACTACACTGCAAATCTGGCCGCTAAAGGTGATGTCGGCTTTTATTTAAATGTTCCGAGTCAAATTACCCCAATATAACACGAGCTGTAGAATCTAAAACCAAAGCACAGTCGCGTCCACAATTCTGTATAGGGTGCGAGCAGCCGCCCTTACCTATAGATGGATGGATGGATTGGATTGATATGGCTGCACCTTTTAGATCGGGCGGTGGGTACCGCCACCAAGCCGTAGTACTTAGTAAACCAAAAACTAGATTTTTTTGCCTACCCTTACCCTGCGGGGTGACATCTTGTGGCAGTTGTGGACTCCGACGTGGTTGTACCCAGGAGCATACACATGCTTTGCGCGAGTGACAGCGTTGACAGGCGTGCTTGTTCAACCGAAGATGCACACACATCGTCACGCATTTCGATTGCCTGGCCACCTTGCCGCGCATTGTGTCCGTTGCGATTGAACGCCCCTGTTCAACAACGCCCATGCGCTGACCATAACTTCTGACCAGCTCATGAGAGAAATTATTGAAGCGGCAGAAATTAAGCATAGACATGCTGTAAGTTGCCCTTTTATTTGTCTATCGGAAAACGATATGTCATTTTTTGTCACGTCAGCCACCAGTTTGATTTGTTGGGCCGATTGCATTGTGTGCCTCTTATTCTCCCCCCTCTTTCTCTTCTTCCTTCATGCAGTGTCGTGTGTATTTATACGCGATCACGTCCAATAAACTGAGTTGTTAGCTAGCGCAGTGTCCCGTCTTGATCTGTCACCGTCCGTGTGCGGCTTTGCGCTACGTTTCTGAATTATAGGCTGTAGATTTCCCAATATGAAGTGCATCATGACCAACCACAGCTTAAGGTCATTTATTTTTCTGCTTAAATTATTGTACACTTGTCACTGCGCTATACTTAGCTGTCTTGGTCGCCGAGAGCAACGTATCCCTTTTACTGCTTCAAGGTGTGTGTGCAGTGCGAAGCATTCTGCGTGTGCGTGACGGACGGTCGCAGATACTCGTCACAAATTTTAACTTCGAGCACCGACATCTTTTCCGCGGCACCACCGTGGCCTTCGGAGACCGTGTAGCGGATGTCACCGAGTGCTTCGCATCCGAGGAAATGGTTGATGGAGATAAGTTTCTGGACCACATCGACGTCAGTTCGAAGCTTTCGGACGAGAAGAAGGCCGCACTGCATACCCTGCTGAAGGAATTTAAATCTTGCTTCGCCTCTTCATCTAGAGTCGGTCAAACACCCCTCATAAAGCACCGAATTATTACCGACGATGATGTTCGCCCAATCCGCCAGCAACCTTACCGTGTTTCGGCTAAAGAACGCGAGACTATACAGACGCAGGTAAAGGAGATGCTTGACGACGGGGTGATACAACCGACGAGCAGTTCTGCGGAAGGTTTCCTTGAGTGAGACAAGATTGGTGACAAGATTGGTGGAGCTGCTGGGTACGACAACTGACGACGCACCCCATGCACAAGAGCCCGCCCAGGAGCCGGAACACAAGCCCTGTGCCCGTGGACACGCCAGTTCACAGAACAAGCCGCCGCCAACGAGGCCTACCACCAGAGACACCGGCACAGCTTATCCATAGAGCGACTATGACTTCGCCTCAAGGCGTCATGGAAACTCCTACGTCGTCGGCACCAATTTATTGCACTGTCCAGAACCCGCTGATGCCTAGTCCCTTTCACGGAGAGCTGTTTGAGGATGTGGACGACTGGCTGAGCGAGTTCGAACACGTCGCAGCGATCAACTACTGGGACGAAGCCGCCAAACTCCGCAACGTCTACGCGTGTTTGAAAGACGGCGCCCGAACGTGGTTCATGAACAGAAGTGATGTCTTGACATCCTGGCGCGAGTTCCAGCATCGCCTCTTGGAGACCTACCGGAGCCCCGACCGCCGCGATCGTGCTGAACGTGCATTGCATTCACGCATCCAGATGCCTAATGAGACCGTCACCATGTACGTGGAGGACATGACGCAGCTTTTCAGGCGAGCGGATCCGGCAATGCCAGAAGAAAAAAAGCTACGCTATCTGATGCGAGGCGTGAAGGAGCAGCTTTTTGCTGGTCTGGTGCGGAGCCCTCCGAAGAGTGTAGCAGAATTCCTGACCGAAGCCACTACGATGGAGAGGGTACTTCATCAGCGGTCAGCCCTACTCGACCGGCAAGTGAATTCTGCATCACCTACTGAATTTTCCGCCAGCTTCGGGAGCAACAGCATTGAGTGGATTCGCGAAATCGTCCGCTCCGTCGTCCGCGAGGAAATCGCGAAACTACACGGGGCGAGACAGCCGGAGGTAAGCAGCATCACCAATATTATTCGGGACGAGGTCCAGCAGGTGCTTCACAGCCGTCGCCCTCAACCAACGGTTACAAATCTAGAACCACCTCCTGCGTCCACTGATGTTGGGAACCGCACATATGCCGAAGCTCTGCGCACTTCCATGCCGGTCTCAAGCCCTGCAGTCCCAATCCAGACGATTGCCGCCAGTTTCAATTCAATCTGCGCATGCTGGTTTGGACATCGACGGTCGCCGTGCCCCTCCGCGGAAGTCCGATATTTGGCGTACGTCGGATAGAAGACCCCTCTGCTTCCATTGCGGTGAAGCCGGTCACATCTACCGGGAATGTCCATACCGACAACTTGGACTGCGCGGTTTCTCTATTCATTCGCCTCGTCCCCTAGTTGGTCAGAGGCCAAGAGAAATTGAGGACTACCTCGCGCAGCAACGTCTGCCTTTCTCACGGCGTCAATCGCGGTCTCCATCTCCACGACGACCCGCAGCTATTGGACCACGTCTCAGTACGATGGCACGGGGACGTTCCCCAAGCCCTCGTCGGGAAAACTGAAGGCAGCGACCTTCGGGGGCGAGGTCGCTGGGACTAAAAGTGCGGAAGACCTCCTATCGACGCTTCCACAAAACGCTGCAGACATTGAATTGACGTCTGAGTGCAGTGCGAGAGAAATGCCGGATTGTGCGTCTGAACCCAGTGGCCGAGTCTCACTCGACATTCCCGTGCTGATAGACGGTCTTCAGGTCAGCGCATTGGTGGACACAGGTGCAGATTATTCTATTATGAGCGGAAAATTGGCAACCAGTCTTAAGAAAGTGATGACACCTTGGAATGGGACGCGTATTCGCACTGCTGGAGGCCACGTTATTACTCCATTGGGTCGCTGTACCGCAAGAGTGGAAATACGCGAGTCAACGTTTGTGGTAACCTGCCTCGTACTACGCGACTGTTCTCGTCAGCTCATCCTTGGAATGGACTTCCTTCGAGAGAATGGCGCGATCATAAATCTCCGCGAGCGAATGGTGACTTTCTCGACGCAACTTGCAACCGATCGAGGCGCTGATAGCTGTCGTAGACCTGCGCTGCGTGTTGCCGACGAAAGCGTGACGTTGCCTCCCCGAGCGACTGCTTTCGTAGAAGTCACCTGTGAAGACCTCCAAGACGGTGACGTGGTCGCCGAGAGCAACGTATCCCTTTTACTGCTTCAAGGTGTGTGTGCAGTGCGAAGCATTCTGCGTGTGCGTGACGGACGGTCGCAGATACTCGTCACAAATTTTAACTTCGAGCACCGACATCTTTTCCGCGGCACCACCGTGGCCTTCGGAGACCGTGTAGCGGATGTCACCGAGTGCTTCGCATCCGAGGAAATGGTTGATGGAGATAAGTTTCTGGACCACATCGACGTCAGTTCGAAGCTTTCGGACGAGAAGAAGGCCGCACTGCATACCCTGCTGAAGGAATTTAAATCTTGCTTCGCCTCTTCATCTAGAGTCGGTCAAACACCCCTCATAAAGCACCGAATTATTACCGACGATGATGTTCGCCCAATCCGCCAGCAACCTTACCGTGTTTCGGCTAAAGAACGCGAGACTATACAGACGCAGGTAAAGGAGATGCTTGACGACGGGGTGATACAACCGACGAGCAGTTCTGCGGAAGGTTTCCTTGAGTGAGACAAGATTGGTGACAATATTTACTTATTATTTTTATTCTTAAATTGGCAGCAGCAAGCACAGGACCGAGTTGACTGGCGGAACATGGGAGAGGCCTTTGTCCTGCAGTAGACGTAGTCGGGATGATGATGATGATGATGATGATGATGATGATGATGATGATGATAATGGCTTTTATTCTTGCACACTTCGTGGTTGGGACATGTATCGTATATTGCGTCTTTGTACTCAGTTTGCTCACGAGGTAGTAATTTGGCCTCAGGAGCAGATCAATGCTACATTGAGACGACAAACCGCTGGGAAGGTTTGGTGATCTCCAAATCTATCGGCCCGTTTGCATCGATGCTGACTAAACAGTTTAACTTACAATAATGGTCACTTCTTTTATATAGAAAGAACAAGGAAAAAAATCGATGTTGCACACAATGTATTGAATGAAACGTGTTTAGTAATGGGGTCTTTTACCTAACACTTGATGATGATGAAGATGATGATCATGATCATGATGATGAATTGACGCGATGCGGCGCATGCGCCATCTTGCAACGACGCACAGTTCACGCGTGGTGACGATGAAGACACCTGTGGCTTGGTAGCTCACCGCTACACCTCGGTCCAACGTTTTTAGATTCGCCTGAGACGCGTGTTAGCGACCGTTCTTTGCAACTCTTCGTGCGATCTCAATCTAGAGCGGATGTTGAGCCCAGGCGGTGCATTAGGTGACCTGTCCTCGAATCTCATTGATGAAGTATTGTTCTGATATGATTAAAATTAATCAAAGTAAGAAAACTGACAAAAACAATGAAACATAGGCTTGAAAATTGGTGATTCACAGCATACGGCCATGAGGCATTTAAAACACTAAACATATAATCCATCGCTTTCAGGGCGCAAAAGCGTAGCCTTTGAGTAGTCGAGGCCTGGGCGAAACTGATGCAGTACCTGGGCGCAAGTCAAGATTCCCCGCAGGGGCGTAGCCAGGGAAGTAGCCTGGGGGCCTCAATGCCCCACCCACAAGCCCAATATTTTAATATTTTGTGTGCGCACATATAAGCACACACCATCGGATTAGTCAAGAAGTACTGGATTGATGTTCAGGGGAGGGGGCGGGGTACCAGCACTTGCGGAAATTTTCAGTTTTGCATGTGTATTTGCCTCTGGACGCCTTTTAAATACGCATAAAATTTATGCAGCGCTTCTGACGCACATGCAAACACACGCACGAACATAAAGAGAACTAGGATGGCACTATATCTCCATTTCTCTAAAAGAAAAATTTCTGCTTACGCCGCTGAATTAGTCTACTTTCAACGCCTTACACATGCGCACGGAAAGGGGGGAGAGCACCTCCTAGTCACCTAAGACCGGGGGGAGGGGAAGCGCAAAGTCTGCACTTTTGGTGGAGAAGATGTTCCATTGAAGGTGCATTGACACATGTCGGAGAAAATGAACTAGGAGACTCACCAGTAAATACACGGCTGTGAGCGATCCGGCTTTAAGCGAGAATTCAGTAGAACTTCTTTTGGGCTTATAGATGGTTCATGATCATAGAGGTACTTTTACAGCGCAAACAGACGCACCACAAAAAAAGAGACGACACACGCAAGCATGGTGTGCATGTGCCGTCTCTTTCTTTGTTGTGTGTCTGTGTTTGCGCTGTAAAAGTACTTCTGTGTTTAAGCGGGAAGTCAGGCGGAAAGGGTTTACTGGGTGGCAGCGATTTAAAAAAATGGTTCCGAGTAACTACCGAAGGAGCACAAACTAAATAAGGAACGGAGTATTTTAGGACAATTCAAGGGGGCACTAAGAAACGTGGCAGTTTGGGCTAGTTGGTACGTCATGACGATTCTTAAAGCACAAGAACAGAACGATGACGTCTTCTTCTTGTCCATTTGTCGTCGTTCTGTTCTCGCGCTACAACAATCGTCAAGGGGGAACGTTTTGTTACTGTTTGAAGCGAAATGGGGTCGCCTTATAGGACGCGTAGTTATCAAGCGAGGTTCAGTAAAAAAGAACAATGCACATGCTGCGAGAAAAATAAGAAAACGACGGCGCATGTTCGGATTGAATGTAGAGATATCCACCCAGGTGTACGTTTGGGAACCAGCCTATATGAAGCCTTGCGTTTATGGACAACAGAAGCTGAAACGCCCGCTATAGAAGGCGCTTATAAAGTATTGATGGCAGAAAAGTAGAGTACAGAAATAAATAGCGTGAAAAAGAGGGAAATTCCTTAAGGAGCAAAGAACTGGACAGCTAATTTACTTTTCTCTTTATCAATAAAGGTTCATTTATTCAAAGTAGAGAAGGAATTAGGCTAACTTAAGTAAAAAGGTTTTTTTTGTTGTTGTTGTTGAACCTGGTGGCACACGTAGCCGCTCACTTAGAATGAGTGCGCTCACAGCATTCATCCATCCAGCGCACCTTGCGCGCGCCTATATGAGCTTAGACATCCACGGATGCTCGGAGCACATTTCGCGATGGTGCTGTGTAAGGCACGCGTGACACAGTGCAGTATTGCTGCAGCACAATATTTGACGGAATAAAACCAAGGTTCTGCAAAACTCGCCTCTCGAAGTGACGTTCGTTTTCCTGTACGTCGCCTTCCTTGGCACAGCTGGCGCGTCACTCGCCGGGAACGAGCTCGTCGGTGGCGTGTCGGACGGAACACTTTGAGCCATTCTCTTCAACCTAAAGCGCTTCGATGGCGTTTAAATGTCCGATGGTTGGTTGGTTGGTTCCTCAACACCTTGGCGAGATGGCGGTAGCCAGTCGACTAATGATGCTGATGCTGATGACCTCTGATGGATGGCGCTTACCCACAAAGGGGGATGGGCCAAGAACCGGGCGGCAGGATACTTAAATGAAACTAAACTGAAAATGAAGCTAATCTATAAAAGAAGCTTAAAATAATACTACCAAAAAAACAAAAATGTGTGCTGAGCAAGCGGTCAAACCATCTTTTGTTTTTGAAAGACATAACTACGAATTATAAACTAAAGATCTGAAAAGGTAGTGGTTCACTAGCATGGTAATCTTTTAGTTGCATTGATGTAATCAAACACAGCGGAGCATACATCCCTGTGGCAGTAACCAAATGAAGTTCCGCCAAATGATAAAATTACTGGTAAATTTACTTGTATTCCTAGCTTTTAGTCGACTAGTCAAGAGTGCCTCGTGCCAGCACGATCAGAAAGGTTCACGCGTTTCACGTGAACGTGCTCATCGTCGTCTTTATTCACAGCTTCGGAAAACGCTGCCCGTGCTGGCAACACTGCTCAAATAAACAAAGATGGCTGCCACATGCAGGGTTACAGCGGCACTTTTGCTTAGTGGTGTGCTGAGGATCTAGATTGTTACGTTTAATCGTGGCGTTACATTGAAGGCAAAAAAAATAATAAATGCCTGCCATTGATCGCTTCGTTAGTCGGTTTCAAGGAATCAAGCGATGAAATAGCGCTGGGAGTACAACCGCACGTCGAGCCTGTTATGACATTTGCATCAGCTTTCTTCTTACAGCGGAGCTGTGTGTACTTATGGCATGCCATTTGTTCGAGAGTGAAAACACGTGTGCTACAGCAATCGGACAAATTTTACTACTCATCGCTTGTCCAATAAAGACGAAGGAAACTTAGGGGTGGCAAACACTGCTTTTTTTAACAAGTGCAGTTCAAAATGGTTACAGGGCGAACTTTCCTGAAAAGAGAGAGAGAGAATTTTTTACAGAAAGGTAGAGAGGTTGGCCTGAGCTTTAGTTTGCTCTGGCTTGCTACTCTACACTGGGGAAGGGTGACTGGGGAGTGAAAGAGTAATGAGTGACGATGGTAAGGTAGAGAGATGATATGTTCTTATTAGGCTGGGTAACTCTACAGACGTGCGTCCAGTCCAGTGGCTTCTAAGAAAGCGATGACGGCTCGTATAACCACATGTGTGCTGCTGGCGTCAGGCCAAGGACCTAACACAACCTCATCGGTTAATGGTCGACTAATATATCGGCCAATCGAAGATATCAGTTGCTGGCGTTCGCTTGCATATGCTGGACAGTCGCAAATTATATGTTCGAGCGTTTCTGGCAACCGACAGTGACCACAATTGGGACCTGTGTCATTACAGCCAATCAAGAAGGTGTAACGTCTAGTGTAAGCCACACCGAGGCGAATGCGGTGGATACTGCATGAGATGCTTCGCTTTAACTTGTGAGGCATACGGAACTTCATTTCCGGGTCCCATTTGTGCAGCCGCTTGTGCAGGTGTTCTGGTTTCTGCCAGTGCTCTAAGATGGAGTTGTGCATTACGCGTCGAAGTAGGATGTTAGTAGGGAGTTTTAGTGCTGGGTACGCATTCTCTTGGGGCCTTGCGGGCTTGGGAGCGCGCGGCATTGCGTGCCCAACCCATACCCAACCGGAATGCCTTTTAGTTGGCGCCACGGTGGCACGCACGCAAACGCAAGCCGCACGAAGTTCACACGCGCTCGCAGAGCCATAGCGTCTTGTCGCGTAAGTATTATTTAGGTCTTTTTATGATTTAAAATGTTAAATATAAACATACATAGTGATCAGGACACTTTTTTTTATTGTGTACAGTAATCTTTTTATTGTGTACGCAAAAAAAGCGAAATACAAGGTTACTGTAACGACAGTGTCGACATCTTGTGACACTTCGTGCAACCGCAGTCATGAGCATGTTAGCTTACGCGTAATGTTTTTGAGGTGAAAATGAATAAAAAGGTTACTCATTTGTAGTATTGTCGCTGCGCAGTTTTTGCACCAGATGTACAATGCACAATGTTTCTGCAATAACAAAGTTGTGGTTGTCTGTTTCACTATGGCCGCACTAGATGGCGCCACCTATTCATCAGGTCGGGGGCTGGCATATGTTTTTTAGTTTCCATGTTCCAGGCCATTCTAGCTTTGGAAATCTGGCTGAAACCATGTAATCGCTATAAGTTCTCGCACTTTGACTTATTTTAACTTGACGGCTAGAGTATCCGCAGTGCGGATACCGTGAGTTCTTGCGAAGGTGGACCGCGCGGACGCATGGCCCCAGCGATCCTGCGACGCATCTGTTTGGGGTTTCGCGCATGCGCAATACCGCCGCCCCAACGTCCTGCGTACGCAAGCCGCTTGGGTACCCAGCACTAAAACTGCGATGCACACTTCAGGGGCACTATTTAAAGCTCTCTTAGCTTCAGCGTCCACCTGTTCATTGCCCATTATGCCACAATGAGCAAATATCCATTGAAATGTTACACAATGTCCATTTTTGTAGCAATGCCAAGAAGCTTTGCTATTTCAATCGATAAAGTATGATATGGACCTTGTCTCATGAAGCCATCGATGGTTTGAAGAGCAGCTTTGGCATCGCACAGTATCGTCCATTTACGAGCGGGTTCTGTCGACATGAAACGTATTGCCTCCCGTATAGCAACAAGAAATATGCATCACCCTATGCTTGAGCACTAGGGGGGGGGGGGGGGGCTAAGTCTGCCCTATACGTTTTCACACTTATGGTCACGCAGGTCTTTGAAGATAATGGTGGCCAAAGGCTCCTGGCGTTTTAATAACCGCTTATTTGCTACCTCTACTTTAGGGAAAGCCATGCATCAAATGCAAGCCATTGAAACTAGTACGTCATTGCTGCACGACATTTTTTTTTATTTATTGTCCTTTGGAGACGGCTAATATGAAATGGGGGAGAAGTGATTCTTAAAAAGAGAAAAGAAGAGAAAAGTGAGCCCCGTTATTGTCTGCTTCAGTGAGCGACACCGCCACAGTAGCTCACGAGGGATGGGGGTGAGGAGGGATAAAAAGGATAGGAGTAAAGATGTAGGAAAGCCGAAGAAGGAGAAGAGAGGAAGAGACGTGAGGTGGTAAGCCAGAGCGAGAGACGACAAAATTAGGGGATATAAGAGATAGGAAAGATGGGAGCACGGTCACTGGAGTCCGAGGACGGGGCGCACCTGCGAGAGCTCCTTTCGGCGTCGGTGGATGGCGTAGAGCAAGTCCAGTAAGCCAGAGCTGCACTGTCGTCGGAGGTGGAAGGTTGTCGGCGGCAGGAGGTGACGTAGGGCGAGCCCAGTCGGCCAGAGCCACGCTGACGCCGGAGGTCGCGAGCGCGCGACCGGTCAGCCCGAAATCCAGCAAGCGATATATGAAATGGGGCTGCAGTAATACTATACTATCTCCCCACTCCCCACTAAGAGCCTGTACATAAGCTACTCGCACAGCCGCATTGCACGTGGCGGGACACCTGCCGCACGCAAGGCGAAAGAGCGGGCGACGATCTTTCGCCTTGCGTGCGGCAGGTGTCCCGCCACGTGCGGTGTGGTAGACCCACGCCGAGGGAGGCGCTGCGGAGCCCCGCCGCGGTGGTCTAATGGCTAAGGTACTCGGCTGCTGACCCGCAGGTCGCGGGTTCCAATCCCGGCTGCGGCGGCTGCATTTCCGATGGAGGCGGAAATGTCGTAGGCCCGTGTGCTCAGATTTGGGTGCACGTTAAAGAACCCCAGGTGGTCAAAATTTCCGGAGCCCTCCACTACGGCGTCTCTCATAATCATATGGTGGTTTTGGGACGGTAAACCCCACAAATCAATCAATCAATGAGGCGCTGTGGAGCGTGGCGCTGTCAGTCAATGTGGGGAGAAAACTGGTTACTCGAGTCTTCGCCCCTCCGCTGTCCCATTCAACCTGCTTGAAAACGCGTTGCTTTGCTCGCACGCCTCACGCGTTCTGCACGTGTTTTTGAGAGTCTCGCGTCGCGCGCGGTTATGATAACTGGTTACTCGAGTCTTCGCCCCTCCGCTGTCCCATTCAACCTGCTTGAAAACGCGTTGCTTTGCTCGCACGCTGCACGCGTTCTGCACGTGTTTTTGAGAGTCTCGCGTCGCGCGCGGTTATGATAACTGGTTACTCGAGTCTTCGCCCCTCCGCTGTCCCATTCAACCTGCTTGAAAACGCATTGCTTTGCTCGCACGCTGCACGCGTTCTGCACGTGTTTTTGAGAGTCTGGCGTCGCGCGCGGTTATGATAACTGGTTACTCGAGTCTTCGCCCCTCCGCTGTCCCATTCAACCTGCTTGAAAACGCGTTGCTTTGCTCGCACGCTGCACGCGTTCTGCACGTGTTTTTGAGAGTCTCGCGTCGCGCGCGGTTATGATAACTGGTTACTCGAGTCTTCGCCCCTCCGCTGTCCCATTCAACCTGCTTGAAAACGCGTTGCTTTGCTCGCACGCCTCACGCGTTCTGCACGTGTTTTAGATGCGGAGCATCTAATACTCGAGGCTTGTAGTGCGGCACCGTCCGCAAGCTTGCTCCTCCTTCTTCCACCATCTGTGCATCCCTTCCTCCTCTACACACCGCGCGCGCTTCACTCCTCCACCATCTGTGCACCCTTCCTCCTCTACACACCGCGTGCGCTTCTCCTCTTCACGAACATTTGCTAGCTGTATAATGTAGCGCGCATGCGCCGTCACGCTTCGAGAACATCGGCAGCTGACGCGCGCGCATGCGCCGTCGCGCTTCGAGAACATCGGCAGCTGACGCGCGCGCATGCGCCGTTGCGCTTCTCCCCCTTCTCGAACATTCGACAGCTGACAGTGCATGCGCCGTCGCGCTGTATATATACTCAAGGTCGGTGCTCGCTCGCTCAGTTGCCGCTCGTCGGTTGGTTTGTACGGCGCGTCGACGTCCGAGGTCGCAATGATCGACGTCCCTTCGACCAGCGCCGGCCAAAGTGTTGGCGGAACCGCAACCAAGTCGTCGTCCGAAGACAAGGCAGCGCGGAGAAGAGCTCGCGACGCCGAACGTAAACGTCGGCGTCGAGCGGAAGATTCTCAACTTAGAGAACGTGAAGCCGCTGAGAGACGTCAGCGTCGAGCAGAAGCACCGGATTCGGCTGCTTTGAAACGTAAGCGTCGACAAGAGGACCCGGACTTTCGAAAACGGGAAGCCGAGTGCAAGCGTCGGCGACGAGAGGCCGATCCCGATGCTGCCCGCGAGCGCAAGCGCGCCGAGGTAGCGGCGTGGCGCGCCAAGCAGTATGCCACGCCCAACGCTCGCTTCAAGCGCGACTTCCTCGACCGAAGCTTCGGCCACACCTGCAAGGTGTGTGATCGTCTTTGGTTCGATAACAACTTAACTCGGATCGGCAACATTCAGAACAACTCCAAAGCGTTGTCGGTTCTTTGCGATACGTTTGGAAAGGGCACCGACTATGCCGACTACGTCGTGTGTGCTACGTGCAAGCAGTCGTTGATTGCCGGTCGAGTTCCCTCGGCTAGCGTGAGTTACGGCTACCGCTACCCGCCCCGACCCGAACATCTACCCGAGTTGAACGCGGTTGAAGAACGACTCATCGCTCCTCGACTCCCGTTCATGGGTATACGACGCTTGACTCACGGCAACGGACAGTACGGAATCAAGGGCCAGATCGTGAACGTTCCCATCCAAGTTCCCACTGTCGTTAGGTAATTGCCAATTATATGCTCCGCATCCTCCTCAGTGTTCCCCCGAGGGAAGCTGCGGGCAATTTTTTTGAGAGTCTCGCGTCGCGCGCGGTTAGGATAATTGGTTAGTCGAGTCTTCGCCCCTCCGCTGTCCCATTCAACCTGCTTGAAAACGCGTTGCTTTGCTCGCACGCTGCACGCGTTCTGCACGTGTTTTTGAGAGTCTCGCGTCGCGCGCGGTTATGATAACTGGTTACTCGAGTCTTCGCCCCTCCGCTGTCCCATTCAACCTGCTTGAAAACGCGTTTCTTTGCTCGCACGCTGCACGCGTTCTGCACGTGTTTTTGAGAGTCTCGCGTCGCGCGCGGTTATGATAACTGGTTACTCGAGTCTTCGCCCCTCCGCTGTCCCATTCAACCTGCTTGAAAACGCGTTGCTTTGCTCGCACGCCTCACGCGTTCTGCACGTGTTTTTGAGAGTATCGCGTCGCGCGCGGTTATGATAACTGGTTACTCGAGTCTTCGCCCCTCCGCTGTCCCATTCAACCTGCTTGAAAACGCGTTGCTTTGCTCGCACGCCTCACGCGTTCTGCACGTGTTTTTGAGAGTATCGCGTCGCGCGCGGTTATAACTGGTTACTCGAGTCTTCGCCCCTCCGCTGTCCCATTCAACCTGCTTGAAAACGCGTTACTTTGCTCGCACGCCTCACGCGTTCTGCACGTGTTTTTGAGAGTCTCGCGTCGCGCGCGGTCATGATAACTGGTTACTCGAGTCTTCGCCCCTCCGCTGTCCCATTCAACCTGCTTGAAAACGCGTTGCTTTGCTCGCACGCTGCACGCGTTCTGCACGTGTTTTTGAGAGTCTCGCGTCGCGCGCGGTTATGATAACTGGTTACTCGAGCCTTCGCCCCTCCGCTGTCCCATTCAACCTGCTTGAAAACACGTTGCTTTGCTCTTACGCTGCACGCGTTCTGCACGTGTTTTTGAGAGTCTCGCGTCGCGCGCGGTTATGATAACTGGTTACTCGAGTCTTCGCCCCTCCGCTGTCCCATTCAACCTACTTGAAAACGCGTTGCTTTGCTCGCACGCCTCACGCGTTCTGCACGTGTTTTTGAGAGTATCGCGTCGCGCGCGGTTATGATAACTGGTTACTCGAGTCTTCGCCCCTCCGCTGTCCCATTCAACCTGCTTGAAAACGCGTTGCTTTGCTCGCACGCTGCACGCGTTCTGCACGCGTTTTTGAGAGTCTCGCGTCACGCGCGGTTATGATGTATGCGCTCTATCCGCATTTAATAGGATGCCGCAATTGAGGATTTTTTTTTCGTGGCAGCAATTTGGTAAAAGGGCAGCGAAGCAAGTTGTAGCAGACGACGCCGTCCTCGTCAGAGCGAAGTGCGTTTCGCAAGTGAAAGACGACGCTGTTTACGACGTTAGAGGTGAATAAAACTTTCTGTACGTTCATAACTATATACCTGTTTTATTTGGTTTACTCTGTGTACTATGCACTATGTTTGTTCCTGGATGCATGGGCAAGGCCGCTTCTCGTGCTTTAGGTTAAGCGGTTCTTGCGCTGTGACTGCTATTAGTTGGGATACCTTAATTTACTAGCACCCACCCAAGTTATCGTGTGGTGTATACACAACACTTCAAAAACAAATGGTCTATTTGGGGCTTCTTTCTGACCCACAACAAAAATTGAAATCTATCTCGCGTGTCTTTCCTTGCATTATCACCGTTCTCATCGCGGGTACCTTGAGTTCACGAACAGCGTGCGTACCATCATGATGAGCGCCCAGCTTTCAGAGAAACTTTTTTGTGTGTGTCTAATCTGCAGGGGAAGAGCGCATTGATATAAAGACATTTTATCTTGGTCACGTATCAAAAATGCACCGTGTTGTTCGGGCTACCCCTGCACACTCAGTAACAACTAGTTCACTGTATCTGCCAACGGACGAGCAACGACGGCTAATGCATTTTTTTTTCTTTTTTTGTCCAAGCTTTTGGCAACCACACACTTCCGTCGGCGCTGCGTAGATTTAAAAATATATAACAACACATTACCAATACCACATGTGCACACAGCTTCAACTACTACGTCCCCAACAATATCGAATAATAGTAGCAGCATAAAATATTTCTTCGCTATTTTTTAACAGTGCTCTAAAGACGGGCGTTGAAAATTTATACTTTTAGGATGGGGACGTGCATCTCCCAGTAACTCGATAAATTAGAGGAACCGTGACGCAGGAATTAACACCCGTAATTTTGAATGCATTGTACGCGTGCTAATTTTTATGAAAAAAATGTTTACATACTTTTTTCGGCGCACCGCTTTAATCTATTTCTGTCGTCTGCTTGTTTCGCACCATCGGTTTAGGAATCGGTAGAATTTCACTGGTGTAGTCGACCTCTTCGTGTTTGCATGGTTATTGTGACAGTTGACGACGTTGCGATGTCACCCCCTTTTCTGTTGGGGTGACATCGCGGAACGAGGGACGTTTCACGTGCAGCGCGTGCTTCGCAAATGCGTGGAAGCCAAAGGGAGCGGAAGGGTCGGAAGACTTTACTGTTGTGCGCTTTTTCTGGCAGGGGAAAGGCAAGCGCTGGCGTCGCCGGGCAAACTTGAGAGGCTCTTGTGGAAAGCCTGCTCACGTCTATGTACATCGCCACCGAGGAGGCCGCCGTATATTTTTATTAATCAGCCGCCGTCATCATTTAACCATCGGTAGTCTACATTATGGTATCCACAAGTCATTTTCACACAGAAGCTCGTGGAAACGTTGCAACTTGCAAGTGCACCTCTGTGAAGTACGTATACGTTAAACGGATTTGTACACACTGTACCGAAGCATAGTGGCGCCAGCTCTGTGCCAGCGTGAAAGAAGACGTTGACGTCCGTGTGTGGCTCGTGCTTGCCGGGTTCCTGCCTGTACCAGCTTGTTGCGGCTAACGTTTCTGGAATAATAACCTGTGTTTTTACGCAACCTTGCTCGTTGCATTTGGTGGAAACGTGCTGGGTAACTTCCTGGAGCTCCGCAGCCGTAAGCTACCATCTCAGTCCACGATGACCGAGCGCGTCGATCCCCCACAAGGCTCTTCCACGCTGCCACCCGTCGTGACCCACCAGTATACAACGGCACTGAAGATCAAGATGTCGAGGACTGGCTGGCAGAGTACGAGCATGCCAGCGCGATTAACAAGTGGGATGACCCTGCGTGTACCAGGCGGGCCACCGCTTAATAAATCGGGATGATCCCACCTCACCTGGCCACCTTGAGAGAGGGTGCGCGCGCGGCGCGGTAGCCATCAATAAACAGTCCCTTGCTAGCTAGCGTCTCGTGTGGTTGTGTCTTTGCTGAGCGCGTGAACCAGAACATGGTGTCAGAAGTGTAACAGTCGAACCCTGCGCTGAAGATGGACTGCCTACCACCACCCGAGCCACTTGTACTGACAAATGCTCCGGCCGACAACTGGAAAAAGTTCCGCCAACGAATCGAACTCTACTTCAAAGCTACTGAGACCAACAAGAAACGGACGCCAGCACAGAAGGCTGCCATCTTTCTACACGTCGCGGGCCCAGAGGCAATTGAAGTGTTTAACACCCTACCTCTATCAGCAGAACAACGAGAAGACTATGACTCGATCGTCAAAGCCTTCGAAGACTACTGCACGCCTCGGTGCAACGAGACATTCGAGAGGTACGTTTTGCGCAGTCGGCAACAACAGGATGGTGAACCTTTCGAACAGTTTTTGCGCGATATTCAGTTGAAAGCACAGACTTGTAATTTTGGCGAACTTAGGGACTCGATGGTGAGGGACCAGATAGTGTGCGGTATCGTCGACAAGAAGCTACGTGCACGCCTGCTTCAGGAGAAGGACTTAACCCTAGAATCAGCTGTAGAAATCTGCAAAGCCGCGGAACTGGCAGCAACGCAGAACCGTGCTCTTGAAAGCGAAGCAAAGGTGCAGAGAGTCGAAAAAATTGCAAACGCTGCCGGACAGTCTCGAACGAGCGGACAACGTCGACGCTGTGGCTACTGTGGCAAGATTCACGGACCAAGACGCTGCCCAGCGTTTGGAAAAACGTGCACGCTGTGCAACAAAAGAAACCATTTTGCAGCTTGCTGCAGGAGTAGACGCGGCGTTCATGAGTTAGGCGTCGCTGCAACAGAAGATGCACTGGAGGAGTCCTCGGACGCTACCGATGAAGACATTCAAGTTCTCACGGTGCAAATCAGAAACGTGTCCAAAAATCAGGATTGGACGGTGGCAGGGGACCTTGCCGGGCACCCGACAGAACTGAAAGTGGATACAGGAGCGCAAGCGAACATATTGCCGTACTCGTACTTTCGCAGGATGCGTTTGCCGACCATGGTGCGGCCATCGACCACAGTACTTACTAACTACGAAGGAAGCAAAATACATCATTTGGGCGTTATCAGTCTGCCACTACGTCTAGGAGAGCAGCAAGAGAATATCAGTTTTTTTTTGTGGTCAAGAGAGGCAAGCAAGTCCTACTCGGATTGAATGCAGCAGAGCGCTTCGGGCTGATTTCCCGCGTTCACGATGTGTCTTCAAGAAGTGACGTTAGCACCGACTGGGTCACCGAGTTCCCGGAGTTATTCCACGGGCTGGGCTGCATCAGTAGACCATACTCGCTGGCAATGAAGGATGATGCGCGCCCCACGATCATGCCGCCGAGGAAAGTGCCACACGCACTGCGAGCGCCACTTAAGCAGGAGTTGGCCCGGATGGTCTCGCAGGGCATCATATGCAAAATGGAAGAGCCGTCGGACTGGGTGAGTCCACTTGTTCTTATTATGAAGAAGAATGGCCGCATGCGAATATGCCTGGACCCGCGGTACATTAATCGAAGCCTTAAACGCGAGCATTATCACCTACCCTCACGTGAAGAAATAGAAGCAGAGCTGGCAGGAGCGGTGATGTTCACCAAGCTTGATGCCAATAGCGGGTTTCACCAGATCCCCTTAGACGAAGACACTTCAAAGATCTGCACCTTTAGCACGCCGTTCGGAAGATACCGATTTTTGCGCCTGCCATTTGGTATCGCGTCCGCCCCCGAAGTATTTCAAAAGGCAATGACGGAAGTGTTTGAAAACCTGCCGGGCACACGCGTATATGTCGATGATATTTTAATTTGGGGTGCATCAAAAGAGCAGCATGATCAACGCCTGCGTGCAGCACTGATGGCAGCATCTGCTAGTGGCGGACACGCTGTCCCGAATTCCAGGAACCCAACCGAGTGACGGAGAAAGCGAACAAGACGTATGCATCCATGCGACTCGCGTGCTAGCCAGCATCGTAAGTGAGAACACGAAGACTGAACTGACCTCTGCAATCCTGGCGGACCCATACCTCAAGCAAGTGGTGGAGGCACTCCAGGAAGGACGACCATTCTCAGGCGAATTAGCTCCATGTTTGTCAGAACTGTCATATGTTGATGGAGTGCTTTTGCGGGGCAGCAGGGTGGTCATCCCAAAGAGTCTGAGGCGATCCATGCTGCAACGTCTTCATGAAGGCCATTTGGGAATGAGCAAGTGCAAAGCCAGAGCACGCCTTCTGATGTACTGGCCTGGGATGAATGCTGACATCAAGTCACTCATTAGCAAGTGTGTCACATGTCAGCACTTTGCCTACCGGCAACCTTCAGAGCCACTGTTATCGAGGGAAATCTCAACGCGGCCGTGGCAGCGAATTGGTGTCGACCTATTTGACCATGGGGGCAAGCGTTACCTGGTTGCGTACTGTGCCTACTCCAACTACCCAGAAGTGGAACAGTTGCCTCAGTCAACAAGTCAGGTCGTAGTGGACACACTAGGTACCATGTTTGCTCGCCACGGTATACCCATTGAAGTCTGTACCGATGGAGGACCACAGTTCACATCGCGAGAGTTTAGACAGTTTGCAGTAAAATACGATTTTACTCATACCATATCCAGTCCACACTTCCCCAGGGCCAATGGTTTAGCTGAGAAAGGGGTACAGGTCGTAAAGCGCCTCTTGAAGAAAAGTGAGTATGCTGGCGAGGAGTTTTGGGTTGCACTGCTCAATTATCGAATCTCGCCCCTGATAGACGGACGCACACCAAGTCAGCTCCTTATGGGACGGATGCTTCGGGGACGACTTCCAGACTTCTCATCGGCTTCGACATCGTCAGTGCGGAAACATCCACAGGATCACTGCAAAGGCATACCTCTCACACCTCTCTCCGAAGGGGACGTCGTCAGAATAAGAAACGACAAAGGGTGGTTTCCGAAAGCCCGAGTAGAGAAACTTGCTGGCCCTAGATCTTACATAGTCTGTACAGATGAAGGCCGGCGTTATCGAAGGAATCGTCAGCATCTAAAAAGGACGCCCGAACACTTAGACCCACTGGATGACAAGGATGTCGCACCGATAATCCCGTCGCCTATACAGCATAGACAACATTCAACATCAGATACAGCGCCCGATTTGACAACAGCATCCGCATCACGAAAGGAACGACATCCGTCGCAACAGGCGCCTGCATCGGATGCTCTACTGAACCAGTCAGCTGCACGTGCACCACCCATTGCAAGTCAACCATCAAGGGACCCCGACGTGGTCCCGTCCCAGCATAAGGTCACTTGCCAGGCACAAGAAGCAGCCGACTCGAGTCTCAGAAGATCAACTAGGCCACGTAGAGCACCGACACGCTTTGCCGACTACATCACCTAAAGAAAAAGGAGGATGTACCAGGCGGGCCACCGCTTAATAAATCGGGATGATCCCACCTCACCTGGCCACCTTGAGAGAGGGTGCGCGCGCGGCGCGGTAGCCATCAATAAACAGTCCCTTGCTAGCTAGCGTCTCGTGTGGTTGTGTCTTTGCTGAGCGCGTGAACCAGAACACTGCGAAGCTGATTCACGTCATCTTCTACTTGACGGATTTGGCCAACCTATGGTTCACCAACCACCAAGCCGACATCCCCACCTGGTCGGTTCTCAAAGAGGCCGTCACCTCGTTTTTCAGTCGTCCAGCCGTGCGTAAGCTTCGCGCTGAACTGGGACTGCGGGGACGATTTCAGCGAAATGGTGAGAGCTTCACGAGCTACATTGAGGATGTGATCAGCCTCTGTAGGCGAGTTGATGCCAGGATGACGGAGGCTGACATAATAAAGAACATAATGAAAGGCATTGATGACGACGCTTTTCATATGCTTGTGGCCAAAGACCCACAGACCGTCACGGCCTTGATTCAGTTATGTCAAAGTTTCGATGAGCTGCCCAAGCAACGAGTTTCTACACGTCGCGCTAATACGCAGACAGCTGATATTTCGGCCTTGGAGTGCAAAAGCAGTGGCTCCGACTACAGCGTGTTAATGCCTCAAATTCAACAGTACATCCGGGAGGAAGTTGCTCGACAGCTCTCTCTTGTCGCCACCATCAACGAGACCCCCACAACACTGGACCACTCACTTCGCCGTGCTATTCAGACGCAAGTTGCCGAGGCTCTCCCTTCGCCCACATCCCCAATATCAGCGGCTGCACCGCTGACTTATGCAGAAGCCGTCCGCCGACCTTCTGCCCAACCGCCGCTCCCTTCATACAGTCCAGCCACCAACTACTACAGGTCACCAGTTTCAGTTTATCCGGTAAATCGGCCCATTCCACCACCTCGAGCACCTGTCAACTCTTGGCGTACTCCTGAAAACCGGCGCGTCTGCTACAACTGTGGTATTCCAGGACATGTCGCGCGCTACTGTCGTCGCCGTGGATTCTATTTTAATGATGTGCAGCATTCCGGCAACATACCTCGGCCATCAGAATCGCATGTGACACCTGATTCACATGACCCCCGCTCACGTCGACCAGACTTCAGCCGACGTCAATCTCCTTCACCCCGTCTTCGGTCTCCTTCCCCCATGCTTCGCCGTTCCAACCACGCCCAGAAGGAAAACTAACAGTCGCAGTTCCTGAGGCAAGAGCTGCGCCACCGACGAAATTTCCAAGGCCTCATCTATCGCCCCCTAACGAGATTGCCGTGTTTGTGGACGGTTTCGCCACAACTGCTCTTGTCGACACAGGTGCCGCTCTTTGTATAATCAGTGAAGTGTTATGCCGCAAACTGAACAAAGTGACGACTCCACTGGTTGAAATTTCTTTACGCACGGCGAGTTCGCAACACGTCCAACCTTCTGCCACATGCACTGCTCGTGTTGTGATTCAAGGAGTGCTTTACATCGTAGAATTTGTCGTCCTTCCGCATGCGTCTCATGAAATCATCCTGGGATGGAACTTTCCGCTAATCATGCGGCTGTCGACTGCGCTCGTGCTAAACTCGTTTTGTTTCCATTCAGCACGACATTCATAGATCTCCCTCGCTCACCCAAAAAGGTGATCGTCGCCGCTGACGTCGTCATTTCTGCTTTTTCGGTCACCGCGGTATCTCTTTTGTGCAACTCCGTTTCCGATTCAACTGCCCTATTTATGCCGTCACAAGAATGCGCTCGTCGCCGGAACCTTGTCGTCCCGTTTGCCGTCATAACACTTGCCGATGGCTCCAGTGCCGTGTATGTGTGCAATCCGTTCCCTTGTCCCGCTACCTTATTGCATGGCGAATGCATTGGGAGTTTTGACACTTATGATGACATCTTTCCTTTCGATGCCCGTTCTGATACGACACCGATGTCCGTGGATGCTGTCACAGCTGGCACCGCGCCCTCACTACCTGACGAAGACGTTCTGTTGCGCAGCGTAGACACCGGCCTTACGCAAGACCAGCGCAATCAGCTCATTCAACTACTTGACCGTTACCGCGCCTCCTTCGACCACGGACAACCTCCCTTGGGACGCACGTCAGTTGTCGCTCACCATATCGACACCGGTCATCATACTCCACTTCGTCAGCACCCCTACCGCGTCTCGCAGGCCGAGCGTGACGTCATCAGTCAACACGTCAACGAGATGCTGCAACGTGGTGTTATTCAGCACTCACACAGTCCTTGGGCTTCGCCAGTGGTCCTTGTGCGAAAAAAGGATGGCTCCATCAGGTTTTGCGTGGATTATCGTCGACTAAACAACATCACACGCAAGGATGTTTATCCTCTGCCACGCATTGATGACGTCTTGGATTGCCTTCAAGGTGCGGAGTTTTTCTCTTCACTGGATCTGCGCTCTGGATATTGGCAAGTACCAATGGCTGAACCAGACCGTCCAAAAACGGCGTTTGTGACCCCTGACGGCTTATATGAATTTAATGTAATGCCCTTCGGTCTTTGCAATGCGCCTGCGACTTTTGAAAGAATGATGGACAGTGTCCTCAGGGGACTTAAATGGCACATCTGTCTTTGCTATTTAGACGACATAGTTGTATTCTCGGCGAATTTCGAAACTCATCTTTCCCGTCTGGAACAAGTTCTCCAGTGCCTTACGGCTGCCGGGTTGCAACTTAACTACAAGAAATGTCGTTTTGGCGCCCGCAAACTCACAATTCTCGGCCACGTCGTTTCAAAAGAAGGAATATCGCCAGATCCTGCCAAACTGCGTGCCGTTGCCGAGTACCCCAAGCCTACTACCCTAAAGGAGCTTCGTAGTTTCATAGGCTTGTGTTCCTATTTTCGACGTTTCATTCGCAATTTTGCCTCTATAATTGCCCCTCTGACTCAGCTTCTCTCCCGTAGCACGGACCTCTCTGGCTGGAATTCCCACTGCGATGAGGCATTCACGGCGCTACGCCGGCTACTCATCTCTCCGCCAGTTCTCCGCCACTTCGATCCCAATGCACCCACTGAAATTCACACGGATGCAAGCGGTGTCGGCCTCGGTGCCACTCTCGCTCAACGCAAGGATGGCTGCGACGAGTACGTTGTCGCCTATGCCAGCCGTACACTAACGAAGGCAGAGTCCAACTATTCCGTCACGGAAAAGGAGTGCTTGGCTATCATTTGGGCTATAGGAAAATTTCGCACCTACCTTTACGGACGCCAGTTTGATGTTGTCACAGATCACCATGCCTTATGCTGGTTAGCGTCCATGATAGATCCTACTGGCCGCCTCGCTCGTTGGGCTTTACGCCTTCAGGAATACTATATCCGTGTTGTTTATCGCTCAGGACGCAGACATTCAGACGCCGATGCACTATCCCGTTCTCCACTGCCTCCTGACCTTGCCTGCTTATGAACTGCCATTTGCGATTCGTCATCGTTGAGCATCACTGACATGCCATCCGAACAGCGCAAGGATCCCTGGATGAATTCTTTGCTCGACGTCCTCCCTCACAGTTCGTCAGAAACGACTTCACGCTCCCTCTCTCGTCAAGCAAGACACTTTGCTGTCCGTGAAGGCTTGTTGTATCGCCGCAATTACGTGACGGATGGCCGTAGGTGGCTCCTTGTCATCCCTCGTCATTTGCGTTCGGACATCTGCGCTGCCTTTCACGATGACCCCCAGTGTGGCCACGCTGGAGTATTTAAGACTTACTCTCGCCTTCGTCTAAGATACTACTGGCGCGGCATGTATCGGCACGTTCGCCAGTACGTTCGGTCATGCACCACGTGTCAACGACGCAAGACGCCTTCTCAAGGCACTGCTGGCCCTTTGCAACCCTTAACCTGCCCAGCGAGACCATTCGACCGCGTCGGAATTGATATTTATGGTCCTCTACCCAACTCTCTTCGAGGCAACCGGTGGATTATCGTCGCCGTGGATCATTTAACACGCTACGCTGAAACATCTGCGCTGCCTGCTACCACTGTGAAAGACGTTGCGTCCTTTCTTCTTCACCATCTCATTTTGCGACACGGTGCACCTCGTGAATTACTCAGTGACCGTGGACGCGTGTTTCTCTCGAACGCCGTCGACGAGCTACTCAAGGCATGTCGCACTGTCCATAGGAAATCCTCGGCATACCATCCCCAAACCAATGGCATGACAGAACGCTTTAACCGTACCCTTGGAGATATGCTTGCCATGTACGCCTCTGACGACCACACTAATTGGGACCAAGTGCTCCCTTTTGTCACGTACGCGTACAACTCTGCGCCACAAACAACCACTGGCTTTTCTCCTTTCTTCCTTCTGTACGGACGTGAGCCATCATGCTCCATGGACACCATTCTCCCTTACAGGCCTGATGTTTCCGAAGCGACGCCTGTTTCCGAAGCAGCTGCTTATGCCGAAGAGTGTCGTCAACTCGCTCGCTCATTTACCGCACAAGACCAATGGCGCCAGAAAACTGACCACGATTCCTCTGCGTCTACTGTACACTATAACCCAGGAATGCTGGTTTGGCTCTGGGTCCCGTCTACCCCTCCCGGTCTTTCCCCGAAGCTTTCGTCGAAATACCATGGCCCCTACCGTGTGGTGCGGCAAACATCTCCTGTCAACTATGAAGTTGAGCCCATTGATCCACCCTCGGACCAACGCTGCCGTGGGCGTGAAACAGTACACGTATCACGCCTCAAACCGTGCTATGACCCCCTTGTCGTGTCCTTTCCCTAGGTCGCCAGGTTGGCTCCTTTCTGCGCGGGGAGTAATTGTACCGAAGCATAGTGGCGCCAGCTCTGTGCCAGCGTGAAAGAAGACGTTGACGTCCGTGTGTGGCTCGTGCTTGCCGGGTTCCTGCCTGTACCAGCTTGTTGCGGCTAACGTTTCTGGAATAATAACCTGTGTTTTTACGCAACCTTGCTCGTTGCAACACATTTAAAATAGAATGTGAACACATATTTTCAAAGAAGTTCCAACATTTGCCCAGTACATATACTTAACTGGCATTTTAGTTTTGGGAGACCATTTGCCGAATTTAGAAACAAACATCGTGACAGCGACTGACATGCTTCCGTTTCTGAAGAAAAGACAGGTATGGGTTTCGTATCATTATCTCTGTATCGGGCCTTTTTAATTCGTTTACGTGGCTTTCCGCCTATTTATGAAGAGGAATCACTCCGAATTGTCCTAGCTTCACGCAATTTACCTCTGTCTGTATCAGAAGCCATCATCACGACAGTGGGTCTGTCTGCGTATCCTTCATTAACTGAACCAAAATTTTCGAATACTTATAAAAGTTTACATTTTCCCATAAATTTGTTGTTGTTTTAGATAAGGCGCCTTTCAAGAATGCCGACGGTTGAATAAAAATTTTTCGTGTGTTGTAGGCATTTTCGAAAGGCGTAAACCATAGCGCTCGTGCGAAGCGGAAAATTCTGATTTTCACACATTGTCAACCTGAAATCGAGCACACTGTACTGTTTAATTTTCAGTTTTCAAAAATTCGCAATGGCTTATGCTTTGTAAATTCATTTGTACGAGTATAATCGTATCACTTGACAACGATCCCATTGCCGCGAAATTCAGTTGCGTGCAGTGTCGCGAGCTCTAGATGTCAGTACGCATATTGGATGCTTCATAATTTTCTGAGAGAAGATTAACTGCAACCGAGCCGCGTCGAATGAGAACACTGTTTGCGTGCACCGAAGAACATAAGCCCGGGTAACATAGACGTGTGTCTATCACGTACAAGTCTATACTCCAGGCTTCACCTCCGCGTTGCGCGCGGGCAAAAGTAGGCACCAGCAGGAATATTTCTGCCGCTTAATTTCATCATCAGAAACACTAAGGCTGCTCCATAAAAAAAAGAATATTGGGAATGCGCACTGCATTTATTGAAGCGCTTGCCAAAAGCACATATTAAAGCAACCAAACTAATGAATAATAGTCTTCTCTCTTCCTCTACAGAAAGAAACAAGTTGTCGTGGGTGAAATAGTGTCAGTCACTTTTTTTTTGTGCGCAACTTTTTAACGCACGCGCCCTTCTCAGTTTCGCATCGCCTGCTTCTTTCATGAGGCCAGTCTGTCAAGGACTCAGGTAACTGGTCTCACGAGAGATTGAGATGATGTAGACCGCAATCACGTGTTGTTGAACACACACACACACACACACACACACGCACACACACACGCACGCACACACACACACACACACACACACACACACACACACACACACACACACACACACACACACACAATGTGGTGATCAGCCTCCATGTCTTGGCGCCGCTGGAACGCGTGGGATGGTTTCGGCTAAATATACCCCGATTTGGTACGGCTTTCCAACGCTCCCAGAGGTGTTCAGAAACGGCGACAACAAGAAGTCGTACTGCGAATTCTTCAGGGCTAGAGGCACCCCTCGTCAAAGCCTCTTCAGAGATGTCCGACCGTCTGATGGCTTAGGAAGGGCTATTTGCAGTCAGAGTTGCTTAAAAAAAGTGGTCACCTCTGCACTGTGCTTTGTTCATCGAGGTACACCGGACAATGAGCTGAGAGTCTGGGATCACTCTTCGGGGACGTTTGAGAGTGGTTCTTAAGATAGAGAAAGGAAGAGAAAAGTGAGCCCCGTTATTGTCTGCTTCAGGAGCGACACCGCCACAGGGCTCACAAGGGATGGGGGTGAGGAGGGATAAAAGAGTAGAAGTAAAGAAAAGAGGAAGAAGAAGCAACAACAAACTGAGGGGTGTTGCGAAGTCACCTCCGAGATCCCACCGCTGACCTCCACTGTTGCGAACGACGGACCGATCCCGCCGAAGCCACCACTGTTGCGAAAGACGGCGACGCCAACACGGTCCCGATGGCGCCACTGCTTCCAACTCCGCCGGGAAGGTCACCAGCCGTTTGGTAGCGTATGTTTCTCAGCCCGCGACTGCTTCTGCGCAGAGCTGATAAGACGAGCGGACGAGACGACGGTGAGTTAAACAAGGTTTATGTACAGCATATACACAGAGGCATTACAAATTCGGCACTGGGGCCGACAGAGACTCGAAGAGCCGAGCTCTCCTCTCTAACACATAGATCAGCCTTTCGCCTAAGACCGCTGACTCACACACATGTCGGCTCTCCGACACGGGGACTCCTCTCCTAGGACCTCCGATCGCGACGCGCCGCAGGGCTGCTTTTATTTACACCGGGTCCAACCAAAATGTCCAATCAGAAGCGCCGCTGGTCGTCAGGGCAGACTCCTCCAATGGGGTTGCCGCGCCATGCGTCAGACCACCAGACACGAGGACGCCGGCTCGCTGTCACGTGCGCAGTTGACTCAATGCACGTGGGCCAGAGAAGCGCCGCGCGTGTTCACGCCGTCGAGTTGATCGCGCCAGGCCGACTGCGGGCTGGCCTTGACCCAGATTGCCTTTTTCAGAGGCACGGTCGTTTGACGAGGACTTGCTGGCATAACAGCACCCCCGCCGCCAGACAATGCACCGGAAAGACGAGCTGCGTCCACGGGGCTCGGATGTCAGGTGCGCTCGTTCGCCAGGTCCCTCCAGGTTCGCCTCCAGGGCCATGGGGAGAATACAGCTCCAAACTGTTCCGGGAACACATCCCATTTTTGACGACGGATCCCAGCTCCACTGGCTTGTCGCCACAACTTGTCGACCAGCTTCACTCGTCTCTTCTGACCATCTTCGGTTTCAGCACTTGTCGATGGTTCTGCAACTTGCTAAGAACGGTTCGACAACAGACAACACACGACACAAGCAAGTGCCCTCGGTCACCCGACAGAACACCAGACAAAATATAGTACAACATATACCTATCTACGTGTTTATCGGAATTTTGTTCCCTCTACATCAAGAGGCACATGTGGGACACAAGACTCTTAAAATGACAATTCAATTTTTTTCCCCACGTACAACAACGTAACGAATAAGAATACCACAAAGTTGGCCCCTTGAGATCACTCTAAACGGGAGCGCTCAGCCCAGGTAGTGATGAGGTCAAAATTTTGCCCCGAATCGCCAGCGAGAAACCGAAAGGTTGAGAAGTTACTAGCTGGAACGCACTGCTCAATGCACCTGCATTAGCGTTTACCTTTCCTTTATTTTTTTTGATAGCGAACGTCAAAGTTGCGCTGTGGAGCAACATGCTCCACTTCAGTAACCGGCCACTTTTAGGCGACGATACCTATGCGGCACCAAGAGCGGCTCACACTTTCGACGTTGCACAGGGGAACAACGATACGGCTTGCTACGGATTGACTCCTCACCGCTTAGCTCGATATCGTGTTCGATCACCCTCGTGTTTCCGGGGCGGTCCGAAAACACGTCTTCAAACTCGGAACCAATCTTTCTCGGGTCCTCCTTTTGGACTTCACTTAACCTAGGTTGTAGGTTCAACTGTTCCAAGGTTACCTCTGATCCCCTTTCGATTACATCACTAAAACTCCAAATTTCTGCTCCCTCTTCCTCTGAAGCATTCAACAGCTGATTTACGACCACTTGATGTTGAACGTATGGTTTCATCAAGTTGTAAATTTTGTCCGGCCGCCTTCCTAATTTCACTTCATAATTTGAATCGCAAGGCTTCGATAATACTGTGGCGGGCCCTTCCCAATCAACCTCAAGCTTGTTCCCTTTGGATGGCTGCAGCCGCATTACCCGATTATCAACTTCAAAAACGCGCTTCTTCCCCGATTTCTCGTAGTGCTCCTTCGACAGCACTTTTGCCGCGTTTTTCTGGCTTTCCACTAGCGCTTCAATTTGGCTTTCCACTAGCGCTTCAATTTGGCTTTCCACTAGCGCTTCAATCGAGAGATCCTCACTCTGCTCTCGAATGAGCGTCTCTCGATCAACTCTCGGCAGCTCGCTCCAACTTTCCGCTACAGGCGAGAGCGTTGCAGCCCTCTCGCTCTGACTCAATGGCGCCATGTCGTCTCCCCTTTCTCCGGAAACCGCGCCGGTCGTGTCGGCGACGGGCCGCTCGCGTGACTGCTCACATGACTCATGCGGAAACTTTCCTTTCTGGGGTTCCGTCGACCCGCCGACAAGGTCACTTGAGAGTTCACCGCATGGAACCAGGTCCAGCTTCCGCGAAAGCTTTCGCGCTTGCGATCGCGTGAGGGCCATGCACGCAAAGCTGGGGAAGAACGATTTGCCCTGCTCTTTGAGGAGCTGCTCCGAGTTGTTGGAGAAAAGATAAGGAAAACGATCGTTCAGCGCGGCAGACACAGCCGCTTCGGTGCGAAGCTTACCGAACGGGCCTTCAATGACAACCATGGCGATTGGTAAGCAAGCACTCTGCTCCTCGGCGACTTGCCTGATCCACGCGCATTCTCCTGTAAAGTCGTCCGGAGACACCAATGAAGGATGGACAACATCCATGGTTGCCGCGGAGTCTCTAAGTGCTCGACACGCTTTCCCATTCACACTAATTGCTTGGATATACGGCTCCAACAACCGCATGTTCTTTTCCGATTCTCTAATTGTTGCAAAAGCAAACTTTTGCTTACAGTTTATCGCGATGTGCCCTTCCTTTTTGCAGTTGTAGCAGATTAGTGGCTTCCGTGATTCAAACGCCCGTGTGGTATCAGTGCGTTGTTTAGAAACCTCACTCGATTTTTCCGCTTCTGTTTTTCCTTCCTCTACAGTGTCCTTCGTAAGAGACGGGTCCTTTTTGAAATTACGGTGCGGAGCGGGTTTCCGTTGATCAGGTTTCTTTGAAAAGCCCTCTTTTCTTTCATCCTTTTCAACGCGCACTGCCCTGCTATGCAACTTTCGGCGAGTATAATACTCCTCAGCTAACTCTGCTGCCTTGTTTAGCTGTACTTCACCAAGTTTGTCCTGCAGCCAAAGTTTGACATCCTCCTCGATGCAGCGGTAGAATTGCTCCAATGCAACGCATTCCACCACTTTATCGCGGTCGTCATAAACACCTTCGCCCTTGAGCCATTCAATCAAATCGGCTTTAAGACGAAACGCGAAGTCAACGTGTGACTCATTCCCCTTTTTAGCATACCGGAACCTTTGCCTGAAAGCCTCGGGTGACAACTTATAACGTCTCAAGAGCACTTCCTTAACCTCGTCATAGCTCTCAAACGCTTCCCTCGACAAGCAAGTTATCGCGTCAGACACTTCGCCGGGAAGAAGAGCTAGCAGGTTCCGCGCCCAAAGAGGCCGCTCCAAAGCGTTTCGCTCACAGACGTGTTCAAACTTGACGAGATACTTCGCCATGTCCTCGCCTACTACGAACGGTGGCAGTTGGTCCCGAATTCTAAAACCGCTGACCTGAATCGTCGGGGAAGCTACGCTAGGCGCCTGCGAACACTGTAGGATTGCCAATTCTAGTCGTTTCATCTCAAGGCGCTCCTGTCTCTCGGCCTCCTCGCGCTCGCGACGTTCTACTTCTCGCCTTTCAGCCTCCTCACGGCGTGCTTTAATATCCACCCAGGCCTCATCGACTTCCTCAGCCGACACTCCATCATCCTTCATGATCTCAAGGATCGCTTGCTTTCGTTTCGCACGGCCCAAAGTAATGCCGAGTTCCTCACAAATTTCGATGAGTTCCTTCACTTTAAGGTTCTCCATCGTTCACACTAGCCTCTTGCTGTTTGCCCCTGTTAACAATTTACTTGCCGTACCCACTATAAGTCAACTAGCAAGACGCGCAAGCAATTTTTCACTCTCCCGTATTTACCCCCTCCGCATTAACTTTGGTTTCAAAGCACTTCGACTTTGCTTGAAACGATCAAAGCTCACTCAAATGCTTCACACAGCCCTTCTCTAAACTACTACAACCTGAGCTAGAGTAGTCTGGTGAACTGAGGGGAAAACATCAGGCACTCACCGCATCGATGTCGCTGACGCCGGCCGATCCCGCAGCTGCCAACCACTGTTGCGAATCTGCCTCCGTGGCTGTCACCGATGCCACCACTGTTGCGAACGACGGGCCGATCCCACCGCTGCCACCACTGTTGCGAAGTCACCTCCGAGATCCCACCGCTGACCTCCACTGTTGCGAACGACGGACCGATCCCGCCGAAGCCACCACTGTTGCGAAAGACGGCGACGCCAACACGGTCCCGATGGCGCCACTGCTTCCAACTCCGCCGGGAAGGTCACCAGCCGTTTGGTAGCGTATGTTTCTCAGCCCGCGACTGCTTCTGCGCAGAGCTGATAAGACGAGCGGACGAGACGACGGTGAGTTAAACAAGGTTTATGTACAGCATATACACAGAGGCATTACAAATTCGGCACTGGGGCCGACAGAGACTCGAAGAGCCGAGCTCTCCTCTCTAACACATAGATCAGCCTTTCGCCTAAGACCGCTGACTCACACACATGTCGGCTCTCCGACACGGGGACTCCTCTCCTAGGACCTCCGATCGCGACGCGCCGCAGGGCTGCTTTTATTTACACCGGGTCCAACCAAAATGTCCAATCAGAAGCGCCGCTGGTCGTCAGGGCAGACTCCTCCAATGGGGTTGCCGCGCCATGCGTCAGACCACCAGACACGAGGACGCCGGCTCGCTGTCACGTGCGCAGTTGACTCAATGCACGTGGGCCAGAGAAGCGCCGCGCGTGTTCACGCCGTCGAGTTGATCGCGCCAGGCCGACTGCGGGCTGGCCTTGACCCAGATTGCCTTTTTCAGAGGCACGGTCGTTTGACGAGGACTCGCTGGCATAACAGGGGATAGGAGAGACAGGAAAGATGGAAAACGGTCACTGGAGTCCGAGGACGGGGTACACTTGCGAGAGATGTTGTCGGCGTGTGTAGATGGCGTAGAGCAGGTCCAGTAGGTCAGAGCTGCGCTGTCACCGAAGACCGTCGGCGACAGGAGGTGACGTAGGGCCAGCCCAGTCGGCCAGAGCCACGATGACGCCGAAGGTCGCGAGCGCGCGGAGCGCGCGGGCGCACAACCGGTCGGCACGAAATCCAGGGAGCGTGCTCTTCGGGGACGTTTCCCACGTTCCGCGGTGCCTTCACGTATTCATTTCCCGCACACAGCGGCTATACCGCGGCCTGCCCGGCACCGCAACCACACCGATGAGTCAGTCAACTGTGCACGTGGGACAGTTCAGCATTTTACTGTGCTAGTCTTGCCTTATTGTCACATTGTGTATTATGTGCGCTTCTCCTTTCTTTCCTGGGTAAGCAAGGAGGGGGTGTTTGACCTTCCCATTTTGGAGGGATTGGGGCGGAGATGAAGACTACAAGAAGACTACGATTTCATTGGACTGTTTTCTCCTGCAGAGAATCTTGGGAAGACCGAGGCCGCTCAGTGGATGCTACCATAATTCAGGTAGTATCACGTGACCTTCAACATGTAAATTACTGTAAATAAACGTTCCTGTTATGAGCTCCGACTCATCTGCTCGTATTCACCCTGAGACTTGAATGGCTCCGGTCCTGGATAAATTACCCCGTCGCAACAACACACACACACACGCACAGCCTTAGAGATAGCTTGCTTGTTTATTTCCCCGGCTTGCGCGTGGCTGCATGGCAGCAATTCGCGACGCGACATGACGCGACATGAATGATGAAACGTCCTGAATTTACTGGTTCCAGGCATGCCCACTAGGTGGTGAGCGCTAATTTGGAATCACAAATGGTACAAGAATAGTAAGCTGCATTACATGTACTTCTTTACAAAGATAAATAAATTGTACTACCATTGAGCAAAAAACGCCCCAAGCGTTCGTTTTCAGCACTCATTTAGCAGAAGCATTTTTACATCGGCTAACCATGATTCGCAAACATGGCGGCGTCCAGTGCGAATTGATGAACTCGGGTGCGAATCAAACTAGCCTGTTGAGGGATAGTGCACTGTTGGTTTAACGGTAACTTGTAAACATGACGAAAGCTTACGACTCGCTGAACCCCACGAGTGGGCTCTCGGACGGCCTGGTAACTTTCGGATCACGGAATAATGTTCCGCCGGATGCCGTGATGCTGAGCAGAGAGGCGGCACTGAAGCACCTCTTAGAACTTTATGCGAAGTGGAGGCCGAAACGTGATGTGTGAGCATAACTATACTATTTCTACATAAGACCACTAATGTATAGGCATTGAAAAATGATAAAGCTGGCTTAAGTGTTCAGTTTTGTTGATCGAAATATCTGCAGCCCTGCGTATCAATGCAGTCTTCTGTCCGTTCATCTAGCTACTTCGTCTCGTGTGTCTTATATTTACCATACGAAATCGACGAAAAATCGTAGTATTGTAAGTTTCCTCTAATTTGCAGTACCATATCATTGCTTAAAAGTATACACCGTGGATTTAGTTGCGTGTTTTAACGAATGATAACAATAGATTCATGAGTAGTAGTCTGATAATTATCACATCTAGGATTATGGTGCAATTCGTTTTATTTGCTTTTTATAAAGAGGAAGAGAGGGAAATCTGGAGTGGGAATATAGTTTGGTAAGACAGATGCTTGGGCTAGTTGGTTATTGGGAATCAACAGCGCTAGCTCTTTCTGTCCTTGTCTCTTCTTCTGTAGTTACGTCGTAACTACACGTAGTCTTGCGCTGTGCAAATATGAGGAATATAGACCGGTTCGTTTTAATTGTTTTTTTTTATGAAGGGGAAGGGGGGAAAGTGGGAGTATTAATTTGCCTATGACATGTTAATGCTAAAACCACTACGACCTTTGCGGTTGTGTAGCTAAAGCGGGAATGCGTAGAGCATTTTAAAGGGAAGCTCTTTCGAAAGCATTCGATAGCTAGACGTAGACCCGGCTCTTGTGTTTCTTTCGTTGTGTGCGATCGCTCAGGGTTTTTGTGTCTTTGAGGTGGCTCATTACCAAGTGATGCCATGTTTGCTTTCTTGCGCAAGAAGCAAGTTTTCCGCTATATTCATTTTGCGTTACGCTGTACTGGACACCTATGTATATCTGCGTCCGTTAAAAAAAAGCAAAAACAAAACCTGTTTGCAAGTTCGAGCTTGGGTCGGTTATCGTGTGTGTGTTCTTATATATATATATATATATATATATATATATATATATATATATATATATATATATATATATATATTCTACCTCGCGCATTGCAGCGAGGAGGGACAAATGACAGATAAGTAAATCTAGGAAGAACGGTCAAGCATAATCGGCATGATTTCCAAGTCTCATAATCTGAGTGTACGGTGCCTACTGTGAAATAGCGTTTTATTTTTGCACAAGCGCGGCATGTTGTTGTACATTTGTATTGTATATACTGTCGGCACAACCTTGTCGCTAGAATAAGTTTGTACGATTGAGTGACTTTTATTAAAACAATTAATTAATGCTGTTTAAAAACATGACCTAGGACAGGCCCTTAACTGTAAGATGCGATTTGGAAAAAAATTGTAGCTTAGTGTAATAAAATATTTGCTGTATGTATAATCTTTGATGCTGATTTCAAGAATGTAACTAGTTTTATAGTAAGTAGCACAATTTTCGTTTCGTGCCACTACTATATGTATAGTCCGTTTTCGACAGACTGTTTATGCCACTAAAGGTTTACGGTTCTGAGCCAATAATTGTTCATATTGCTCCACATTTTTTTTGCTCGCCAATATAACTATCAAGAAAGGCGCATAAGTCATTTTAATGGACAAGAAAAATTGTATTGTGAGAATTCTTAGAATGTTCAGTCAATACTAATTGCTTACTTTAGACTTGTAATAATTATACACACGATATCAAGTTCCAAAGCAGATATTGGCACCCTTCATGCGTTAAAGAGTATGTAGGCAAAAGTTCATCCCAATGGGACCGTCAGAAGTACCAAGAGCATGATGCCCAAACTCAAGAAGTTGCCCAAATATGGATCTTGAGAACACATTTTCAAGGTGTATGTGAAAGCTCATCTATACGAAAAAGATATGTTTCTTTAAGGTGACTTCTTCTACCACGAGATCTTGGCAATCATGGTTATCTTGAGCATATGTGGCTTTAATGAACTCATGCGAAATGCAGTGGCAGTACGCCAGGTGACCATTTCCAGAGGACTACAAACAATGAGCTATCTTTAGTTTTTAGTAGCCGCCTTGTGCTCTTAAAAGTGATTTAACCTACTTAGAGTTTAATCACAATCTTCAGTTTTTTGTCGTGAAAGCAGAGAAACTAATTTTGCAGAAACAAATAAAAACTAAAAAAATGTAACTGGGGGGAAAAAACGCATTTTTTTACTCTCCACTCCACTTAAACCCTTTGCTGCCTTTTGACCTCGTTAAAGACTTAATTTAAGTAATAGGTTGGTTTCACCAAACTTTGACGCTATAAAGAGCTTGTCGTAGGCTTCCTCTGTATGCAAGGACAGTGCTGGACACACCAAGCCTTTGGGATATGGTACTTAGAATGCACACAACAGCACCAGTGGCTCACATTATTTTGTCGTGTTTGAAGATTGTTTCTTATATTTTTTTCTCTTCGTCTCTCTTACCAGGTGGCCTGTCACGCATGGTGCTAAAATATCTGGAGTTGCAGCAGCATTTGGTGGTGCTGTGCTGAACGCAATGTTCAGGAAGCATTTCGTGTTGCAACGTATCGGCATGATGTCAACCACAATGCCCAACGTCTTCTTGCCCGGAGCACTTGCATATACTACAAGTTCTTTTTCCATGCACAATATCATTCTCATGGACACGGAGTGCGTCGTGTGCACACAAGCAAAAGCTATGGTGTTCCAGGTTGGCTTCGGAGTCGTCTATCCATGTATCATGGCTCCATTGTCTTGCCTAATGCTTGCTGCACGCTGCATGACATATCCAGTGCCTCCTTTAAGTACACACTACAAGGACATCTTCGCGGACATTCACCGGATCTTGAGGAGGCGCAGCACAACTCTGGCTGGCTTAACAGCTCTTCAGTTCATTGTGTCCTTCGGCCTCCTCCACATGCAGATGAAGTCAGTGTTCAAGGTGCAGAGGAAGCTTGCGAAGCAATGAGTGCGATCGCGATGCCAGAATTTTGAGTGACCTAGACTGTAGATATGTCAGGATGTGTGCCAAGTAGCTGGCGCAAGTCTGACGCAGATTGTCAACAAGCATATACACTGCTATTTCAAATATATTGATCCAATACGTTATGTGCACTGTCTTCAAGCTTCTGTCCATAGATTACCCATTCAGTGTCACTTGAATTCATACACCACTGAAAGTGCCGTGTTGGAGCACGAACGTGCGAGGAACACAGCATTTGCAATGACACATCAATGCTGTCAAAACACAACATGCATATTATATATATTTTGTTATTCATCCACAGAGACGCTCTTGCCATGTTGTTTTCACATAAAAGGAACTTGTTTGTTCTCAAAGCTGCTATCGTGCGGTGCCAGTACATTCTGAAGCTGCATCCATAACGTCACTTGCAAGACAACTATTGCCTTTAATCGGGAATACCGTAATTGTATTAACGGTAAAGGCTTGGCAGTTTTTGCCTTATATTTTACACAACCACTGCCGAAATGTAACGGTGGCCATGAAGAATCACTACCATACCTTGTAGTTTTAATTTCCAGGCATGTCTGAATAGTAAATTTTAGTTTCGAAGTGAATAATTATTTGGCCAAATCATTTTGGATAGTATAGGTATTTATAATATCGAAACACATTCATCAGGACCCGACTAACCTGCACAATTTTTTTTTTGATTGAAACAAGGCATGTGCAAATGCCATTATTGGTTCAAATGGAAGTGGAATAAGATTTGACATTCGGGAGACACTTGGAGCATATAAGCTAGTGTAACAAGCTTATAAATTAAAGGAAAAATGTCAATGCAACGGCATTAATGTGTTCGTGCAACCATGATGTGGGCCTCGTGGCAATGCAATTTCCTTTGCGATTGTGACTTTCTTTTAGGTATGTACAGTCGCGGCCACGTCTGCGTATAGAGCATGCAAACAGCCGGTTTTTGCTCTGCGGGGCGAATCCTTGGGACAGCATCAGGTTCTCACGTGGTCAGCCTGACAACTAGGCCGTAAATGCCCGTGATATACCTCTTCAGAGCCCAAAACTGCCTCAAAGTTTCACCCCGCAGAGCGAAAACCGGCTGTTAAAGCACGCTACACACACGTGGCCGCAACTGTACAGTGGTCCATTTATTTTAAAAACCTGAAAACACTAGTGTCAACCGTCGGGTTGAAGAGCGCCATATGACAGTGCACAGCAGCGAATAAAGCAAGCGCTTGGTCAGTCATGTGCACATGTCTTTAATTGTTACTGTTCCGGGAACCGATCACCACTCCCGCCTCTCTTAGCACCATTAGTCATCATTTTTAAAGACGATCGTCTTTTTGGGGGACCTTCGACGCCAAAATTTTGGCCAGTCTATCTTTCTGTCTGTCCGCTGTAACGATACCCCAAACGGCACCAAAAGATCTCTCAAACGGCCAAGCCCATCCACAGCGCCCACCAATATTGCTCGAGTTTCAGCGTTTCATACTTGTGCAATTGTTAATTATAAAGCAATTGTTGCACATATCTGAGGCACCATAACAACACGTCGATATCTTTTATGTGTGTATTTATACTAGAGAAGGCACACATAAGTTAATTATAAGGACCGTAGCGTTTATCACGCTGCACTGACAGTGCAACGCGATGTTTTCAATGCTTTCCTAAGACGACACGGTGGTGGCACCTGCCCGTCGCTTTGTGTTCTACTCCTTATCGCCTCCGAGACAGGCGTGCATCTTTTTCCGCGGGTGCACATGCGTTCCTTCGTTTTCGAAGATGACTACCAGATTGCGCTCGTGCCTAACGTGCCTTGATGCGCTCAGTTCGCCTTTGCTGCACGGATCGAGACTCTCTAACGCAGCGCTTCCAGATACAATTAACCGATTTTCTCGTGCAGAACATCAAATAAACGTTTTGTTCACTCTCTTTACATGCAAGACTATCGTCTTTCGACGACATTTGCAGAGAAACATGCAGATAAAGGGCCTTTTTTTTTCTTTAGTGAACGGTGCCCTCGAATAATAAAGCACATAGTTTCACCGCAAGGGCGTAGCAATGATAGCAACAAATTGTAATGTTACGCGAACGCTGGCAGCCGACTATTTTGGATCCGATATCGCCTAACTCTACAAAACGTTGTAAGAATACGCGCCAGGGAGAGATATTTTCACAGTCCCTTTGTGTTGACAGCGCAGCACGTAAATAGAGCACGTGCCAGCAATCGCGGCCATAGAATCGGTTAACATCTGCTGCTCAAGCGATCGCAGCCTTTGTGGAACCGAAAGTAACTGTTTCGATGAAGCAGAAAACACGTTTCAGCCACGTTTTCAGGCATGGGCCTCAATAGCTGTAGCATGTTGCGGACGAATTCGGGCGCATGATAGAAGAGTTTTGCACAACATGGGTGGTTCGGCGCAAAAAGACAAGTTTGCGTACACAATGGCACAGCTGTTCTACCCCTAAAGAAACTGAACCATTTTGGGCAGAGACCACTGTAGTTGAGTCAAGTCATGGCTTGCTGTCGCTGTCCTAATTCTGGTATAACAGCTCTCACAGTATACCAATGCGATCATACTATGCTCAAGTTTAAGCAGGTTGCACACTGCTTGCACTTCTCGCCAAGACACATTGGCCAGTAATAAGTGTGCGGTGCGGGATTTACTGCTAAGGAATGTAGACATCTATAAGTGTGCATGACAAAAAAACATGTTTTAAGTGGCAAAGAGAGAGTGGAAACACCACACTATCATGGGCAAAGCACTCAAATTTCATAACATAGAGTTGTATGAAACTCTATGATGACTAATAGCAGACTCCCGTTTGCACTTTTTAAGAGAGTGAATCGCACTGCATCAGACCTCTATTAATGCACAAAACAGCCAGTTGAGCATTTTCTTCTCCCCAGCACAGACACAAGCATTGAGGTGTTGATTGAGTCCGTCATTTTATTAATACTGGCACATCCTAATCATTCACATTATACTTCGAGCATAGCATGCTAAGTTAGGTTAGAACTATAGAACTGCAAGCATCTTTTTATAATCCATTCCAGCAAAGTGTGCTGCATACAGGCTAAGACTGTACAGAACTTCTGACAAATTTATGAATGGAGATCACACAATGATACTATGTTCCCCAAGAGAAGCAACATAATGGGGGAGGCCCTTTTCCCACCATGACATTTCCATTTCTGTAGAAACAATAGTGCGCCAAGTGGGAGGACACACATTGGTCACAGATACGACTTTTCTTTCCAGCTAGACCCAAACTTCCAGAGCACAATTCTTTGGTCCTTTTGTGGCTAAAGACATACTGGTGGGTTAGGTGGCTAGTCATGGTTGAATATACCAGCACACATTGAACATGTACAACACTGAATACACAAACAAAAATGTTTTGTCAGTCTATTAGTGCCTTCCACAACAACATGCTCAGCCACATCCAATTGTATCCCAGTGAAGGCATCAGTAATTCACCAAAAAACACACACCCATGAAGGACTGCAATGCCACCAATATTTATAATATTCTTGCCATTTCTTCAAATTAGCAGCTTTTTCATGGCAAAATGGCATGCAGGTAAACTTCCTTCAATGCAATCCTGGATGTGGTTTCTCACACAGAAAATTTGTGAAAACTTGCCTGCAATGACTAAACATGACAGGCACTTACACAAGTTATTCGATGCTGCTGTAAAAGCGATGTGCAGTAAAAGCTTTCTTCCTTTAATTAAACATTAATGACTGACATGAAAGACCGAAACAACATAACCAAACTGCAGCGCAACCATACACGGACAGGGGAAAGAAAGTACACAAAACACAGCACGAACTATGTTTTGTGTAGCTTCTTTCCTCTGTCTGCGAGTGGTTGTGCTTCTGTTTCATTATGAAGCAAGACCAACCAGCCCAAGTTTCAGCCTCGAGACCAATATGTGTCGATAATCCCGCTAGCACATACATTTTATGCAGCAAGCAAATGAAAGTGTCATGAAAGTGTCATGAAAGAGCCCACAATCCCCCCTTCTAGACCCCTAAGTTTCAGCTAACGTTCAGCACAACAATCCCACTAACCACAAATTAAACATAACGAGCATTTGAAGTTGACGGCACGTGCACATTTTAACACATGTGTCCTATCCTTTGAATCTGCTCTTCACACCTCTTTACAATTGTTAGAGATGACCTAGTATCAATGAACATTGAATTATATATATGCGTGTATATATGTATATATATGTATATATGTATAGCATGCCTTCCCATCGCCAGGCAGCGGAACATGAATTGGTGCATCACTCAAATTGTCTACAAGTGGGGGGAAAAAAGCAAAAGCACTGTTACAGATGTGTACTGTCGACATATCAGTTTCCTATCCACTTTTTTTATGCAGCTTTTGTATTTTCCAGTTTTTTTTGTCATTTTAAATACAGCAGAAAAAAAAAAGCATAAGAAGGCATGGTAGGCAACCTTAAGTGCTATGTACTTAGTGAGGCACCGTTCCCCAGTTTAGGAAAGCCAAAGGTGCCTCGGAAGGTTCCATGTTCTGCGGCCCACATCTTTCATCTATCCAAAAGTACACACCTTACTCAAACAAAGAGCACCTATGATCAACTAAGTGTTGACTTGCAAATTCACAAAAGTCATACTACCATATTCAGGCAACTGAAGAAGTGCTGAAAGTAATGAGTACTTGTCCAGAAGAACATCGCAAGTAATGCAGGAAAAGAAAAAAGTCCAGTTGGTTTCACAAAGTTATGTCTGGTTGAAACGTAAACACGAGAAAAGGAAAAGTACATCATCCAAATCCGACAGCACCGAAGGATTCAGACAAATGGCAACTTTTTTACTTATGAAGCTCTCTCCACTGCTTACATTTCTACAAAACACAAAAATGTAATCAAAACTGTAAAGCATAATTCATGCACTTATAAAGGCTAAAATTGTCTACAATGTTAAAATCAGAACTTCAGTAGACCTAGCAACATTTGCGTTGTGCTAAGAGACCACTCTGTTGCCGCAAAAAATGCAACTTCATAAGTCATGTTGTGCAGGCCACTACAGCGAGCCTTGAATCATGTTGGTGAGACCACAAAGCCGTGCAGCAGCGATGTCAAATATTGTGGGAAAAGCTTACAAAACCTGCCACACTGAGTTTTCTTTTTATGCCGGAAGAAAACTTCACACTTTTATCACATTAAGACTACCAGTTGCCGACTTAAAGCTGGGTGTCGTATGCCATCAGGGCACTGCACAATACTATTATCACCAGTGCCTATCATTAGACCTTGCTTACAAACACACTTTTCTTGACAAAGGTGAAACCATAGACATCTTTAGAACGCTGGTATTATCACCTTATCTAAGCCTCAATGTTTGCCTCCAGCATTCTTCTAAAAGCAGAACTTCCCTTGTATGCGATGGTTTCTCAAACCTCAGAGAATGAAGGCATTCGAAGGCAGAAGAGAGAAAGGAGGATGGAATTTGCCCCTGCATAATATTAACCACAGTGAACAACAGTAGAAAGGTTGTTGCTGTCCTCTATCTCGCCCACAGAGTGCCTCCAACACCACTAGCGGTCGAACAGCCAGTTAGTAGTGGGTAAAATCATAACCTGAAGTCCTCTTCCTGGAAGCAATGCGATGGATGATGCAACATATAAACACCACATTACACTTCCCTGAACAAAACATTTCAACATGCCACCGCAACACCCAACATACATTTTTTAGATTTTTGCCATTTAACCAGCCTGGCACACTCAACTATTTTCTCTGTTAAATGCTGCTTGAAGAGAAAAACACTGAAGCTCGACCGTTGATCATTCAAAGACAAACAAGGTTTTTTTTTTGTCTTTCTGTGAGCGGCTTAAAAAAGTGCTCAAAGCCACTGCTGTTCTTTTGACGTGCATGTACTAACTTTACAGCAAAGACGCATTCCAACCGAACTATGAGAAATAATGAGAATCCTATGTAGGCTGCTGCAGTCAGGCAAGCTCATTTGACAGCAATAACAATAACAAGCCAAGTTTCACATTAAAGACAACAAAGAGAAGTGCAGTTATGGCTACCCTGAATGCCAAATAATTGTTCTCATAACGATCCCAAAACCTAGTTGACTGAACATAAAGCATGAGAAAAAAAAAATAATAGGGAATGCTGGCAGTGACACCAGCATATGGTTTCTACAGTGAATCCTTGCAATTTGAAACAGACAACTTCTGCACTAAGAAAAAAAAAAGCTGCCAGCCAATAAACCTAGGCTGGGAATAACGCACTTTTCTATTTCAACACTATTTCTTTCCATGCTTGGAAACTGGTCAGAGTGGCCCTCGATGTAGGTTGTCATATGGGCTAACCAGTCACATATGGATCGGAAATCGACAGAGATCGGAAATCAACAGAAACAAACGAAAGCATTAGATCATTTTAGCCTTAGTTGCTCTATGGGACCTTTCCAATTAAACCCAGCAGGAATCGAGTGACCAAGTACCACGGTAGGACGTGTGATTCAATATCAAAAGCATTGCCTTCATTTTGTTAGACTGTCGGGCCTCCTTTATTCAAGAATACAAACACATTTAGTTTTAGAAAACAATAAAAGAGCCTTTTCCTGAATCAAATATGGTCTGATGATTTTCATTAGTGCCCTTTAAAACAGCAGCATCAGTCAAAATGCCTGCACAGCTACTAAAGTAAACTATAATAACCTAAAAAAAAGTGAACCCGCTTCTGCAAGACACTCCACAGCATCACACATGTGCTGTTGTAAACAATGTCAGTCAAGGTCGCTGCAGGCAGCGAATACTACTACGCTCCCAAAGCGAAAGGAGCACAACTGGCAGTGAGTTGGCTCTCCCTCTCCAGTAAAGCTACCACTGTCGGCAGAATTCAAGCATAACAAAGTCCTGAACTTTTTCAAAGCTAAGAGTTACAAAGCATAAACGTTGTAATAATAAAAGCAAACTATGCTTGCAGTCTTCGCATGGCAAACTCTAACAATGAACGTTTGCAGTACCACCCTTCTTCCACTTTGAGATAATTAAGCTATCACGTTCACAGCAGTGCATTTTATAGTGACTTGCTAGGCAAGCATTAACTATGGCTTTGTCCAGTCTTTCAGGTCAAAACAACTATACAGCCTGATACAACTTCAATAGGCAGTTGAGGCCCTGCCCAAATGACCGAAGTGACAGCATCCGATTGCCTCCACAATCGAAGAAATAGTCCAGCTGTCAGTCAAGCTTATGAAATCATCACTATGCATTCTATGGAGCAGGTTTGCATTCATCCACCTCCGAGGTAGAAATGCTGCTATTAAGTTGTACCTCACTAAAGTGTTGTTAAGTTCAATATAACTTCAATGATACCTAGTTCTAAACCTACATAGAAAAAAAAAGTGGCTGCTAACATCTGTAATTGAAAATCTTGCCATACGATAATTTGGGTCAAATATCCACAGCTGTGAGCACTTGGATATGAAAGAGATGCTTCCCCCGACAGTTGACAACCCCAAAAACAAATCCTTGTGGAGCAACTGTTTTTATGAACTTCTGCTGCCTAAACACCTCCCGTGAAAGTCCTTAAAACCCGGCTCGCTATTACAAATGTCACGTAGATGTGTGCATCTGTGAGCACGAGAATCCCCTTTTCAGACGGCCCGCCCCCATTAACGCACCGCCACACACTGAACACCTCATGAAAAAGCACTTGAGACATTTACAAAAAATAATTATGGCTTGTGTATGTTCACAATCTGGCAGTGTGGTTCTCAACATCTCCTCGCAAGTGCCACCAACATGGAGGAAGTTCAAGCGATAAATGTCCCTTCGCTTGAAAGCAACTGTTACAAAGGGGACTTGAGTACAGTGCAGCACACTGCAATGCGCTACCACGAATGCGCCACAGCCTTACACCACATGACAAGGAGAGTCCATCAAAAGCTGTACAAACAAGTGCAGGAGCTGAGAGTGCACTTGGTACCATATTTTCTTTTTCACTTCCAACTGCACAAGGTAAAATTCCCGCTAACGCAAGTTCTTTTCAAGGCATTTCTTTGAAGTACAACAAAAGATGAAGTGCTTATTATTTTTTCTGCTTCATGCATTTACGCATGGCAAAAATAGACAAAAAATTAAAACTTGATGCCGGTGCGTCATAGGAGATGCCAGGCACTGACATGTACACCGGCAGCTCGTTATATACAGAGCACAATCGATGCAAAATGCAGACTGCTCATATGGCAGAAAAAAATCAGAAACCAAGTGCAACTCCAGACTCTGCTGAATGGCGGAAGGCAATGACATCGCGACATGAACTGGGAAAGGGAGCAAAACAAGCAGGGGAAAAAAGCGCGAGCAGCGAGAAGCAGTTCAGCTTTAGTAGCACCGAAGGGTGGCAAATATCATGGTTTCCAAAAACTCCATCTGGTCACCAGCTCAGTTAGCCAACTTGGTTTCTTTCCGAACGGTGCTATCCTATCACCAGCAGCTTAAGGTGCTGGTTTCATACATGCTCAGCTTAAAACTACCACTTGGTATCAAGTAACAACCTAACTTGATTCATGCAGAACAAAAAGAAACGTCAAGGACAGTGCAGATGACGATGAAAATGAAATGACTGGAAGATGGAAGCAGGAGAGAAAAAATGAAGCCACAACAATAATGCAAAAAAAAAAAAACAGCAGAGAAACATTTTTTTTTTTCAAATATGAAAACAACAGGAAGGGACCGATTTTTCCTTGTAGCATAAGATGGCTCGTGTATGAGAACACCGCATGATGCCTTGCCCATCCAGCACAAACGCATAAACCATCACCACCGTTTCGAGTGCATGTGTAGCAAATACACGAACGTATGATCAGCAGAATGATGAATGAAGGCTGGACAAATGATAAATCCCTGCTTCACAGCTAAAACAAATTGTTTTGTAGGCAACAAGTACAGAATAAGGAGCAAGCAAGCTGTTTGGGATGTGTAGCTATTGCCGAACAAACCACATAAGCACTTCGGGTGCACGATTCCATGCAGCCCGCTTGGTCCAGGCAAACGTTGCACGTGCATATCAGGATAAAACAAAAGCAGCCACACATTCACATCAATTAAATATTGTGGAGAATGCAGACAGAGAAGCATAAATCATTTCGATTTTTCACTTCAAGATATATGAAATAAAATTATTTGAACACAAACAACTATCCTCGGTCTTTCACCAGCCTAGATTAAAAGAAAAGCTAAGTGCAATTAAACAAAAAGAGATAGCCCGCGTAGATGAAAGGTAGCTATACACAATAGAAAGAAGTTGGATGCAATTAACTCCTCCGTGGAACATGATGCGCACCTTGAATGTTACCTTGGCATAATAAAATAATTCAGCAGCTATCACCCCATAACGCAAAGCAGGTCACTACGCACTGCAAATCCTATCATCCACCTGCTCGGACTTTTCAAGATCTTGCACTACAGCAGCTGCTCTCCACTTACTCAACAGTGGCAAATACATGAAAACATGGTAGACAACATGCAAACGACGAGTGAGAAATTGCTTACTAGACACCCGTGGCCTATCACAGCAACACAGGCCGACCTAATAAGGCATCCAAAAAAACAATGGCAAACAGAAAGGGAGCCACACATGTTAAAGCATGCAGTAACTAACAGGGTACAGCTTGGGGCAAACAAACTTATATGAATATTCACTCTCAGCCCCCTACACTATCCTGTTTGTCATACGTCAAGACCAGCCCAGTGCTGAGGCAGCGCACCACCTCCAACAAACCGTATCATGACACGTCACACATATACTACAACCAGGTCATAGAGCTGGTGAACATCTTACAGGAATCACACGAGACAACAAAAATCGATGTTCGTGCAAGTCCAAAGCAGGCGGCCTCGTCAGGCACACTCGGACACAAAAGAGCCTTCCAGCTAGCTCTGCTTAGCTGCCATCCTCAGCTTCTCTGCCTTAACATGCTCCACCTGGTAAGCAACCAACCCAATGCAAACAATCTACCAACAAACAAACAGGAAAAGTAGAAGGAGACGAGAAAACACCGAAGATGAAAGGCAGCAGCTGCAGCTTGGCGGCGCCACAGTACCACAGGGTGGGGAGAATAAGGATGTAGGGAGGGGGGTCGCACTAGGCACAGTTGGCAGCAACCTTGAAAATGCAGGGAAGAGAATGAGACAGAAGGGTGCAGGAGAAGGCCGATGTGGCTTGGAGGAAGGCTTCCGTGGAAGTGCAAAGTCGCCGTTAACTTGTCCAGGAGAGGAGAGGCTAGATGCCCCACCACCGGGGCTAGCACTGGCGGTTCCTCCAGAAGTCCCGGTACTCCTGGTAGCTAATGGAGACCTTCTCACTCTGGTAGCGCGTCAGGTGGATTGACTTCCGCATGTCGTTGGAAATGGAGCCCTTGTAGCCACCCTTACGCAGCAGGGAGTCTATTGTCTGCACATGGTCCCAGCCTGATAGGAAAGAAACACACGCGAGACATGATGCAATACTACTGCAGCTTTGCATTTTTACATAGTCAGGGCACTTGAAAGCATGTTGCTCTGCATTTGTGAAATAGTCACTACAACACCATAATGTGGCAAGAAAACATTCTTATTTATCTTGCCTCCATGAAAACTTGAGCCATTGATATATCTTAAGGAATACAATGAGAAATAAAAAATTGCTTGCTCTCTTCTGCGGCTTCCGAGGTTGCCTCTATCATGATCAATAAAATCGCAAACCCACACTGCAGCCCATTGATACCAGACATTGGACGATCATTCACGATTACAAAGCCCCCGTTACATAGTCCTGTGTAACCCCCTCCCCCAACTTTATGTAAACTGAAAACAGTTAACGTATTTTGCCCATCCTGTAATTTCTCCTCAGTTGTTTTTCATCCCATTCGTCAGGACCTCAAGTTTAAAGGTTACTAAAAGTGCACCACTAAAAAGACAAATAAGAAAAGTGCAATGGCCCCAACATTGCTATGAGCTTGAAAAGTAAGCAATGCATGCACTCTTTCTATCTTAATTGTTCTCTCCTTGAAATATTCATACGTAGACATGGGAGTTGGTGGGTGGATACAAAAGGAGCACTGCACATGATTATGTTATAGACGATTTTCCACAGCGGTGCACAGGTGTTGCCATGTTTGATCACGTGACCATAACAGGCTCTCCCAGCCAGTTGGCCAAGCCAAAGCATTGGGCCAGAGAAGCGGCTGGTGGCCGTAGCTGAGGCTGGAAGCCAACATAGCAGCAACCAACGCCAAAGGTGACCGCCCCCTCCAATCCAAACTCGTGCTTGCTACTCGCCCACTGTCGTCCCAGCAATAAATAAATAATGAATTCAGCTGTCTGTCGCTTTGTTTAATCTCACGCTAGGGACAAAGCATCAGGTATGTTCTGTCTTTATCAAGAAAATTAGCAGTGTTTGTTTAGCCATGCTCACACAGCCTAGTCTCCACGAATTTGAAAATGAATCTTAAAAACAATGCAAAACACTGATGATTACATTGCTCTCGAAGCTTCAGGATGCAACTATAAAGCAAATAAATGCGTGCATTGTAAAATTACAGGCCACACAGCAAAGGGCAACCACGTGACAAGATCGAGGTGGAAGGAAACTGCACCCATAGGTGCCACCATGTTGGCTTTTCCGGTGCATCCGTCTGCTTCGCTTTTACTTACAGACGCTTCGCTCGGCATCTCCATAGCGTCTGCTTCGCGCCGTAGATGTTATGTGGACACTGAGCAGAAGACGCGACGTGGATGCTGAACAGTGCTGCAGAAGGCCATGGCAGAAGGACAGCCATGGTAGGGAGACTGCCACAGTGTTTTGGTGCAATCTAAGTTTTCAATAAACAAACCAGCTGGGGAAAATCGTCTATATTTCAACATCTCTCCTCCTCCTCCTCACTTCCTTTTCTCACCCCCTTGATAAGCTATACTACACAAGGCTATCTCATGCTTTACCATTCTTTCCTTTATCCAAATCTTGCATCACGCCTCCTCTCACTTCTCTTTTCCACATCCTTGCTATAATATACTGTCCACGGCTATACTAAAACATGGTTGGCACACACCCACTTTCTGCAGCACGTACTCACTTTAACCTCAACGTTACTAAAATAAACTCAGTTTCAAAGCTGCGTATTTCCACCAGCGGAGGAGAATGGCCCAAATGGCAGTTGTGAGAACTAGCATTGCTGCTGTCAGATTCTGCGCTACTATCGGCGAATTGTTTGCTACGGCGACAATCCATGGCAGTCGGTCGAGCTGTTACTTGTGGTGGCTTTCTTAAGCTATTACACGTGGCGGCTTTCTTGTTGTACTATTATCAAACTTAGACATTTATCTACTGTCGATTGTTTAAACTTAAACAGTCGACATTCTTGCGTCGCATTTGAGGGCTGCTTATGTGAATACGTACAAGGTCGCCTGCGTAAATTGGCCCAAATGCGTTGCTCATTGCAGGTTGGCCTATATTTGAGCTGTCCGCATTGCGCTTAACCTCCAAGTACGGAAGGTTCTAGGCAAATGAGAATTTTCAGTGTAGTTTCTATGACGACGGCTATCATTTTAACCACGTCCGTCTTGCATAGACAAAAAACGACCCAAAACGCCTGTGAAAGCCTCAACAAGCTTGACTTACTCCATGCAAAAACACTCAAGAAAAACAGAACTCGTGTTTTCTACTAGTTACAAAAAAGGCGTTCTCGAAAAATAGTACCCATACTTTATACTGTTCACCAGACGAGTCATGGCAATGTCTATCAATCCAGAGCTGGGGGCAAAATGTTACAGAAACTTCACCTTCTTTCTAGCATTTTCCACCTTTTCAGAAAGCTCCTGATTGGTTTTCTTGCAAGAAAAAAAGAAAGGACATTCTCATCACAATGTGAAATATTCACTACTCTAGCCATCACATTCTGATCATAAGCGATATAACTCAGAAGATGCTATGGCCAACCACTCAAACTATTCAAGCACAACCCAAAAGAAGTCAACGACATGAGGTTTTCGTCAAATCCAGCTTTCTTGAAAACGCCTCATCTGAGTTAGTGCACTTTCGTGTGGTCTGGGCGCGGCTGCTCCAGGGGTACTTGTGAGGGATGCTGGGCACTCTTTGCACATTGTCACTTATTCCATTTTTCTGCAACCATACCAACAGGTGTAGTACACTCATAGTGTGTTAGTTCCTGTTGCTCTACACTGCACCGAGAAAAGCAGGGACACCAACATGTGCAACACCTTGTTAACTGCTATAAGATCAAGAAATGAAAACACTGTGATTGAGAAAAATATATCTATTGCTGTAACATGAAGGAAATGTAACAAAACCTGGTCACTCGTAAAACATGACCAATTGTGTTGGTTCAATATATATTAAAGCTAAAGAATCCACTGCTCTTCACGCAGCACGACAGTTGATCGAATGGGCAAGAGTGGAAGCTTGGGCTAGTTGGTCTGTAGTCGTACTAAAAAAACCTGCCAGTATGATCGAATGTCGCAGGAATGCGAATATGAGTATCGACAGCGTTGTTCATCACATGCCTTTTGTCTTGCTGGTCTATTTCTGGTGGCTCCTTCGAACTGGGCATTCGAGGAGCGCCATGCATTAGGGGGGCGAGGAAGAATAGGTGCCTTGGTTATGAATATTTGGCCTCAACATACGGGGTGGAAATGCTGGAAACAAACGGGGAAGGGTACCAGGCGCTAGCTCCCACTTTCTGCACGTGATCAGAATTTCTTGTTCAGCAAAACATGGTGGTAGTGCTTTATGATGTCATCATTCTAAAATTGAACGTCATAGACTTTGCGTTTAGCACCGACCTTTCTATATTGGCGATGAAAAGCTTGCTCCCGCCTTTTGAGTTGCGTCGAATTGCTTTGGCGGCCCGTCACGCTGAACATTGGTTTATACCACAATCAAAAACAAATTAATGCATAAAATTTATTCACTTCCCCATGCCGGATTTGAAACCTCGATTAAAGTAACATGGTCTCTACTTGTTACGCTTGTCCGGTGTCACTCCTGAGTTATTTTTTGGGGGAGGTCACAACTGCCTTTCAATGTGTGCCTTGATCATGCTCTCAAATTAGGTTGTCGGTTAAACAACTGTTTCTTCACCTATATTTATATTTAAGCACTGTATATTATTTGAATGTGATAGCAAAAGAGCTCATTTCGTCAAAATTCTGGTGTCCTTGGTTGTGGGCCAAAAAACATCTAGCATGACCTAGAAATGAAGAAGGCTGCCAATAAACAATAAAAAGTTCAGTATGAGTGAGAATCGAACTCAGACTGTCTGTGCAGCAATCAGATGTTCTCAGGGGCATGCCAACAATCGAAACTGATCCGAAAAAAAAAAAAAGCATCGAAAAAAAAAGCAAGATGAAAGTCATGTAGTAAAAATTCTGATAAATATTTCATCTAACACAGAAAACGAGCCCTTATGCTTACACTTCTTTCCTTCGGGTGATAGATGGAATCTCTTTATTGCACACCATGTTACGTGGTAGAAAGCATAGAATCGTGCCAGGCCTCAAAAAATGCGAAATGCACAACAGGCGGTAGTTTTGAAGGCCCACCTATGACAGAGCGCTCAAAGATATGTTCGTGTGATGCATTACGCACGCGTAGTGGGCCCATTGCTGATTCGCAAAACAAACAGCTATGGCGTAGTTGGCACTTAAAAACCATCGTACTTGTAGTAGACATTCTACGATAGCTTAAAACAGCCAGTATTGTAGGCAGAGTCGTTCGTTCTCTTACGGCAGAGTTGAGGCTTGCACAGAGGCCAAAGCTAGGCTAGTAACTGAGAAGGTGATTTGCACAGGGCCCAATTACGATTAAACTAGGCACATACATACGCTATCACGTTGTACTCTTGAAGACTAGGTTCAAGCGTCCTCCAAGTTTTGGTATTGCTCTGTTTGTAACTGTTGTGTAATTGTTGTCACACATTGTATATAATACTCATAGGCGTCACCTGCACCATATCCTCCAATCCAATTGCTGCCGGATGTAGTAATAATAAGAATAATGGAATGAAATAAAATGAAATGGAAATATTTATTTGCTCGAGAACATGAACTCACGGGTAAACTGCAAGGCTAAATAGGAAATCCCCTTACGATCATTCCTCTGTTAGTCCGTAATCGCAGGGCGAAAGAGACCGGAGGCTACATATACTAGCTTCTTATTTAACTGCTTTTATCTTGGCCCCTGCCACTGTATAACTATGTTTACAAAGAAAATAAATAAATAATTAAGTAAAAATTTGCCCAAAGCGGAGACGTCATTGCGGTCGGCGCTCTTGGAGCCCAGCGCAAAGCAAGTCGGCTTACCACAGTGTAGATAAATCTGCTCCTCCTAGCTACGCTTCATACATGACAAACGCATTTTTGTACAAGAAAATATGTAGTCTCAAAAACAGTCCTAGAAGTGACACGTGAGCACAGCACACCGTTCACCGCCACCGATCGCAACATGCGCCGGCTGCGGGAACAAAATCAGACTACAGTGCCACTAGTTCTTGCGACCGCAACGTAGCCCGCCTTTCCGTCCGAGCTTTCAAACGGAGTTTATTCTAGCAGTGTTGCTTTACCCTCTCCCTCCTTTCCCTCTTCATCACTCTCGCATCACTTTTCGACCCACTTGCTATACTACACTATGCGTAGCTATGCTATGCTAGGGGCTGCTTGGCACATACCCTTTTTGTGTGGCACTGGCCACTTGAGGCAGCCTAACAGAAAGCTTAAACAGCTACCGCATTTTCGCGCGTATAACCCGCACCAAAAACCCAAAAATTTCAGTGGCAAAGTGGAGGTGCAGATAATACGCGGGGTTTTTCCTATAGCGCTGCTTCACAGCAATGCGTGTTGTGCTGTGAAGCCCCCTAACAGTGTAGCGAAGGCTACGGAGGCAGTTTCCGCAAATTCGTGTTGCTCCGCAAGTAGCACGGCAGCTTGCGGCAGATTTTGGTTTCGCTTGCTTGCATCATTGAAGCGTTTAGAAAAACATTTGGGGAGAGACAATTCGATTGTTCAGTGTAAAATTTCACTGTCGCACCACAAGTATATTTTATGGACGTTCGCGAGAAAGATAGAGCTATTATCAGTAAATTTATGTACTACTTTTTGACGCGTTAGCAGGCATGCATTTCGGTTCTGTTGTTTCCAGGGTGCTGTTACAGTGGACTAGAAGGGGTAGTGCTAAGTCGTGGAAGCCTAAGTCAATCTGTTCTGCCACCATGAGTAGCGTACGGCGGCAGTCCTTCACGGCACAGTAAAAGCTTAAGATCGTCACCGTCGCCGAGGAATTCAGAAATCGCGAAGCGGGAAGACGGCACGATGTGGACGAGTCCTGCGTGCGACTGTGCAGAAAGAACAAAGAGAGCCTACAAGCTGCGCGCTGCGACCGTGGGTCATTTCGTGGCCCCAAGACCGGTGCCTACCCTGAGCTGGAGGCGGAGCTAGTAAAGTTCATCGAAGATGTGAGAAGCAGGGATCACGCCGTATCGACCGAGATGGCCCAAGTGGAAGCGTGGCGACTTTCGAGAGAGTTAGGCCTACCTCACGAGTTCCGTGCGAGCCGCAGATGGCTGCACCACTTTATGAAGCGGCAAGGGCTCTCAATCAGACGGCGGACTACAATATGTCAACGCTTGCCGGCTTCTTATGAGGAGAAGCTGCCCAAGTACCAGAAATATGTAATTGGCCTGCGAAAGCAGCACAATTACATTTTCTCGCAAATCGGCAATGCGGATGAAACTCCTGTCTATTTTGAAATGCTGTTGGACACAACGATTAAGAAGACGGGCAGCAGTTGGTGAGCGTGCTGACCGGCGGGAACACGAAACTGCGCATCACAGTCTTGCTTTGTGCCCTCGCCGACGGCATGCAACTGCGACCATACGCCATCTTGAAAAGGAAAACTCTACCAAAGATTCATTTGCCTGCCGGTGTGGTGGTGCGCGCACACGAGAACACGTGGATGAACAGTGACTTGTTCGTGGACTGGATCAAGACGGTATGGGAGAAGAGGCCCGGTGCAACGCTCGCAAAGAGGTCCATGCTCGTTCTTGACTTGTTCCGCGGCCACATAACTGAGGAAGAGAAGGACTGCCTTTCACGCAACAGCACCGTCTTAGTTGTTATACCCGGTGGAATGACGTCAATGTTGCAGCCTCTAGATGTGTCGCTTAACAAGCCCTTCAAAGCGCATGTCAAGCGCTATTACGCTGAGTGGATGGCTGAAGTCCTCTACGACTTGACGCCGACAGGACGAGTCTGAAGGCCTGATATTGCCCTATTCTGCAAGTGGATTGTCAAGGCATGGAAGGCCATTCCAAGGTGGGATGGTGCGAAAAAGTTTCAAGAAATGCTGCATCACAAACAACATGGATGGAACCGAAGAGGACCTTGTGCATAACAGTGAGGACTGCAGCTCAAGTGATAGCTCTAGCGAGAGCAGTGACAGTGAATTGTGACTGGCCTTGCAGACAGCACATTCTGCTTGCTAAATAAAGCTTTTTCTGTCTACATATGTGCTATGTTGCTTGAGCAGTAGCTTTTGTACAGCCTTTCCTGTACATGAAATGTGCGGGCAATATGCGAGAATTTTTTTTTTCTTTCTCGGTGAGCTGAAAGTGGGGGTGCGGATTATATGCAGGGGCGGGTTATACGCGCAAAAATACGGTATGCGGATGCAGAGAGCCACAGCTAGCTTGAGCACAGTGCACACAGGTTTATTAAAGCTTCGAGCCTACTAAGTGAGGAGATTACAGCCTGCCCTGATGTTAAAGAAAGGCAATGATAACAGTTTATCACAATGGTCCTCGGTGTATCAGTCACACTTCACTATCATTTACTAGCACTTTATCACAAAACTGCCACAAAGTGATGATGAAGATGTTGCATAGGAAGTTGCTTTTCAAATCTTGCTTACCTTGCTCAGGGGCTACTTCGGGAAGGTAAGTGGCAGTGCGTTTTGAGCCTTTCTCAGTCAGAAACTCTATTCTGATACCATGGATACCAATCTGTAAGAAAACCACCACGAGGCTTGTTCAACTACACACACAGCCGAATACACACACAGAAGGAGGTCCCATAGTCAACAGATTGTACAGGGGGCCTCACATAAAGAATCAGTAATAAAAGTAAGTACAAAGCAGCTAAATGTAAATAAACTACACACTAATAAATTTACCATTAACAATGCAAAATGTTTTGATTAAAAAAGGACTAAGAAAATGGTGACAATAACGAAGTCATTGTGTGAAATGAAAATAACTATGAAGGCTTGGTTTGAATGTGTGGACATGAAAGAGCATCTTAATTTTGCATGGTAAAGAGTTCAGGAGGAGTGTGGCTGAAAAGTTACTGGTGAATTTACTATAATTAGTCCTGGGTTTAGGTAATAAATAGTTGTTGGTGGAAGCAAATCAGGTAGACATAGAGTAAGAAAACTAACTGTTTGTAACTATGGAGAATGGGAGCTTTTGAAAAGTACATTTGTGCACAAGTATACCAAGTGAGTATTTGTTTAGTTTTTCTACTGATGGAATATTATAAAAAGTGAGCAATGGAGATGCTTCTGATGATAGCTACTACACGTCATGATGCAAACAGCTTGATTTTGAGTATGTTGCATAGAGATAAAAATATTATTAAAAAAAAAAAAACAGTGCAGTGGCAATTTTTGCAATGCTGCATCTATCCCACGCTACTTAAGATACTGTACATAAACCTGCACACAATGAACCTTATAAAAGGGATTCTTCCTTACCGAATTGTGCAAAACTTGCTCAATGTCCATAGTAAAAAATCAATAGTATAATAGATTTGTCAAACTTCAGGCATCCGCTTCTGTGAAAGAGGCCTCCCAAGCCAACACTTCATATTTCACTTTATGTAACGTAATAAATGTGTTGTGAGGGCACTGTGCCACCTACTATTGGCACTTCGTTAAAAGTATGACTGTATACCTACCAACATGGATGAAAATTAGAATTTTATCTAGCTATGCTCGCTGTTAAATTCAGCCATTACAAATGCAGCAGAGAAAGACAGCAAGGATATCTTCAGCTCCATTTACTGGAACAAGAAAAGATTAACAGACTACGAGCGCTACCCCACAGTTGCGTGGACCATTAGCAGCAAATATTTTATCGTTCTGGTAAAAGGATGAGCCTACCAGCCCAACAGCGACCCCTACTCTACTTTCATGGCAGTAACTCTGCCATGAAAGTAGAGTTCTATTAAATTTTTGACTTCAGAACAACCAGCCTGACACAAAGAAAGTATCATGAATTGCATAGTGAGACTTTCAGACGTTCTACAAGAACAATAAGTTGTACTTTCTACATTCGCTGGAGACGATTGCATTTTATCAATTATGAAGCATGCATGCCTCTCTAAAAACCATGTTACACCAACACAGATGTGTCACACTACTGTTTCATTATGTGCTTAAATCCTAAATAAGATGCAGATAAATGGTTGTCATTGAATTCAGGAAGCAAGAGAGGGAACGACATAACACACTACCTACCTCCCAGTCCATGTAGTCATTGCCATCTTCGAAGTGTCGAAGAATGGAAACGGAGACATGAAGTTTGTTGAATTCATCCCTTGTGATTGGGCTGAAGCGACTGTCCTTGAATGCACTGACACATCCCAGCAGTCACGAGCAGCACAACAGAAAAAAGCCAATGTAGAGAAGCGAAGACACACGAATTAGTAACGATATCCCGCGAAAATGCCACATGCTCGCACGTCCAAACATTGCATTCTCAGACAAGGCCTTCTTTTGGTTCAGTTTACACTTCAACGTCTCCATGAATGCATCAAGCCTATGGCTCTAAGAAATGACTAAAACCTTTCGGGCACCAAGAACATGTTTGTGTAAGCAATATGTACTTTGAAAATTATGACAAGTCAAGCCTACAGAAATTAAGAGATGCTGAGCTTTGGGTCAATTCAACCTCTCCATACTAAATTTGTTTATATGAATTCAACCTTAAGAGTGTCATGTATAATTAGGGAGATTTCATTTGATAGATACATTACTATGTTTGAAGGAATTTAACATGCTACCAATGACAGCAACAGCTTTTTTTTCTCGTTATGTGTAATGCTTGCAACGAATACCATTCAAGGTTTCACGACGATGACCATTTCATATTACAACATATACTTGCAAAACAATTGTTTATAAGTCCAAGATGGTGACTCCCGAGAATTGAAAAGAATTGTGTACATATAATTATTTGTATTATAGTTACTGTGGCTCCATCAAATATAAAATAATCAACAGCCTACCACATTAATTTTCTTGTAACAAAGTATCCAACACTTTGATAAATTAAGGAAAGTTCAATCAATTTATCAGCACTCTGTTGCAATTCTCTCCTGAAGGCGTTAAGAAGTGCTAAAATTAGGCAGAGGGACAGAAGGGAGAGTGTTCCAATAAACAGCATTTCAATTCATTCCTGGAAGCATATCAATTCATTTCTGGAGAGTGCTGGCATCAATACACTAACTACACACCAAGAGTACAAAAATAAGTGTCAGAACACAGAGATAATAAAAAAAAAAGAAGTAAAGAACTAGAACTACAGCCCACCTGGTGACGGCGTATTCCCTCAGACCCGAGTGCAAGTTCATTGCATTGAAGGTGCCAATGCAGCCTCTCAGCCTCTTGTCTTTACCAATGTTCCAAGTCACAAATAGAGGGCTTTGAAGAGGGAAAGAGAGTCCCAGATTTTTTAATTACACAAATAAGGGGAAAAGAAAAAGCGCACCCCCGACAAAAGGGCAAATAAATAAAACTAATGCCCTTGCCGTAATTTTGGTTCAGATTCTCAGATTTGGAAGTGACCATTCTGCCAGCAACTGGCATCGGCGCTCTTCCACAGAGGGGACCTCTCGCATACACGCTTTTCAATAAAAACTTACGAGCAACATATGCACACGTAGCTTGTATGAATAGGTGCAGATGCCACGATAACTATGTGCTCTAAATAAACAACTCCGAAAACCTCTTACAAAGAACAAAACGTACAACTCACACTCTGCTGAGTGCGAGTATTACAGTTTGATAGCTGAGAGACACACGAACGCTTCTTTAGCATTGGTGATATGTTCAGACCAGCATGGACATTTCCAAATTCTGACATTATGTATATTGTGTATGCAATACGTGGAATAACGTAGCCATACACAAGCATTGCCGGAGTGATGTTGCAGCATAAGCAAAAGTAAGGAGAGGTTTTTGGAAATGATGGCATGTAACCCCTTTCAAAATAAAAATGCCGGCTGCTAGCAGAATAGGTGTATGCATTATCATCATTCTTAGGTGACACAGAGTGACCATGTCAGAATGCATTTGAAGGGGTATTGACACCACTTGTTGAAGGCCAGCGCAATACAAATCTTCTGTGTACAGAGATGGCTCTGAGCAAGTGTGAAGCTTGAGAAATGCTCATAAAGATATATTTATTTGATATTAAAGCCAATATTTCTATGGCATACATACTGACATCAAGATTAGCTTGATGTTAGGCTATAGTACTAATTGTGGTGACTTCACGCAGCAGTCTGGCTAGTTATGACAATGTCAGGTGCTAAAATTTGCAAGATTATTTGTGTGCCATGGTCACCACAGTGCGGAGAGGCCGTGAAAACATCGCATTATCTACATAGGCACGTGATGAGAGCATGCCGTGTTGTGATGTCAGCAGGAGGTACCAAAACTAGCTTTTAAAATCATACTGTAATTACTGTTTCAAGGTTTGCACATGTTGTAAGCTTTAAGAACTTATGTTTTCGTAAGACACGAAAAGAAAAGGACCAGTGAAAATTTCTGTGTCAGTACCCCTTCATTGCAACTGACGTTACATGAGAATGCTGTAAGAAAGATTAGTGGGCCCAGTAATGCTTGGGTATCACTCTTGGCTGCAACCTTCTTGCAAAATACATTGTGCATCAGTTGCAACCATGTGAGGTAATCCAAGCAAAAGAACCCACAAATATAAGTAATGAAATTAAAGAATTTATCGGGGATGTGGGGGAGTATGAACATACTATTCTGGGACAAGAGTACGGATAGGTGTCTGTTTTCGTGTTTAGATGGCCAAGTCAAGCGAAGATGACATCTGAGAAAGAAACAAAAGAAGTGGCAGCAGTGTGAATTCTGCGTCCATCTGCAACAATTCTTCGCCCTACGCTCCGAACTTTTAAAAGCATAATCCGCAACAGTTCCGATTCATTATCATATTAACTGTAATCGTGTTACCTACTGGTTCGCGCTTTATCACAATACTAACACCCGTAAGCAAACATTTGGCGATACGCGTCGTGCTTGCACAGATGACACGATGCATTTACGAAAGTTCACCTCAGGGGCAGCGAACTCGTCATAAAGGGCCCCCTAACTTGTACAGATTCCAGCAGTAACAGGCGCGACCTTTGCCCTAAGGCGACCACGGCACCGAGATTACATACATATATCGATGCACTGAATCTCAGAGTTTTGCCAAGGGCAAAGGGAAACCTCACGACACGAATCGCCAATCGCATAAAAACAAAAAGCGTTAATTGCTCGCGGATTTCCTCACAGCGCGCTTGCGTGATTTCGTCCTGACTAGCTTCAATCGATCGCGGGTACAATTAAACCTCATCCAGTGACAGGTCACAAAACGCTAGCATATGCAAAAAGTGTTTTCTCCGAAACGGGCCCGCTAGGAAACGCGACAGGATGGTATTTCGGGAGCCTAGCAACACGAAGGGCGAGGACCTTTGCTTTGCAGACAGCCAACAAAACCAATAAAATGAAGAAAAAAAAAGCAGCATGGCAGGACGTGAAGCGAACCGCGGCGAGGTTGCGACATGAAGCACAAGCAGGCTCTCTCATCGACTAATGTTTCGGCTCGTTTTCTTTCCCCCTTCATGCCCCAGTTCTCGAAACAATGAAAATACAATGCACTCGGAAGACGGCGTGCAAAAATTTAAGCCTATGATCGGGCAAATTGGCCGTAATAGGGGTTAAATAAAAAGGGACAAAAGACCACGAGCTACATGAATGAAAACTCATCGCACCAACTGCTGGAGCCCAGCTTTTGCTGCAGTAATGTGATTACAAGCCACGAGAGGGGGGACAAAAAGATCGCTAAAGCAGCGTTGGCTAAAGCTATGATCACCGAGCTATGTCTCCCCCGAAACAGCTGGTGGCGAGAGTAATGCCTTTGTTTGGAGGTAAAATCAGCTGACAACTCTGTTACCTGGTCCACGCAAGCTCGCGGCTGACTGCATTGGACACGGGCTTATAAAGCGAGGAGCGACACAGACGGCACTATTTCGAATGAACACGCGCTTAAAACACAATAGAAAGGCACTTACTAGCATTCGTTCGGGAAATTGGGCGGCTTGGGCGGCTCGTACTGATTGAGATGGCAGTATAGCACATCGAAGCAAAAGAAACACATTTCTACGCACACAACCATGCCATTCTTGTAGAGGCTGGGCTGGAAGTGGTTCGGATGCACAATCGTCCCATTACAACATGGGGAGGAATTGTTATTCATCTTTTGCTTCTTGGCTCCACAACAACCAGCCGCCATGGCTTTGCCCGAAACTTCACCGCTCGTCTGCTGAGAGGCGCTGGCTACGGAAGTGTGCGGCCTCCGCTAACAACTGCTTTTTGCTTGGTCGTGGTCACGTGGGTCGTGGAACAGCCTTCCATTGGCTGAGAGTTTGGTTGTCAGCTGTGACGGCTGTGAAGCATTTCCACATGCACTTCCAGCTGCCCGCACACGCCAGCGCAAAGGCACGATTTTTCGTGCGAAGGGCGTGAAGCGTTCGGCCGTCTCACTCGGGCTTGCAGAGTCCAATTCAAGCGCACTTTGTCACGATCGAACCTCGGTCGTATTACACACGCGCCACCGAGTTCGAAGAAATCGCGGGAGAGCAAAAACGCAGAACTAGACAAAAAGCGCTGGCTGAGTCACGTGGCGCTACGAATGGCCGCCAAATATCGAAATATCATGTGCGCCAAGGTTTTAGGAAATACGCATACTGGCGCCACGAGCCTTGTGTAAGGGTTCATTGCTGCGGTTTAAACGAGGTCCACTGGTCTTTCGTGGAAATTTGTTGATTTTCCACCACTACTAGCTTTGATTTTGCAGGGAATTTTGGATAACATTCGCGACACGAGCCCAATGTTTATCGCATGCGCTACGAAAAAAAAATATTTCTTCCACTTTTACAAATTCAGTGGTTTTTCAGTACTTCCAACTGAATATTCGTGAATTATATAGTATATTTCCATTTTTGAATTTTCAGTTTTCGTATTTAATCTCTGCTTTTAATTGAACAGAATTCTGCAGCACTCCAACACCGGAAAGTCGACACAGCTGAACACCAAGGAACATAAAGAAAATTTTGTCAAATATAATTTTTTTTTATGGTGAATACATTACTGAAGAAACAGCAAAATCATATTTGACTTTAAAAAAGCATACTGCATTCATCGTGGATTATTTTGTTAGCTTTGTGAAATTAAACTACATTCCAATGAACCGAAATTGCTACAATAGGTACAACATGGCACAGTTTGCAAACTTCAACACCAGGCCTTGCAAAGTTTATTATTGAGCAATCCAGCAATCTACATAGCTGTGGTCGTCTCATTGCAAAGTTGTTGTTTTTTTCCTCGGACACTTTACGGCAAAAGCCTCTTATAACAATCTCCATTTCTTCCTGCCCAACATTAACCAGTCCATCTGACATCTGTGTTCCTACATTCAATCCCTTGACTTCGGATTTCCATCCATAATTTCCAGAGTGCCCCTTCTCCCCTTTTTCAAAAAAGTTATACTTACAAAGAGTCATGTTCTTTTATTAGCAATATTTTGGTGTTCAATTGCTACTCGTGTATCACTTAGCAGCATTCCAGGTTTTTTACTTACCGAGATTTTTGCCTTTTATGTTGGAGTTAACAAAAAATCTCGGGGAATATTATTTCATATTTCATGCAGGTGCACTACAATGCAAGGTTACAGGCAAGTAACCTGTCAGGGTACAATTTACAAGTATTGCAATAAACTCCTGCAAAGCAAAAGCCAAACAAATGTCTATTTTACACTTCAGCAGAAGTTGTCGGACGAGTTGTATAGACGATGTTGATAGAGGGATCTGAGAGAGAAAAAACACACACTAATAAAGATGACCACTTGCCCTCATACTTCACATTTATATCCATGTTCTAACAATTATTTTATAAAATCAGTGCAGTTCTAAGGCTTCCAATTCGTCCAGAAGTTCTTGCTCCCTCTTTATCTTCTCAAGCTGCAGAAAAATATTATACAGACATATCAATGAATGAATGTTCTTCATTGCACATATATCTCGTACAAAGTATGCCCAAACTGAATGGTCCCATTGTCAAATGGTAATGCAGGTCCCATAACAGAAACTCTAATAGTTCTACTAAAAGTAGACTAAAGTAAAAAATGAAATTTGATACCACCATGCAAGAAATAACATTTGGCTACTAACAACAGCCACTTGAATCCGATTACAAAAAAAAAAGTACATGACCTGTACTAAACACAGAAATTTGGGTAACAGTGATGTGTGTTCCTACATTCAAGCCCTGAACTTCGAATCCACATCCATAATTTTCAGCGTGCCCCTTCTCCCCTTTCTCAATAGTTACACTTATATAAAGTCGTGTCCCTATGTAAGCAATACTTTATTGTTAATTGTGCAGCACTTAGCAAAATTTCAGACCTGCGGAATGACAAGCGGAGTTACAAGTGTTAATAATACTTCCCATGTATAGATTAATGAAGAGAACAAAGATATTGAAACAGTTTGCAAAGGAAACATATCAAGAACAAAATACATATATATACTTGGTAAAAAATGACAACCCAGAATACCAGTAAACTCAAGAAGCAGAAGAAACTAGTACCTCAAAGTAGTATTTTTTCAGTGATCTCAACAGATTCTGGTTATTACTTATATTAATGTGGCATGCCATTGCAAACTTTTACTGCAGTATATTATAGCAGATCTTGGATATAGGCATTTTTTTTTGTGGGAGGTATACTGAAGTTGTTAAAAGTATGGTTCCTTGTAAGGCATCCGGGTTAATGAATGGGGAATGGTTCATTCTTCCTTACGACACTGTTAATACATGTAGGTAATCATAGTTTCCGCACAAAATCAAAAGGCAAGATTTCAGAAAATAGTGGTTTGCCATGTTCGTAGTGTCGTGAGAATGTCACCGTGTGTATGGCTCATTTTCGCAACCGTCGTACTGACTGAAGATAACAAATCCGAGGATTCTATGCAGTACAAAAAGGCGGCTGTTGACTAAGATAAAATACAAAATGAGCAGAACTGTAATGTCAAAATATTCACAAGCTTGCAAGAGAGTGTGACAACTCGAAGCTAGTTTCAAGCAGGCTGCATCCAGCTGAATCTGCCAATTTAAGCAGCTGTCTAGAACGACACAATGGTACGTAAAAGAATCAGTACACTAAAGGGAGCTATTATTAATGTGTAGTCGTATATCATGTGAACTCAGATTTGTACAGGAGTAAACTAACATGCATATTTTGCTTTTTCGGCATTAATGATAATGCTGCGGTGCTCCCGTGGCATGCCAGAGATAACATGAAGCATGTTGGCTGCGTATGCACCGTGCACCTCCGCATACGAACTGGTATGCGTACACAAATAAACTTATCCCGACCATCAGCATCAACACCCGCTACAAGGTTGTTATCAGCAAACCAATCGGCCAGCTTGGCTATTTCAGAATTCATTTGTCCTATGGGTCACAGATTTTTACCAGTAATAATTAGGGTAGTGTCATCGGCATACACAAGCATCTCAGGAGTTGTTAGTACTAGGGGCAAGTCAGAGCACAGTAGTGGATCTAATACAGAACCTTGCAGCATGCCTGTTTGTATGGGCTGCAGAGATGAAGTAATGTTATTGATAACTACTATCTGTTGTCGACTTTGAGGGCAACTCGAGAAAGTTCCACATAGTGCTGCAAGAAGTATTTTTTTGTAATTTGAAAGTAAGATGTCGCGGTCTACCGCATGATTAGTAAAATTTCTAAACTCATTCATCGAACCAAGATGCATCAGACAACATAAATAGCCAGCGCTAGCGTTCGTTTAGCCAAGGCTAGTACTAGTAGAGAACTAAGCATAACACTAGCTCAATTTGATCAGCAATCGTACTACATACATTACCACAGAATTTGGGTGAAAGGTGCCGTCTTCGAAAGTTGTTTTTAAGCAGGCTAGAGGATTATATGTGTTCTATTAAAATTTTGAACTGTAATACGTGAATGAATTATTTGCCATTTTATTTGAATGCAACACTAAATTCTCTGGCCTCGTTTCTCACAGACGCATCCCTTTCTAGGTTTTCGCATAAAGAGCTTTCACAATCAGAACTTATAGAAGCCTGATAATAACACATCACTTTAGTGTACTGCAATGAAAGCAACTTAAGTGTTTGCATGTGATAGACCAAAGCCAGAAAATTTTTTCAACTGCATTCCTTCGTTTCCTCTTGACAGTGCGATTAGGGTTCAAAGTTTGGGAGTCTCCCGGGCAAATTGGGAGAGTTGGCAGTTATGCTTTTATACCCACCAATGAATGTGAAAGAACTGCTGCCATGTGCCTAGACCTGATTTTGTGAGACCCAGCTTGGCTTCATATTCAAAAGCAGTATAGAAAGGTCTACACCATAGAACAAGTTGATCCCATAACTCTACTCTCTTTCAGTATATAGTAACAATTCATAAGAGAGCCATTGCAATAAATACTACCTATTTCCTCTGCAAAATGTTTAAAAAAATAGTCAAGCAAACAGGTTTTCATAGCGTTACCTGATTTGCTTCAAGCTTTTTTCCTGCTTGCACTTCTTCTTTTAATGTAGCGATCTGGCCCAGTTTCTGCAAATAATAACAACGCGTGTGATTTGAGAAACCTACACGAAAGAAATGAAAGATTCTCTACAAGCTGTGCGACCTGCCTTCTTCAAGTTTCGAATCTTCTTTTCCCTGGACCCCTCCTCTGTCTCTTGTGGAGCACTGTTCTGCCCCATGATCTCAACAACCGTCTGTATTGCTGAGGCTTTATCTGTGACCTCGGCAGGCTGAAAATAAACAAAGCAAGAACATGATTTAACTAAATACCATTAAATGTGTAGATGAAAGCAGCTTTACAGTGTATAGCACAGTTACACAAGCGATTGAGAAGACACATTAAAGAATTGTAACTGCATCGGAAGGTCCAATACAGTATCCTAACTACATAGGACCGTGTCTATTGCATGTGATCCGAGATAAAGTAAACTCTCTAAACTGAGATTCGTTTCCTTTTGAACAAGGCAGTCTATCTTGACAGAGAAACGTGATTGATATTAGGCTCGACTCTGATCTACATTGCTCACGTGAAACAAGCATTATCTCCTCACAAATATTTTTCTTGCTTCTTACTTGACAGCATTACCAAGTAGTAGTTATTACATTTCTTTCCAAGCAAGAGCATACCGTACAGAACACAGGAGCCCCACAACTGGGCAAAGCATGAAGAAGTGGTCTGTGACTCCACCTCTACAAGAAATCCGTGAATGACTGAGGTTACTGCTGAAGTAGCATATGAGCTTTCAAAAGACTTGTGAGCTAACAATTACTACTTCCTTGAAAGTTCCCTAGCTCAAACACAAAAAACAGACCATAAATGACTCCAGAAAGGAAATAGCCTAAATGACAATGAAGTCCTGAAACTAGCTTACGCTCAGGATATGACAAAAAGTGTAGTAAACACGAGCTCGTGCATCTTCAGTTAGCACAGGAATTCACAATTAAACTGCCTTGCCTGAGCATTCTCCTTCTTTGCCTTTTTGGCTTCTTTCCTCTTTTGATTCTTGATGGCCGTCTTGGATTTAGGTGTCGAGTCTGCAGCCTTATTAGTGGACGCGCTCTCGTCATCTTTGACCTTGAAAGAGGAAGGCTGACCCCTAGCCCCTGGTGGCCGGTACACTTGCTTTGATGCTGAAAAACAAGAAACCAGCAAAAATCATCAACACGAGGTCACTACAATAGAGTAGACTCTCATTAAACGGAACATGAAGGGACCGGGAAAATGTGTTTCATTTAACAGGAGTTCCGTTTACTGAAAAGTGAAGTGGGTTGCAGCATACAAGTATGAAACCAATCATATCACAGAAATTTTGAAGACTAAAGTGAGAAACAAAGTTAACAATTGGCTCTAGTGATGTTAGCAGCAATAACTTTTTCCATTAGACACAAAAAAGCAGCTTCCATGCTATCGCCATTTGCTCATAGGGTGTCCGCTAGAGGTGTGCACAGAATTCGGGTAGCCCAAAATACCGAGCCCGACAAGGCCCGCGGGCCGGTTTCGGGCAAGACGACGTTTTCACATTATTTTTTTGTCGGGCGGGCTGCCCCAGGAGCAAAGGTCGTATCAATTCTAAGATACAGACATTGTACTGGAACTGTTCTTCTGCGCGTAGCGCCTTCTCCGCCACTACCCCCCCCCCCCCTTCCATCCTCTTTCTTGGTTCTCCTTTCCTTTAGCCACTTTAAACGCAATGGGAGAAGGTGAAGTCGCACAAGATGGGCTCTGTGACTATCAATACACAAAATAATTCCCTGTCCCTACGTATGAGGTACTAAATTTGTGAGAAAACAACCGGTCTATATATTCCAAGCTTGCTCTGCTTCCAAAAAATATGTCGCCACACTCCCTTTTCATGTTTTGCTATTTGATCATTACACCTGTCAGTGCTGCCTTGTGCAACCATGCCCATTGACTAAAGAGCCATCGAGATAGTAGTAGAACCTTTCGGTGCGATTACGTGCACAACGGGAACATTACAGATTCTTCTGGAACTTATGTGGCCGCTAGCAATAGCGCTGGAATATTCAACGGCACATGTATAAGTGGCGACGCGCATCATCGCTTGTGAGTTGATCGACGGGTGATGCTCAGTTCGCCACTATCAGTGCCAGTGTGTATTGCTGTAATCTGATTTTCCATTTACCGCCCACAAGTTCGGCCAAGTAAACAGTCTCATCTTGGACGTACTGACTACTGTTTTCATCAATGTCACGACTCCGTGACAACATTGGCCATTCCGGCTACCAATGCAAGCAGCGAAGGGACCTTCAGTTGGGCAAAACATGGGCCCAGGAGCGCCGCACTTTACTGAAGCCCGAATCATTCGACAGCTTGTCTATAACAACTCGTAATTGTTACTAACAGGGACTGTCACGTGTTTGCTTATGTTTCACTTGAATAAAATGCCACATTATCGGAAAACCACATCTTGTCTTCGTAGCGCCCCTTCATAATGACAGGCTGGGCCAGACCCGGGCTTTCATTTTTGTACATCGGACCGGGTCGGCCGGGCTCCAGCCCTATGGCATCGTGGTCGGATGCGCCTACGAATTAGTCAGCGGGCCCAGGCCGAGCTCAGGCTCTAAAATTCGACCCAGGCACAGCTCTAATGTCCGTAAAGCTAAAGTCATGCTTTTACCAGCAATGAGTAGAACAACTTTACAGTACTTGCGGAACTATGCAACCACTGCATAGAAAAGTGCACCAAAAGAATGGTATTAAAGATTTGAAGGAGTAAGCACACTGAGTTTCCCATACATGACGAGCTTCACTATATTCAGGCTGAATCCGGTCACAAAAGGTGGTGACAGTAAGCGCAGGATCCCATCAGATTACACTAGGGACAGAGCACATAGAGAGAGCTCACACTTGAAAGACATGTGACAAATCTGTATGATTTCTAAACCACTTGAGATATTTTTATATAATTAAGCACTCTCACCACGTTCAGTATGCCATGAAAATAATAATCATTGCACAGAGTAATCTGAGAAAGGACACAAATTAAAAAAGTTCATAGGTGTGCTCTTGGCTTCTGCACAATGTTAAGAAAATATAGGGCACCTTGCACCAGCCATGTCACTTCCATAATTCTAATGTAACAGGAAATAAAACAATATACTGCTGAACGAATAACAGGATCTTACTTTACTCAATGTATCACAAAGTATTTACACCCAAAATACAATTCAGCATCTTAGTGCCAAGGGTGCAATAAAAAGAAAAGAAACTCAGGAATTGCACAGCATTTTGTGGGCACAACAGAACCAGGAAGAGGACAAAATTTGGAGTGTATCAGTTTTTCAGTGTCACCATGGAGTCCATTATTAATCTTTTTTTTTTACTACCTATGCACTATTATGGTACTTCCATCACGAATGCTGACTAACGTGTTATTGTCAAAGGTCATTTAACACATGCATCTGCATCCTATAAATGAAAAAGCACAGCTGCTACTGGAGAAAAAGGCCCCAGCTGTGCCTGCTATGAGTGCAATGAAAAAAGTGCTTCATATTATTATGTCTACGGCTGTCACCAAAGATCAACCGCAGGTGGGCAGCGAAAAAACTACACATGCTGAATGCAGATGGCACGCTATGAAGGCAAGCTATGCTCGATACAGAGGTCCGTTAAGCTTCATTTTAAGAATTCTTACCATGACAAGAACCAATAGGACAAGAAAACTAACTTCAGATTACAGTCTACGGGACATATTCTATGAGTTGAAGACTCAAATACGATCTAGCAAGAATTACAACATGAATATATACTTCATTAGACTTTGTACAGATAAAGTTACAACTTCTTATCACTATTTTTATAGTGATAAACTAGATAATTTTGTATGTACCATTATGTTCCCTTCTTTGAGGTCACTCCTCAAGGTCTATTGCCAATGTCTGTAGAAGTTTTCCACACGCTGCGGATGATGCCTTTGAAATTAATAAGGAAAGGCCCAAGCGACCGCTTAGTCTTCTGGTAAATGAGAGCACTGCCACAACTCTAGGTCTAGCAAATAACAGAAAAATACAAGCCATGCGGGAGAAGTCAGACGCAAGTAAAGTGTGCACCATGAAAAAAGTAACATTAGGCATTATTTTTGCTCCCTTAAAACTTTGGCATGTCATCTACATCTGACTTTTCAGTAGTACAATATTGAACAGCAACGAAAAAATTTTTGCACAAATATAATACACAGCCTTGCAGACATATTCAAAGGGACACTAAAGCCAATTATTAAGTTGACATTGATTGTTGAAATGGCGGTCCAGAAACCTCGTAGTGCTACTTTTGTGCCAAGGAAGGGTCTATTTTGAAATAAAATGACGTTTTGGTGCTCCGCATCAGGTTAGCGCAATTCAAATTGCCCGCCTGAAGAAGCATACCAACAGGACCATCTCACGCCACTGTTGCCGTGCACAACGTTGCCCGGCTTTACTGCACTAGTAGCAGCAGACCGAAAGCAGCAGGAGCCACAGCAGCAACAACAGCCATATCAATTTCTCGCCATTGACTTCAATATTGCAGACGCTTTTGTTTTAACTGCGCCCTGCTAGATGGCACCACCTGTCCCGTGTAACCACGCGAAAATTGACTTTTTGAACCACTTGCGCCATTCCCCATAGTAACGTCCGGCAGTTCTTTTTTTCCATGAATCAAACAGAAACGAACAAGCTGCATTTTATTGCGTCTCTAGATGCACAGAAGGTTCTTTATTTAGTGCACATAGATCAATTACTAGTGATTAATTGTAGGCGGTCCGTCTGATATCATCAAGATAATTTCGAAAATGTCCTACTGCAGCACTTGTGTTCTTGTGCATTTACCTTAATTTCTCGGTGAGTAGGGCACTGTTGTTGATAACATTGTCGTTTTAGATGTTTAGATGTTGTCATACATTGAACTTTCACTCTGACGTAAACTGTTATTTGACTTTAGTGTTCCTTAAACAGATTCTACTGCGGATTGTTTTCCTTCGAGCAATGTCTTGTTTTCACTCAACAAAGCGACAAAAGGAACAGCTAATGCCAAATTGACACAGACACTGCACACACATTAAAAAAATGTCGATGTAAGGCTGCAACAAACCACTGCACATACTTTCAAGCTCAAAGCTGAAGGCACCTAGCATAAAAGCGAAACATTTGAAGTGCACCAATAAAATACGATGTGATGAACATCCTCAGGACGCTGCTTTCAATTACAAATATGTTATATGAGAGACAAAGGGCAGTTCATGAAAAAATCTCGATGCAGTGTCATACATACCTTGTGGCTGCGATGACTGTATGCCACTGACTTGCTTGTAGGAGATGGGCTTGGCTGGAAATGACTCGGCAGGGCAGGGCTGCCACAGTACATCCCACAGCTCCTCCCCTTCACAGCAGATGTTCTCATGTTGTAGGCTGCCAGAGTAGTGCCATACCTTGTAGCTGTAAAGAAATTATTTGTACGGTGCCATTTGTACATCTATATGGACACTAAATATACCAGTGAACCCAGAGAGAGACATAAAGCTAAGACAGGGATCTTAACCGGAGGCAATCAACTGTTAGTTATCTAGCAGTACTGGATAAGAGAAAAGAGGGTGTGAAAGAATGAAAGAGAAGAGTCTATGATGACACTACAAAGTTATCATGACAATAAAGATAAACTGAACGCAGGTGGAATTATCTCCTTCGTGTTGTGGCAGATGCAGTGACAGTTTGATTTTCATTGCAGTTGAAAAAAAAAAAAACGATAAAGCTCTACACCTTATTTTTTTTTTCTGCTTGCGGCGTAGGTGCATCTGTTGCTTTTTATATGATGTTAGCCGTGCGTCTTTCAATGAATGTTGCACTACATGGTGCCAATACAATTCTCTATTCCACAGCACAGTTATGTTCCCAAGGGTGTGTGTTTGGGGTGTTTTTATGATGTGCAACATTCTTTATAAATTTACAGTGGGCTACATTGTTTACCATGCTACATTGTGCCGCTGCGCATTCCTGGTTACAACTTCATTCTAAAGCAAGCAGAACCTTGCTAATAAAAATGAGATATAAATGGGAAAATACTACTTGGTACTTGGTTCTATATTAGAAGATATTTTTCTTCATAAAATGAAGTAGATTGATTATCAAATTTTCCTATTTAAAATATCCTACCATAAGGACAAAACTTATTCTTCTCGTTCCTGCAAGACTGTGAGAACATCTAGAAGACCTGGAACATGACGCACCCATTTCCGACCCTCAGACGAGGAGCAGTTGTGGCCGTGAGGTAGTGCTCCCCATCCGCACACCAGCACAGTTGAGTGGAGTCTGAAGCTTGGCTCCTGGATACCTGCTTGCGACCTTTCACGTCCCACACTTCCACGTTACCCCTCAGGTTCCCAAAGCCAGCCAGAATCAGAAGTGCACAATGATGTTAAGGCAGAAAAAAAGCGATAAATTGGAGTGTAGATGAGAAAATTATTGGCAAGCTGAAGAGGTTACACTTGTTTATAAGAAACATGCAGTGGGTACCAATTCTTGTCTCTTATGTGAGGTGTCCCTTATAAGCAGCATACCACCACGTATCCATTTTGTTATCAACTCCTATTTCAATGTAGGCACACTGGTGTCACCTATCGACCTCTTTAATAAAGGTCCCCTTGGTGCCGCCATAGTATTCTCTGGGCTGCTGTTTACATGCGTGACCTCCAAAATTCAGCTTCAAGGCTACATTGTCAGCTTTTGTACTTTCGTGCAAGAGCCCAGAAAAAAGGGGATCCTGCTCTCCCTTAAAAAGGTATATACCCAGTTGCTTCTTACGTGAATGTCTATTATAAAGGGGTTGAACTGTATTATTACAGGTTACCTAAGAACCCATGAAAGAAGGATGAAGGCACCCGACACTGTCATGTGGCACAGTTGGTGCTCAGATAGGCTGTGTCTGGCATGCATAGAATTTACTCCAGAGGTGCGCAGTGTGCTTTGACGAAAATCATGTGCTCTGTTCACCATGCTGCCCAATAAACAGATGCGCAAGTTGCACTGCTAGTAAAAAATACAAGTGCCAGTAAAAAAAGTATATTTTTCCTCCTACTTTCCACATGCAAGGCTTTTGTTTCCAGTAACTTGCTTTGCACTGGGAGAGAAGTCTGCATAATGCAATTCTTAAAGGGTACTGACGCCATTTTTGGAAGAGAGTTTACTCTGCCATACAAATATACTGTATGTAGAGATGGATCTGACCATGTATAAAGCTGAGCAAATGATGATAAGAGATTTCATTTTAATATTAAAACCATTTTTCGTATGGTGCACCTGCCGACATCAGCGCTAGCTTGACATTCGGCTACAGTACTAATTCTGGTGACTACTTGCAGAAGTGTGGCTAGTTGTGATGACATCAGGTACAGAAACTTTCAAAATGGCTGATTCCACATCACAAATGAAGATAAAGTGCAGAACTGCTGCGGAATCGTCATGACATCTTGTGTGAGCACATGACAAGAATCTCATGATATGTTGTAACATCAGAACACAGTAAGAACCAAAACGAGCTTTTGAAAACATACCGTAATTACTTTTTTAAGGTGCACCCACAGTAGATTTTCTAGGCATCTAGAAGGCTTGACCTTTCATTTGATTTGATGCAGAAAAGCTTCAACTAACAACTTTTGCATCAGTACCCCTTTAAGCGTCATTCTGGCAGTTTTCTGGACTCCAACATAATGCGCTACATGTGCAAAATCAATGGACACCGCGTAAGGTCTTGACCTCCGTTTTTCAATAAGCTAGCAAACCTGCTGTTCTTTCTACTGAAAGATTTGCTTCAGATGTACGATTAGAATGTAAAGGGCTGGTCAAAAGTTCTCAGGCCACAACACTGGGTCGAGGAGCAGCAGCTAGCTGCTGTCGGGGCGCCGTTATCGCAATCATGTTTTGGCACACGCTAGTGTCGACCGTGTGGAGGAGGGGGTGTGTGCATCCCACTCCTTTTCTTGTTCTCCTTCATAAGAAATTGAGAAATATAGATAGTGTCATGTTTGCTCACTGTTGACTCTTCGAATTGTACATTATTATGCAGCGCTGCTTATTCCTCTAAGGTGGTACAGCTAGCCGTAACACAAGCACTTCTCAATACATTTCGAGCTCTGACCATGCTTATCTGCAGCCAATTGCAAATTGGCTTGCGCACATGGCTGGGAGAGCGATTTGCAGTGCCAATAGAAAATTCAAATGCATGATATAGTTTTCACTGAAGCCAAGCACTATGGCAATGTATATGGTATCTAGCTGAACGTGGCAGCAGACATGATGCACCAGCTTTCCAGAACACCGCTGCCTCGCTGTAAGCTGTGCTGTAGTAAGAATCCAAAGAGCGGACAGTGAGTGAACATGATGAACTATGTTTATTCCTTGCTTTCTTATCAAGGAGAGCAACAAACAAAAAAAAGAACGCATAACCACCTCCAAGCACGTGCTAGACACCAGCACGTGCCAAGGCGTGATTGCGAAATCACCTTGACAGCAGCAAGCTGCTGCTTCTTGGCAGGGCGTGGAAGCTTGGGAACTTCCGACCACCGCTGTAAATGCGTTAAATAAGAGCTAATGGTGACTGTTTAATTAAGCATGACCGATCGTGCTAAAAAGATGCTAACAGTCTGTCATATCTGTATTTACGAGTATCCTTGCCTGTGCCTTTAAATATATATATATATATATATCATCATCATCATCAGCCTGACTACGTCCACTGCAGGACAAAGGCCTCTCCCATGTTCCGCCAGTTAACCCGGTCCTGTGCTTGCTGCTGCCAATTTATACCCGCAAACTTTTTAATCTCATCTGCCCACCTAACCTTCTGTCTCCCCCTAACCCGCTTCCCTTCTCTGGGAATCCAGTCAGTTACCCTTAATGACCAGCGGTTATCCTGTCTACGCGCTACATGCCCTGCCCATGTCCATTTCTTCTTCTTGATTTCAGCTATGATATCCTTAACCCCCGTTTGTTCCCTAATCCACTCTGCTCTCTTCTTGTCTCTTAAGGTTACACCTACCATTTTTCTTTCCACACACACACACACACACACACACACACACACACACACACACACACACACACACACACACATATATATATATATATATATATATATATATATATATATATATATATATATAGATGAAATAGATGATCAGAGTTTCTTCCGGCTACCGTAATAAAAGTTATAAACTTCGAGAATAGTGCAGTATAGGAAACAAAACAATAAATAGGATTAAATAAATATTTTATTGTTTTGTTTCCTATACTGCACTATTCTCGAAGTTTATATATATATATATATATATATATATATATATATATATAAAGGCACAGGTAATTATAAATATATAGAAAAATGGTTACAACACACCACCACGAATTTTTAAACTGCTCCTCCTTTTCGAACATGACAATGAGCAAAAGGATATGAGTGCCCTGGATATTGTAGTAGATGCTGTTTCTCGGACCCGTACCCATGTCAAACACGGGATCACAGTTGAGGTTGAACAGAGTGGCCTTTGCAGGCATAACTGTGCATTTTTTCATGTTAAGAAAGCAGAGCCAGACCGTATGGAAGAGTTTACAAGACGTGAGCACTGGTTATAAGTGAAAACTACATAACAGTTACATTGTTCAGTGTTAAACACACATTGGCACTCTAAACATGACCTCATAAATTTCTACCAGTTAAACAACATCACCAAAATTATGTTCGCTTTTCAAATTGGTTCTGCATCCTTATGAAGTTGTTTAATTATGGGTGATAAACTACCAGGCGTACAAAATACAAGAAATTGGCACAAGTCAGGGTTTTCCGAGACATAGTCCTGCTAGGAAAATAAACAGACTTGACTGCAGGTGACCTCTATCCGTGCTCGGTTATGCTTTTGCAAGAACCCATGGGCATTCATTGATTCCAAAGATTTCCAGCTTACTCCTACACTTCTCTCTGTACTTCTGTGCCATCTTTTGATACCCTTACGAATGCTATGACATTCAGCGCTGCTACCTTTCGAAGCTACACTTGCATTACCCACTTCTTACAACATCAGTTATTTCTGAAAAGATGTAATCTAGGTCAACACAATGCCATCATTTTGTTCCACACAAGTTAAGATATGCATCTCATTGTTTAGCTGCAACAGCAACTGGCCAACAAATTAAACATGTATGCATAGCACTTATGTGTGAAAAATCTTGACAGAAATGAAAACAAACGTTTCATTATCACAAACGTGCTTCAATATTGGCACAATCAACAATACTTTGACAAGTTAGTTCAGACAAAAAAAAAACAACTAGCAGCCATGCCCTGTTGTTGACTTAAAGCTGTGATGTAATTGAATAAATATAATTTATGGGCACCGCAGCGGACTCAAGTGATATCATCACTGTGTTAAAGACACGTTAGTCCAGAACCTAAGGCAGTACTACATGGCATTCGGTCGATGGATAAGCAGTTCAATGGAGAGCAATGCCTTATTGTAGGATGAGTAACTGGCACTGTACAATTAACACATTAATCAACTTGTCAAATGCCTTTGGTTACAAAGTACAGTCGACTCCCGTTAATACGAAGTTCACGGGAACCGCAAAAAACTTCGAATTAAACGAACTTCGAATTAAGCAAAAAGCACTAAAAACGGCACTTTTATTAGTTTAAAAGCGCGACAGTTTTTAGGAAAAATAGTCTGTCATCTTCTTCTGCTTGCCGAATCTGGCTGCGGCTAGCAAGTTTTGTAAGGAATACACGTGTCGAAGTGCTTCTTCGGCGTTGTGTTCTCCAACAAAAAACCGCTGCGCAAGAGCAAGACCCGCAGCTACATCGGCGGCCCCTCGGTGGTGGCTCATTTCCGATGTCGTCGTCATCATCGTCATTTTCAGGAATGCAGTCATGGGGCCGAACCATCTGCACGATTTCGCTGTCCGTTAGTGGACCGCATGTTTCGACGTTGCTGTCCACAGCGACATACTTGTCAAAACGGACGTCACCGAGAGCGGCGCGAAAGCTACCGTCGTCGAGCTCATTTGTTTGCACTTCCACTGGCGCACAAGAAGAAACATCCCCCGAGTTTTCCATGAAACCACAGGCCCGGAAACAATTGGCGATGGTTCCTTCTTTCACGCGGGTCCAAGCTCGCGCTAGCATGTTGATGGCACTAAGCAAACTCACCTCGTATTGCGACGAGTTGTCCATGCACAAAAGCATGCGCTCGACGAGATGCTGCCTATACAATACCTTCACATTTTTTATTATGCCCTGGTCCATGGGCTGCAACACGGACGTCGTGTTTGCAGGCAGGTACACAAGACGGATGGCACTCAAGGCAGGTACGTTCATGTGGGCACTACATTGGTCCACAAGGAACAACACCTTACGGCTTGATTGCGCGAACTTGCGGTCGAGTTTGGCGATCCAGTCCTTAAATATATCGGATGTCATCCACGCCTTTCTGTTCGAGGCATAATCCACAGGAAGCGTCTTCACGCCTTTAAAGCACCTAGGCTTGGCAGCCTTCCCGATCACAAGCAGGCGACACCGTTCTGTGCCAGTCATGTTCGCCGCGACTAGCACTGACACTCTCTCTTTGCTTCTTTTGCCTCCAGAACAGTCGTCGTCTTTAAATGTCAGGGTCTTGTCCGGTAGCAGCCGATAAAAAAGCGCAGTCTCGTCTGCATTAAAAATGTCTGCCGGCTGGTATTCTTCGAGGTACTCGCGAAGCTTGCCCGCTTTCCATGTCAGGCACGTTTCCTCATCGACTGACGCCTTCTCCCCACACACGCTTTTAAAAATCAAGTCGTGGCGATGTTTGAAACGCGTAAGCCACCCATCCGAAGCAGCGAAGTCGTTGATGCCCAACATTTCAGCAAGCGATGACGCTTTTGCCATGACGACTTCACCACTGAGAGGAAGTTTGTTGTTTCGTGCCTCTCTGATCCAAATCAGCAGTGCTTCCTCCAACTCGGAGTAGGCGCCGGTGCGCATCCGCTTCCGCGATGTCTTGAATTTTTCACTTTCAAACGCATCCAATATTGAGCGCTTATTCTTTATGAAAGTCGACAGCGTGTTAGGCTTAATGCAGTACTTTCTTGCAATGTCTTGTTTGGCGGTGCCTCCCAGGTCAACTTCCTTCAAGACTTCGACTTTCGTCGCTAGGTCTAGCGTTCGGTAAGGGCCACGAGTTGCCATTATCAAACGTACGTCACCACCACAACACTCAAAATCAGAAGCGCGGAAACACGTGTCGAATCAACCCAGCGCGCGGGTGACGCGGTGACACACTCGAGTCTCGACAAAAGTCAACTAAAGAGTCAGTCGATGCCGCCGATGCGATTCGCCAGCGTTAAAAAGATTGCCCCTTCAAGATCTGTGGCGCTGAGGACAGTAGTGATGGCAAAGACACCAGCGTGGTCCGGCAGATGTTTTGGCGTATGAAAAATTCCCCATTTTACTGTAAAATTACGGTCGCGACGAGACTGTCGATTGAAAAAACTTCTAATTAACCAATATTATGGGTTTTTAACTTCGAATTATCGAGCATTTTTTTTTCTATACGATTGCATGCAAAACTGATGGGACCACTTGCTCATTTCTAATTAACCGAAACTTCCAATTAAGCGACTTCGAATTACCGGGAGTCGACTGTATTCTGCAAGGGAATTTTCACTGTCTTCATCACTTCTCCCCATCAGCTACTAACAACAAACATATGATTGTTCTTAGATAGTGACACGATTTCCAAAACAGAACATAGTTCTTCATTGTATAAAGGGATACATCCATAGACAACACAAAAGTGATCACATTCGGGACTCCACTCCACACTGTATACTGGTCCATCTTTGCCTGGAACAGAACATCAGACTTCTTTTTAGCATATTGTTCAGAGAGTAGATCAATTCAATTGAGCTCAGCTGCTTGTTGTTTAAAAACCTATTTCAAGCTTGCAATTGAGTACAACTAGCTGTTCTTGTTTGTATTGTGTAATAATCATAACAGTAAAACATTGAGATTAAAACATTAACATTTTATGACATTATTGCAAGCCGCTTTAATTCATTAAACATACCATAATGTATAAATACAGATCCTGCTTGCAACCTTCAGCGATTATTATTATATATAAAGGTTTACGTCTTCAGACAATATACTCCATATTTTTGGATCAGTTAATAACTGTAAAATTACGTTCTTGTAACACTGTGTCTGATGGACAGAGTTCTTTCATCCAAATGCAATCTGGTAAAAAAATACAAGGTGTTACAGCTGCGAAGTTTCATACAGTAAAAGATGAATGCAGGGATTAGGCACTGGCAAGACCTGTAACGTGCCATAAACATGAAAAACTTGCCTCGCTTCACCATGGCTGTGTCTCCGTTGGTTCGAAGGAAGTGCAACCCCTGGTCGCCATAGTAAGAAGCTCCGGTCTTGTCCACATCAGTGCTCGTGAGCAGCAGCAGGCCAGTGCCTGGCAAGAAACACGTAAAACACATTTTGCGAAAATAAGAACGCACAAATAAGGCTTGCATGGTCAATTTTAATACTACACCAGAAGTACAATACTCAATTGAACAAATATGATGCGACACAAAACAAAGAAAAGATATTCTTGCAAAGGGTCAAACTATTTTTTAAGAAATAATACTGACAAACTTAATAGTACATAAAACCTCAACCACTTTTGTTCTCAGCGAGCATTTACATGCGATTTGCCTATTGAGAATTGCACAGGCGCTGTGTCTACAGTAGGGTACAGCACAGTACTGTACGCAACGCAGCACGCATACTGCTGGATACTGCGTTACATATAATATACATATACTGTACATATACTGTTGGGTAATCTCAGACACAGTGGCAAAGAGTGATTCTTCATATGAAAAGAAAAATATGTCCGAACCCAGTGATCATTTCAGCGAGCACTCTTTCCCAATGATAGGACAGATCACAAGATGGCTGAAAGGGTCCTCTTACCCATCGTCAGGCCCGCCTGGAAAGCAAGCGAAAAAAAAACAAACAAAAAAAACATACGACAGTTTCCACATCAGCTGGAAAGCAGAGGTGTATGCCATACCATTGGGTTGGAGGTTCAGGAAAGTGAGCATAACAGCATAATTAACGAGAACAGTAGGAACTAGCGATGAAAGATGAAACAAGGAATGCCGCTGGAGGCCATGTTTCGACAGGTGGGCTTCCCTTTGTTGGTGCAGTGACTACCTTTCTTATCAGTGTTCATGTACGCTTTTCTCACTCTCACTCAACTTTACTAGTTGAGGAGAGGAGAATTCGCATTTAGAATGAAGTAGCTAGAGATCTATGCAAATGAAGAAAAAAAAGAAGAAGGAAGGCTAACTGATTACGTCAAGACGTGCACCCACTCACAATAGAGCATGCGAATTTTGAGTATTGTATATGCAAATGTTAGTGTTTCGAGCCGTGTAGCTGAGCAGGCCCACGTCACAGGAAAAACACAGGTGGATAAGCACGGTGCCACAATTTTGTTTAGCCTGTCGGCATGCCATTGTCAGTCCAGAGAAACCCAGAGTCATGACACAGACAGAGCTTACAAAATTAATTTGCAAGTTACCAATACAGATGATATACACAAGAAGCTATCCTATTGCAGAAAATATTAGAGAAAGACACCTAATATATAGGAAAATAAAAATATATTGTTTCCCCCTAGAGTACAAAACGATCTGCACACTTACCTTTTTTGTTCCAACGGAAGTCCACCTTATCTGCCTTGTAAAAGCTCTTGTTTGCGATTCCCGCACTTGGACCTTCGTAGTTTGGATGCCTGAATGCTCTAACAAAAGACGGCTGACCCTGGAGGGTCAGAAACAGGGCTGAATTCACTTGCAAACTATTCAGCGTGCAAACATGGGATACATATAACAAAACACACAAATCAAAGCACCAATTTATTTATTTGCAAACCTATATCTAGCCTATGTCCATAGTAAATATAAAAAGAGACTAGAAGTATGCACCACATCCAAAAATGAGCATAAAAAAAGGCATCTTCACAAAAAATTATACGAATTAGTGATGAGGAAAGGCAAGCAATCGGAGTGTGAAACCTGGGATACACAACTAGATAGGAGGGCACAGAGAATGGAACACGACAGCTTGCTGCGAAACGAGAACCCATGCACAATAGTGGTTAGGACAAACAAAAATGGCGTGCAAAGTTTTTACTTATACACCGCTAGCACTGGCCCTTGAACTCACTCTATCAAGTAAACAAAAAGCCAGATCAAAGGTTAAAGCGTAGTCGTACCTGAAGCAAGTGTAAACACTCATCACAGAAGGGCAGAAAATCTTAGCCATCCTTATCGTAGCATCACTGTTACGTGAAAAGTCACAAAAATTTGAGTAAACAGTAAAATCTCAGTCCAGGCAAGTTCTGAGATGACATCTATGTGGAAACAAGCTTTTGAAATGAACTTGGTTTACTTATTTTTCAATATAAACATTTAATAATGGACTAGACTAATAATAATATTAAGAAGAAAAAGAAGTATCTAGACTTTTAATATAACAAGCAGTTATACTTAATTTTAAGCTGCAAATAATTTTTGGGAGAATTTATATCTACTGTGTTTTATGAGAAGACAACAATACGTTGCAATTTTGCAAACTACGTTTTGGCCTGCTATAATTCTTAAAAAAAAAACACACAACCAGACAGGCTTATTCCCTTTGGTTATTTTATTGCTGAATAATTTCACATGAGAATAAGCTCCCTTGAAAGTGCTACTCTGATACCTCCACAAATAATGCCTGTAAAATACAAATAAATTCATGCAGGGCACATGACATACCTTTGTGCCAGGGACATGGCAAGCAATGTGATAAGGCTTGTCGCCGGGTGCCAGGCTGAATTCCGCAAGCTTTTGAAGATGTATCTTGTGGCAAAAGGTTTCTATGATGACACGCACAAATAAAAAGTGATGACTTGTCAAACATGTAATGATTCCATCAGAGAGACTGTTTCGAACGACTTGTTCAGTTCATGGAACTTTTGTAACGTCTCACAAGGACGTGACCAACAAATGTGAGAATTATTCTCAGATCAGGAACGTTTTTCCCAAAGGAAAACAAGCCCTCCCCCCCCCCCCCCCCGTAAATGCATCGCCCCCTTCTCCCAAACAACCTCCTCTATTTCTGTGCACCATAAACCAATATACCAGGCATTCAAGGACATGCAACATCACTCATTTGCCAAAAAAGACAATGTGACACCTTGCTTACACTAGAACGAGATTTCCCAATCGTTACTAAAGAGCCCGTTAGTGAGCAACACATTTTCAAAAAATAAAGATCAGGTTGGCATAACCACTGCAGGGCGAACCATGCAAACATTAAAGCTTCAGTGAGTCTGCGCCACGGTGATGCAATATGAATTTGAAGCCACACAAGAGGTATTTCTCAGAGTGACTGAACTGACCAGAGGAAGCATCCGCAGACAATATTTTCCTAAATAAATACACAATATTATGAGTTCGATTGACACCTTTAAATGGCCTGCTCGAAAGCCATGCCCCAGCCAAAGAGCATTTATCTACAACTTACCAAAGTTGTTGCTCTCATAGATGTGAACCTCGTTGTTCATGCTTCGCGCACAGATGCTCTCGTCATCGGACCACTGTGGCTGCCTGAAAGATGTTATAGGCACTCAAGCCAGTCTGTAATCAATTATAGCACTACTTGTTGGCAATTTGAATATTAAATTATAAACACATAGAATGCATTATAATTGCCTAATCATTAGAAGTAAAGGTATGTGAATATCAAATTTTCAACTTTGGATCAAATTCAAATCATGCAATACAATTTCAAATTGAATTAAATATTTTTCTAACATTCTTTCTAATGAATACCAGTGCTGTTTACTTCTGCAAAGCATATTTTTTTTCACCAACGAGAGATGACAAAGAAAGTTTGTTGTATAGCAATTAATTTGCAGAGAAATTATGCTTAGAAAAATAGGTACTATGAATGGATGGGTACAACTTTAATGAAGGTCTGGAGAGGTTTAAAGCAGCTCGGGCTTAGGTCTTCATGGAGAAACATCAAGGCCTTGACTCAACACCGCCTCACGGGCTTGCTGGACTGCCTACGTTTGCACACCGAAGTCCGAGCTGTGCAGAGCAGTGGCCCACCTCGACGACATAGTCTCCAGAGTTATAATGTTATCATTCTAATTATAATGTTACCAATAATGTTATGATTCTGATAACACTATTGCACTCCTACAACATGTGTTTCAGTTTTGCTGGCCCTTCCTCAGATAATTTGCACATGTCATCCTGATGTTTGGGCATATTCATTTAAAATGGAATGGGTTAGGAAAGGCGTTCTGGAGCTGTCGCTAGGCAGCGGCCTGCCTCCTATTTAGTTTGGGACTTGTCAGTGGGAATATCCTACTGGCACTTAGATATGCTTTCTGTATGTGGCTTATGCCACCATAACTGGCAAGCCTGTCTCATTCTGCGCAGGGTGTGTGAGAAAGAAATGTGTCCCTCTCCGGATTGGCGGGTTATGTCTCGTGCCGTCAGATGTGCCATCTTGCTTAGATTTGGGAGTGCGTCACCTTTTGTGGCGACGTGAGCGGATAAACACACGACGGTTGAGCTCTCACTTTGGCGTCTGCCCACTTTCACCAGAATGGCCAGGGCTTCCTTGGAAATTGTACCTTTAATGTAGTTTTTTTCTTTCTCTCTCACATTTTTTTTTGCTGCTCTTTTGCGAGCCACATTGGATAACTTCGCATTCCTGATCTGTCAGGACCAGTGATATGGCTGCTTCCTCCACTATTTTCGAGTTTCGTGCATACACTGCATGTGATTCAGGCTTTGAAGTAAGTGCCTGTTACTACATCAGGGTATTTATGGCCATCTGGTTATTCGGGTGCATTAAAAAAGTGTGCATTCCTTTCCCTGCCAAAAGAACAGAGCAAGGTTTCCACCCTGCCATTCTTCTGCCTCAGTTGTAGTCAGGGTGCACATTTATAAATACTACATTTGTCACTGTAACAGTTTCCCTGATTTCATCAGGGATTTGAATTTCCAGGCTATGCCGTTTATGGTAAGGTACGCCGAGTTTCTCCATAATGCGTCCTTCCATCATGGTGGCCGACAAGACGAAGTTATTTACCATAATGGCGTGATCAAAGGAGAATGGCTGTTCCCTATTCCATTCGGAAGAATACATGGCTGTTCAGGAAGCAATGACACTATTTCGTGTGTCGCAATTTTTCCAGAAAATGAAAACATCCTCTTACAAGGTATGCTAGTGCTGAAGTGCTTCAGTTTGCCGTAGTTTAAACCTGATCGTGCATGCTATCTCAATTTGGGAGTGGAACAACAGTGATGACAGCTCAACGTCCAATGCAAGCTGAATTATTAAAACTGAATTTCTCAACAATGGCTGATTTTCTTTCATACGATGTTATAAAATTCAATCACGATAAAAAAACTAAGTTTTAATTGAAGACGTGCAGTGTAATGCCTGTGTAACTCAAAGATGCCTGTCTAGCAAGCTTCGTGCTTGTCTTACAGAAAAAGAAAGCAGTGCAATGAGACATAAAATGCTTGAAATAGTGTCACTGAAAAATTCTTACCATGAACTTTGTTTCTTCTGTACAAAGGATCGAAGGCACTTTTTAGACTTGATATCGTAGACAAACATGTTAGGCTGTTCTTGGGAGTCCTTAGAACCTGGAAGAAATAACTTTTCATTTACTAGTAGGTTCACAATAGCGGCACTGTGAAAATCTTGCATGAAGTGCAGAACTAAACGTGTATACTACAACGGTAAGTCAAGCAGATCAACAAATGAGAAAGTACACAGTTTAACTACCTATTAATGATAATAGTAATAATTATGTCTGGTTTTATGTCCCAACGCCATAATACGATTATGAAAGAATCCATAGTAGAGGGCTCTGAAAATTTCGCCCATTTGGTGTTGTTTCATGTGCATAGACATCACACAGGACGCGGGCGTCTACCAGTCTGCCTTCATCGAAATATGTCCTTCGGGTCAACAGCCGAGCCCCGCAGCTACTACTCTAGTGAGGCGGACCTACACATTAACAACCACCCATTCTCGTTACATGCCAAAGCTCGGGGCATTCTAAATAATCGCCTCTCGCACACAAAGTCAGGTGGGCCAGCCGAACACGTGGATGCAAAAAGAATGAAAGAATAGCAAGTATCAGTTATGCAACAGTCAAAATTTCATTGATGGGCATTTCATTTACTCAATTTACACAATACCCTCATAAAAACTGTACGTTAGAGCGTAAACGCAAAAAACCAAGCGAAATTTTTACTGAAATGAAAAGTCAAGCATAACTCCATCAAACTTTTTTTTTCTTCTACTCGAAAGTGAGTCTTGCGTCTTCAGACACACTGTTAACACTTTCATGACCGCGCCTATCCGTATCAATAGTATGTTGTCGATATTTACAACTTCACTATTTGTCCCGTTCCGAGCACTTGTGGACACCTTGGGCCATCTGATGTGTAAAAAAAAAAGTATTTTATCAGTTTTGCTTTTGCGTTTATCGTTTTTCAAATGTGTGAAGATTTTAAAGAGCATTTTTATACACGCAGGTGAGTGTGTTTAGTTTCAATGACTGCATGTGACCGCTTCACAAAAACAGCGAATTTTGGAGGACTTTCGTGTATCTGGGCTGGTATCTTCAAATGATGACAACACAGGCTCGGTAGACGACATTGACACTTCTGATTTCAGGACGGTTGACAAAAGCTCGTGAAATTACCCTGGAACATCAGCTGTCGTCTACTGGTGAGTTTAACTATGTAATCAGGCCGCGTTATGGCCGGCGCGCATCGGTGTAAGTTGATCCAATGTGTTCTGAAGGTTACAGCTCTTATCCGCTGGGTGTCAACATTGTTTGGGCGGGACCCCTTGCCGACGACAGCGCAGGGAGTGCAGTTTCGTGCATGAAGGCAGCCCGAGAATGAATTTCGGAATTCCATTCCGTAGTGCCGCGTGGCACTTTGAGAGAGCTGTCGACTTAGAAAACAAATGTTTTCTGTGAAACATGTGCAGAAAACCTGCCTTTCGCCGCATCGCGAAACTGCTTTGGCCGGTGGCATGAAAGACACCGCATGTACTGCGATTCTATGTATACAGAAACTTTTGCATTTACAGGTTAGTTTACAGGATAGTTGTACATTTACAGGATAGTTGCATGTGTTCCTTTTGTTTAAAATGTATATTTCGATTTTTTATGCTTATCTTGTTTAGAGCAGTGTTGATGATTTTATGAAATTTCTTTGTTCATGTTAAAATTTTTTTAGTACCATTGTTAATGAATTTGTGGTCTTAAGATGACTTTTTTTGAAGGATAACTCCTTGCTGTACAATTTGATACCATGAAAATAAACAGCAGAAGCTTAGGGTGCCATAAAAAATAATGTTTCCTGGAATACCCGAAAGCAGCCATATTTCTCACGGTCAAGAAAGTGTTAAAGGAGACATTGGAAGGTCTGAGAATCTACAAGCGGCACAATAAAACTACAAGCTGGTGGGTTTATCCTAGCAAGAAAGGCTATAATTGAGCCAGTACTCACAGACAGCAAGAATTTCAATCTTTCAGCAATGCAGTGCCGGCTGAGAAATTCTATTACATAGCTATCATGTCAATCAGTGTCGACACCACAGGCTGGATAGTTGGCTGAGACTTTCAAAGTGATGCAGATGAATATCCACAAGAAATGTGCAACTGTAAAGTACATGCATTACCATGAGGTCATTTCTTTCCTTGCCTTACATCATAATGTTATTAAGCATCATGCACAGATGCATTTAGAGCAGCAGTGACACGAATTTGAGGCCCCCCAAGGGACACTTAGCATTTTCCATTGATACGTGCTATCAACACTCTCGAGACACTATAGACAGATAACAGATATAAAATATTTTGCTTTGGTTTTAAATTTTTCACCAAAGTGCTCGTAACAAAGTGACATGTACCTGTGTACTGTTCCCATGTGCACAAGATGTTTCCCTTCGGTGAGAAATCAAGGTACAATGTCTTCGGCTTGGGAACTTCAAGCACTTTTTCAAATGATGGCAGCGCAACAACCTGGACTCTGCATGAACAAATGTGTGGTCAGTCATGCAGAATATATAATGAGGAAACAAGAGGGTGCTTGGCCGATATACACATACTTCTCTTCGTTACTCCAAGCAAAAAGTTTCCCATCCTTGCTGAAGGCAATAACTCGGCAGGACCGCGTGGTGTCTCTGAAATTGGGAACAATTGCCAAGAGCGACTTATGAAGGCACATAATTAAGCAAGCTGCCCTCATAAATCTAAGCAAGCACAAAAAAAAATCAAACAAGGAAGAGACACAGAAACAGGACTGGCGCTAGATATCAGTGTTTCTTGTGCGATTGTCGATTTGTACTTGCACGTGTTCCGGTACCACCAACTAACCCAAATTTCTGCAATGAATAGGCAAGCTGGTTTATGGCTTGCACAGCGAAGAGTACATATGACAGGACATCATCGCGCGAAACATGCGCTGTCTTTTTTGTCCTGCGATATCAACAGTTCACGCTGCAAGAAATACATTAGCGGCGATAAGCCATCAACGAATTAGATATTATTAATATTCGTTCAACAGTTATCACGGTCAGAGCTAACGCCATCTAGCTGTTGCACTGAGTTAAACGCCTCACTTACCTCTGAAATTCATTGAGCTCGGCAAAATCTGGCTGTCCTTTATGAAATGCCACTCCTCTCGATCCGCGAACTGAAACAATTTCAGCACAAAACAGGCACAGTGTTAGTGCACTGACACTGAATGGTACCGCTTCACAACCTAACAGACGCAGCCACAATCGAGATCTCGCGCAAATAATGGTCGAAGTAGTCTCATTGCGATGATACACTTTCCATCTGTCACTTTTGGCAAGTGCCTCGAACAATCTGAACGCAGTAGAGAGATCGAAAAACCGAATCGCCCCGCCGCGGCGGTCTAGTGGCTAAGGTACTCGGCTGCTGACCCGCAGGTCGCGGGTTCGAATCCCGGCTGCGGCGGCTGCATTTCCGATGGAGGCGGAAATGTTGTAAGCCCGTGTGCTCAGATTTGGGTGCACGTTAAAGAACCCCAGGTGGTCGAAATTTCCGGAGCCCTCCACTGCGGCGTCTCTCATAATCATATGGTGGTTTTGGGACGTTAAACCCCACATATCAATCATCGAAAAACCGAATCGTATCTCACGTTCTACAAACTTGTAAGAGAAACGGGACTGCAAGGCAGCTGAAAAGTACGCAACTAGTGCGGGATTTCCGAAACAGTATTGCCGAGCAAGGTCTGCTAACAGGTCCGAAACGTGCACGGCAGTAACAGTAGCGTCAGCAGAGCTTCTCTTTAAGGAGACATGGCGATGTGTGCGCATAAATGCATTATTCTGAAGGCGAATCAGTTTCTTTTTGCTAGGACAGTAATAGTGTCGCAGTTAGGCGATATCCTTTATTAAATTCATTACCAGCTATTAGCGGCCTGGGAGCTGCCATCTTGCCCGTGTTCTAGACCAAAAAAAAAAACCTGAAACACAACCTTATTTGGTGAATATTTAAATTACACTTTAAATTGTAACACATTTCATCATACATAAGTTTACAATGTGCGTTTTTTTAAGTGTGTAACTAAATAAATGTTGGGTTTTGAAATGTTTCTAAGTTGGTGGTCCTCGAAAGGAGCAGATTTCAAGAAACCCTCAAAACCTGAACAGTTGTTTTCGCGAGGTCGGATACTGCTCCGTGGTGATTTCGTTTTTCGATGTATATAGACTGATCCATAATGAGTGGACCGGTAAGCACAATTATTTGTCACTTCGATTTTAAGTGCATGTTATTTGCAGCTTCTATTTCGGAGGCTTTCTAAGTGCAGAGTTGCTGGTTGTGTTTCCTGGCGTTTAGGCTTAGGCTAACGATCGCCCAGGAGGTGATAGGTGGACACATCTTTACTGCGCTTCTTGTTGTAACAGAGCTACTGTAGTGTTCTCTGTATCGTTTTGGTAAGAAGTCATGTCGAGGCGTTAGAAATGCTTTAACGAGTGGAAGAAGCTGTTTGATCGCTGTTTCAAAAACTAGAACTGGTTCTCTTCATGTCACTGGTTTCGTCTACAACGCACGTTGGTCGTTTGTGTGAGGACGATGTTAAACGTGCGGTCAAATGTCCCTTGCTTATTTTTCACTGCATCAATTCCGCATCTAGGGAGGCCCGAAGGTCAAGGCCTTCAACATAAACCCCCTGGCGAAGAAGTTGGCGGTGAAAGACAAGTTTAGGAAAGAGGTAGGTGTTCTGACAATAATCTTGAAACCGCAATGTGGGTTCAGTGAGACGTTTAACAGCACCTTTCTGATCATGGCTTGAGTGTTTTTGTGTTTCCTTAAAAGTTGATTATATGTCGCCTAATAAAAGTAACGGATATACATAACGGAACTGGCGCGCTTTCAGTTTTCATGAAGTAGTGGATGTTCAGCCGGTGCAGCGCGAGACGGTCGCCGGCTGTTTGACCTATTAGCTTTCAGTATTTTGATTAGTGATCCAGAGGAGCCGTCATTGGATCGTAGTGTTGGCGACGGTTCGCTGACGCACCCGCCGCTACGTAAAGTAGAAACACCATGCACGCGATTTTGGACGCGAAAGCAATAAGCGAAGTGATGGCAGTCGCTGTCGCCTCACTCGTTGCTTTTAAAATCAAAACCACATATGCGTGAAAATCCGCGCGACGAGTGATGTGAAAAGCGATGAACGCGGCCGTGTGCGTTACAAATCGCTGGGTCGATAGCTCGTTTTCGTAAGGCCCAAACCTCATAAGTGCGAAAATGCACGCGACAGCGATGCGACGTAGATCGTCTTCGCGCGATCAGTCGCTAGCGCAGGCAAACCTCATTCACGCGACGGCTTCGGCGAGCTAACTCCACTGTTGCTGGCATGAGGCCGTCTACTCGCACCAAGAAAACCGCGTAGTGAACGGTATGCAATTTAAAAATAAGATATATTGTTGTGTAATGGAACGGAAAGTGTTTCTGTCATAGCCTTACAACACTTTCTTTATATGCACATGCGTAAACATTGCGTTATTTCTTGTTGTGCATACGTGACTAGGGCAGGGTCACGTGCACCTATGTAGTCTTTGTCTTTTCCGGTTTTTCACTATTGGCTGCTTGAGCCCAGCACTCCCGGGCAATGAGCGACGGTTTCCAAATCTGGAGAACCGAGCGATCGCGCAAAAACTACCCCGCGACACGTCGCGCGAACGCCCTGTTTTGTCGCTCATAGCATTGCTCGTCGCTGTCGCGTGCATTTTCGCGCTTATGAGGTTTGCTCTTAAATCTTGATACCCGCTCGTCGCTCGAATGTCGCACGAGCGACTGGCCAATAGCACGAGGCTGGAACAAGACACAAGCGATGCACTCCTGGCACTGTGCAGAAAATGCGAACAACCAGGCATCCACGCATAAAAGAAATAAAAATTATTGCGAGACTGCTAGAAGATGCGTGGACAGCCAACAAATGACGTACCGCCACATGGTCAAGACAACAAGCTATCGAAAAAACGCATTTCTGTCGAGTACAACATTATATATGTTTCACTGATACAATTAGACCCTTTCTTTTTGATAAAAAATGCTTCAAGGGCTCCCTAGCTGTTTCTTTGCTGCTCTTACCGAGAGTCGACGCTTGCGTAAAGCATGGTTCACATCCGCAGGCGTTACGATCTTTCTTCTCTCCTGCTCCTCCCATTTCACAAAAGTTTTTTTGTGCCCAAGTCATCTGTATCAAGTAAGCCCCACTTCGCCCAAAAACAAGTCCTTTTGGACTGCTAGAAGAATCTTGTATCTTTGTGCCACAAGACATATTACTTTACAGTAGATACCACCGGCATCATACCACTTTCAATACAGAGCAGTTGCTGTCATGCCAGCAACACCATTAGTGTGTCGCCGAAGCTGTTGCACAAATTGTGTTTTACTTGGTAAGCGACAGTATTAGTGGCGGTTTCTCTGTCATGTTGCTTTATGTAAGAGTAAAAGCTGAATGTTTGACAACATCTAAAACGGCAGTATTATCAACAGCTGCGCCTCACTTATCAAGACATTGAGCTGAACGTATCGTTATCATACGACGTGCGCAACAAGTGGGACATTTACGAAATGATCCCGATGACGTGAGAGCGTCTGACTACAATTAATCACTAGTAATCAAACTAGTTGCAATAAAAAAAACTTTCCGTGCATCAAGAGACACACTAAAATGCTGCTTGTCAATTTCTGTTTGATTTATAGAAAAAAAAAAGAACCGCCTGACGTTATTATGGGGAATGGTATGAGTGGTTCAAAAGTTGTTTCTGGCTGGTCAGGCTGGATAGGTGTAATATAGCAAAGCCCAGTTGAACCAATCAAGCAGAACTATGGCTTCTGAGATTGCAGAAAATTGTTTAATGGCTGTTCTTGCTAGTGTGGCTACCACTACTTTTGCACTGCTGCTACTGGTGTCGGCAGCCGTGTAAGAAAGGCAGGCAACGTTGGGCACTGTAAGAGTGATGTCTGAAATACCGCTCTCAGGCACGGGTGATTGGAAGTGCACTAACGCAGTTTGGACCATTAAAGGGGCCCTGCAACGCTTTTTGAGCACAGTCACAAAACGCTACAGATCGGTAGTAGAGGCTCCCGAGAACACTCAAGCCAAATATTGTAGCGCAGCACGCGACCTGTAATTCCTAATAAATTATTAAAGTCGGCTAAAGATTCCTTTTTCTTCTTTCGACAAATGACGGAAGACGCTCAAAAATCATTTGTAGAGAGCCCATCTATCAGACATTAGCTGATTTGAACATGGTGCGCTCAGTCATTACGGAGATCGCCGCAGAAGGCCGCGACTTGTCCATGCGTGCGCGCGCAATCACATTGAAAAAATTGAAAAAGTTACGCATTCAAAGAAAAAAAAAGTGCTCAAGGTCACGAGGCGCACATGACGTATTTTCATTGCCCCTGCCATCCCTCCCTGCTTAGCTCCCAGCGCTTTTGTCAAGACGAGAGAAGGAAGAATGCAACTGCACCATGGGACAATTCTTCGTAACTCCACTCGTACTGGACGGATTATTGAAATTTTTGCGCTGTTGAATTCGTGAGGTAATAAGCTCTTCCAATAAATTAATTCCATGATTACTTGAAAATGTGTTTCAGGGCCACTTTAAAGTGCAGTTTTAATTCAAAATAAGCAGTTCTGTGGCACAAAACAAGCATTATAAAGTTTCTGAACCGCTATTTCAACATTCAATGTAGACAATATTTGTCTTTAGTGTCACTATAAGTACTTTTTAACTTGTGTACCAGTCTGATGTTTCCTGGTGGAACCCCCATACGATCAGCGGGTGCAAGCTGCGTGACTGAACCGGCATAGCATGATAGGCTTCATCCTCATGCTCACTCTCTAAAATGCAATTTTCCTGTGAGGGCTTAAAACTACCGCCTTAACCATGCTGGCATGACCTCCATATGCGCACTAAGTGTGCAGCTTCCAAGCTTGAGCACCCATATGCATTGCTGCCCAGACACACCGTCTTAGTTCGCCACGTTCTTACACAGTCTTCTGGCGTTGAAACCAGCAACTATAACTTTCCAGTCATGCATGCAAAGCCATGTCCAGTCAATCTAAAGGTGTCCAATCGTGTTCGGCAAACTCCGCCAAGTTGCGTACAACTAAGTAGACTCTTCACTGCGGAGGAGGAGCAGTGATGTACGAAGGAATCGTGGAACCAACATAGTGGTGATCGCTCGAACCATTTCCCTGCAATGAGCGACAATTGCTAGATTGGCAGACTGCAATGAAAGCAGCTATTGACGGAGTTATCTGTCATGAGATGGCCACATTTGTCACTTTCGCATCGAATTTATGTGCGTGGGGTTTCAGCTTAACTCTGATCGTACTGACCTTGGCAGAATGGTTACAGCACCAAATCTGTATGACAAAGCTGTGGACCTACATTACTGGCCACCCTGTGTCACGGGCCGACCACCTAGGATGCTATGTAATGACGTTTTGTTTGTACTACTACTGTAAACACGCTGAAAACTATTCTTTCAGACGTGACACTGGCACGATTTCCAGTGATGATAAAATGCCTGATGCCAGTGTACCATACCACCTGTTGTTTCAATATATATTGAATTGTGTTTGGCACAGCCTAGCCTGAGCCGCTCCTGCTCCAATAAACCCAATATAACTAACTATATTCAAGTGTCTGACATGATGTGCCACTAGTGTAACGAGCTATTTTGTGCAATGACTCATTGTAAACAGTCAGGAATGTGTTTTTTTTTTTTTTTTGCTGTTGAATAGACATAGCAAGAGGCAGAATTTGCTGAACCCTTGTTACAATGTAAAGTTTGTGATGCTGCTAGGATATGAAGTAAATGTCAAAGCAGTGAGCTATTCTTTTTTTTTTTTAACCATTTTTATATAGGGAAGGAAGAGAAATATCTGAATAGCTCTTGCTTTTGTTCTGTGAAGGAAGAAGACAAAGCTGCAGCTGAGGCATATGAAGAGTTCCTGGCATCTTTTGAAGAACCTGCTAAACATGGAAAGCTGTTTGTTCGGGGAAGCGTCATCAATGCAGGCTCTGGTGGTAAGTTTTCACCTGTGTAGTTTTCAGGTATTTGTACTTACTAAAACGTAGCATCTTTACTGCCTTATTTAGTGCAGTAGTGCATCATTCAGAAATTCAACGTTTTTACCTATCTCAAAGGCCTTGTAAACATTTACGTTAGCCGGTATTCGTTAAGTGCTAAGGAACAGAAGATCGCGAAAGAATACTCGGAACGGTAGCTGAAGCTACTATATAGCAGCAACAGAAGGTGCGTTAGCCATAGCACGGCAAAGACACATCGTGTCTGTTCCCTTTACTCAGCATCAGTGCTTATTTACCTTGAACTGTCGCACCAAAACACAGAACACGATACTAGCCTGAGGAAACACAATTCCGCTGCATATTTTGTTTGTTTGTTTGCTTGCTTGTTTGCGTGCCACAGTTGAAGAAATGTTTCAAATACTGAAGTTTGTTTCAATTAGTAGAAGAGTCAGTGTACAGCTTCTCTTTGAACCACGTGTAAAATAATATTGTCAGCCAAAGAAAATTGTGGTTTAATTCATTCAAGACTCAATTCTTCTTACACTCAGCTTGTTGTTTTACAGAGGAAAAAACAACGGCCCAGACGGGTAAGCTTTACAAACCACCGAAGCTCACGGAAGCGACAAAGCGTATGGAGGAGTCTCAGTCTCGTCAACAGCAGCAGCATGATTTCCACATGTCCGCTTCTCAAAGTGCAGCCGCACGAGAAAAGGTAATGTTGCATGCCGCATCAACCTGCTTTTTCATTTTTCTAGCTAGTGAGGGGCTGCCATAATGTGTGAGGAACTTTCAGGGCATGGGCATGACGTTTTCATAGTGTATGTACTTGTGGTTAGCATACAGCACTGCAAAGTTCAGAGAGACAAAGTAATCTGAAACAAGCACAGATTGTTGATTGAGTCGATAGAAGCTCCTGACCCCCTGTGTTCTTTTTTACTTTCTGATGTCTCACAGCACTGCAGTGATCTGTCTCAGTTAACTCGGTTAGCCCCAATGCAACCCTCGGTCATCATACTTTTCCACATCACTTGTGCATTCCCATTTACATTGTTCTTTTAAGGGGACAGGATAAGAAAAAATGTTGAAAAAGATCTTTTTTTTTGTTATTTGAAACCTGCGGTCATTTCTGAACCAGAATCAGCCATTCATTTGTCTCAGTGCAATATATTTTTTTCTATAGCATTGGCATATTTCAAAACATGTGTGGTTGCGTGCCATGCCCCTAGCTTGCATAGCAAGGGATTCCTCGCAGTTCAAGAATCATAGCCTTATGGAGAGGCTACAGTTTGCAAGCTTGAGTGCATTTGGCACATTCAGAAAAGAAAGAACATAGAACTGCGAAAATGAAAGAAAGTTTTCTGTTAGCTTTCTGTTAAGAATCTGTATCTGGCCGGGGACGTCTTAATGGTGTCTAGACTGGCAAATGCCAAAACTGTTATCATTTTCCATTAAAAGAAATAGAGCCAGCTTGGAGGACATGCAAAAAGCTCTCCCGGCCACATATTTTCTCATGGCATCAAAAGATACCAATCCATCCCACAAACTTTGCCCGAAAGACGCCGAAACTTGGTGCAAGTTCAACAAAGCCCAATTTACTACTAGTAAACTATTCGTTCATAAAGAACACTTTCCAGCATTGGTTATTAATTAAGGCTGTTAAGCCAAATTATCAGGAACTAGCTCACCCTGAATTACTTGCTAAATGCGTCCATGGGAAAACCCAAAGCCAGAGGAGTTGTTGAATTTTCATGTGGGAGCCGCTCCGAAAAAATGTTTTCCTCGCTCACCCAGCACTGAAAATATGCGCTCATGATGCTGTGCTCACTTTTTAATAATGGCAATATAGTCTGGGTGAATGTGCAGAGCTGTGGGGAATTTCCAAAGGAGTTGAGCACATTTACCCTGGCTATATTGCTATTATAAAAAAGGTGAGCACAGCATCATGAGTGCTCAACTGTTTTGGAATTTTCCCAGAGCTCTGCACTCTGTAAAGCCTGTGCACCCTTAAGGCAGATAGCAGAATGTTTTTTTAAGGCAGATAGTAGAACACTAACATTAAAGTTTGTTCAGTTTCTTAGGATAAATAGCAGGTCTGTACTTAAGTTTCTTTTCATCCTGCTGATTGCAATATAGTATTACTTTGTTAAATGACCCCCTCATCTGATGGAATAGGGTTGGGGCTTTATTTGGCTGCTAGCGATAAATTGGCATTTAATTATTCTGTATTAATGAAAACCTATCAGCCAGTGCACAAAGCCTTTTCCTATATCTTAAAGGGCCACTCACCAGGTTTGACAATTTTGAGCTGACAAGCACAGTGCGCAGACAAGGCGTTCATGATCACGTCTGCCAAAATTTGCAACGCAACGTGCCGTGGAAATGGGTCAAAATTCAAGATGAAAGCTGTTTGCCCTTCCCTCTACCGGCGCACGCGTAGAGAATGAGGGCTTGACGTGGGTGTAGGAATAGCCCTACGTACACAGCACTGCGGTCACGTTGGTCCTCTACGCAGACGACTCTGCTCTGACGTTGTCAACTGTATACCACGTGACATGGCAAAAATTATTTAACGCAACATGCGTAGTTTATGTATTTGTTGCTTTAAGAGATGAATAAAACTTGAAATAAATAATGAGACGCAATAAAAAATTGTGCACGCTTTTCTTACATTTTTTTTTCGTGAAATGCTACGAGATGTGGGGCTAATGTGCCAGCGTTTCACATGCGTTCGGGTTCCCGCGGTCAGCGCATTGAGCAGACGACTACCGTGGAACGCTCCTACGCGTTCGCGCACTCATTGTGCTCATTTACTCTACCACGTCTAAGCCAGCATTTTCAAACAATCCCGCAGAAATAGGCAGAAGACCACAAAATAACGCTGGTCAACAAAGCAACGCCGCTCGCGTGCACGGGGACTGGGCTTGTTCGGGCACGTCATGCGAACGTCACCTCTTGGTCGGATGCTGGAGAGTGTGGGGAAGAGGTTTGGCTTGCGAAGGCTACGCAGAGGAGCGGCAAGGGTTTCGAGCTCGTCTCCTCTCACCCTCGTTTCGCGCCGCTTCAAAAAACCCATTTTCTCCGCTCGTAATGAACCGATTCGAAAAATTTTTGTGGCAAATTGTTCCTCATCGGACACCCAACAACTTCCACTGTCTAACTAAAATTCGGTATGGGGCCTGGTGAGTGGCCCTGTAACATTTTTTCATTAAGGTTGGCAAAACCTGTGGGCTATAATCCAGTACCTTGGACACATTTTTGACCATCCACCCTAATTTTGGTCAGAACCGAATGAAGTCTCCTCAGCAAGTTCTCAAGCCATCCTATTATAAGTAGACACAAATCTATTGCTGCACAAATTAAGCCCTTGTCATACAGAAGATCATATAACATTTATTGAAAGGAGGGGTGAAACTCCTCTTTGCATGCACTGACTAGTTTAGGATTGATAGTTCACCTAAGAGTCGGTTTGTTGTCTTCATTGAAATCAGTGTGATAGTCTTCCAGTTGACACATGTATATCTACATGTTTGAAGTAACGCAAGTACTTGGTAGTGTGTGCACTGCTATGGGTGGTGCACGTAAATAATAGTATTTCATGACATTTCAGAAACATGGAATAGGGCAAAAGTTCAAACAGTGCGTTTGGTCATCGCTAAGGCTGTTAGCCGCTTTGATTTAAAGACACCAGGGCTTGGCTGTATGTCTTACTTCCAGATGTAAAGTACAGCCATTCAATAATGCAGGTTGTCTAAAATTGGAAAATGGAATGTGTTTATATCATTATTAAAATTGCAGTCTTATCTCTCCGTCCCTCTCTTTGGATATTGCATGCCTGCATAAGAAGACTATTTATACATAAATGGCTGTCTCTCTGCTTCAGGCAAAAAAGAAAGAAAAAGAGAAGAAGAAAAGCAACCTGGAGCTCTTCAAAGAGGAGCTCAAGATGTAAGTAAAGTTCATTATAATGCAGGTTTTGTTTATTATGTTAAGTGTTATTTGTAGTTGGGGCGTTTTTTTTTTAAGAAAGAAAAAGTAACAATAGATGGCAAGAACAATGGCTGGTGTGGTTTGGGTTGATGGGTTACTATATTATAGGTACCATTAGTTTGCCAATCTAGCACCTAACAGTTCATAAATCAATTTTCAGTGCTTAACACATGGGAAACAGTGGTAGTATCTGCTTGTTCTCTCTCTCTGTGTCCCTTTTTTAAGAATTCTATCTCGCTTAAACATGAAATGGAACTTGTAGATCGGGTAAAAAACATGCTCTTCACACAGCTGTGTACATCAATTGAAGGAACTTTTCAAAAGCGGAGTAGGAGAAAGCCATAAAAATAGCAAGCAATGTTCGTATTACAAGAAGCATTAAGATAAGGAACAACCGAAGGATTAAAATGGGAATATCTTATACAACACGCTTATGAAGAAATAAAGGAGTCTGCTTGAGACCTGGAACCTTACACACGACAGGCGTGTACAGTCGATGACCCATTTCTCGGACCTGAAATTTCGGACATGCCTGATTTCCCAAACCTATTCTCAGCACCGTCAAGTTCCCCATAGAATCAGTGTATTAAAATGTCCCAAATTTCGGACGCTTATAGCCTTCGCGATCCGATTTTCCAAACTCTCTACCGCTAGCCGCGGACTTAGAAGTCGCCACCAACGCTGCCATTGTGGTTGTTTTGCCTTTGAACCCAACTTCGGATTGCCGGTGTGGCCCAGTGTGGCCAGCAGCACTGTGGCTGCCGTACTCTTGAAACCACTATTGCTGCAATCTAGCACATGCCAGCCATAGCCGTAACGTGCTGTTCTGTCAGCTGTGCGGTAGATTGTGTGCTGAGCATCCGCATCCACCAGTTTTTAGCTCTTTGCCACTGCTTTTTCGTCAAGCGAATTCGCCGTTACGAGATGGCACCAACTGCTCCTTTGTCTTTGTACGTGTCTTCGAAGCGCACAAATCCCTCTCGTATGCTTACAATGGCAAAGAAAGCCGCCATCAAACAAGTCCAAAGCAGCCGGTCACTGGCAGAAGTGGGGAGGGAGTTCAGATTTTCTAAGCAAACTGTTTCGAACTTCATGAAGAGCAAGGCGAAGATCTTGGAACTGGCTGTCAGATCAACCGGGGCTGCAAAGATAAATACGAGTCGGTGTGTTTACCCGAAGCTTGAGGCAGCGCTGTTCGTGTGGCTGAATGCCATGATCACCATTAAAATCCTTGTGTCAGGTGACATCCTGAAGCAGAAGGTGGAGGTTTTTGCGCTTCGGATGAACGTGAAGGATTTCAAGTTCAGTGATGGATGGCTTCGCTATTTCAAGAGCCGCAATCACTTGAAATTCAAGATGTGCGGGGAAAGCGGCACGACGATTCCGTAGACGCCAAATATTAGAATGGAAGGCTGCAGTCCTTGCTTCAGCAGTTTCTACCAGACAATATTTCCAATTGCGGTGAAACTGGACTGTTTTACAAGCTGCTGCCAGAGAAAACGCTTGACTTTGATGGTGACCCCAGCCACGGCGGCAAGCATAGCAAGGAGCCGCTCACTGTCCTCGTTGGCAGCAACATGCCAGGTAGCAAGAAGCTTCCGTTACTTGTAATAGGGAAGCCGAAGCAGCTACTGTTTGAAGTGTAAGTGTGCAGGCTCGACAGAAGGTTCGGACAGCCACATCGAAAAGTGCAGCTGTTTGTGGATAACTGTGCTGCGCCGGGCCACATCAAGGACCTAAAGGCTGTACAGATTTAATTTGTGCCGCCAAACATCACAGAAATTCTGCAGCTAATGGGCCAAGGTGTGATTCGCGACTTGAAGCATGCTTATCAATTACGCGTGCTCATCCGCATGTTGGTGTGCTCCGACAGCGGGAAAAGCTATGCTGTTGACCTCAGGTCTGCCGTCGACATGTTTGCTCACTCGTGGAAGGCGCTTACACAAGAGACTCTTCAGAACTGTTTTTGTCACGCAGTCTTCACATTGGACACCGAGACGGCCGTCTCGCCGGAAAAAAACTGCATGTGTGACGAACTTCGATCCGCAGATGTTGCCTTCAACAATCTGCGTGCTTCTGGCATTTCAATTCCAGCCGGGATAACCTTTGAGAGCTTCGCCGATACTGACAAAGACATTGAGCTGTGTGCGGAATTGACGGATCACGAAATCGTGATCACGACGACTTCGACAACGACGTCGAAGAGGCAGCGCCTACACAGGCAACGAGCTCGGAGTTGACGCGAGCACTAATGACACTGTCATCAGTGTACAGCGGCAGCATGATGTTAACTAAAATTGAGGCAGACATGATTGCGGGCTAGGGAAATGCGGTGCCGAAGAAAATCTGCTACTTTTGGGGGCCAAAGTGTTGACCAATGAGGTAGCGCTGGTCTTATTGGATTTCCTTTCTTATTTTTGAACAAACAGCTCCTTTCAGAGCTGCCTAAACGATGCATTCTCTGGATTCCAAAGAGAATCTTGTACTCCTGCCGTTATCCTCTCTCAGAGAAAAATGCCTGTAAAAAAGTGTGTTTTCACGTGCATTCGTTTTTCTGGACTGCCTGATTTTCCTGGCGTTTTCGTGGTCTCTTGAGGGTCCGGAATATCAGTTCTCGACTGTAGTCTACTTTAAAAGTGCTGGTATGCTTGTAATAGCTCAGTCGGTAACATATTCTGCTGTTGGAAATGAGGTCACAGGTTTAGTTCGAAGCTGGTCTGACTGGCCATGCAGTGGATGTAGAATGTGGAAACACTTCAGTGTGTATGTGTTTATTCAGTCAACATAAAAAAATTGCTACAAAACTATTTGGACCATTAGCCTATGTGGCTAGTTACTGGTCCTGTCTTGAGTACTTCAATACAAGCCAGGAGCAAAGGTGCAGTTATTATGATTATGAATCTTATAAAATTCAAATACAGAGTACCATTTTTAAGGCCCCGCGGCGGTGGTCTAGTGGCTAAGGTACTCGGCTGCTGACCCGCAGGTTGCGGGATTAAATCCCGGCTGCGGCGGCTGCATTTCCGATGGAGGCGGAAACGCTGTAGGTCTGTGTGCTCAGATTTGAATGCACGTTAAAGAACCCCAGGTGGTAAAAATTTTCGGAGCCCTCCACTACGGCGTCTCTCATAATTATATGGTGGTTTTGGGATGTTAAACCTCACATATAAATCATTCAATATATTAGATTTTAAATATATTAATTAATAAATTTTTAAATATATTACATCTAGGGAGCCTTCATGTGCACGCCTCCGTGACGCAAGCACGGAGGCGTGCACATGAAGGCTGAAGTTGAGGAGCTTTGATTTTTTGAAAAATGCTTTCTTTTTTGTTTTGCTACTTCTGCTATAATTATTGCAACTATGGCAGGTGCAATAAGTTTTTACAGCATTTTACGTAGTTGAACCAGACAGGAAAACGGCTACAAAAACAGAAAATGTGGGGCTCGGAAAATCAATGTTTTATGCCTTCATCGAGAAATTCATTTAAACTCGTAATTTTGTCTGACTATAACAGACCCATTCAATGTTTTCGTAAAAGTCTGTTGTACCAGTATTGGATTTTTCATACTTCTTTTACAACAGGCCTATCGCTCAGGCCTCTCCTCATCAATTCGTGTTCATCTTACAACAAACCAAATTATCTTCACTATGGAGGTCTGTTGTAAAGAAGTTATACTGTGCTTGTGTACCTGTAAAAGCTATAGCCTGTGCAATATCATTGCATTCTTCGGCTCAATAGATCCATGTGAAAGAAAAAAGTGTCATAATTATTCTATAGCCTCTCAGGAAAAGGGGTATATAAGTGGAGCCATTGGTCTTCGCTTTGGAGTTGCTATGGCACATCAGAATTTGTCAATTAACCAACCAATAAATCATCAGTCAGTTGGTGTTTTGAAAAATGTGTTGTACAAACAAAAATATTGAGTCAAAGACAGCAGTTCTGATTGAATTAAGGTTTATTACTATGAGAAGTAGTTCCTTCCATTACAGCTTTTTTTTCATTTGGCCATTTTATCAAATATTGCTGACATAACTGATGTTATGGTGTCTTTAAAAGGTATAAGTTGATAATTGTTAATGCCCCAAAACTACCATGTGATCATAAGAGACGCCATAGTGGAGGTCTCTAAAAATTTTAATTACCCTGGGTTTTTTGCCGTGCACCTAAATCTAAGTACATGGGCCTCAATCTTTTTCGCCTCCATCAAAAATGCGGCCACCACGGCCGGGATTCTATCCCACAACCTGTGGGTCAGCGTTTTTGAAAGGTTTGTGGAAGTAATCCATTACCGCATAGCTTAGTACTATAATCTTGATAATTCTTGCATATGGGCATGTACTTGAGTGAATTTGTTCATCTCATTGCAGTTTGTGGATGATTACGTTGCTTACACATGAAACACTTCGACAAATGAACAAGTAATTTTGCGCATGCTTATGTGAAAGGTTTTGAGTGTTGAACATCGCTCTTTCATTTACAGCATCCAAGAGGAACGTGAGGAACGCTACAAAATGAAGGGTGCCCTTAAGGACCAACTTAAAAAGGGTGACAGTGATCTAAACATGAGGCTTGGTGAGACTTTTTTTCCCCCCCATTTCGAAAGTTAACTTACTCTCTCATGCACTCACGTAATTTTGATATTGCAGTTTGAAATTGAGCTGAATTTAGTAGACAGATTATAAACTGTTATTTAAATTTGCAGTAGAACTTGGTTAAGCAGAAACAGAAGTGGCCAGGAAAATTAGTTCCATTTAACAGGTGTCTCGTTTAATGAGAAATATGTGTTGGAGTGCAGCAGTCTCCAAAATCAACCAAATGGAAAAACAGCTGTTACAGCACAGTAGCAATATCATTTAAGTGATTAATTTCTACTGGGATTCTTTTGTAGATAAAAAACACAGCTTGTGCTGAATTGGAACCACTTAGCCCATTTTATTTATGAACTTTAGTCTCAATAGCACTGTACTTATCAAAATTTGTTTGCCTTGCACGAACATCATCAAATTCACTCTTGGAAGTTTAGAAATTACCTTCTAGTATAACATTTTCGCACTGCATTTATTAATTGACATACTGTATATAAAATACTCACTGCATGCTTATGCACGCACTCTACAGCTAGCCATGCACACCTTAGTACAATTGTAATGCGTGGCTTTTGTTTGTTCTTTGTGGGGAAGCAGCGGATGACTACCGTTATCCAAGCCTGGGGAGCTTTGACACAGGAGACCCCAACACTACCAACTTGTATCTGGGAAACTTAAACCCCAAGATGACAGAGCAGGAGCTGTGTGAGATATTTGGTCGCTACGGGCCCTTGGCCAGCGTCAAGATTATGTGGCCTCGGTCACAGGAAGAACGCCAGCGCAAGCGGAACTGTGGTTTTGTTGCCTACATGAATCGCAAGGATGGCGAGCGTGCGATCAAGCATCTCAGTGGTATGCAACCCACCTCTTCCCCCAGCTTTCTGCTTTCTTAAAGACCTGATGCATTTTCCTTCTTCAGATACTGATGGCTTTCTAATATAAAGAAACTCGTCATCTCACACATCTTTATCCATATTTCATTTTTAACTTCTTCTGTCTTAGCCTTACAGAAGTATATGCAAATGTGCCTTGTGCAATGGAGTAAATGTGCTCAAGTTCCCATTCAATAAAGCTTTTGCACATTGCTTTGCCAAGGTTAGGACTGCTAACTAAGCATAGCAAATGGGGCACAGGACCCTTTGCTCATCAAAGGGTCCTCTGTGTGGTCAAAATTAACTCGGTGTTTTCTACTACAGCGTACCTCATAGTTCATAATTTTTGGCATGGTAAAAATCATTTCTTTTTCTTGGAAATAGACTTGGTTTTTTTTTTCTTGGAAATAGAAACCACAGTGCCAGCTAGGGCTCTGCTCATCGTCCAAGTGTTGATTGCAGTATGTTCATATGACGTAGAGTCTTACAGTTATGGATTGATATGAGAGGCAAGACTGCAGCATGTAGTATGGACATGTGGAGCTTCGAAACTAGTCTCTGGCTTGCGGTTTCTTTTGTTCCAGGCCAAGATGTGATGGGCTTTGAGATGAAAATGGGCTGGGGCAAGGCAGTGCCCATCCCCCCACACCCAGTGTACATCCCACCAGCCATGGTGGAGCTCACGCTGCCGCCACCTCCATCGGGCCTTCCCTTTAATGCCCAGCCCCAACGGAAACCCAGTAGGCCCATCGACCCTCTGACCATGCCGCCCGATGAGCTTGATGAGGTCAGTCAGAGTCTTGAATGCCACTAGGCTTGAATAGATTTTGCCTACTGCACAAAGGGGAACTTTAGGTTGTGAGGATGCCTTTAGATGAAAGTCATATTTTTGTAAGTGTGTGTTTTTTGCGACATATCAAACATAAAAACTCTCCTCAAAGGTTGACTGCGGAACAGGCATTGACTTGTCGTTTACTATATCGTGCCGCTATCTCCACATGTTAAAGCTGAATGCATTCTTATGCTTGTATCGTGCCTGGACCCTTATTTTGCTTCTCTCCATAGAGGGAACGCTTTGGCAGCTTTAGAAGACAAATTAATGTTGCATGTTGCAGCAGTGGATAAGGATAGTAAAAGAAATTAACCATTGAATTATGCCTGTAGTGTAGTGTCATACAAATGACGTAATGTGTTGGCAGGCTCATCTTTTCGCCTCTGTAGCTTTACGCGTCTCATATACACAGGCACACATTGATTTCATTTGCATTTCTTCGTGTAACACTGCTTTGCGTAGTCTTTGCTTTCTATTTTTCTCTCTTACTGCTGTCATCGAATGTTAATATTAATGAGTATCTCATCTGTCCCATGTACGATGCGATGCTGTTTCCTGCAGATATTAGCCAACGCAGTAGTGAAAGTGGTTATCCCTACAGAAAGGTACTGGAATTCTTTTTTATTCTTAATGCCTACATTTGTCGCATTGCTACGTACTGAATTCTTCTGAGTTAGATTTTGTGTGTTGTCTTGCTGAAGCACCTTCGTCCACTTTTTTTTTTTTTTTTAAGCCGCCTAGTTGGTTTTAAGTTTTCTGTCATATGATCAGCCTCAGATTGCCAGCCAGAGCATTATATTTGGAGGGAGCTACTAAACAAAAAGAAAAAGGAAGATATGTTCACTGCATGTTGGTGGTTAACCTTTGTAAATGGGATTTTATTATCGTTTTCCTGAAACCTGCTCAACTGCAGTGTTGATATTTGTAGCTCTTAGCTTTGGCTCTCTTGTTTTAGTTAATGGCAAACAGGATTCAATTGGGACCGAGCTCCAAGAAAAGCCACATTTTTGCAGATGTAAGAGCCACCAGTTTTGCTTAAGGCCCGTCCTTTATAGCCAACTGTGTTGCACACTGTGGGAGAAATCCCCTTCCTTAGTTGCAGTTCAGTTAGAAACTTGCCTAAGACGGTAGATATAGGGCGAAAACAGAACGACGACAAAGGGACAAAAATGAGACGAAGACAACTTTCTCGTCATTCTGTTCTTGTGCTATATCTACTGTCATGTCATACCAACTAGCCCAAACCGCACTTCTAAGTTGCCTAAGACCATCGAGGGGACAGGGTCTTGTGATTTGCTTCTCTTAAACACTAAAAAGAAACAGTGACTTGGTTTAGATTGACAAAATGCACTCCAAAAACTTGAATTCGATGTGTTTCACTATTATGTGTTCATTATTAGCGAAGAAAATCAAGGTTGAAGTTTCATTTTTAGTCTCACCCCAAAATCTCCACACGTGATGTCAGAACTTTCAAAATTCATTTGTAGTACCTTTGTGGCATTGGTTCGATGAAATTTTCTGAAACTAAGTCTATGGCGCCCACAGATTACTATGTACTTCATTTTTATCGGTTGGAAGCTACTTAGAATCCAGTAGATGCCTTCAAAATTTCTTGCGTCACGGTGTTTAGAGCGGGAATCTCAAGGTGGCGTCGCCAGCCGTATTTTTTTTTTTTTTCACGCTTTTTCTCGCTTACAAAGTGTCGTGTCGCAGTAATGTTTTCGGGATTATGAAATTGTACTTTACTTATATGCGAAAATCGTTTTGCTGTTTAGTGTCCCTTTAATGCAAAAGCATTTGCTTATTGAGTATAGTTGCTTTAGTGAAAATTTTACAGCATTACTAATTTACGAGTATAAAATGAATGGCCTTGTTCACATGGGAAGGCCTCAAACAGTACTGGTATAAGTTCGGCTTTTCTCACATGTGCTTCTACGGTCTGATCCTTCTGAGGTTTCACGCAGAGTTGGTTGTGGGAACGACGGTGTCACAAAAGGTCATTAAGTTTTATTTTTCGGTCGTATCACGAGAGCAGCCTTAAGGCCCAAAAGCTGATGAAGTAGATGTGAATATTGAAACAACAAAGCTATGGAATACCAAATTGCCCAGTATAATGTCGTTTTCATATGTGCCCGAGTTTTCTGTGACAGCATTTCATTTGTGCTTGGGACAAGCTGAGGCGCCAAACACAGTTTTTGCTGTACTGTTCGGACGTCGAAAGCCATGTATTCTAGCGAGTGCTACTTTGATACAGAACACATTCAACATTAAAAGCATAAGATTTGGTTTCCTTTCTTCAAACATAGGCTATCTTAATGCCCGTCCTTCTAGTTCCCCCCCCCCCTTTTTTTTTCTTTTTGTCACAAAGTCTTTTATTGTAAAAAAGCCATGCATGAACCCATGCTCATTTCTCTTTCTCTCTGTCTCTATTGATCGGTCTCATGCGTAAATATCCACTGCCTGTCCTTTCATTGCATCTCTTTTGTGAGGTAACTTGAAGCTACCACTCAGTGTGCTTCGTATTGTCTGCATGGGAATCAAAGTAGATAACACTAAGAAGAGATAGGCGTTTCAAATGTCTACCGTGGCCCTTCGTGTGCATTAATTTCAATTTCTCTTCTTTCGATGGCCACATCGTCATTGCCCCTTGGATGGGTACTATCTGTGGCTTTTTCTCTCTCGACCTATTCCCAACCCACAGGAGTCTACTCTGCCTGATCCATCGAATGATCGAGTTTGTCGTTCGAGAGGGACCAATGTTTGAAGCCATGATCATGAACCGGGAGCTCAACAACCCCATGTTCAGGTAGGATGGCAAGCAGGTGCTTTTTTTTTTTTGTTAGGGTTTTTCTCGTAACATCCTATTCCTCTTGTTCTTTATCATAAGTACGTTTCTTGTTACTTACAAACAGATTTCAAGTTTTGGAATGTGGAACGCTTTTAACTTAAGCCTTTGGGCCTATTTCGCTACAGTTCAAAATTCTCTGTGGCTGTTACTTAATATAGCACACATTACTAACAAGCATGCCTTGCTGTATCGCATTAGTAGTGTAGTAATTTTTGTGCTTGCAATTGTCTGTGAGAAGTGAAGTGATTTGTAATTATGAAGGTGGCTTTCGATTTGTGTGGTTCATCGCTTTATATTACAATACCACGGAGAAGTTTAATTTCATGTTAGCTAGAAAGAGCTGTAACAGTTTGGTCGTTTTTTCTCATGGTTACATCTCGTGCTTTTAAGTTTATTACCTATAATTATGTTGCCGGGAAAGACTAGCTTTGTATCGAACAGCTATGCTTGTCCTATGCCATGTCACGTGCTGCGCTCAAATGCCATGTATGAGCCGTAAGCTGGCTATTCTAGGTTCCTCTTTGAAAACCAGAGCCCTGCTCATGTCTACTACCGCTGGCGGCTCTTCTCCATTCTACAGGTGAGTATAGAGCATGCAATTTACTGCATATTTAGTGCTCACTATAGGGCTGAAATTTTAAAGTTAATAAAAAAAATCTTGGGAAGATCTCAAAAGTGATATCAAAAGTAGTAGGAATAAAAGTGCTAGGCAAGGCAGAGGACGGTGTTAAGAAGCAAACAAATGTAGTTGATATTCCGGTTGACTAAAATAGAGGAGGATATGGGAGCTTAAAGGGCCACTCACCAGGTTTGACAATTTTGAGCTGACAAGCACAATGCGTAGACGAGGCGTTCGTGATCACGTATGCCAAAATTTGCAATGCTACGCGCCGCGGAAATGGGTCAAATTTCAAGATGAAAGCTGCTTTCCCTCCCCTCTGCCGGCGCACGCGTTGAGAATGAGGGCATGACGTAGGCGTAGGAGTGGCCCTACGTATACGGCAATGCAGTGACGTTGGTCTTCTACGTAGACGACTCTGCTCTGACGTCAACAGTATACCACGTGACATGGCAAAAATTATTTAACACAACATGCGTAGTTTATGTATTTGTTGGTTTAAGAGATGAATAAAACTTGGAAATAAATGAGACGCAAAAAATTGTGCGCGTTTTTCTTACATTTTTTCCCGTGAAATGCTACGAGATGTGGGGCTAATGTGCCAGCGTTTCGCATGCGTTTGGGTCCCGACGGTCAGCGCATTGAGCGGACGATCGCCGTGAGACGCTCCTACGCGTTTGCTCACTCATTGTACTCATCTAATCTACCGCGTCTAAGCGAGCGTTGCCAAACAATCCCGCAGAAACAGGCAGAAGACCACAAAATAACGCTGGTCAACAAAGCAACGCCGCTTGCGTGCACGGGGGCTGGGCTTGTTCGGGCACATCATGCGCACGTCACCTCTTGGTCGTATGCGGGAGAGTGTGGGGAAGAGATTTGGCTTGCGAAGGCTACGCGGAGGAGCGGCAAGGGTTTCGAGATCGCCTCCACTCACCCTCGTTTCGCGCCACTTCAAACAAACTGTTTTCTCCGCTCATAATGAACTGATTCGAAAAATTTTTGTTGCAAAACGTTCTTCATCGGACACCCAACAACTTCCACTGTCTAAAATTCGATATGGGTCCTGGTGAGTGGCCCTTTAAGCTGGCCATCTCATGAGTAGACCAGGTCGAAGTTGCAAAATGGCTCCAAAAAACGAAGGGGAGTGCAGGCATGATTGCTTCACTATCGTTTTTACCTGTCGGCATTTGTATTGCATAAGGATACAACTGTTGAATTCTAATTGGAACTAAACAGATGTTGTGGTAATGTTAGTTTTAAGAAATAAAACGAGCCCTTGAAGTTATCCATCTGTTGAATTCTAGTTTTTTGAAAGATATCTTTATAGATAAATGAGTGGTCACATAGCAAGGTGAATTTTTCAAACGCTGGCATTATTTTCACAGAGTTCACAGAGATTGATTTGCTGATTTACCATGCAATTTTACTCGTCATGTGATGCCAACCTGTCGGTCTAAATTCACTCTTGTTTTCTTGCAGTTAGTAAAGCTGCCATTTTTCACTTTCTGTGGATTTATCGGAAACATAACTGCATCTTCACTAACAAAGAACAACTATTAAGCAAGTTTCAGCCTTTTAGCACAGAAACAACATAAGGACAGAGCGTATTACCCTGTCCTCCTGTTGTTCGTGCATTATAAGGCTGAACTGGAGTACCCACACGACCAAAAGTAGCGTGCTGTGGAAGCCATTACATGGTTAACTGTTTTAAAAAAATATAAATTTGGGTGTCCTTGTCTGGAGACATCGACATAATCGCAGCAAATTTATGCAATGTATGAAACGCATGTTGTCAAGTTCTATGTGCCGAGTAGCTAATCATGGGTAGTCTGCTAATTCATAACTCACTGTCAACGTCTTTGTGGGTGCCTAAACACTAGTGAAATGTTTATTAGTTTTCTTGAGGTGGCTTAACTATTGAACACCAAATGTCAGTGTAGCTACAGTCGCTGACAGATTTTTCATACTCCGAAAATTCAGGCTTGTTGGATATTTTGGACTTTACAAATAGGCTGTCAAGGTTCCCATTGCACTAATGCATTTCTGCAACCAATTTTTTGGACGAATTCGTGTTCCAAAGTTCGATTTTTCAGACTGAGTCGCCTGCTATGTGCTATGCCGCTCGATCTTGAAAGCCACTATGTTGGATCTTTTGTTGGCTTAGTCGAGTTTGGCTTGCAGTAGGTAGTTGTGTGGCCTCCAAGATTGCAAGTGCGCACTATCTTCCAGTTTCGGAGACTATGTCTGATCTTTATTGGCTAGCAAAACAGCAAAACTTTTTTTTTTTCAGGCAGCCTTATTATCATCAATAATACGCTGATTGTTTCTTTTTATTTTCACGGTGTTTGTTTTTCTGGACATCATAGCGCACGTGGTCGGGAGTGGTGTGCTGAGTGTTAGTGTGCTGAGACGACCTGAACGAACGGGTCGTCTCCGATTAACATCTGCGGACCGGTCATTTGTCACATTTGGTGCACGAAACCCGGGATCCGCTCTTTCAGAGACTTCCCTGAACGTCACGACCATGGCGACCGCTGACTATTTTCGGAAGAAGCGCGGCTCAGTCAGAACTGGTGTCGCCCGAGCTTTAACACTGTTATCGGACCTGCTGCAACAACCGGATCCTGATGCCTCCCAGATTAACGGCCCCATGGATTTTCTGAAGGATAATGAAGCAGCACTTTGGAGGCTCGACGATATCATTTCGGCAGTAACGGATGCAGAAGACATGGATTATGAAGTGGAAGCAGCAAGCGAGTACAATGAAAAGATTCTTTACGCCGTTTCACGAGCACGTTCTGGCTACAAGAACGTGGAAGGTAACCAGAGTGCAGCGCAAGCCACTGGATTCGGCCCAAACAACCACGAACTTCTGCACTTAAGCGAAGCAGCAGGGCTGGTGAGAGCGCACCATCCGCTTGCGGTTTAACTGCCCGAGCTTCAGATACCAACTTTTCATGGCAGTTTTCGGGGATGGCAGTCCTTTTGGGACCATTTTGATTGCTACCATGCACAATAATACCGAGTTGCTGCGCATTGAAAAATTCAAGTACCCCCTCATCTACTTAACCGGGAGCACAAAACGAGCTGTTGAAGGTATCCCTCTAGCTGAGCAAAATTACGACTTTGCTGTCAAGATCCTAACGAACCACTTTGGACGCCAGGATCTGCTTGTGAATGAGAATGTTGACCATCTGCTTGCGCTAAGCCCGGTGAAAAGCTCGTCAGACGGCCTAAGGGTTTGTCTGCTGCATGATAGTGTGCAGTTCCACATTAGTGCCTTGAAAGCCTAGGAGTTGTGCCCGACCAGTACACTGTGGTCTTAAACCATGTCCTAATGTGATGTCTTCCGGAGGATCTCGCCATTTTAACTGCGCCTCCAGCATTGCCAAAACGCCTGAAGACCGAACGTGGCTATTTGGGGATTTACTAACGTTTCTTCGCATTCACGTAGAAATCCGGGAGGAGGGCTGGTTACAGTTTCGTCGTGCGTCGCAAGACGAACCCAGGACCCACATATCCGAAAAATGTATGGCACAAAAAATATACCGTCAACGTTCGTCCTAACCGGGTCTGCCTTGCCTGTTCAATCGGCGTGCCCACTCTGCCACGGCAAGGATCACATGATTGCTGCCTGCAATGCCAACATATTTACTGAAGAGAGGCGGGCAAGGTTATAGCTTCCGCTGTGAAACACGAAACCACATCGCCAGAATGTGCAGCAAATCGTTCAATGTTAGATGTGTCCCTGCCAGCGACACCACCTGACGATTCTCTGCGACTTATCCAGGCCAGCGGGACATCCACTGCCAAAAGATGAGTCACCCACGTCTCCCGAAACCCCGTCAGGTATCATGCGAACCGTCACGACCGCCCGAAACAGGCAGATCGAGTATGCTCCTGTATTATTGCAGACAGGCCGAATTTGGGCAGAGTTCGGAGACCGAGGACTTCTTGTGCGATTACTGTTAGACAGCGCCAGTCAACGCTCATACATTCATACAGGCCTGTCAAAAATTCTTCAGTGCTTCGTCATGGGAAAAGAAGAGCTATTTCTCGTCACGTTTGGCAACTCAAGGTCATCGAGGCGAGTCTGCACAGAGCGTGTGAACGTGCGACTGCGTAGCCAGTTCGACGACTCCGCAATAACCATGGAAGCGTTAACGATTCAGGAAATATGCACCGTCGCAAGCCCACTGCTCGACCTCAACTTTTTGCACCGGCTCGACGAACGGGGGTACAACGCAGCTGACAGCTCTCAACCAAATACGTGTCAACCGGACGAGATCAGTGTCATCATAGGATCCAACTCCTATTGGATGGTCACCACCGGCAAAATCGACCGCGTAACTGAAATGCTAACAGCGATAGAGACAATGTTTGGCTGGATGGTACGAGGACCTTTGTCGTCTGACAGCATCTAGCGCCCATCTAACGCACTGTTTGTCTTGAGCAGCAATCCTTCTGCAGCGCACACAGACATAGCTTCGACGTGACGTTTTGGTGCCATCAGGAGAGATAAAGTGCCTCTACGAACCTCAAACAAGCACCACGATCTATCTGTATGGGAGCAAGGTATCTCATTAAGAGAGAAGTGCCATCAGCCTGACTACGCGGTTGCTGCTGGCAGGAACTTGGAAGAGGCGGAGTCGCTGAACAAGCACGGCGATGTTCATCATTCTCGTGTGCGTCGATGTCATCGGCGTCAGTGTGTCCATGGTCCATGTTGCAGCATATTCTCTTGGAACGGGCCAGACTGTCGAAGAGGACGAAGTGGAGACAGGCACGCTCTAGGAAAAAACAGCTTATGCTCCATGACGAATGAATGGGTCGTCTCTGATTAACGTCTGTGGACCGGTTATTTGTTTCAGTCACAGTGCTCGGCTACTAACCTTGAACACGCAGCTTCAGTCGCGGCTGTGGCAGTATCGTTCTGATGATGACGAAACGCTGGAGGCTCGTGTACTGTTCGATGTCAGTTCAGGTAGTAAGAGAAACCCAGACGGTGTTGTTTAATTCCATCCAAACAGGCGAGAAGTTTCATGTATCTTTTTGCGACCGGCATCAAGTTTTGTTTGCTTAGTTCCATGGAGCTGCCAACTTTGCCACCCGCAATGTTTGGCAGCAGCGATTGTCAACGTGCTTGCTGGCATTGTTACCGCAGCCCAAATAGAACCAATTTTGCTGATTTAGCATTTCCTGTCAGGTTTGGAAAATCGGTCGGCAACTGTATTGGTAATGACGCTCAACAACCTTTACCGTACCATTTTACACTATCCTGTTAAAAACGACATTATTATTTTGTGAATTTTATTACAAGTCTTGCAATTTGATGTGTGCTACAAAGACAATCTCTTTTTACCCCTGTCCCTCTCCTCAACTGCGCTGGTAGGGTGACCACCCTAACAGGTGGCGAACACAGGAGTTCCGCATGTTTGAAGGGGGTTCCCTCTGGAAGCCGCCCCCCGATGAACCCTTACCTCCAGGGCATGCCCCCAGAGCTGGTTGAGAAAGAGCAGGAGGCCTTGCCCGCCAAAGAAGAGAACAAGAAGGGCTCACTCAGCGACAGGTCAGTCACTGTCAGCTGAAAGCACCTACCGCCACCACGGCGATCTACTGTTTACAAGGCTCACCTTCTCGAAAGACGCTGGTTTTTTACCACCTAATGCTGTCCCATTTCAATGACGTGGGAAGATTAGAAGCTTGTGTTCTGTGCAGTTTCAGTAGATGTTAAAGAACCCAAGGTGTTTCAAACCTTTAAGAGCCCTTCACTACAGTGCCTGTTGCAGCCAGAGTTGCTTTGAAATTTTATAAACCAGCCAACCTCTGAAGTACTCAAGGCACTCGGCTTGTGACCACATCTTTATGACAGTATTAAGCATTTGACATTCTGTGTGTGTTCCAGTGTTGAAAACGTCTGGTTTATTCATTTTAAAAGAATGTGCAACATGCTCATGGTCTATTCAATTTTTTCATGCAGTCAACGAGACAAACTTGAGGACATGCTGCGCAACCTTACTCCCGAACGTTCTCGCATCATGGAAGCCATGGTCTACTGTATCGAACATGCTGACGCTGCCGAGGAGATTGTTGACTGCATCACCCAATCCCTGTCAATCCTGGAAACACCTTTACACAGAAAGGTGAGAATCTGGGGGGCCACAGCTAATGCATTGAATTAGGAGATAAGTAGAAGTTTAAGGCACCTGCATACTTCTGTATACCGTATATACTCGTGTAAGGGCCGCACTTTTTTTTCGAAAATTTTGCTAGGTGCGGCCCTTACACGAATCAGGCCGATTTAGTACAGGCAGTACAGGCCAAAGGTCTGTACTGTTTATGCAACAGTAGCAGAGTGCAAGAGTCACAAATGACATGCCAGAAATGTTTTTATTCGGATTCCATTTCGCTGTCCTCGTTCTCGGAGGAGCTCGCCTCGGCGTCCGCGTCTTCCCAGAGACGGTCATCTTCGGTGCCGTTCATGGAGTTCGAAATTCCCGTTACCTTGAAGCTTTTAGCAACTACTTCTACTGACATGGCACGCCACGCATTCAAAATCCATTCACACACCTGTTGGAGCGACGCCCGCTTCAGCCGTCCTGTAGGGGTCTTCTCGTGGACGCCTCCAGCCATCCATTCAGAGTAACATCGGCGAAATTCCACTTTGAATGGTCTGTTGACGCATACGTCGAGCGGCTGCAGCACACTCGTCAGGCCACCGGGAATGACGGCCAAGTCCGTACGAGTTGCGGCAACTCGGTTCTTGACGCGGTCGGTCAAGTGGCCCCTAAAGCTGTCCAAAACAAGGAGGGCTTTCCGTTGTAACAGCCCTCCAGGTCTGTTTGCCCAGACGGTCTTAATCCAGTCAACGACCAGTTCCTCGGACATCCAGCCCTTCTCTTGCGCACGTACGACGATTCCCTGAGGGAACTTCTCTTTTGGGAGAGTCTTCCTTTTAAATACGACGTACGGCGGAAGCCTCCTGCCGTCTGCCGTGATGCACAACATCACAGTGCACCTTTGGCGTTCTGCACCAGTCGTGCGCACAGACACACTTTTCGCACCTTTTAAATCCACTGTGGTGCTTTCCGGTGCATCGAACCACACAGGTGTCTGGTCCGCATTCCCAATTTGGGACAGGTCGTATTCATGCTCCCTCCTGAGAGCATTCACGAAGCGATGAAACTTAATGACGTGGTCTTCGTACTCGCGCGGCAGTTTTTGGCAAATCGTCGTTCGGCGCCGAATAGAAAGCTGGTTACGGTTCATAAACCGCGTAGCCCAGCCCCGACTTGCCTTGAATTGTGCCGGGGGTATTTCCATGTGGCGAGCGATGCTGAGGGCTTTGACGCGTATCATGTCAGTCGATACGGCGTAGCCGTCCCTTCGTGTGTCGACGACGTAGTTGACGAGCTCGCTTTCGAGTTGCGGGTACTTGCACTTTTTCCCGCGAAACGCCTTTCGGCTCCTGTTAGTAGCGGCGAGGGCATCTTTCTGATTCATCCAGTAACGCACGCGCTTCTCATCGACGTCGTACTTTCGTCCAGCTTCCCGCTTCCCGTGCTCCTCGGCATAGTCAATCACTTGCAGCTTAAATGCTGCAGTGAATGATCTCAGATGCCGGCCCATCGTCCGTCACGTGCGCTGGCTTCTGCAGGGTTCACTACAACCAACAAAGTGACACCGACGACACCGATCTGAAGTCGCGCTGCCAACGTATCGACACGATGCTAGGAACGATGCCAACAAAGAGGCCGCACAAGGCAAATATGGCGGCGCGCTGTCAACAGCGTGGTCGGCGCGTCGGCGGAAGTAGAATAAAAGCGGAAAAGCGTGCAGCGCCATCTGGCTGTAAATGAACTAACTACACTTTTCTGGCGGGACATTTTGAACTTTTGTTTTTTTTTTTTTTTCGAAATATCCGCTTTCAAAGTTGGGGTGCGGCCCTTACACGAGGGCGGCCCTTACACGAGTATATACGGTACTTGAAAAATTCATAACCCTTCATTCTATTTGCACAGCATGTTCTTGTCTGGATAAATAACAAACTTTTGAATGGGAGACATGGCTCTTGGGACCCGAAAGTTTGTCCAAAAATCGGATTTTCAAAAGTGTCACTTTCCTATCATTTCTACCATTGTGCACTTGTGTGCAAGTTTTTGTTTCAAAATCCTGCGCATTAGCGGTGTAACAGTAAATCAAGGATGCGTTGGCATGCCCCCAACCCTTAAAATTAGACAGATAGCGCTTATTTCGGCTGCCTGTAACTCTTTAACGGCTTGCTCTAATGCGGCCATTTTAGTATCGTTGAAAAGCTCTAACATTCAACTTTTTTATCATTTAGTCAAACAACACTATGCTTGCCTGCCACCTTCTCAAATAAAAATACCGTATGAAGCGGAATATAAGTCAAAATGTTTTCAATGAAACAATAAGCTAAAGTAGCCCCTCGTCTTATATAGCGGTGTCTAGCCGAAAGTGCGACGGTGTCTGACAACATGTGGCTTGCATGTGCTTGTGAAGCCAGACCCGGCCATATATGCATCCAAATCCAATCGCAGTGTGTTTTTTTTTTTCTCTCTCTCTCTCCGTCTGTTTTCTTTGTGTTCGGGATTTGCTTCCGATGTGTTCTGAGTTTTCGCTCCGCTTGACATTGCGCTGCATGTCAAGCGGAGCCTTTTTCAAGTGGCCTTTTTTTTTTTTCGTTCACTGAATATGTCTAGCGGTGCGAGGAGGCAGTACTCAGCTGCGTTTAAACTAGATGTTGTTAAGTTCGCAGAAGCGAACGGGAATATGGCTGCTCAGCGCCGCTTTGGTGTATTGGAAAAAAGCGTGTGCTATTGGAGTGCGCAAAAAGGGAAGCTGCAGATGTGCAATCTTCGGAAAATGTTGTTTCGGGGACGAAGTGCCATTCATCCGCAGCTGGAGGATAAGCTAGCGAACTTTGTGCGGGAAGTTCGTGCGCGCTTGCTGCCAATGACCGTGGATACCATTCGCAAGAAAGCCGTGAAACTCGCTTGAGAAGCTGGGCTCACGAGAGAAGAGTTTCATGCACCGAACTGTTGGGTGCGACCATTTATGTGACGCAAAGGATTTTCTCTCCGGCGGCGCACATTCATCTGTCAAAAGTTGTCGGAGGAGTTCGAGGACAAGCTCATAAACTTTCAGCGCTTCGTGAACCGGCTTCGGGAGCAGAACGACTACATGATGGGGCAGATTGGCAACGCCGATGAGACACCCGTGTGGTTTGACATGCCTTCGTCGACCACAATCACGCAGCGCGGCGCCAAGGATGTGAAGCTGTTGTCCACTGGCAACGAGCACTCACGCTTCACCGTCATGCTGGCATGCACGGCAGATGGTGGAAAGCTTCCGCCCTTCGTCATTTTCAAACGCAAGACAATGCCGAAGGAAGTGTTGTCGTTGGCGTCAACAAAAAGGGATACATGGACGAGGCCATGATGCTCGGATGGATACGAGTGGTGGGGAACCGTCGGCCAGGTGCACTGCTGCGTCTTCGCAGCATGCTGGTGTTGGATGCGTTTGGCCACTTAACCGACGCATTGAAACGCGCACTGGGCGACGGGAAAACGGACCTCGCCGTGATATCAGGTGGTATGACGTCCACCCTCCAGCCGCTCGACATTGTGCTAAACAAGGCGTTCAAGGACCGAGTGCAGCTGGAATACCAAGAGTGGATGTCCGGCGACAACCCCAAGACACCGAAGGGCCGCCTACAAAGGCCTCCGCTTTGGGACTGTTTGTGGCTGGGTGCTTTCCGCCTGGCGCTCCTTGCCGGATTCCATGATGTAAAATGCTTTCAAGAAATGTTGCATCAGCAACTCGCTGGATGGCACTGAAGTCGACGCACTGTGGGAGGCGGCCAGCGACAAACTCTCGTCTTCAGAAGACAGTGGTGCTTCGTCGGACGAATAGGAACAGTTGCGATGGTGGTTGAGGGGAGCTCCGACGATTGGGGTGCGGTGCGCCCAATTCGCAAATAAATGTGGTTCGGCAGTTTTTGGTTGTTTTCCTTTTTTTTCCCTTTTTCGGTAACCTGAACTTGGAGGGTCGAGCTATATTCCGCTATATTCCACGCTCTGTGGGTGGCTGCTGGGTTGCGCTTGCTTGCGCTGGTCATCTGCTTCATGCACGCCTGCTGTGCACACGCTGGTGCACGATATTTTCTGAATCTGCTGCTGCTGTACGGTCACCTATTCTCTTCTGTAGCATGAGGTGTAGTGCACGTAATGGAACGTCACGCAGGCCGGAAGCGCAGGACGAAGTACTGGACTAAGTACGTGTATGGGAAGTGTAAACACAAGCCTCCTATTCGGAAAACGAAGCGGTCATCAGCGAAGGATTCAGACAAATCGAAGACCGTATCGCCACCAAGCCATGTGTTGTTAGAAATTGACACCTGCTCCATGCTGATGCCCGGCAGTGAGGCCTATTACGTAGAGCCGTCAGCTAGATGCGACATCACAGTTGGGTTCGAGTGCAACAGACGTCTCGTTTCCGTGGCGGCGAACGACGGCGTGGGGCCAGCGCTTCGGAATGACGGTGAGTGGATGGTTGGTAGTGAGGCCCATGACCCGGGGCTGTCAAGTAGCTGCGGCATCGCGGTGTGGTGCGAACGCGAGAGAAGTTTCGATCTCGCGGCGGTGGACGACGGCGGAGTGCCAGCTGTCCAGGATGTTGGCGATTGTTTGCCTCAGCGGAATCGCACCGTTAAAATAAACCTGGAACGTCGTTTCGTGTACTTGGAAGCCGCCGACAAGCAAGCCAGCAGTGTCTGCGATGCGCTTTGCGAGGTGTCAACGACGGAGCACAAGTTCAAGTTTGCGCAGCAGACGGAGCAATCATCGGCACCAAAAGATGAAGAGTTCACCCTAGTTCAGGTTTCTGCAATGAATTCGTTAATAGGGCCTGCACTCTGCCCAAAAGTTGTCAGGAGACTTTGTCTGTGCAGCATGGGACAAAGTTGGGCCTGGCAGTAACACTGGGGCTTTTGTGTGCTTCCTGTGGCCCTATTCATTCCCTTTGGTCATCCAGTAGAAAATCCAAAGAAAGGGCTTTTGAAGTCAACCTAAAAGCCATAGAGGCAATAAAGTCTCTCTGACTCGCAACTGCTGGAGCGATGCAAAGGCAACAAAACACAGAATGCAGCGGAAAGCTTTCATTCAGTCATCTGGTCACTGACTTCAAATGATCAGCACACTTCATTGTTCGCAGTGGAAACTGCTGTATATAAAGCAGATGCACGCTATAATTTTGGGAATTTGCAAGCCTACACTGAAATGTGCAAGTCTGAGGGCATCAAACTTGCTAGCCTCGCCCTTCAAAGAGCTGAAGAAAAGTATAAACAAAGAAAAATAAAAGCACGCAGTGCAGAAAAAATGACAGAGCAGAGACAAGAAAACCCCCTCAAGCAAGGACACAAAGTATTACAGTTCCAGGGCATTTTGATGTGCCTTTACTGACCGTTCAACTTTACACCAGTTTTCTGAGAATTGTGTTTTGACCCGACTGCCCTGCTTGCCACGATGTTTGCATGAATATGGCTCGACGGATTTTCATGTCGTTTTTTGCAGTGTGTATCTCAGGGAATTTTCTGTCTCATGATGTTTAATTACTGTCATTTTTTTTACTCCTAAGCTGATTGCACAGTATGATAATGACTGCATTTAGAAGCATGTATACCACGTTCTTTGTTAAATAAAAAGGTCAAAAATATTTGCAGAACGTCACGATATCGACCATCCCACTGGCTGAACTATAAGAACAACTATGAGCTACTACCATGTTTTTTTGTCACACCAGGTTTTCGACAAGTTTGGTAATGCAGTGATGCATAAAAAATTTATGATTTCAGAAATACTAGAGATAGCTGAACAAAACTTTTTCGTTTGTCATTCAGCACAGTTTCCAAAAAGCAGGCCAAATTTCATTGCTCTACGACAAGAACTAGAGAATTTTGTCTTCGATTCCCATCTCCCCCCTTGAGGATAACGAGTTCTTCATGGCCCCGCCGCGGTGGTCTAGTGGCTAAGGTACTTGGCTGCTGACCCGCAGGTCGCGGGTTCGATTCCCGGCTGCGGCGACGACATTTACGATGGAGGCGGAAATGTTGTAGGCCCGTGTGCTCAGATTTGGGCGCACGTTAAAGAACTCCAGGTGGTCGAAATTTCCGAAGCCCTCCACTACGGCGTCTCTCATAATGATATGGTGGTTTTGGGACATTAAATCCCACAAATCAACGAGTTCTTCATGGCTACAGCAGTGTGGCAGCACATTTGTGCACTTTTGTCCAAATGTGCTACATGCTATCTATTATTCTTAACATTTCGTTTTCGGAGCCACAGCTTGACTAGTTTGCAAACTCTTGGTCAAGTGTGCCATTTCATTATTTATTATGTGACCACAGTGTCTTAAATTATTATAGGTAGTGGAATTTTTAAGTAAGCGTAATGCTCCCATGGATAAATAAGTGCATTCATAAGAATGACATTACATATAGTGCAAATGGGAAAATGAGTGTGAACTGCTGTGTGCCCGAAAACTTGAATAATGTCTGGGGTTAGCGTCCCAAAACCAATACCAATATGTCATGAGAGACGCCGTAGTGGAGGGTTCCAGAAATTTCCACTACTCTGGTTTCTTTAACGTGCACCTAAGTCTAAGTACACGAGACTCAAACATTTTTGCCTCCATCGAGAAGTGTAGCCATTGCAGTTGAGATTCGATTCCGCGACCTGTGGGTTAGCAGTTGAGGGCCGTAACCACTAGACCATCGCGGCGAGGCCTGATATGTTCACAGTTCTTTTCTTAGTGATAAATATAAATATGGAAGATGCGTTGGAAGTCCTGCGTTTTAGCTTGACAGTTCAGCTGTTTTTTCACTCCATATAGTTGCCACTTGCAGGACTTGTCTCAATCAATTGATGTGCACGAAAGATATGAGAATAACAAATATTAATTCCAATAGCTAATAAATTACGGTAAATATGCCTGCTTTGACAGAGTCTTTACTTCTTTTTATCTGTTTTCAGGTGGCAAGACTATACCTTATCTCTGATGTCCTGCACAACTGCAGTGTTAAAGTTGCAAATGCATCGTTCTTCAGGAAAGGGTACGTGGTTTAACAACTCTCTTTTAGCTATGGCTATCAGGGAGGCAGTTGCCACAATTCCACATGTAGTTTGCAAACATACATTCTGTGTGTTATCACGAAAAATTGAAATGCGAACGATAGAGCATGTGCCCGAAACATAACTCTATGTACAGTGTGTGTCGAATCTGGGACCGGCATGCAGACAGCTTTCATTTCACCACTTCCCATTTAAATGAAAGAAAACATTAGCAAAGCTGTCATGTTAGGCCATACATTGTAGCACATGGCAGCCATAATGGGCATGCATGAAGAAGATTGATTAAATGATTGGTTTGATATATTGATCCATTCATAATTGGTACGAAAGCCTGTCGACTGTACTGTGGCCATGTTCTTATGTTTGTTGTTTTATTTTCTTTATTCGGAGCTAGTGCAAGGCTCTCTCTAACAAAACTTTGATGTTGTCATGTTGACTGGTGTCTGTTAACAGCTGTGGATTAAATACTCAGTCATATATTCACTAGCAGGTACATTTCAAGCACGATATGAATTGATACTAATAGAATGAATGATCACATACATAGCAAAGTAAATCTGAAATTTTTATGGGGGATAATAACATGTTATCAAGTGTATGTTTATAACCGATATTGTGTCTAATGAGGATATTTTCATGTTAGATACATCTTCGGCATAGCAAGGTTCCACCTGGTCCTCACTCCCTTTGTTCTTGTACATTACTACGCCACATTTGCTGACCTGTGGTTTCTGTCGAAAACACGCTATTAAAGTGTTGAGCAGAGCGTTAAAAGTTATCTTGTGTATGTGTTCCAGGTTTCAAGTTTGTCTGCCAGATATATTCAAAGCGATTCATGAAGCATTTAGCAGCATTGAAGGACGATTAAAAGCTGAACAATTCAAGGTTTGTAAAGATGGGACCACTTACATAACGCTGCGGCCTAGTACCACTTGCATGAAGCATTTTTTCTACCCAACAAAAAAGTCGATCCACAGATGGAAAGTGGTGAACACGTGGCAGCAATTTTCCCATCAGTATACTGCCAATTGATGGAGCGAGAAACATTATATGACTACCACTACTCTTCTCGTTTGAACTTAAATGATTCAACTTTCGGAAACCAGGCTTTTACTTAACACATAAACTAGCACACTGTCAGAATGCTTCATTGCAAAGGCCTCCTGTTTATAATGTGTAGCTTTTCAAGATCTTAGGTGTCTATGTTTAAGGTCCTGTATTTGTAGTGTGCCGTGATGACAAAATCCCTTCGCAGAGGCGTGCAGTAGCAGCTTTGAGCAAGTAGTAACAAAAAAAACATTAAAAAATCAGCACCAGCTCTCAACATTACTAAGAAAAGCAACACCACGGCACGTTTAGATCAATGTTTCTGGAATACATGTCTAAAAAACTTTAAGCTCTTCATACGTAAACGCTTACTTGCACGCAAGTAAATTTATACCTTTATGTCTGCGATAACAGCAATTAAACTATATATGATTTAGATAAGGTTCAGAATACTAAAAGGTTTGCAGCTTGTATAGTATTCTGGTATACACAAAGAGGTGCATAAATACTGTCTTAACAGACTATGGTGTCGACATCTTGTGTAGCTTTGTGCAACCACAGTCATGAACACATTTAAAAGGCTACTAATTCATAATTATTCCGTTGCAAGGCATATTTACACAAGAAGCAGATTGCGCAAAGCTGCTACAATAGCACTTTTGTGCTTGCCTGGTTCATCTTGACCCCTCTAGATGGCGCCACCTATCCATCTTGTCAAGTGCTTTATTCCTTTCGTGTTTACGCCTGCGGTATTCTAGGTCACTCTAGCTTCGGCTAAGCCTGCCGAAACGAGGTGATCGCAATTTACTCTTTGGCTTATTTTGACTCGGCAGCTGGAGTCTCTGTGAGGTGCAGATTGTTTGTAGCCACAAACGAAGGCGGATTCCTGACATAGGGCCATAAAATGTAAAGCCTATCCGGCAATTAGTCTACATTCTGAGGAAAATACATTCTGTAAGTGCATGCGCAGACTTCTGCCAGTATTCATTAATCCGGTAATGTAGGGAAGTATACATACCGTATTTACCCGCGTAATGAAACCACCTTTTTTTTTCTCATTTTCCAGAAATGTTGACGCCAATTTTGGGGGAGGGTGCATTACATGGGAGAAAGAAATCACTGGAGTTACAGCGGGGAAGATTTTGCATTACGGTATTAAGAAACTCGCTGTCCAAGTGATGCTGGCCTTGAATTCAGGGGCAGGAATATGGAGCCCTCATTCGAGAACTTTACTCTTCACAAGAAGAGATTGTCCTTGTTCCGCCCGCAAAATGCGTGACAAACCTTTTTGTAGCCCAAGCTGTTTTCTCCCGTAACGGACACGCCAGCCGCTCGTGTCGTCCAGCCGCTCGGTTCTCATGCTCCAACACATACTCGACCAATTTATGTTTAAAACCGGCCAATTGTGCCCTGCGCGTCAGATGTTCAACGAAGCCGACTGCAACAAACTCGACATCAAAAAGGCAGTGTCAGATGTCGCTGCAGGCACGCTGCAGCCTTGTGGGTGAACCACCCCGCCATGCTTGCATTGCGCTATCAGGAAAGAGGTTTCTGCTGCGCAAAACAGATGGCGCTCTGCCGCAAATAGCTTTTGGCAGCCTTCATGTGCGCAGGTCTCCGTGTTTTAGGGTGGTGAAAACTTTGATCATGGTTGCTTACAACTGGCCATGTTGGTTACAGCCGCCATGTTGGTTCTCAGTTGTCACTCATTTACATTGAAAGCAGTGTAGGTTTCAATGAGAAAGCAATGGTTTCTTTATGTAGCAAGTTCTGAAAGCTGAATGCTTTTTTTTTTTTTAAGTTACATGCCATTTGGTGGAACAGGAAAAACGTGTTCGGGACTCAAGTTTGTGTAAAATACTGTTTAAACAGTCCGTTTCCACCACCTGGTAAACCCACCGCATTGGTGTAGCGAGGATATTTAGGGAGCCTATATTTGCGAGGGAGAGAACCTTGATGTCACTATGAACGTACTTCAATGTCTGTGCGGCATTCCTAAAGCAAATTCACCTTATCACTGCAGACACCTCAAAAGCCTTCTTGTGCAAGGCTCAAGGCTGTGCTGTATTATATGACAGTACCTGTAACGCAGGGAAGGCAGATCAAACAACCGGGTAGCTCGCGATGTTCTTAGTAAACTGCATAACTCCGCTAGCCTGTTTTTATATCTTAAATATTGCTTCTGTCCGTAATAAATTTTCTGCTGCAAATTGACTTCCTGCAAAAAAATCTGTACAATGGACCAATTAAAAACCTCACAAGCTGGAAGCATTGCCAGAAAATAGTAGGACACTCAATAATATTACACCATCCCTCCCTTCCACAAGCCTGTATATTAGGCTAGAAGAAAAGCAAATGAGCGCAACAAGGGACAAACGGAGTTTTTTCAGGCCAGGTTTTATTGCAAACAGCATCCAAACAGCACCTGGCCTTTATTTTTCACCGTCCTGCTTCTTTTACTGGAGTCTTGTGTCCTCGCAGTAAACCTACAATAAAGCAATAAGGCAAAAAGTGGTACGCAGTGCCGACCACATTTACAGAGTCCATACACATTTTCTCTGCAAGCACTATATAAAAACTGAGTTCGTGATATCAAATCATCTTTGTTTCTGGTTATGAAACAAAAGGACGACAAGAATAACGATGCAGCACCAATCTTTCATAGTGCATATTCCAGTTATGAGCCAACAACCGACTTACTTAGTGCACATATACTGCACCGTTCAGGACCAACAGACGGACAGAAGGATGGACAGACGGACACGAACAGTAAATCTGTCGCATTCTATATTTTCAAAAGGAAAGAATTTTTGCCATTGTTGAGCGAATTTTGGTGTGGTTTCGTGTGTTATTAAAGGAAAGAACGAACACCCCCATGGCAAGCCACACAAAATTTAGTTGTGTTGCAACTGTGCAAGACTAGAAGAGTCTACAGGGAAGGCGTTCATCGCTCGTCTGTCTGCCTCTCCTTATGCCTTCCTCAGTGACCGAGGTGAAAGTGCACGAACGCAAACATCTGCAAGCAAAGGAAGACGCGAACAGGAGAGTCTGTTGGCGGTTTATAAGCCTGGCGTTTCCCGCGACGAATGCCTGATCCATTTTTTTACTGCGCAAGTTGTCGTGTTTACTTTGCTCAAACTGCTTTCTGTCGCATGAGTAAGTCAATTTTTCACGAAATATGCGGCGATATACTTAATCCACTCGCAATAGAGCGGGGTACTCGCCTCACAACCACGGGGAGAAGTAGTTGGCTCCAAACAATCTCGCTTCATCTGTATAATCCAGCGTTTCCGTCGGCTAGAGCAAGTCGGGAAGCGGGACAGTCTCCATGCGGTTTTGCATTGCGTCACGCAGCACCCTGGCATTTACACTCTAAAGTTCTTGTAGGTGCGCTTAGCGCAAGGATAGTGTCATAGCGGAACCTATATCTACGGTGTAGTCAAACGCAGCTCATACCACAGCTTGCACACCCGAGCCAACATTTAACTGGTGCAGTACGGCGGAGCAGGAACGCCTGGCCACGAGAACCAACATGGCGCTTGTTGCCGTGGAAATTGAGACCGGCAACATTGTGTTTTAGCGGGCGGCAAGTGGTGGGTCAAAGGCTGACACCACCTTAAAACACTGAGACGCACACACATGAAGGCTCCCTAAATAGCTTGGCTTAAATTTTGATTGACATCGTGTGCGCTCACGCTGCTCGCAACTGTTTAGCATGGTTCTTAAACTATGTTCTTACTTTTATTGTGTTATTTTTTATATAATGGCATAATTTATCGTTGTTTGAATCATCAATAGCACTGGCTACCTCACTGAAGTAAAATGAATGGATAGGTCTAAAAGTAGATTTTTTTTTTTTTTTCAAGTATAAGGTGGTGTGGGTTCGTTATGCGAGTGGGTTCACTACACGAGTAAATACGGTGCTTGCTAAAAGTCCCTAATGTAATGATTAAAAGGTTTGCACTGTTCTGTCACAGCACTGCATTCTCAGTTTGGGTAGTGAAGGTCATTCTTGTGTTGCCAAATCCTCCCTGAAAAGTCCTTAGTCTTGCTGAATTATGATGGGGTGGTCACTCACAGCAGGCAACGTACGTGACATCTTGCGTCTCTTCTGCGAGAGCACAATCTTTCGGACATTTTACACACTTCACACAATTACACACTACGCACCAAAATAACACACTTTACAAGCACGTTCGCGTATACAGTGGTATCTTTTTTTCGACGTGAAGTTATGTCAAGTACTTGGTTGGCGTTGCGCGGAATAGCTACCAGGCAAGCTCTTAAAATAGTGCATTGCCACACTGACACCATATATACTAGCAAAAAACAGCTAACCGTAGATAGGGAAATCTGGCTACAAGACAGGGAAAAAGAAAGGCCTTGCGGTCAGCAGAACGCATATGTCACTCCCGGGTGGGTTCGAATACGATCATGCAGGGGCTGAACGATTTTGATTACGGCACGTACCGGTGCTTTCTGTGCTGGTGCACAAAACACTCCATGAAATATTTCAGCTCACCGTGCTTGGGCCTGCCACTCACGAACAGTCTGGAAAACGTGCACTCGCAACATTTTACTGCAGGCAACCACACAATACGTGTTAGTTTATGCCGAGACTATAAGTCCGCGCAGAAGCGAACCAGTGCAGGAAGCACGCTGTGTAGTTTGCCCAATACTAGTTTGTTTGCCTAATAAATTTGACGTCACTTTCACCACACTTCTCGCAATTTATTGGGATACGCTAGGACCTCTCCTCAGTATTTCCTTTCTCTATGTGTCTTGTCGACGTCATGTATTATGTCAAGACACAGTACCATTTTATTGCAGCAGCTGCCGACTTCCCTTCTTTTTCATTCCATTGGTGGTGGGTAAATGCTTTTGTGAAACCATTTACCGAAGCTCGAGCATTTCTGTTTTTTCTTCCTTGATTACAAAGATTACAAAAACCTTTTCAATGTTTTGACAAAGAATCGGACTACACGATTCTCATAGCTGGCAGGGCTGATTAGAATTGAAGTAGAAATATTGTTCTGTGTGTGTCTGTTTTCTGAAAAGAACAAAGGAATGGTGTGCGGTCACTTTATTTTCTTAAGGACACATACAAAAGTGGAAGAACCATAATTTTCACATTTCGCTGTAAGTTGAGCCAGCCAGTCTAGAGTTGGAGCGTACAAGCGTATATTTCACCTTGGATGTTTGCACTACAGAAAAACAATCGATGTAGTATACAAACATCTTTGGCTTAACGGTAAAACAAGAAGGCATGCAAAGTTAATTGCCCTTCATGACATGTGCACCAACTGTGACTTAAATTGCAGAACCACTAGTCTGTAGAATTCGTTGTTGATGGGAAGTAAGTGCTTGAAAGACAAAGTTCTATTTACAGACAGGAGTGATTGATACAAAGAGGTGTGCGGTTTTTCTGTGTGTGTGGTCATGTTCAAGTGCACACTGTCACACACACACACACACACACAAAAAAAGTAATTGCTAAGGAAGTACAGGCTCACTGCTGAACATTGAAACCACATCAAAGTACACCATGCAGTTGCTGTCGGGAGGACTCGCATTAGCGGCCATTTCTACAAGGTATCTGGAGTGGCAAGTGTAAAAATGGAGGTTGACTTATCCATGTAGATACGGTGACAGGAGCTTAAAATGGGAACATTCAAAATCTACTATAGGTTCTAGAGGCACTGCTGTTTTATGAATCCTTGGCAGGCTGCAGAAGTTGGGGCCAGAGCAGCTCATGTTTTTCAGCCACAATTGAAAGGTTTGGAATTCTGGGTGTTGCTTAAAAATAACTGAGAGAACTTGTTCATCTTTGTATGGGCCTGCGAAATCGGATCTTTCATGATTTTATGGAATGCTTGTTTATCAAAATCCTCCGCTTTCCTCTCATAGTCATTTCGGTTCATAATGACAGTGCCGTTGTTCTTAGCAACTGAGAGGACGGCGATGCATTTTTCCTTCATCCTGTTTTCTTGGACCTTCAGCTGTCCTTGTAGGTTTCTGTCCTGGCGGGCCAGTGTCTTACTCGGAAATTCCTGTTGTGTTGTTTGTATCAACTATCCAAAGCATCGACATTCTACTCAGCAGCCCACGTGATAATCAGTTATCGTAAAGCCTGGTGCACGCATAAGCAAAAATATAAATTTGCTGTATTACCTCCCTGAGTGGGCCACACCAATATTGCCTTGCTGGCAGAAATGATAGCAAAATTGCTGTCCCCATATTGGCCAACGAAACCTGCACCGCACCCATGAATGCTCAGGTGCGTGCGCAAAAAAAAAAAACAATGAAGGAAACGAAAGAAACCTCTGACGCTTCTGTTGCCAGCAAGTGGGCATTATTCATAAACAAGCATCCCATCATGCCATAAGCATAGTTGATGATCGGCTCCACCTGACAGCAAACGACACATTTAGGCAAAGCATCATCTTTTTATTGCTCAGTAGCAGTTAGCTGTACTAATGCGCATGCATATATGGGGAAAGTGCTAGATGAGTTGGCCTTTCTGTCATCATATTCTTTGTCATAGTTTCGAAATGCTTCTCGGTATCGCCTTTGTGTGCACATACAGTTGTGCAAGAGAGCCAGGATTTTTTTCCGTGCCTCGAGTTCTCTCTCCTCTTCTGCTCTATGCTTTGGTGGGTTTACTATTCAAATACAGGTCTATTCTATAAACCTGTAAGGTTACTGTAATTTTTTGAAATATGGTAATATTTCAATCCACAAAACTTACCACTTCGTATATTGATCCAATGAAATCTAGTTTTACAGTATTCATGTTTTAACAGAAGAAATTTCGGTTCCCAGGAAATACCCATGGTGCTGAGTGCTATCATCAGCTCGAACCAGCTAGGCCACTAGCATCAGCCGTCTTGACCAGCCAAATCGATAAACCGAAGTTTTCGCAGAAATAACAGATTAAAAATGGTTGTTTCCGTCCAGTGCTGCAGAGATGAATTTTTCTTCGAGAGTGCACTCTAACACTATTGCATTAAAACTTGTGGAGCGATGAACACAGTCGTCGGTAGTGCTCTTTTGTGCCAGCAGTGCTAGAGCAGGCGATAGTTGGTTTCATGATTTAATGTCACTAGTAGTCTTCGTGCATCTTCTTGGCTTGGCCTGTTCACACAATCAGTTCATTCGTTCTCCATGTCTCCGCTTATTGTTTGCATGTCATTTATTCACGTTGCTGTCTTTCTGGCTTGCATCACTGAGGCGTAGTGCTGCCTATGCATGGGCAGCATAGGGCGCTCAACTTCAAAGCCACCCTCGTGGACTTTTCACATACACACGAGTAGATTAAGGGCAGGAACATTGGCCTGGTAGCTTTTGGTTGCTGCTGCGTATCGATAGTGGATACTGAAAAGACTAAAAATACTGTTCGCGATTTTATGAACTTCCTTGTTTAGTTGAACAATTCGAGCGTCGCCATCACTTGATCAGATTGAGTTTTAATCGTATTGAGGTTTGACTGTGTTTGCTGTTGGTATGATTACTAACCTCGCAATATTGTAAAAATAAAGTGAAACCCCGCTGCAACAAAATTGATGGGGAACGCAAAACAGTTGGTTGTTGTGGAATTTCATCGCAGTAAAATTTCATGTATATACATTGGACTCCTCTTAAATGGAACTTGAAGGGGCAAGAAAATTTGTTCCATTCATGAGAAGTTTCATTTAATCAAAACCCACAAAACGAATGAAATATGACTTTATTTCAAAAGCACCAACTGTGGCTGACTGAACAAAAACATTTTTTAGTATACAGTACTACTATAGTATTAAAAAAAAAATTGTTTCTGATATTGCTGACTAAGAAAAAAAGAGGTGATAACAATTCGCTTGACCTTGTTCAAGCACTTTTTCACACTGTAGGAGCGCATTGCTGAAAGGTTGGGCAGGAACTCTGTACCACCATCGTGTTCAAAGTAGCACTGCAACAAGATGACAGCTTCTCTTGCTGCACTGTCAGCCACTGAAATGGGCTATTGATCACACACAATCTCATTACCCCTTGAGCAGGGGGCCTCATCTTGAACTTCAGCTATAGGTTCCTCAAGGCTGTCCTCAAGTTCATGACGAGACGTCGATTGCTGCTTGGCGTGCGTAGACATATGCAATCACTGAATTGGCTTGGCTAGGCTAGCTTTGGCATTTGTTTCATGGTTGCTAGACTGCCTTGCCACTTCTGCCAGTCATGGATTTTGCCCGTTTTAGTTTCATTTAACCGATGTTAGCCTAAAAATATGTTCCGATCATTAAATATATAGGAGACCAACCAAATGTGCCTAGATAGTTTTGTTTATGCGGTTTTTCCGTTTAAACGAGTTTCGTTTAATGGGAGTCCACTGTACCACAAAAATAAGGAAGATTTGATGATTATGACTTGTCTCTTGGTCGAGGCATGCGTTATTTTTTTTCATTGAACTCTCGCTAATTTATACATACTAGGCCGCACACAGAGTAAGTGTATTTCCTTACTAATAACACAAGAAATATACAGAAAATTTGGAGCTAAACTTGCAGTGCAGGATTATGGGTTTTATACGAATTTTGGTATGCTAGTTGGCTCCGCAGTAATGCGAAGATAGTGAATTGGAATATGGGAGTGTCTTTTTTTTCAATCTCCCACTTTTCGTAGGTGGAATATAGAGAGGGTTGTCGGTGATAGGGCCTGGTAAACATGAGCCAATACCATATATATGCTACACTCAGAAGAGTGCTGAGCGCAGCACCCCGATCAAACAAGCGTGCTGAAGTTTGCTTGAGGCCAGCTGAAAACAAAGGGCCGAAGGTTCGCACTAAACAGGAAAGCTGCTTCAGGCTGTTTTACGACTTAATTCCTTGTAATCTTTTTGTGTTAGCTGCATACTTTCGGAGCTTGTACGCTATTGATGATAGCGACCGTGGTTTTCTGTGCAGCGATTGCAGCAAACAGTAGTTCCATTTTTAATTGGAACGCACTGGCCACAGGTGTGCCCAGGCTATCTTTGATTGTGTCTGCCGCAGTTTTGTCTGCAGCATTGCTTTGAGTTGGTGCGTGTACATTGGATGTGCGCATACTTCGGTCGTCGCCCGTCATAGCATCAACACGATGTTACATTGGACTAGGTGCGTTTTGAGAACTACGTGGCAGGAGTCCTTGAACGATTCTGCCATGGGCCGCATATGCGTCAATACTGCTGGCAGCATCATGGTGCACGGACAATCTGTCACTGAGCATCTAAATGGCGGAAAACTTACCGGGATGCGCGTGTCATGGCAGACGGGATGTCTCCGACAAAGACACGGGTGTTGCGACGAAAACAAAACATTGGTCTTGCAATGCATGGTTCTGGCAACGAGAAATTGGCAAGTTTCTAACAATTTCACGACAGTCCAAAACAAGCTCCTTTTCTTTATGTGGTGGCACACGCGAAAACTTCATTGAAGCAGGAATATCTAAAAAAAGTATTTGTTGTGATGAGGCATTTTTTCACATTGTTTAATGGGAAGCTGACGGGAAATCGAAGTTGGTTCTTTGTGGTCGCAATTTGGTTGTAGCAGTATTTGCTATAACGAGATTCAACTGTAAACATTCCAAAATGCTGTTTTTGAAGGTTCTGTAGATGTCTTCAGAATGATTTACGGATACCTGTGTTTTTGTTTTGATTACGCTCTTTTATCTTTCAGCAACGTGTCATGTCTTGCTTTCGAGCCTGGGAGGATTGGGCAATATATCCAAATGACTTCCTTATAAGGCTACAAAACATCTTCTTGGGCCTTGTTCCTTCAACAGTAAGTCGCCAATTTTTATTTTCGCCTTACAAGATGGAGAATTCAAAATGTGAGTTTTTGTTGAAAGCCTTAGACTCTAATTCAACTAGTTATATATTGAGCTCACTACAGAGGGCTTTGGAGGTCACAAAAATTATACCTTGTGTGTGCTACCATTAATTCCTGTGCTTAGTTTATTTGTTTTTGTTTTTTTTTTTTCGGCGAGCAGAAACCTGGTAGCCTGGTACCAAGCGGTGAGGACCAGTCAACAGAGGGCGAGGCATCGCCCCCTGCCCTTGCCAAGGATGACATTATTGATGACGTCGACGGAGTGCCACTGGCAACAGACGTCGACCTGGACGGCCTGCCTTTAGTGGGCATCCCTGTGGCCGACCCAGACCTGGACGGTGTGCCACTGGGGGTGGTCGAAGACCCTGAGATAGACGGGCAGCCTTTAGAGCCAGCCGTCTTGCGAAGGTGCGGTAACATTTATGTCACTTGAAGGCAGGAGTTGCATGATTCAATGGGTACACTGTAAATATTTCAGTGCATCATCATTAACATGCTCATTTCACTGAAATATCGGTATTGGCATCTTTGGTTGTCAGCAAAAAATCAATTTTGTCCTTGTGTGACGATTTGAAAGATATCCACATGAATATATAATTAATATCTTCGGTTCAATATTGGACCGAACCCAGGATTTCTGCATGGCATTTCGAAGTTCATAATAGGGAAGAGCTTGATGGCATTCTAGACACTTCAGTATAAGTGTCAGTGTCTCCCACTTTCTCTCTCTCTCTGTGTGTGTGTGTGTGTGTGTGTGTGTGTGCACGTGCGTGCGTGTGTTTTAACACAGGCTCTAGGCACTTCAGTATAAGTGTCAGTGTCTCTCTCTCTCTGTGTGTGTGTGTGTGTGCACGCGCAACAGACATTTAAATACTATATGCTAATTGGCCGTGTTATTGCTGACCTCCCTATTCCTTTCATTATTTGAGCTTCGTTTACTACGGATCCTGGTACAACGGAGATTCGGATTCGGACCCCCTTACAGCGGACTTTACTACCACAGACATCCTAAATTCTGTAACTTCCAGCTTCAAACATAGCTTGGCATACTTTCGGGATGGGTATAGCGTCGTAGATATCGATGTACCAATTAGAAAACGAAGGCCTCCAATCTCTGGTCTGTTAATGATTAGTTATGCCTAGCTACAGCGATAAAAAAACTGGCACGCAGCGTCCTTAGTTTTTGCGAATTGGGGGCGCTGATGGGCGAAATTGCTGACCGCTGCCACTGTTGTTCCGAGCAGTCGGTGCGGGGTGAGCTTGGTCAGGGTCTGCTACCGACGCGAAAGATGCCTATACGGGGCTCTAAAAAGCCAGTGGCTGATGTAATTCGTTGCTTGCGACAAAGCACATTATGGCTTCTTCGCTTTTGCATTTCCGCTAGCGCAACGGTCTTGCCCTCAATACCCTTAAATATTTGCCTTTGAAACCTGTACGAATCTTCTGTTGCGCAGATATTGAGAATAATTCAACTATTAATACCCTTAAATATTTGCCTTTGAAACCTGTACGAATCTTCTGTTGCACAGATATTGAGAATAATTCAACTATTGAAGTACATTCAAGCTCTTGTCATTGCAGCAGAACAGTAATTTAAGCACCAGGTTGGTTGCATCTGTACAGCATGTCTGCAAGCTGGTTTGTTTACATGTTAATGTAGTCACTTAACTTCTGTGAAGTTCCTGCCAAGTTGAAATTATTGTCTAAAAGCTGTAATTTCGCGGGGATTTTGTGGTAGTTGGACATTCATCAGTTGAGGGGTCTTGGTAGTTGATTTTAAAGAGGTAGGCAAAATGCTATTATATGCTGGTTAGCAAAAGGTTCGCTTGAAGGAAAGGAAAATGTGGTCTCTCATATTGCAAAATTGGGCGAAGCGGAAAAATTTAGGTATTCACAGGTTAGACATGAGTGCAGCTGCGACAGGCTTTTGGGAGGAAATGGAGACGGAGACAAGGAAAGGGCCTCATATATGCAGCGCGGATAATTAATTGAGTTTTGTTGAAAAACACGGAAACAGAGGAAATACTCTATATAATTTAATCACATGCAACTTATTCGGTGACCCCACAATGTATGTCTCGTCTTCATTCTTTTTTTTAGCTGATTTCCACATTGATTTTTTTGCATTGGTGTTTGTCTAGCGCTGTTTCACTCTTTCTTGCTGAGTTTGGCTTCAACTGCGTTGTCGTTGCAGGCCACCCCCAGCGAAATTTGTTCCGTCAAAGTGGGAGACAGTGGACCCAGAGACGGTGTCCCAGCAGGCCATCACCACCTCCAAGTGGGACCTGCTTGACCAGGGCGAGGAAGAAGAAGAGGAAGAAGAGAGCGTCAGCAACAGTGTTCGGAGATCAGGCACCACGGCCAGTCCAGCAGTGCACCCCACCACAAGCTGCGCCAGTAGCGCTGCAGCATCTGTTGACGACGACATCGATGGCGAGTGAGTGGCAGCTTACGACTAACCACTTACGTTTCGTGAGTTGCATAGAGGCTCAGTAGTCTCTGTCACTGAAACCAAAGTAGGAGGCTCGATTCCTTGTCATGGTGGCTGCATTACAATGGGGGCAATATGATAAACGTTCTCGCACCAAATTTTATGCACCCTATATAGCTTGACAACAGAGAATTACCAGGGCAAGAAAAACAAGAATCAAAATATTCCTGCATTACAATATGTATTAAAATGCTGCTTGTCCACTACTGTTAGATTCTTGGAAAAAAGAACCACTTGTCATTACCATGGGAAATTACGCAAGTGGTTCAGAAGTTCCATTCTCATCATGCTGCCCTTCACTCACAGGTCTACACCTCTTTGGTAGTTTTGGTATTGCGTACTGCTGTGTGTGCTTTGTGCACTCACAAAAGTCACTGTAATGAAAAGTTCTATGAAATTTCACCTGCATGTAATGTTGCCGGATGCCCGAATGGTGCTCGCTGCTTTAGCTGCAGCGAAGAAACTGATGTGACTTTCCACTGATTGCCGCAAAATGAACCTTTATGCTCGAAGTGGCCAAGTTCCATGCTTCTTCTCGAGTCACGAGCCAGTGTCTCACCAGGCTCATCAGCGACACCCATCATGACAAGCTTCAATGACTGTTGCTGCTGCTGTGGCTTCCGCAACTTTTGCACTCCTGCTACAGTAAAAGCTCGTTAACTCGGATCTCACGGAACTAGAGAAGATGTCTGAATTAACCGAATTCCAAATTATCGAATGGACCATAAAAACAAAAGGAAAATGTACACGGCACAGACAAACCTTTATTTCTTAAAAAAGTGCCTTATTTTTGCCTGCCTCACGTCAGAATTTCTAACAGAACGGTCTTATTTAAAAGGAGATGCTACTCGAAAAAGTTTTTTTTTTTTGCATGACCCAGCTCTTTGAAGTTTTACGTGTCAGTAAAGCTTTCAGTGCTGATTTCATAACTGTAATTATTTTTCTGATAGCTATAGTAGTTCCGGAGTTACTACAACTTTGATATCAAAATATAGGGTTTTTTGTGCACATAATAAAGCTTACTAAAAATTTTCACACAGAATTGCAAAGTGGCTCGTACAATACGGAAAAGTACCTCAAGTAGAAAATTTATTTGCTACATAAAAAAAATAAAAGTACTAAATGCATATTTTACATCTCTCTATCAGTGTATCGAGTTGTGTAACAAAAATCTGTGATGTATATTGCAACCTGAAGTAGATACTTGTATTCTAGAGTGGCTGATTAAGCTCTGGGCAAAATTTCATCAAGATAGGACTACCGTATTTACTCGCATAATCGGCGCACTCGCATAATAGGCACACCCCTAGTTTGGTCGCGAAAAATTCGATTTTTTTTAATTCCGCGCATAATAGGCGCACCCCAAACTTGGCCGTGATCAGAAACGATTCTACTCCCCAGCGGTACAGTTGGAACGCGGTCCCCGTACCCTGAAGAAAAAAAGAAGGCAAATCGACGAGCAAATAAAAAAAATTCGAAGTGCAACGACCTAACCAACGTGTTTGTAGAAATAAAACTTGAAAAAAAAAAGCGTCCGTGAGCGAAAAAAAAAAACGGCTGTTTCATCAATTACTGATACCCCCCAAATCGCCGCGACGTGTCCTTGAGTAAACCTTTCAAGGACAATGTTCGAAGGCTGTACACCACCTGGATGGCTGGAGGACAACATCAGCTGACTACAGGTGGTAAGATTAAGAGGCCGCCTGTGGAAATGCTGTGCGCTTGGATCGTGGAAGCATGGCAGGCGATCTCCGACGAAGTCGTAGGAAAAGCTTCAAGAAGACGGGTATCTCGAACGCACTGGATACGAGTGAGGATGACATGTTGTGGGGTGCGGATGATTCGGACACCGAAAACGAATCCCCGCTCGGCGAGGATGAATGTGTGATCTTCGACTCGGACTCCGAATAGGGAAAAGGAGGAACAGCTACGACTTTTGTGTAAATAAATTTTACGTGTGTGTGTGTGCAGTTGACGGCTCTCGCTTGTTCATTAAAAGGTACGTAGGTATGTTTGTTTTATGCTGAATTAATTGGTAAACGATAAAGTCGCCTTTTACTTGACAAGTGTGCAGATTTAAAGCGCAAGAACCGAGTTGAAAAAATTTTTGAAAATTTTACCCCGCGTTATTGGCGCACCCCTAACTTCGAGCCGGATTTTCTGAAAAAAAGTGCGCCTATTATGCGAGTAAATACGGTATTTTATGTGTAAAAAAAGATTGTGCACAAGATGAGAGAATTACCTCAAAATGGAAATCGAGCAAAATGCATTTGAAAGTTATAAATATGTTTACTCATGATGACACAGTGCGATTTGCACAAAACTTGGTGAGATCATAGAAGGTACACAGCTAGAGCACCTAAAATTGTCCTGCTCCATATGTGGATTCTTCTCGCCGCTTGAGGAGGGAGTCATCAAGGCGCGCTTTCTTCGCCACGTTCCGCCGATGAGGCCTTGCCTCGGCTGTTTCACACGGAGACATTCTTTCGATTCTCCTCTGGTCGCGGGATTGGCCCAGGGTGATCAGTTGATCTGGTGGCATTACACCAAGCTCCTCTAGCACGTATTCAAAGCTTGAATGTCCTATATTGAACCACAGCACGGCCATAGCAGCTGCAGTTTCCACTGTTGCCCGGGAGGCGAACTTAGTTTTCGGACACAACAACCAGATTTTGCTGTTCAAAGATTCTGCAGCGTTTTGGGTCTTCCCTTGAATACAACGTACCAGCAACTTTTCATCTGTGAGGCACTTGTAAATGGAAAGCACAGCCAATCCTTGAGCCTTGGTCAAGATTGGTGTGTGGTCGGGTGGGGCCTCCCCAAGCACTTCGGCTCGCCTATGCTTGCACCAGGAAGTCGCCCCTTCTGGACAGTATCGGTGGCTGCCTGCTGTGTTGCTCGATGATGAATGGAAATATGAGGCCCAGATGGCACGATGCATTTTCAGAATATCACCTCAGTTGTTTGTGATTGCAATACGGTAATAGTTCTGCAGCTTCTGAATTGTGCGTCAGCTTTTCTCCTCGTGGAAATCGTGTTGGCAGTTTTCGAAGTGCAGTGCCTAGACGCTTGGCCACATAGTTTGTGCACTCCTCCTTGTCCGCAACAACTTCTCCATATACCTCGGCCTCAGCGACAGCGGTATAAGATTTGCTGTCCCCATCACTGTGGAACCTGGTGAAGCGCAATCATGTTGTGTATGAGGATGTCCTGCCCCATATGCACAAAGCTGCCTCAGTCTCCATGGCATGAAAGGAGCACTCTGTATTTTTTTCGCAGGCAGGTGTGAAGAATGCTTGCCATATTTCTTCCTCATCACCCGAGTCCTGGTGCCGGCTACAGGCGAAGCAGTAATTCGATAGCACTTCAAAATCTAGGCACAAACCAGTGTCCACAGACACAGCAGTGCCGATGCCATTGTGGCTCTTGTGCCCTCTTTTTTGTCATGTGCCATCATACATGACAGCAACATCAGCCCCATCCACTTTCTCTTTAGTTATCATCTGCGCCTTCGCCAGGTTTTCTTGCACAGCTTTGGTAGCTGCAACATGAACTTTTTTGCCGATTGCAATAAAAGTCTTATGATGCATAGGTATTGGCACTCCAAGAATAGCGCAAAAACGCGACAGCTGTTCATGCCCGATGCCTATTGCACGCGCAGCCACAACTACCTTCACATTGACGGCGAAGCCGTCGCGCGAGCTGCCGCTTCGGTAGCTCCAGTCATCACCGGCATCGGTGCACTGTCCTTCCGACGGAACACGCCGCGAACTATGCGCGGCAGAAACCACTGACTCAGGACACTCACTGTTATCACAGTGTAGCTCGAGGAACGAAGAGAGGCCCTTAAGTTTACTTGTGGTGTCGCGAACGACGAGTCCAGCGGTGTGGCAAGTTGGACAAACAGCACGGCTTACCATCGATGTCAGTGCGCCAATGTCACAAAATACTCCGCTCACAGACCCACCAACACTCTTCGTTCGCTCGCTCTCGAACTGTTCAATATTCTTTTGCATTGCGCTGATGAACTTCATCGTGGCGTCGATTTCGTCAAAGTTCCCGCAAGCCGTCGTATCCCCGCTGCCTTGATTAGGCCTAGTGGCCGGCGGCTCGCATTCTTGTACCGCTGCTTTGCGCTTTGGCTTACATCGACATCCTCGGTACTTGTTCTTGCTTGCAAACTTTCGGGCTCGGAAGTCTCACTTCTTCGAGTTATCCATGGTGAACTCGGGAAAAACATAGAAACGCACGGCAAGTGCCGATCATCGCAAGCGCTCAGAGAGCGAGGCCGCTCACATGTAGCCAATGGCATCCTCGGTAGCATACCATGTGACCAGTAGAGATGCGCGAAGCGGCTGCAGCTTGGCTGTAAACCGACTTGGAAACGACTGTTTTGTGAAATTCCTCACTAAAATACGAAACTAGGGGGACGCCGTACACTAGAAGGAGTCTTGATCTACGTCACCGAACAAACCCTGATGGCGGACGTCATCGTGTTGCCGAGTGGCGGATTTTCAGAAATAGCTGTCGCATGTGTGAATTCGCGACTTCAGGAGCTACCTTTGCTAGCGCAGATCGACTTTTTACCACTTTGTGGTTTGAATTCAGCTATGATCTTTGGGGAAATGATAGTTGAATGATCAAAAGTGATTTTAGAAACAATATCTCAAAAGTAGAAATTTTCGCAAAAAACGCGATTTTTCGACCCGCATTTCTCCTTAATCCCATCAGGTGGTGGTGCGCATGTTCACTGTCGCGAGAACAAACGCAGAACTCCTCAAGGACAGCGAGGGCTTCAGCGGCCTCCTGCACAGTGTGGCTACGTCGCGTCGGCTCATCCTGGCCGTCATCATCGGAACAGTGATTTTGGTCCTCCTCAAGCACTTCCGATAATATATCATCGTCAATCAGCGGACCAGCAACGGCAACATGATAGTCTCTAGCGACGTAGTCTAACATCTGGACGCCACTAGAAAGGAGAGAGTCAAAACGCGTGTCATTCACCTCGTCGTCTATATTTCCAGTGAGCTCACGGGTGTCCTCTGGAGTGGCCTCTGGAGGAACATCCAAGTCGTCGGGGCGGACAAAGCCACCGTGCGGGAAAGAATTTGCAATGACCGCGGGCAGCGTGTCGCTCCAGACATGCGCTAAAATGTGAATTGTGGTCAGAAGACTCGGTTCATATTCTCGCTCTGCTTCCTTGCACAGCAGGATCCGTTTCAGCACATGCTTTCTGTACCTGCTTTTTACGTGCTGAATTATCTCTTGATCGAGCGGTTGCAGAGCAGCCGTCGTGTTTGCAGGTAGAAATACAAGTTTGATGCACTCCAGCCCTGTTACTCTGGTATGAGCACTGCAGTTGTCAACTAGAAGTAAAACCTTGTGCTTATTAGCGGAGAAGCGGCGGTCGAGTTGGCGCAGCCAAGCTTGGAAAATATCCAAAGTCATTCAGGCCTTTCTGTTGGCGCGATATTGCACAGAAAAGTGGTGAATGTTCTTAAAACACCTTGGGTTACATGCCTTCCCAATGACTAGCTATGGCAGGCGCTCGGTGCCCGACATACTTGAAGTGAAAAGCACAGTGATCCTTTCTTTGCTCCTCTTCCCTCCAACGCACGGGTCGCCCTTGAACGTGATTGCTTTTTCCGGCAAGGTTTTAAAAAAGAGAGCCGTTTCATCAGCGTTGAAGACATTGACAAGCTCATAACGAGCCAGGTACTGGGGAAGCTCAGATGTCTTCCAGTCAGCAATACGCCGTTCATCCACTGCTGCTTTTCCCCTGCACACGTTTCGAAAGACCAACCCGTGCCTTTCTCTAAAGCAGGCAAACCAGCCTTCAGACGCACTGAAAGATTCGATGTTCATTCTCAGTGCATACAGTAAAAGCTCGTTAATTTGGATTTCACGGGACGGGAAAAACTGTCCGAATTAACGGAATGCCGAATTAACGAATGAACAGAGAAAACAACATTTAAAATCAAGCTGCAGAAGCATACCTTTATTTGTTGAAGTATTTTGTAATTGTCTGCGTTTTCGCGCAGATTCCGGCTGACATCACAATTTTTTTTAACTGTTTAAAATGGCCAACAGCACGCAAGCTGTCAGGAGTGTTCAGGCAAGCGTCCTCTAATATTAACAGCGCCTCCGAGACTTCCCGTGAGGTGCGATGAGGTCGCAGCTGTATCTCCTCGCATGATTCTCGCGGAATGGTGGTCTTCATGGGCGCCCGTGACGTCATTAATAATCTCTTGATCGGTCAGGAGACCACTCGTGGCAACACCATGATCAATCGCGATGTAGTCCTGAAAGGTCGCATCTGTGGGAAGGACAGCATCCAAAGTCGGGCAGTCATTGTCGGTGGACTCGGCTGACACCTCCTTGATGCCATCGTCAGCTACTGCTGCATGCTCGGGCCTCACAAAACCGCTGTGCCGAAAACAGTTGGCGATGACTTGCGGCGGAGTGTTTTTCCACACGTGGGCGATGATGTGCACTGCGCCAAGTCCACTTGATACAACTTTCCAGCTTCTGAGCATAGGATCATTCGCTCTAGCAGGTGCTTGCGGTACTTCGACTTCACGTAGTGAATGATACCCTGGTACATCGGCTGAAGAGCAGACGTAGTGTTGGGCGGCAAAAAAAATTACTTTGATGCTCCTCAGTTCGACTGTACAGTTATGGGCACTGCAGTTGTCAACAACCATAATTATCTTGCGGTCCTTCAACGTGAAGTGCCGGTCCAACTGCTGCAGCCAGCCGCGAAAAATGTCCGATGTCATCCATGCCTTCCTGTTCGCTGTGTACTCGACAGGAAGGCTTTTGACGTTCTTAAAACAACGTGGCTTAAGCGCCCTCCCGACGACAAGTAGTGGCAAGCGCTTCGTGCCAGTCATATTGGCGGCAAGAAGAACAGTTATCCTTTGCTTGCACTTCTTGCCACCAATGCACGCGTCCCCTTTGAAAGTCACCGTCTTGTCGGGCAGAGCTCTGAAAAATAGAGCAGTTTCATCTGCATTGAACACATCACGTGGTTCATATGCGGCGATGTGCTCCAGCAGCTTCACATTTCTGCACTCGGTGGTCACGCTTTCGTCAACACTGGCCTTTTCGCTGCACACACTCCTGAAGACAAGTTCGTGTCTCTCTCGAAACCTCGCAAACCACCCTTCTGACGCTTTGAACGATTCAATGTTCATCATTGCAGCGTACTTCTCACCTTGCGCCATGATGAGAGGTCCGCTCAAAGGCAGATGCGCGTTGCGACAGTCAGTAATCCACCGGAGCAAAGCTTTTTCGAGCTGGGGGATGAGCTGCGGTTCGCAACAGCTTTCTAGAGGCATGAAACTTCTCGCTTTCAAAGGCTTGTCGAATCTGTTGTTCATTTTTCACGTACGTTCCCAACGTGCTCCGCTTCACGTTTTACTTGGTCATAACCTGCTGTCGCGATTCGCCGTTCTTCAGTGCTTCCAAAATTTCCATTTTAGTCGCCAAGTTCTTCGCCTCGTAGTTCTGCCGCTTTTTCGGCGTTGCCATCACTGTAGCGCACGATGGTGGTGACATGCAAATATGGTCACAATGGAAGAAAAAGAGAACTCCGCATGAAGAGATGGTTCCGACACGACAACACAAGGGAAAATGGCGTCAGAGACGCTGAGTGGAGAAGAAAGAAGACGCCGACGTTCGGTGACGCTGCGATCGCCCCCACTAGTTGATGATGATGGCGATGCCACTCAGGTTTCGGTTTCGCTCCAGTAGTGCCAGCGCTGCTTTATCACACTTTTGTGTAGCAGCAGCCGTCAGCATTTGTCCGAATTAAGCGGTGCGGAGCCGAATTTCGACGAAATAACGAAGGTTTGGTCCCATAGATTAACATGCACTTTAGCCGAAACCAATAGAGCCGTCCGAATTTCCGAATTAACGGGTGTCGAATGAACGAGTTTTTACTGTACCTTTCAGCTTGCTGGCATATCAACGGTCCACTCAAGGGAAGCTGGCTGTTCCGCATGTTGGTTATCCACCGCAGCAGTGCGTCTTCCAGCTTCGGGTGTGCTGCCGTCCTTAGTCATTTTCGTTTTCCGGTGAATTTGACGCTGTCAAACGCCTCGAAAATTGTTTGTTTGTTCTTCACGTAGTCGCTTAAGGTGCTTCTTTTAACATCATACTTTTTCATTATCTCCTGTCGAGAAACACCTGTGATCACGTCTTTCAATATCTTTCAAGATCATTTGCTGGCTGCTGTGGCCGCATAACTCCTGTGACGGTCATCATGAAGCGTGACGGCGGCGGCAACGGGCACAAACACAGCCGCAACACGCGAAGTCACAACACCTCTCCTTCCTCCATGTCAGAACACAGAGAACCAAGACACGGAGTACACCAGTAGGTGTAGCATGGGCATAGCGAGCAGCTGTTAGTAGACACTGGATGCGCCTGTGGCCCAAGCGCTTCCGCCGGGTGGCGACTAGCGCCACCTAGCCACTTCCCCCTCATTCACTATCATCATGGTCATTTTCTGCTGCACTTCGCTCGGTTTCGGTTTCTCCGAAAATGGCAAGCGGTGCTTGAGCCTCCAAGCCGCCGAGATCACACGACTCTGGTGACCCGATAGCCCTCTCCGGAGCTGTCCGAGATAACCGGTGTGCGGCTAAATCCCTCCAAATTAATGAGCATTTGACCTCATTGAAATATACACAGTTTTGCCTGGACCGCGCCGCGAGTTCGAGTTAACCGAATTTCCGAGTTAACGAGGTCCGAATAAACGAGCTTTTCCTGTACTAGTGTCGGCAGCCGCACAGTGAAAGCGGGCAACGTTGCGCATAGCAACTGCCAGGTCAGAAAACCTGTGTTTAGGCATGTTTTTTTAAGTGCACTAACACTGTGTAGACCACAAAAACGTGATTTTATTGCAAAATAAACATTTTCTTGGCACGAAAGTAGCTATGCGAGGTTTACAAACCACTATTTCAGCAATCAACATGGACTTAATATTTGTCTTAGTGTCCCTTACCAGTCATTTTATGCATAGGGGCTGTGGGGAAAGAACGCTGAAATGAATTATGTTAAGACAAGGCGAAAAGTTAGCATAGGCTAGTTCGTATCCACTGTTATTACAGCACAGCACCAGCAGCACGTATTGCCGGTTCCGAAAGCCGAGGAGCGTCATTAGTTTAGTGCCAGCTGTCACGTTTTACGCCTCGCACGATGAACTTGAAGAGAGAAAATTTTTTTTAAATGAAAAGCAAAGCGTCACCTCCTGCCAATGGCAAGCCTTCTTAACGAAAGTGGGAAAAAGAAAAAAGCGCAAAGCAAAGCGGCATCGGAGCGTGGCCTTGGTGACATTCTCCAACTGGCTGTAGGAGCCACCCGCCGCGTCCTCAGTCGTAGACGCTGTTTCTCTTCTTCTCTTTTCTCCACATCTATAATACCCTCACCCTGTTCTGCTACAGGCGCTGAGCCGTAGTCCCAACCAGGGCTGCAGAATCTGCGTCTTTTTCTTTCCTCAACCTCTTTCTGTCATTTCAGCTTTACATGCCTCCTCTCCCCCACACCGGTCAGTCTCTCTTTTTCAGCGATTAGACGAGCAATCACTAGAGGGGAGCAACAGGCAGAGATATAACCCTCAACGAAGATGGCACTGACGCAGAGTTGAACATTTTGCAGGATTTGCGACACACTTTCAAAGTGACGCCCTCATAAAAGTATGAGCTCGCCCAGTCGACGATTTTGAAGGCAGGAACCAGTGGCCATGCCGACTAGCGAAAGAAGGTTAGGGAGCCTTTTCATACAGACGTGGAAGAGGTGCTTTACAAATGGTTTCTGAGTCTGTGCCCAGAATGTGCCGATTGGTGGGCCATACTTACCACAAAGGAAAAAAAAAAGCTTAGGTATTCTCGGCTGATTTTTGAACCCGGAAGCGGCTGGATACAAAGGTTTAAAGAGTGGCACGGCTTTGTTTACAAAAACGTGGTCAGAGAAGCAACTACTCTAGATTCACAAGTGAAGCAGCAGTTGACCAACCTGCCTGCACCGATGGAGAACTTCTCAGACATACAGATGTGATTTGACTGTTCTTATATATTTTTTTTCCCTCGTATGACAACATCAAAGACGCATGCTTTGAAAGGCGATTTGTGTCCCAGCTAAGCACTCCAAATTTGCATCCACCGCGTTCGTTGCCACGCTTTTACCCTTAGGTAGATCATGCGATGCGCTTGAGTATGTTATCAATTTGTACTTTATACGGTACATCACAGCAGCGGCAGAGACCCGTCGGTCCTACTGCAATAATATGGCTGGATTTAGCTGGATGTTTGAAAAGTGCGGCATTGGACAAATGGTGTGTTACAAGCGCTGTGTAACAGGGCAACATGTGCTCTGAATGTTCTGACTGTTGTAAACTTGCTAAAGAAAGGCCCTTCTGGCTGCTCCAAGCCTGCTACAAAAAGCATCTTTACCTGCTCCCAGGACTGCTCCCAAAGCCATGTACCCTGTTCCAACCTTGTATCTACAGCATTTTTTAATTGGTGCAAACAGTCAGTTTGAGCCCAGAGCTACAATACCTACGTCCGGAGGGGATTTTTTTTTACAGTGATTTAGATGTCGCAATCATTAGTTATAAGTGAACTCCACTGTACATTATCTGTCGCTAGCCACTGAAACCTTAAATATCTTAGTTTATAATTGAAGAAAAGAAGGGTAAATTTAAGGGCTCGATTTCTTTGTTAGACACAATAATATTGAGAATTGACAATTTTGCTGAGAAAAGTATAGGGGATGATATTAGAAGTAGTTGTGATGTAATTTCTGCATCATTATGTTGTGCACTTGGTTCCAGACCACTTGAAGAGAGTTCTCCTAAGGATGACTCTCAAGACTCTATGCCTACACTGGAGCTTTTGAAAACCGAGTCCGGTGAAGAAAGGCGAGCCAAGCTACGTGAAATTGAGGTGGAGATTCTGTCTTTGCTTTGTTTCTTTGTATATGTGTGTTGCTTGCATCGAGTTGCAAGATAGTTTTTTTTTTTTTTTTTCCATTGAGCAGGTCAAGGTAATGAAGTTTCAGGACGAGCTGGAATCAGGAAAGAGGCAACGCAAACCTGGCCTGTCAATCAGCGCTCAGGTGGAGCATTATAGGCAGAAACTAATCAGAAAGGTAAGTGCCTGTAGCGGAGTTTTTCAGTCCCCTGATATTCTTCAAGCTGCAGTACAAATAATCAATCAAATAACCGCACTTCTCACAGCCTGATGCTTTTATGAGTGTATAGTAATTGGTGCAGGATTTTGCTTTATATCCACAATGCGCATCATTGGTTGGTGCTGGCACAAGGGATCAATCTAAATTCTTTTTACTTTTGGTCAGTTCTCTTGAGGCTAATCACATTGCACTCTTTACAATCAGTAAAACTGAGGCTGCGACTTTCTGCAACTGATACCACTTACCTGGGGCTTGCTAGTGGGGTCATGTATAATGCATCAGTTGTCCTATCACAACGATGAATGTGAACTAGTCAATATTCTGTCTGCCTTTCCTCTAATCCTGATTAAAATAAAAATGCAGCCTTCCCAACAGTTCTTAAAGGGCTCTGCAACAATGTCTGAGCAGCCAAGGAATGAATTGACTAAAGGAACTTATTGCCTTATGAATTGACTGCTGCAAAATATTTAGAATTTGCCCAGTGTTAGCACAGTTACAAATATTTGTCGCATGCTGCAATCACTTTCTCATTCGCTCTCCCGACGAAAGTACTGGAAGCTAAGCCGGGAAAGATCGAACGAGGAAAGAAATTACGTTGCGCACCTCTTAACATTTTAGTACGATCGTTATGCACGCGCAGACGCTTCACGGTTTCCTGCAGCGGCCCTAGTAACTCCTTAGTGGGCCCTGCTGAAATCTGTCAATCGCTTGATACTGGGTTGTGACGCTGCGATTTTTGTGTATGTAGCATCATTTGTGGAGAGAGGAGAAAGCAATGTTTAGCTGCGTTTGGTAAATTCCATGCCATGTGCAGTGCTATAATATTTGCCTCGCCTGTTCTCAGGATCCTCGGCTACTGTTCAACGCCGTCTTCTAACCATGCTCAAAAACTGTTGCCGGACTCTTATAAATAATATGCTTGTGTTTTTTCTCACATATTCTCAGGACCAGGAAAAGTCCAGCGGAGGCTCAAGTGAGCGGCGTAAAGAGCGCAGTAAACGTTCTCGTTCTCAGTCGCGGTCACGGTCACGCTCTCGATCTCCCGTCTCGAGCCCCTTGGTTATAAGGTCAGGGGTTAGCCAGCGCAGTAGCAGCAAGCTCAACAGCCCGGTCTCCTCGGAAGGAAAAAGTCGCCGGTCCCGTTCACGATCTCCCCGCAGCTCGAGATCGCATCGATCACGCTCGCCAAAAAAAAGGAGGTATGTCTACCTTCTGTCGCAACCATTTCCCAACTGGCTGGACAGGCACTGCTGAGCTCCAGCTCTAGCAATTTTCTTGGCTTATAGCCTTAAACAGTTGCCGAGGCCCGCCATCCTTTTTATTGACTTATTCGCTTTAAAGGACTGTAAGGGTGTGTTATGCTTTGGGTAAGTGCTGTTAGTAGCTTTTTTATGTAAAGTAATCAACTTGTCTGGACACACTGTGGCAGCTGCTTTATTCTGGTGGCATTCTGCTAGGTTGTCTTAATGCATTGACTGGTAGATGTCATGGGTGGCTGTTTGGTGTTCGCTTCACAGTGTTTATATTAGCTCTAGTTTACTGTAAGTTCACTTCAACCACGCTGACCATGCCAGCTTGCTTTCAGAATAAAGAAAAAGCTTTTGAGTTGGCAGTGCCCTTCTTCGGTTGTTGCAGGAGTCTCTGAACTGCATAACACCAGGCGACGCCACACACAACAAAGAATAAGAATGAAAAAAAACTTTGCATGCTCGCAGTGATTCCATTCCTTGTAATGCACTTCTGTTGACAATGGAACCTAGATAGTAACGCCATTCTCATTTCCATTGCTCTGTAGAGAGCACCTAGTTTGCTGTCTGTATCCCAGGTCAGTGGCCTTGGGCTAAAGATTGCCCTTGCGAGTGTGCTATGCCACTTCAGTTACATAGGTGAAAAGTTGAAGATACATAGTGTGAAAAAAAAAATATTTATAAAGTTTAAATAAATAATACCCTCTTGTAACTTCACCTGCTCCGCTGCGGTGGTCTAGTGGCTAAGGTACGGCTACTTACCTGCAGGTTGTGGGATCAAATCTCGGCTGTGTTTTCGATGGAGGGTAAAATGCCGTAGGCTCGTGTGCTCAGATTTGGGTGCATGTTAAACAACCCCAAGTGGCCCAAATTTCTGGAAACCTCCACTATGGCGTCTCTCATAATCATATGGGAATTTTTAGACATTACACCCCACATACCAATCAAATCATTAGTAACTTCACCTATTTTAGCTAATACGTGGAAATTTCAATTGAAATATTGTTTATATTTTTAGTCTGACCACCAAGGCAAGTTTTTTTGATGCTGAATAGAGAGCTTTATTAAAATTCTAAATTCAGAATTTTTTTTCTGACTAGCTGCTTTAACTTCAGCGCCTAAAGTACTTTTAATTTCTAGCATTTCAAATACTCCAGCAGCACACATTTTGAGTCCTTTGAGCTTGCCATGTTCCCAGAAAAAAAAATCCCCAATTTGGCAACTTTATTCAATATTGCTCATGGGAAAAGCCCTCTAAGAATTAGTGTGCATAATTCATTATTTTTACAGATGGATCATGTCATTACCTTGCCGCAAATACCATTTGATTGAGTGCATTCCTGAAACATCTTTTGAAAAAAAAAAAAAAACGTTGTTTGAGGCTCTAGCTCATTCGAGGCAAAACTAGACTCTCTCATAAATATGCAGTAAAGTTTTTGTAATAGAAATAAATGAGCAGAGCGAGATTGGAATTTCGAGAAACGTGGAAATTTTTTCAGTCATTCGGGATGGTCGTAAAAACGCTGAATGATTTAGAATGGAATAACCCTTTTGTGTGCTCCAAATCTGCTCCAAAGTAGACTTTTCCTGCTACGAATATTGCTCCAAATTGTAAACTGGTTGTATCACCACTGATATAGACTATAGTAAGTTGCACGGTTTTCGTTTTGTGCAATGACCATGTGTGAAGTATTGCTCTTTTTGGACAAGCTTGTTATGCCTCTAAACATTTGTGGTTGTGAGCCACTTATGGCACATATTGCTCCACATTAGCTGTAGAATTCAAATAACTGCCAACAAAGTGCATATAAGACATCGTGATGTGCAAAAGAAGTGGTATGTGAGAATTCTTATAATCCTCAGCACTTACTAATAGTTTACTTTCAGTTCACACTAATTACACAGGTGATATAATGTTTTAAAGAAGATACTTGCACTGACCACTTGTTAAGGGAAAATGTGGGGAAAAATTCATCATCGGGCTCTCAGAAGTACCAAAAATATGATTTGTTGATGTGTAAACTAAAGAAGTTTCCCGAAAAGGGATCTTAAGAAAAACGCATTATAAAAGTATAAATGAAAGCTCTATGTGAAAAGGTGATTTCCTCCATCATGAGGGCTTGGCAGTTGTGGTTATTTTTCACATGTTGCTTTAGTGAGCTCCTCATGAGAAATGCAATGGCAAGCAGCCAGGTGACAGTTCCGACGGGACTCTAGAAAGTATTTTTGGGTTTTAGTAGCCACCTTGTGCTCTTTAAAGCGATTTCAACTTACTTTGGCTTTGATTACAATCTTGAGGGTTTTTTTTGTTTTTAATATAGTTGTAAAAGTAAAGAACCTAAACTTGTGAAAGCAAATAAAAAATAAAAAGGAAAAAGATGTAGTTTTAGGGGAAAAAAACTTTTCGACTCTCATCTCCCCTTAACTGTATTCATCTTTCAGCAAGCTCAGTATGAATGTAATTATGGCACCAAAAACATGACTATGGGTGCAGAGACCAAACATATACGTAGGATGAGTGCTATTCATTCTGTACCTGGATTAACAAGGTATAATACGTACAAGTAATACATGCAAAATATTCAAAGCACTTAATACAAGCAGTGTGCCATAAGGCTATACAGGGCAAGTCTGTCGTGCGTGGCTTATTCTGTACTTTTAGTTTGTGTGTGTATGTTATCGTGCTTTTCTCTCCTGGAACACCTAAACCTCAGTTGAATTACGTGATCGCTTTGGTGTTTTTTTTTTTTTTTTAGCGGCTTGATACTTAATCATTTTACACGGTATGCCTAACTTCTTCTCGTGCTGTGGCGTATTATTTCAGGTCAAGGAGTCGAAGCCCTCATAAATCAAGACGTTCACGATCACGGTCACCCCATAGGCGGCGCTCATCTCAATCACCGCCTCGAAAGTCTCACAAAAGCAAGAAAAGTAAACACTGAGACCAGCAATGCAGTGCCGCTATGCGTACTGTCACATTTGTTTGCCTCCATCCATGCTCTCTCTTTTTTTTTTTACCTTTTTGGTTGTATAGTTTATTTACATTCCCATTATACCATCACTAATCATGCATTCACAAAAGGGAAAGCTGGGATCGAGTAAAAGTGATCGAGTAAAAGTGATTTGTTAGTAGTACTTGTGTGAGCGTGCTTTATTCCAGCCATCATTACGGAGAGTGGGATCTCTTTCCTTTCCTGATGATGGGCATTAAGACTGTGCGAACTGGACGTGTGTGTAACACACTGTGCTCGGTGCTTGATTATGAGGGTCAACAGCAGACCCCTGGCTTGCTAAGCCCAAACTTTCTGTTGTCATTACTCATAAGTCTCGTGAGTCTATGAGCTTCCATGTCCAGAGGGACGAAGAAATGTGGCGATTTATCATTCTTAAAGGGACTGTCTACGGCCTTTCACTGCTTTTCTGTTTTTTGTCGCAATAAGAAGTGTACCATCTGAAGCGTCTAACCTTGCAGAGTTTTCTCTGGAAAGTGTGCAAATATCCTAAAACAGAATTTTTCTATCTGCGTTATATCTCCTTCTATTGATAATGAAATATACCGGCTAGCCCACCTATCAACCCTTCTTTTTTGGTGGGATGAATGCCCACAAGGCCACACAACACTGGTCCGGGAAGTCAGTGACAATTGTACTGCCGGTGAAAGTCGAAAACTGAAATCGTATGCTGTTTTTGCAGGCTTCGTCAAGTTTTGTTTATTAAAGGGACCCTGAAATGGTTTTTCGGAGGTTTGTCAGCATTCAGGCAAGAGCATCATCAAACCATTCGCACCAAAAATCTAGTGACACGCCGTGTACCAAGGCCGCTACAGACAAATATATCCTACCCTTCTTCTCGCCTTTGCCTGCCCTCCTCAACTCACGAGGCTCGCTGGCAATCTCAGAGCTCTCATGAGTGCACTCGATTCAGCTTTTACCTGTCTAGGCCTCCGAGGTAGCACACCAACAGGTTGTGCCTAGTCTTGCAGGCCATCACATAGTGCGTCCGGCAGCACACACACCATCTGGCAACAGAGACGTAGATTGCTGAGTGGTTCATATCTGCTGCGACAGGTGCTGCCACCCTACCAGCTGATCTAACTTCTGTGTGTTCTACAGCCTATGGCAGGCAATCAAATGAGCAGCCATGGCGACGTCAATTGGCCAGAGCATGTTGCTCTGCGAATGGGCGGTTGAAAACGCATTTGGCAGAGTCCCAGCGATCTGCAGCAATTCGCTGCTTCAAAGCGTTGTAACAGTGTACACAGAGAGCTCAAATCTCTCTCTAAATAAGCCTTGGTACTTGGTTTACCCACCCAGTGTGTTTGTACAATATCACCAAAACCATTTCAAAGTTTTTTTTTAATAAAACAAATATGTTAATGACCATTTGAGGCACGTACACTTCTTGTAGTTTTTATAAGCAGTGGTGGGCACCATGCCTGCGAACAGGCATACCACTGGCAGCACCACCAAGTGCCTCTTTGAACTCGTGAGAAAAAAAAAGCGAAAATTTATCTGTGGTGCAACCTAAAGCTGCCTCAAGTGTGTTAAATACAATTTCAAGTTATGCATGTTTTTAAGCCAAAAAGTCAACCTGCTGGGATTTCTTGCCTCACCAGTAGATTGATCATATCGCTGTTGGGTGATGCTAGTGGTCATTTTTATCGACTTTCAACATCAAGTTAAAATTATTTATTTTTTATTCTTGCCGCTGATGTGGTGAACGATCTTTTCATTTGCACCACAATCTGAAAAACTTTTTTACCCGTGGTAGACAGTCTCTTTATTTTTAAAAAAATTGCACCATTCTTATCTACAGAGCCTCTTATAAGCAGCCATTCTTTCACATTTTATTTTTTCATTTGAATTCACCTTCTGGATTGACCTTATCGTGTTTGTTCTCCACAACTTCATTTATGATAGTATACTGCATCTATCTTATACAGCAGTTCTCTATTGCAACTTTTGGTCCACTGCCGACGCTTGCGTTTGGCTTCCCTGGCTCGCCCCTCGTCGGTGTTGACGTCGCCATTCGCGAACACGATCCGCTTCGCTAACCCTCGCAATGCCGTGACCGCGTCCGGCCCGTCGGCGTGATCGCGCGGTAACCAGCGGCGCGCTGTCCACTTGTCGGCACCGCGCGATTCTTCGTGGCGCGCGCACCCACCGTCTCGCGGCTTCTCGCCCACAGGTGAGATGGTGGCGCGGGTGAGATGATGCCCACGCGACGAATGGGCTCGAGAGGTGGAGAGGGTGAAGCGAGAGAGAGATGACTAACGACGAGCGCGCGGCAGGTGGGAGAGAGAGACGTCACCGGGTGTGAGCTACTTGGCACCGCTCCAACACCTGTGGCGAAGGGAGCGGTGCGGACGGAGGGACAGCGTCACGCTAGCGGCAATGTCTCGCCGTTCGACGTTCTCAGGCAGCCGTGCGTGGCGGTAAACGTGTAATGTATGCCCTCCGAGATTCGGGAAGGCTTACTTAGGCCTAGAACATCAGTTATTTGGGTATGGTCATAGCCTCCTTTATTAAAATAAAGGAGGCTATGGTATGGTTCTCAAAAACGGTACCGAACCAATTCGAAAACTGAAGTACATGAGTCTAAAGCAAATGGAAGCATCAGTTCGGAGCCTACGAGATACAGAGCGCAAGGCGGCCGCTTGATAGATAGTTGGCGACCACTGCATTCGAAAGGGCAGCCATGTTTGTCGGAGGCTCAAATGCCTCGCCGGCGAAGCTTGCCGTGCACTTCGAACAGCTCTCCTGCGGACGGCGCCGTCAGGGCATGCTTGCCACTAGCGTGAACCGGCCCTTACACAGGCTAGTCAAAGAGCTGCTTCGCATTAAAAGCGCACGCGCAATACAGCTAGTGGTCCTGGCAGTGACGATGTGCTACAAGCATCTAGAGCATGAGCGCAACATACGCATCGTGCGGAGGCATAGCCAGAAATTTATTTCAGAAAAGGGGAGGGGGGTGGCTCAACTACACTTAATGTATGCTCACACTGTGGTTATAAGAGGGAAAAGAAGAGAAAAGTGAGCCCCGTAACTGTCTGCATCAGCGTGCGACACCTCATCAGTAGCTCACTAGGGATGGGGGTGAGGAGAGATTAAAAAGGATAGAATTAAAGGTATATAGAGAAAGAGAGATGCGCTAGGACAGCGGGCGCCGACATATGAGAGATATGAAAGATGGAAACACGGTCACAGGAGTCCGATGACAGGGCACCACTGGCGAGAGCTCTTGTCGGCGACAGGAGGTGGCGTAGGGCTAATCCAGGCGGCCAGAGCTGCGCTGTCGTCGGAGATCGCGAGAACGCAACCGGTCGGCACGGAATCCAGCGAGCGAGTCTAATGTATGCTCGTAATCGTGTGTGTATGCAAAAGTGAAAATTTTCGTGGGCTATGCCAGTTGTATCGTGGTAGGGGCCGTTCCATGCGCTAGCCGCACAGAAGCAACGCACGTGCCGGCACACCTGCCGCACAGAGGCATGGGAGGCAGCGGGGTCCCGGAATAAGGACTCCCCCTGTTTAAGAGCCCTTCCTTATGAGCCTGCAAACTCTCCATAAATGTTTTTCACACTCACACACCCAGGCGGAGGGTGAAATAGCGTCGCGAATAGACTTATTTCGCGCTTGCGTGCGGCAGGGGTCCCGGCACGTGTGGATAGCGCGTGGAACGGCCACAAGCCTAGACTGGTAGGTGTTCTGTGACGAGAGCATAAGACGAGGCAACCATCCGCTCGGCAGCCAGACCACAGAACACCTACCATTTGTACAATAACACTAGCGAAGCGCAGGTTACCGGCATCTTTCTTTTGATACAATATTAGGGGGATAGCGCGAACGCAGTCCCCCACTACCAAAAATTGCATGCCCCATCTGCCCCAGTTTGGGGTAGTGGCAGGGGTCAGCACGAGCGCAGTGCAATGCCCGCGCCTCTCCCTGGGGGCACCGCCTTCTTGATCACGGTGGCCCCGGCACCAGGTAAGTATGCCGCTAGAATGTTTTGAACTCGGTACTCACTGATAGCGACCCCCTAGGAAGCGCATGGGAGTTGCGGAAGACGGCGAAAGGTTTTTCATCTTTTTTAACTTAAACACGTGAAGCCATTTCAGTGAGGACACCCAGTGCACAAATTGACACAGTCCTGTTAAATCAAATTGCTTTTCGCTCGCACAAATATTGATAAAGGCTCAAAATTTGAGCGTATATCACTCCCCCATTCGCAAAACCAGCGAGATCGTTCTGTTCGCCGCCAGAGGCGCCACTGCAGTGGTAATTTGTATCTAATGGTCATTAACAGGACGTACGATTCATCGGACTAGCTGTCCTGAAATCCTAAAGATTCAATTGTGATCGCGAAAAAAAAAATGTTATGGCATTACCTTGGCAAGCAAAAAAAACCAGTAAAATAAAAATAGAATAAACAAACAAATAAAGCTTGCGTCGGCCGGGAATCGAACCCGGGCCACCCGCGTGGCAGGCGAGTATTCTACCACTGAACCACCGACGCGACTGAGCGTCGTAGAATTTACGCACGAAGTACTAAAATGTGGGACGTAGTAAGATCGTGTAGGCGTACATTTCTGTCTCACATGTATAAATGTACAGGGCTGCAGAAACTTCGTTTTCGCAAAATGGGCTAAGGTATACGAAATATTGCTCAGTTAGATCAATTTCTACGCGCGTATATCGATTACATTGAGCATTCAGATGCGAAAATTTTATGTAACAAGCGAAAATATTCTAGCGAAGAGTTAAGGCCAAACTCCATAAGCGCGAAAATGCACGCGACAGCGACGAGCGACGCTATGAGCGACGAAACAGGGCGGTCGCGCGACGTGTCGCGTACTCATTTTCGCGCGATCGCTCGGTTCTCCAGATTTGGAAACCGTCGCTCATCGCCCGGAAGTGCTGGGCTCAAGCAGCCAATAGAAAAAAACCGGAAAAGGATATACATCAGTGACGTACTGCCGGTTGTTTTCACGGCCAACGGCCATGAGCGCAACGCGTACAATGAGCGCCTCATTTATGTAATTGAACGTGGGCACAACAAAAAATAACGCAATGTTTATTACGCATGTGCGTATAAAAAAGTGCTGCAAGGCAACAATAAACACTTTCCGTTCTATTACACAACAATATATCTTATTTTTAAATTGGAAACCGCTCGCTACGCGGTTTTCTTGGTGCGAGTTGACGGCCTCATGCCAGCAACAGTGGAATTCGCTCGCCGAAGCCGTCGCGTGAATGAGGTTTGCCTGCGCTAGCGACTGATCGCGCGACGCCGATCTACGTCGCGTCGCTCGTCGCTGTCGCGTGCATTTTCGCGCTTATGGAGTTTGGGCCTTAACTGCCGGACAACACGGAAGTTACTCAATTTGGCTGTTTTTAGCAGTCAGGTAAGCAGCACACTTATTTTGAAAAAAAAGTACCATCGAGGAAGGAAAGTGTACGCACAAGCATCACTATAGTCCCTAGAATACGTTCTCGAGACCATAGCATGAAGCACAAGGCTCAAGAAAAAAAAACAATGCTGGCCGAAAACAGAAAAATGTCGCAACGAGGCCTGGTCACAATCAGCAAGAGCTGTACATCTCCGAATACTTTACTAAAGGTTATAATTGAAACGAACGTGCTAAGATCGAGCTTTTTTGTTGATGTCTCCATTGATCGACGTGTTATACCCAGAACACGTGAAAACCACAGCGCCAGCACTCTTGCCGGGCAAATCAAGCAAGTACCGCCCGCCAGGTCAACGCTTAAGTTATGTGAGAACCGCCTGCTTGAGCATCTGACTTTTGATTTCAACATTAGGCCTTGCCCAAACGAGCAAGGCCTCCCAAAAGTAGGCCTATGGGCTCATTGGAGTGCCCCACCCCACGGTAATATTTAGTGAAAGGCGAAAAAGAAATTTTATTGTTCACCACGTTACACACAAATTCGGCTCCACAAATACATACAAATTCGCTTTCACAAAATTATGGCATTTGACATTTGTGTTCACAATCAATGTATCACACGTTGGCACTCAATTATTCTGGCACCCAACACAACAAAAGGTGGGTTTTTTAGGTAGTTCTCAGGCCTTGAATCGTCGAACACGCCAAAACAACCCGGTCGTTGACAATTTTAATGAAGGCACAGGACCATCGTTTCAGGAAATTCTCCTCTCCTAGTGAAAAGAATTCCGATTTCAAATGATCCATTACAATATTATACAACTGCACCAGCAAAGGCCATTGGTTTTTACGGGCCTTTGCTTGATGCACTGCCAGACGCCTGTTTTCCCACAACACGTACATACCAGCGGTCAGAACTAGACGTGCTAGCGCGCCGTTTGGACATCTTTTCCTTTTGACAAAGCTTTCTACACCCAACGGGTGGTACGCCCTGTCCACGGGGGACCAAAAGGTCTTGGCCACTCGACAGGTTAACAGAACGTGTTCTTTATCCTCGTGCATGCCGCAGTGCACGCACTGCTCGGACCGAACGTAGTGCCATTCGTACATTCGGTCCGCCGTGGGCAGGACGGACCACCCGTAACGCCACACCACATCCTGGATGCTGCCCGGCAGCCAACTGGGTATCACCAACACCCACGGAAAACCTGGGTTTTTGACCTCGCAGCCCGAGTTTACAAGCAGCTCTTGAGTGAGCTCCTTGTTGCGCACCTCCAGGATGGGGGTGTCCAGATTTAGCGTGGCTATACGCTTGTAGATTCCTACTACATGCCTGTAGACGGGCGTCGGGTTCGTTGCCTTTGTACCCGCGGGTTGCGTCTGCAGGAACAAACGACCCTGCACTCCCAAGAAATACGTTGCCAGTTTCCTGGCGGGGTGTTCCTCCTGAAGTTGCAGGACCTTGAGGGTCGTCTTCAAAGCATACATGTCCGCGAGGCCGACCACCGAAGGGATGTTCCATCCACCCTTCTCACAAGGCAATCCCAACTGCTCGTATTTAACGAGGGCCGTTTTGGCATTCCAGAAAAACATAATTATTTGGGACTTGATCTTACGCGCTATTTGGTACGGCATGACTACAGAGTTTGTCAAAAACCACAAGCGCCCAGTAAAACGCTCATGAGTAGATATCGACGTACGTAGTACGGAAAGTCAAATTCAAGTGCCCTGGTTATTTCCTGTTTACGTGTCTTCATCTCCTCCTCCCAACTTTGGTTGGTTACGCCAGTGGCCCTGTAGTTTATTCCTATGATAGTTACATTGTCTACGACGGAGATTCCGTGCAGACACATTACCGGGGATACATGGAGACATAAAGACTTGCATTTATGCAAATTAAGTTTCGCTCCGGCGTGCTCTGCATGGATTGTGAAAAGTTGAAGGATGGCGGCGAGGCTGTCTTCGTCCCTGTGATATATCGTGATGTCGTCTGCATAGGTTAACCGTTACCTGGGGTCTGCAACCCTAGGACACTCGGGTGTCTTTCTACCTGAACAAGGAAAGGTTCAACTGTCAGCGCAAACAACAGGGGGGAAAGGGGGAGCCCTGTCGCACGCCTCACGTTACCGGAAAAGAAGCAACCGTTTCCTTATTTATGGTTAAGTCACTATGAATGTCATTATACAGTTCCATGAAAAGGTACACGAACTGTCTAGGAAAACCAAATGCCAACAGAGTGGCGAAAATGTATGTCGAATGCCCTATCGAATGCCTGTGCCTGGTCTAGGGATGTAAGCCATCCCTTCGCTTGCCGCTGCCTCGTGTAGTCTATTATATCTCTGTTCAGCATGTTCAGGGTTAGGACATTACGTCCCACAACTGAGCAGGACTGCCAGGACTTGATGAAGGATGGCATGACTCCCTGTAGACGCAGGGTTAAAACAGTGGTTATCAATTTATAATCGGTGCCTAACAATGTGATTGGACGCCAATTGCGTGGGTCCTTTAAGTTTTCTTGCGTTTTTGCAGAATAATTCTGTCGTTCTTAATCGACGGGGGCAGCGTGTGCCTGCTCGGGAAAACATTCAAAACCTCACACAAGGCGGGTCCTATTACGTCCCAAAATGCATTATAAAATTCAATGGAAAAACCGTCACTTCCCGGCGCCGAACACTGGTGAAGGCGGCGCATTGCCAATGTAAGTTCCTCTAAGCTTATGGGGGCAATCAGACTACAATATTCCTTTGAGGAGAGTTACGGGAGGTTACCTAAAAAAGGATGGTTAATAAGCGAGTCCAAGTCAAGTTACGGCTCATGAGTGCCCATGTTCTCAAAGTGCATACAAAACCCAACTATGTCCTGCCGATCTAAATTGCCGTGATTTTCCAACTGTCTGAGTCTGGTACTGTTAATATAATTAAGAACTTCCGGGTGGGAACTCGGTAAATGTCTGGCCTGGTAGGAGCACGCTGGTGGACGTCAGCGTCCTCAGCCGTGCCAACCTTAGTTTGAAGTCGTTAGCATAAGTCTTCCTCTTTCCACTATTCTGATGTACTGCAGCGTTGCTCTCACCAGTCCAGAGTACCGATGTTTCAACTTTTTTCCTTCGTCCGTGCAAATTTCCCGCCACTCATGCTTAAGACCGTCCGAACTGCAGCTTCCTATAGAAGCTGTCAGGCGGTTACGTAGGCTGGTCCTTACCGTCTCGTCACTGAGAATCTATTATCCACTCGCCACGGTTGGCGGTAAGGCGACCTGTCCTTAAAATTCAGGGACACGGCTACCGGCCTGTGGTCGGAAATACCGAGGGCGTCCAAACGCGGGTCTACCACTTGGCAGTCTACGACCGCTGCCTGTAAGGACGAGGTTACATATACGCGGTCTAATCGGGCCTGCCAGCTACTTCGCGACCAGGTGTGCTGGAAGGTCTGTCCATGACAGAGTAAATAAGCATCTGATAAATTAAACTGTTCTACTATTTTTCTTAATTCTGAGCTGTACATGTCTTTTTTTTCTTTACCCGGCCCTGTCCTATCAGTTACGTTATTTAAAACACACTTAAAGTCCCCTGTTACGTATAAATGCTTCCTTTGCTGGAGCATCGGATTGAGTTGTCTGTAAAAGTTCGCCATGGCTTGGCTTTTAACAGGTGCACACGCGCTAATTAATCTAAACTGTTCCTTTTGAAACTCAAAGTCAAATACGACCATACGGCCTTCCGGGTCGAACGTGAAATGGCCCCCGTTAAGAATGGACCACACGCTTGGCATGTGGGGGAATGAGAAAAAACCGCGGGCAGAGAACTGCGCCGTATAGTAGGTCTCCGGCCTTGCTTAAACAATCTATATTTGTCTCCTGTAGGCACAAAATGTCACACTGTAGTTTCCTAGCTCTTCTAACTACTAACTTTTGTTTCCGTGGGGTGCGCAGGTCCTGAACGTTCCATATGTAACTATCTTTAGAGACATTTATGTTTGTCGATCAACCAAAAATGACATGACAATTTTTTTCCCTTGCTGCACCTTAGTGCATGTGCCTAAGCTATTCTAGGAACCAAAGGAACACTAGGAGTGGCATATTATTCACTAAATGGTACAAAACACAACGGCTGAAAGGTATGGACAACCACGTGAAGCGAAAGGCTGTAAAGCAGCAAGTGTCACACTCACCGTTTACAATAGGTCCTCGTCAGCACATGGTAGGACGGGACTAGATACGCTCCTTGCGGGGCCATCGTGCATAGGGTACCGGTATGCTGGGGAGGATACCCTATCCTCAAAATAAAGCAAGACATAACACATAAGACACTCATATGTTTGGGCAATGTGCCACTTCGCTATATGGCTGCCCGACTTTGGACAGAAACAAATTGCACATATTGCGCTGCGTGCGTGCGTGGGCGTGGCGTGACCAGGAACGTTGATTCTAAGTCGGTGCAGTAGTGCCCGTCCTGTTTCTGTGAGTGATAGTCTTTCATATTTGCTGAAAATATGCGCCTTTACAAGCTCTCCCAGAGTGTTGTGCACCCCAAGTTGAAGTAATTTATCTGTGGCTGTTGATTTTACGGAGATGGAGCGCAGTTTTATAGGCAGTACGAATGAGTCTGTTACGTTGCTCGGTCTCCGTGGGTGAGAGATAGGTAGGGGATGGAATAGGTAATATGCATAGGAAAAAGGCCTGAATGAGGCAGCGTGTGCCTGCTTCCCTCATGCCACGATGACGATTGGATATGCGCTTAATGAGGGAAGCTGTATTATGAACTGAAGTGCGGATTAACTTTATGGTGTCAGCGTTCGAACCACTGTTGGAAATATTAAGCCCTAAAGTTTTGATTTTATTGACCTTGCGAATAGGGGTGTCATCAAGCATGATTTGAATTTGACGTGTATCTTGATTTTTAAAGTCAATCACTAGCAGGTGAGCCCAATACCGTTGGCGTGTTTAACAACGATGTCAGCGGCCAACTGAAGCTTTGATTCGATTTCGCCATGGTTGCCACCATTGACCCAGATGGTGATGTCATCCGCGTACAAGGAGTGATTGATGGAAGAAAGTTTGGCAAGTTCCCGCGCTAGCGGTATGAGAGTAACGTTAAAAAGGAACGGGGACAAAACCGATCCTTGGGGCGTTCCCTTGCTACCTAGAGTGAAGGGATCGGTTTTGAAAGTGCCTATTTGTAGGCGGACGGACTTGTTGCTGAGAAAGGCAGCGACATACCTGTGCGTGTGAGAGCCTACGTTCAGTTCGCTAAGAGATTGTAAAACCTGAGAGTGAGAAACATTATCAAACGCCTTAGTCAGGTCCAATGCAAGGAGGGCTCTGGTGATGTGTGGAAAAGTAGGATTTAGCACGTCTTCCTTAAGCTGCAGCATGACATCCTGAGTGGAGAGTCCCTCTCGGAAGCCGTACATGATGGAGGGAAACAGTTTTCCTTGTTCCATGTAGCGATTAAAACGATTGAGAATTACGTGCTCCATCAGTTTTCCTGTGCATGAGGTAAAAGAGATTGGTCTAAAATTATCAAGGTCTAACGGCTTATTATGTTTGGGTATTAAAGTCACCTTAGCTGATTTCCATTCTTAAGGCAGCGTGTCCTGCCCTCATTGTTGATTCATGTAATCGGTAAGAGCGGCCACTGACTTGGAGCCTAAATTTCGGATTGTCTTGTTAGTAATTCCATCTATTCCTGGAGCGGATGTGGTGTGAAGTTTGCTTAGTGCAGCCCAAACTTCCGCCTCTGCAATCGGTGCATCCAAGTCTGGATTGGAAGCTTCATTGTAGGTAGGTAACGATTCCCGCCTTGGGTCAGGGAAATACGCAGTTTTAAGAGCAGTCCCAACGTCTTGCCCTTGTTTTTCTACTTCAAATAAGATTTTCGTAATTTGCTTATTACTTTCAGACCACGAAAAGCACGGGTCTAACATATGGCGAAGCAGGGACCAAGAGTTCATATGTATAGAGAGTGCCGTCGAGTCGGTTACATATCTGGTTCTATTGCTGCGACGAAAGTTCGGCCGCGTGCTCAGTTACAAGCTGGAGTGTTTGTGCCATTTTGCGTTTTAGTTTGCGATTATATTTTTGCTTAAGCCACCGTTTCTCCAAGCTCTGATAGGCCTCCCATAGGTGGATAAGCCTGCTGTCTACTGGATCGTGGATATGTGCTGCTGGGACTACTTTTTCGCTAAGAGCTACATCCTGTTTAAGCTCAGACGCCCAGTCTTTGTACCCTTGAATTTCTTTTTTCCGGTTTCGGCCTCAGACTTCGTGAAATTTGCCCCAGTTAAAAATAGGTTTTAAATAAAACTGTGGACGTAAATTGACATAGGACAGTGTAATTGTTAGGATGTAATGATTACTGCCGAGGTTGACCTCACTGTGTGTCCAGTTTGCTTGTCGCACGGTTTTAGTGAAAGTAAGGTCTGGGGTGGTATCTCGATCTGCTCACACTGTTGCCAATTCGTGTTGGTAGCATGCACTCAGTGACTAGACTGCACCTGTTTCGCTGAATGTATTGAACAAGGCTGGTGCCCATCCGAGTGTTTGTCCTGTAACCCCTATCTACGTGCGGGGCATTAAAGTCACCCGTTACAAATATGGGAGCAGAGCTTGCTATTTGGATGGCCCTGTCGATTGCTTCAAAAACAGCAGTGAGGCCATCTCTAGAATGAGAATAAATATTCAAAATAAAATATGTACCTTGTCCTGTACGATGTGGCAGAAGTTCAAGAAGAAGGCAGTCACTGTAATGATCGGAGAGATCGTGCGTTATAAACGAGATATTCCTGTATATATATATATGTGTGGTACCTCATGGGGAGCTAGGATGCGAATGTACAGCCTGGTATCCGAAGAGTTTGCAAGCTTTTAAAGGCTCCTGTACGGAGATGACATCAGGGGCCCGTGTAGACCGCTGTATATAAAGTGAGAGGTTGTCTTTCTTGTTTCTTAATCTACGGCAATTCCATTGCCATATGCAGAGTGAAGAGGGTGTTGATGAGGCAAGGGTGCAGGAGGGGGTTATGGCGACGAAGGCGCTGGAGAGGGTTGAGATTGTGGGAGAGATTCGAACCGAGCAACTAACACGTCTAGAATACTCTCTATCTTAGTGAAACATTCAGCAATTTGCGTAAAGCCTAAATCAACCTTTTGTTTGAGTTTCCGGTGTTCTTTCCGAATTCTTTACTGATGCATTTAAAATCATCCGCCGATGTCTCGGGTTGCTCTGTCCTTTTCCTTTTTTGCTGGCTGTGGAGAGAAATCTATAGTATCGGTCCCTGAGTCTGCTACCATATCAGGCTCTATGATAGAGGGAGAGATGGATAGTGGTGGAGAAGACGCAGGTGGGGCATCTGTAAGTGTACTTAAACGTTCCAGCACCATAGCCATCTGTTGCTTTAACTCTCTATTATTCTCGCATTAGACGTTCGATAGTCTTCTAAATTTTAGAATTTTCCTTTGCATCAGAGAGCATACAACAGGAGCAGGAGCCTTGCTTTGCCCAGCTCACCTTTTTTTTTTCATTTTTTGGACCGTACAAAAAGCATTGCCAGCGGTCAGGACAAAAGAAGGTGGTTAGCCCCCTGACATGGTACTGCTCGCGCTGGGCGTAACAGTAGCAATAAAAACAATATAGATTATTGCAAAGCGCACACATATAAACATATATACATACATAAAATATATACATACAAATAAAAAAGGAACAAAAGAAATCACTATTGTAACAATAGAAATCATTGCTGAGCACACATAACATATAGGCATACACAAAAATATATACGTACAAATAAAAAGAGCAATAGAAATAACCATTATAACAAAAGTATTCATTGCTGAGCACACATAAACATATATATATATATATATATATATATATATATATATATATATATATATATATATATATATATATATAGTCGAAAAAAGGAAGACGACAAACGTACGAAACGCAGTTTTTTCTAACGTTTCGGCAGGTGGGCCTGCCTTCGTCGGAGTAAGTAATGATTTTTACTCCGACGAAGGCAGGCCCACCTGCCGAAACGTTAGAAAAAACTGCGTTTCGTACGTTTGTCGTCTTCCTTTTTTCGACTGCATTTCCTACCGGAACCATTGGATTTATTTCTCGCCTATATATATATATATATATATATATATATATATATATATATATATATATATATATTATATATAGACAAAAATGTATACATACAAATAGTATGAGAGACTGTAGCTCACCCTACCGTGCTGAGAGTGAATTTATCCTAAGTGTTAAAGAGGGACCGAATTTTCATTTTGAATTTTTTTGAGTTGGTGCACGATCGTGCTAGTTCAATTATTGCAGGATGCTCATTCCATAACTTCATAATTTGGAAGTCTATTGTTTGCATTCCATAGTTTGTGCGTGTTCTTTCCACAACTATGTGTGTTTTACGAAGGTCGTGGCCGGTATTCCTGCTTAAATAGCGACGGCTAAATGAACCCCAGTCTCCCGATACTTCGCAATATATGTACATCGACAATTTTATTTTGTAAACAAGGCAGTATTGTAGAATTCTGTACTTTAACATGAGAGCTGACGCATCTACATTATACCCCGAATTAAGTAGTCTAACTGCTTTCCTCTGTAAAGAAGAAAGCTTTTCATTATCAGTCTTAATTCCTGTTCCCCACACTAACGAGCAGTAACTAAAATGAGAATGTACTATGGAAAAATACAATTCCTTCTTTAAATTAGTTGTTAAAAAGTTACGTAAATAATTCAACATGCCTATAGACTTCGCTACCTTCATCCTTACATTGTTCACGTGTATTGACCAACTTAAATTTGATTGAAGAGAAACGCCTAGAAACGAATGATTGTGTACTAGATCTAGTTGCGAATCGCCGTAGTATAGTTTCATAATGTAATCTACTTCTTTATTTTTAGGATAGAAAAGCATGAACTTTGTCTTTTTAACATTTATTTTTAGTTTATTAGAAGATACCCAGAGATTAAGCTCTTTCAACCAGTTGTTTGACATCGCCTCTAGCTCCTTCAAATCATTCCCAGAAAAGAAAACACTCGTATCGTCAGCATACATTAATACCTCCCCAGTAAAATTAATATTAACAATATCATTCACATACGTTATAAATAGTAGAGGGCCCAGTACAAAGCCTTGGGGCACACCATATTTGATTACAGTTTCTTCAGATTGAGCATCCTGGAGACAAATGTACTGTAGTCGATTGTGCAAATAACTACGGATAAGATTTTGTACTTTACCTCTAAAGCCGTATGCTTCAAGTTTACGGAATAAAATTTTGTGTTTGATGGAGTCGAATGCTTTTTGGAAATCAAGATATATAGCGACTGTAAATAACCTGTTTTAAATATTTTGGATGATTTTATCTTTTATTCGTACAAGTGCCTTTTCTGTAGACTTTCCCTTTTGAAATCCGAACTGTTGCTCTACAATAACATTTTTCACTGACAAAAATTTATTAAATCGCGTGCATAAGACTTTCTCTGCAACTTTAGCAAATATTGATAGTACAGATATTGGTCTATAATTACCCAACTCATTACACTTGCCACCTTTATGAAGTAAAGTCACACGAGCAATTTTTAGCCTATCAGGATAGATACCAGATGATATCATTTCATTAAAAATGTGCATTAATGGCTTTGCAATGTCATGTGCCACGGCCTTAACTAATGAAGCTTTTATGCCGTCTTCTCCGGCAGCTGATTTGTTATCAAGAGAACCTAGAATAGACATGATTTCATCTTCTGAAGTAGGACAAATAAATAAAGTGTCTTTCACAGCACAATGCACGTACGTCATATAACTTCGTTCTGGGTGCACAGTATGGAGGGGTTCAGCAGGTTTGGTGCCGAATTCTCGGCTTTGTGATGCACTTCATCCAGGGCTTTTGCTTTTGCTGACACGGTTTCGTCCAGGACTCTTGCTTCTGCTGCTACGATTTCTATCGTCGATGCTTGGAAAAGACTCCTTCTCGAGCTGGAACTCGGGCTGCTCCTGCTGGTGCTCTTGTTGCGGCCTTTGTCGTGGCCGAGAGAGACGGCTGAAGCCACGCTGAAAGCGTTGCTTGCATGCCCTGTCACCCGTCTTGTGAGCGTCCCCACAGATGACGCACTGCGGGGTGCAGGGATAGTCCTCCGGGTGTTTCTCTCCGCAGCTTGAGCAAGCGAGGCGATTTGGCAAAGGACATACATCTCGTCGGTGGCCGACTTGTCTGCAGTTTAAGCACGCTTCCACTTTCGGTCAAAAGTTGAAAACGGCGTAGAGGATGCCAAACATATTGAGTGACGGAGGAAGCTCCTCAGCCATGAAGTGAATGAGCACTGAACGTGAGTCACGTCCCATGCCCCTTGCTTGGACTATTTGTAGAAGGGGATTCGCCCGACGTAATTCTTGAAGCAAGTCCTGAGGTGATTCACCATTCCAAGCGCGGTAGATGATTCCTGCCCGTGCCCCGTCCGGGGGAGCTATGTACGCATGAAATCACAGTTTTTTACCGCGTTGCGTGAGTTCTCGTATTTTTGCATAGTTGGCAACTCGGTTGGCGCAAGAAGTGGACATGGTGAAAATATTCTTGGCCAGATTGGTGCACACAAGATCTTCGTCGGCAACCACAGAGTGCAGTCCGCTGTTGGCGACTACAGCCACTCGTAACTCTCCATTTGGGCCAGATATACGCCCGCACTCGGACGAAAGACGATCTTGAAGTCATCGACTGACAACCGTGGCAGTTGTCTTAAGCGAGGACGCGCTGCAGCTAGCTGTGTCGTCGAGCTTTGAGGAAACGCTGGGTGCTGATTCCGTTTTGCACGCTGGCGTTTCGTCAGCTGACGCCGCTTTACTTGACTGAGTTCCTTCAGTTTATTTTGACCGCTGTCGAGGTACAGTGTACTAGAAGGGGGCAGTGGGCTCACTCTCCGGCGGAGGGTATGCAGAGGGGTGGCTCCAGAAATGTCACACGTTTGTGGTTCTCTGGTCGCACGAGCGACGGCACTGGCATCGCCATCAATGGAAGAAGTTTGGGAGGGACGTTGCAGCGGAGCCGGTTGTGAGGTGGTCAAGTCCTGCAGAGCAACATAGTTTGAGCCACATTGTGTGGCTGTGGACATTGTTGCGCCGAGTTTTTGCCGCCAGCTTTGAGCATTACGCACCACGCAAGATGACAGTATATGCTTTACAGTGCATGCTGTAACCATGCCGCGACAACGGCAAAACCATTGTTAGGCACTTGGGTGTCTAACAGGCAACGTGTTCGTGAAGAGTAAGCAGGACCTGTCATTGTTTGGCATCCTGAAGGATGAAAACGGGCCGAAAGAATGCGAGAAGAACCAGCACAGAGTGGACAAGCTTCTGGAAGACACCAACGCAGTTTGCGAACTCCACTTGCAACCGCGTCTTTATCTTAAGGACCATGTCATATTATCGATGGAAAAAAAGTGCGCATACCTCACCCATTATCCACGCCGAGGCTGTTTTTAACTTGTTCGGCTGACCAACTTTTGTGACCGAGAAGGCCTTCTTAATCCCTCGAGTCAGCTGTACAGCTTCATGAAAAAGCTCGAGGATATTTTCACAGAATGTTTTTGCCAGAGTAAGCTGCCCTCTGACAGCATTATGGACATACTGGCATTTGTTCAGCGCAGACTCTCGATTGAAGTTGGTTGCAGTGTGCACGCAGCTACCCTCACAGCGAAAGTTATTACTTTTTATGTTGTCGCACGTCTTCATTCAATGTGAAAGGACTGAACACTGACAAGGCAGGGAAGCGACAGAGGGCCAAACAGCTGAAGATGAGCAGTCACACATGAAGTAAATAAGGTGTGTAAATCAGTGGCCAGATGGTGTACTTCAGCTCTTGCAAATAAGAGCTTCGTGTCAGGAGCAGAAGCTTCGTGTGTATCTTTATTTAGTTTTTCACTACGTCGCTCTACATATGTCTAACATACGTGTATCTGCATAATTATGATTATTAATAACCCCCAGAAAACTATTGTACCATGGTCCACAACCGAAGGAGAACAAAAAATATTTAAGCACTACAATTTCCCTTTATAATAAAGGCGCAAACCCAGCCAGCACGCCTGCATGTTAAAGCTTTTCTAGGAAGTGAACGTGCACTGTTTTCTAATTATGTCGTGAAAGGGCGGGCATAATCTTGTTACGAATTTCTTTTAGGTTCGGTCTACACAGCATGAACCATACGTTTGGTCATTGCATCAAACCACATAATTTGTGGGATACATCATCCTTTTCGACGATGTGTTCTATTCGAGGAAACACGATGTAGCCTGAACAAATGTAGTGCTTATCAGGAATACTCACTAACTCAAGCACACACCCTCCGAACCCCCCCCCCCCCCCACACACACACACAAAGCGTTAACTGCGCCGCACTAGAAAGGAGAATGCACAGACTCCGCCGGCTACCATCGGACTAATTTTCGGGAAGCTGTATCGCAAAAGAAAAGGGAAACACTGTAAAGCGAGAGCACCAGAAGCTCTTAATATAATCAGAGGGCAGTCAAAACATGCAAGTTTATTACAAATATCGAATAAATGCACGTTCCAACTTTTACGAGCGGTCATCGGTGAGGAGCTTCTGCAGGTAAAGCTTCCATTGAAGATGCCTGTGGCGCCATCTCTCCTATGTGACGCCAAGTGCGTCAGAGTAGCGGCGCAGTAAGCCCACTGCCCTCTTCTAGTTCACTGTAGTCGAGGTGAGCGTTGTCGGGCATTCAGGTCCACACTCCATTCTTCCGGGTTGAATTTTGTGGCAGGTAGATCCGTGCCACTCACCTTGTACGCCATTGCGTTGCCGAATGAACTGGAGCACGCCCGTCGAAGCGCGAGCCCGACGCCGGTGCCGGTGGGCTAACGGGGCGGCGTTCCCCTGCTCAGCAAGAGTTGAGGTTTGGAAAGCTCCTCAAGAACGAAGAGGTTGAGGCACTCACCAGCAGCGTCGGCAACTTGCTGAAGTTCAAGAGAGACCACTGTTGGCACCAAAAAAGCAGTATTGGTTTAAGAAAAACTTCGTAGAATACGGAGCCCATACGAGGCACACCTAAAGCCCCTTGCTTGGCCCCCTAGCGGAAGTCTAATGAATTCAGTCTAACCGCGATTAGTGATTTTCTAGTCACGTATGGTACAGTCGCGTTTTGTGAGATCAGTCACGGGACTTTGTCCTACGTAACCTCTCTGTTCTGGATGCAAATTAACGCGACTTGAGAGGGACGCCCACACGAAAGACACCGTCGAGAGTGTGATTTCAGCAGCGTGGTTTTTTGTCTATACTTCTCGTTCGTGTGTGTGTGTGTGTCATGTGTGATCGCATAAATTAATTTCTCGCCATTTTTTGTGTGAATCAAAGAGTTTATTTGCGCAGGTCATGGGCGAAAAATTGCAGCAATAACGAAAATATATGTTAATTACCATCCATATAGATCTCTGGTTTTCACTGTGCGAAATAACTCATTGTAACTTATTCGGCCATATGGAACTGCATGGATTCCAAAGAGGTATCTAGGGTTTGCAGCACACACTTGGTTAGAAACGTACTGTGACATCACCCCTCGCCCATCATTTGTGCTTCTATGCAGTCTACGCGAGAATAGATAGAGAGAAAGCACCTGACTCCCTCATGCTGTCAAAACTACAAGGACAGTATTGCCATGAGATGAGATTCTTGCAGTTGGTACTTGCAGCCAATGCTAACTGTAACTTCGCCTGGATCATCTGGCAGTGGCGTACATCAGGTGCTGAAAATTTGCACTTGAGAGAGAGAAATAATGTTTATTTAAACATCCGGTGTGTAGGAAGTCCCCGGCCTTGCAGGGCGCGGATGTTCCCTACCTTAAGATTACGGCTATTAGAGTCCGATAATCTCGGAGCCTAGACCTCGAGGATGTTGTGCTCCGGCCAGGCGACAATTACTCGGATGCCTCCGCGCCCGTTAGACGGGTCGTCGGCTCCTTTTCTCCGTTGCTTCGCCATTTGCACTTGACGATGTTCTTCTGTAATTACTAAGAAACATGCTTGACGCTCATAGCCTTCCCGTTCCATGTCACTCTTAATGTCCCATGTGACATGAGCGGCTTCTTTTTTTTTGTCGTGATATATCCTGTTGGTTTCTCTTGTAATAATAATAATAATAATAATAATAATAATTGATTTGTGGTGCTTAACATCCCAAAACCACGCTATGATTATGAGAGACGCCGTAGTGGAGGGCTCCGGAAATTTTGACCACCTGCGGTTTTTTAACGTGCACCCAAATCTGAGCACACGGGCCTACAACATTTCCGCCTCCATCGGAAATGCAGCCGCCGCAGCCGGGATTCGATCCCGCGACCTGCGGGTCAGCAGCCGAATACCTTAGCCACTAGACCACCGCGGCGGGGCTGCGGTTATTATGCTATTAGTGGTTATTATAATAATAATAACAATAAGAATAATACGGGCACCTTCTATAACTAGGTAAATAACATAACCATAAAGAATGGGACCTAAACAATATTTAAATGTCTGGAAAAGTTAATCAGTCTGTGAATTCCTTATGTTGTATCTTGCCAGCTCAGTCCCAAGTGAGATGTTTTTTATTCACAGTGGTGTTGTAACGGCACCTGGAGATCACTTTTCGACCATTTGGAGAGTTTAAGGTTCTTGATAATTTGAAATGACAGCATTGTGAGAAAGTCTCTTCAACATGCTGTCGCCTCGGAAAGTGCAGTTTCAATAGTTTTTAAGAGTAATAGGTGGTATTGTATACTTCCTATGTATTGCAATTTTTTTTAAGAATTACATGTACAGACCTTTTCAAAGAAGTGAAGGATCACCTCCTTCCTGGACGCGAAAACGAAAACCGATGTCACAGCCTCGGCAGTGCATTTTTAAGAGGTCGCAAATGTCAACAGCCCAGAAAGCCATATATGACAGCATACTCTAAGACGGCTTTTATGTTTAGTTTTTTTTGTGTGCGTTCTCGTAATTCGAAATTCCGATATTCGCACAGTGTTATAGAGGAGAGATGCCAGGCATATGCTAAGCACCCTCTCATCCAATGCGCACCTCTCAGAAACCCAGCATACATGGATATGTTTTTTTTTTCATGCTTCTCATTTCTGCGCTTTCTGCGTGACTTTCGGTGCAGCGGTGCCACGCTGCAACCGTCCAATAATCTGCGTAGTGTTCAAAATGACCTGGCTAGAAGCGTTTCAGCATGGCTGCTTTCAGTCTCGCGCCTACGTGGGTTGACTACTTGGCCTTGCCACCTCAACAAGTCAACAAAAAAATGGCAGCATATCCACGGAGTGAATGATGGAGAGTGGGGCGAAGCATTCGTCGGTCCATGCGTCCGTCTGTGTGACCGTCCATGCGTTTGTTCGTGCGCCCGTCCCTGCGTTCGTTCATGCATCCGCCCCTGCGTCCGTTCATGCGTCCATCCATGCATCTGTCTGTGTGTCCGTTCGTCCATCTATTCAACACTCCAAGTCCCACCATCTCGCATCTTTTTTATCATATATTCCCTATATAGAAGCACCGCCATTCAGTGGACATTCCAAGGACTAAACGACAGGTGGCACACTGTCACGGACGGCTATTTTTGGCGACACCGCGTCACGGCAATTAACGGGCGCCGTACTCCCCGACTGACCGGGAGAAACGGCGGCACATGAAAGGGAACCGATAAGTGCAAAATGGGGTGCTCTCTTTAGAACGTCGCCGCCGACGTTTGATCCTTTTGTAACTGCGGCGGCGTCTGCAAGGTCGTAGATGGCCACGGTATACCCCGAAAAAGGATTAGACTACGAGACGCCACCACGGCTGAGAGCTAAGTGGTTGACCGTTCCCACGGAAAAAAGCGTGGGAAACGCTCTGGCGGCCAAGCCGTATGACAACAACCCGACAGGTTGTCACTCTCGCTAGTTGAGGTCCCTCTCCCCATTAAAAAGGGGGTGGGGTCAAAATATTTTTGGGGCGGAGTTTCCCATCAATTAAACGTGCATGATTAGACCCAGGTAGAGGTCTCTTGTCCTCAAGGAAGAGAGCGAGGAGACACGAGGGGGATTTAAGCGCGGGATTTTGCCCTGCTAGGCAGACTAGTCGCTGACCAAGATGGTGTAGAAACAGATCAACAAGCATCTCTTCTAGAAGTTTTTAGCGTGGCTCTGTATCGGCTGGCCACCTAAACTTAGCCGTTCGTCTAGTTGTGACGCGATATTAACGTCTGCAACGTAGACAGCGGGACTTCGCCTCGAGTTAGCTTAACCTGCTCGAAGTCACCTGCAAGCACTAGCCTCCCGGAGCCAGCAGCGTTGCAACACCGCCGACATCGCAGTCGTGCCAGAACTCTCTTCGACTTCTCGCTTCCGATCGTCGGGGACGCAACGCTGCCGGTCATCACACGTATTCCTTCACCTGTTTATATCTTCGAACTTTCTCCTCCGTCGTTCTATTCTTGTTAGTTTGTGTAGTTTGTAATAGTTCTCTCTCGTAAGCTGATTTTATTGTTTCTGTTATATATTTCTTTAATTGTATCAAGTGTCGTTGTATTTTGTTAGTTGTATAGAAGTGTTGTATTAGATCCCGTGTGCTGCCATATCACTATAGTAAAGTTTGTTTTGTTTTCTCACGTCTCTGATCTCTTCACTGTCTCTGCTTGCGTACGGAACGAACCAACCTGCTGTCATTCCCGTCGCCGACTTCGCGCTGGCGACGCTAGAGTGGCAGCTTGTAACAAAACTGGCGTCCGCGACAGGACGTTCCGTACAAGAGTAAGACAGTGAGGGGTGAACGAGAACCGTGCGGACAGCGTGGTGATAAAGCCGCACAGTTGAAGCGGTTGCATCCGGCAATGATCGCGCTGTTTTTATAGTGGCATTATAGTGACAGTTGCAGTATGGAGCGTATGAATTTTGATAAGTGGATCGCGTACGGTAAACAGTTAGACCTCGAGGGCGCCGAACTGAGACAATGGATTAAGGAGCAGCAGGAACTGGCGCAGGCCAGAGAAGAGCGGGCACGAGCCCGGGAGAAAAGGGAAAAAGAAAGGGAGAGAGAACGCGAAGAAAGGGCGAAAGAACGAGAAGCGGCAAGGGATGAAAGGGAGAGAGAGCGCAAAGAAAGGGCGAAAGAACGAGAAGCGGCAAACGAAGCGGCAAGGGAAGCTGGAGAACGGGAAGTGCAGTTACTGCAATTAAAGATTCGCCTCAGTGAGGGTAGCAGGGTTAGCCGATCCAGCAGTGAGCACGGCGATGCCGGCGAGAAACTGTCATTTGAGCGAGACACATGGTGTCAAGGTCTACTCACAGTTCTGCCTTGCGAGGCAAGTGAAGCTGTTGCGCGACTCAGTCAGCAGAACGCGAACAACGAGGTAGTTAAGGCAGAGATGCTCCGGATATTCGGAACGTCTGTCTGGACAAAAGAAGAGCAGCTCAGACAAGAGTCTGAAAGAAAGCGCGAAACAGAAAGACAACAGTCTGAAAGCGAGGCGCGTCGGAAAGCGATGAACGTTAAAGTGTGGCAGGAAGTGCTAGAGATCGCGCCAGAAAAGGGCCCGCGTATTCTAGAAGGCATCAAGGTAGAGTATGCTGAGAACGAGGCCTTGGCCGGTCTGGAGGTAGAGACGATGTCGAAAGACGCTCCTTGCGTGGATGAGGAGAGTGCCAGCAGCCCTAATGGGCCCAGTAAGATGCTGGAAACCTCCTTCGTGCCTCAAGAGTACGTTTCGACGTCGTCAAATGTAGGCATGATTAGCACAGTGGCGAATCAGAGAGAGGACGCGACGCTTCAGGAATGCAGCGACGCCATCGGAGAGGGCCCAGTTAATGGTTTCATCAGCATTAACAAAGATAATTTGGCCCGGCAGTCCGTCGTGACACCGAGTTCAAAATGTTTGGGCGTGGGGCAAAATGTAGCACATGCTCCAACGAGCTTCCCAACCACTCAGTTCCCGACGCGACATGATGATGGCATTGAGAGAAAAGAGGCAAGCAAACATCGCCGAAAAAGAAAGAAGCGAAAGCGTTCGGCACTGCCTAAGCCTAGGACTAGTCCCACCCCGTCGCCAGAAAGACGAAGGGGTAGGCATTCAATCAGTTTTAGGAAACGTCAATGGTGGCGTTCAGCCTGGCACAAGCGGCGAGCCAGCTTTGTAGGAGGAAAGGGAGGTGCATCACCCAAACGAAAGGCGCATTTTAGTTCGACAACTTCAGGAAGGCGACCTTGTCCGAAGGGTCAACGTCGAAAGATCACAAAAGCTACAAACCGCGTCGGCGCGAACACAAAGGGACAGTGGCCCCAGTTTTTCCCCTGTTTCTGGCGTCCCTTTCAAATTCCTGAGGGGAACAGGCCAAAGTGGAAAATGAGGTGTGACGGCAGTGCACTGCTTAAAGTTTGTGCATTTTGTATCCTCTAGCGTGTTCGAAAAAACCGCCGGGACCGCGACCCCATCGGGTGCGATTCAGGCGAATATATTGTAGAAAAGGGGGCACGGTCAGTTGAGTAGCTGTTGCACGCTGTTGCGAAGCCACCTCCGAAATCCCACCGCTGACCTCCACTGTTGCGAAAGACGGGCCGATCCCGCCGAAGCCACCACTGTTGCGAAAGACGGCAACGCCAACACGGCCCCGAAGGCGCCACTGCTTTCAACTCCGACGGGAAGGTCACCAGCCGTTTGGTAGCGTATGTTGCTCAGCTCGCGACTGCTTCTGCGCAGAGCTGATAAGACGAGCGGACGAGACGACGGTGAGTTAAACAAGGTTTATGTACAGCATATATACAGAGGCGTTACAATTTCGGCACTGGGGCCGACAGAGACTCGAAGAGCCGAGCTCTCCTCTCTAACACATCGGTCAGCTTTTCGCCTAAAACCGCCGACTCACACACATGTCGGCTCTCCGACACGGGGCCTCCTCTCCCATAGGACCGCCGATCGCGACGCGCCGCAGGGCTTCTTTTATTTACACCGGGTCCAACCAAAATGTCCAATCAGAAGCGCCGCTGGTCGTCAGGGCAGATTCCTCCAATGGGGTCGCCGCGCCATGCGTCAGACCACCAGACACGAGGACGCCGGCTCGCTGTCACGTGCGCCGCTGACTCAATGCACGTGGGCCAGAGAGGCGCCGCGCGTGTTCACGCCGTTGAGATGTTCGCGTCCGGGCGGACTGCGGGCTGGCCTTGACCCAGATTGCCTTTTTCAGAGGCACGGACGTTTGACGAGGACTCGCTGGCATAACAGCACCCCCGCCGCCAGACAATGCACCGGAAAGACGAGCTGCTTCCACGGGGCTCGGATGTCAGGTGCGCTCGTTCGCCAGGTCCCTCCAGGTTCGCCGCCAGGGCCATGGGGAGAATACAGCTCCAGACTGTTCCGGGAATACAGCCCATTCTTGACGACGGATCCCAGCTCCACTGGCTTGTCGCCACAACTTGTCGACCAGCTTCACTCGTCTCTTCTGACCATCTTCGGCTTCAGCACTTGTCGATGGTTCTGCAACTTGCTAAGAACGGTTCGGCAACAAACAACACACGACACAAGCAAGTGCCCTCAGTCACCCGACAGAACACCAGACAAAGTATAGTACAACATATACCTATCTACGTGTCTATCGGAATTTTGTTCCCTCTACATCAAGAGGCACATGTGGGACACAAGACTCTTAAAATGACAATTCAAGATTTTTTTTCCGTACAACAACGTAACGAATTAGAATACAACATAAAGTTGGCTCCTTGAGCTCACTCTGGACGAGAGCGCTCAGCTAAGGTCGTGATGAGGTCAAAATTTTGCCCCGAATCGCCAGCGAGAAACCGAAAGGTTGAGAAGTTACTAGCTGGAACGCACTGCTCAATGCACCTGCATTAGCGTTTACCTTTCCTTTATTTTTTTTTTGATAGCGAACGTCAAAGTTGCGCTGTGGAGCAACATGCTCCACCTCAGTAACCGGCCACTTTTAGGCGACGATACCTATGCGGCACCAAGAGCGGCTCACACTTTCGACGTTGCACAGGGGAACAACGATACGGCTTGCTACGGATTGACTCCTCACCGCTTAGCTCGATATCGTGTTCGATCACCCTCGTGTTTCCGGGGCGGTCCGAAAACACGTCTCCAAACTCGGAACCAATCTTTCTCAGGTCCTCTTTCTCAGGTCCTCCTTCACTTAAGCTAGGCTCCAGGTTCAACTGTTCCCAGATTACTTCCGATTTCCTTTCGATTATCTCACTAGAACTAAAAATTTCTGCTTCCTCTTCCTCCGAAGCACTTAAAAGTAAATTTACGACTGCTTTCAAGTTACGGTGATAAACTTTGTTCGGCCGCCTTCCTAATTTAAATTCACCATTGGTATCAGAAAGCTTCGATACTACTTTTGCGGGCCCTTCCCAATCAACCTCAAGCTTGTTCCTTTTGGATGGCTGCAGCAGCATTACCTGATTATCAACTTCAAAAGCGCGCTTCTTCACCGATTCCTCGTAGTGCTCCTTCGACAGCACTTTTGCCGCGTTTTTCTGGCTTTCCACTAGCGCTTCAATTTGGCTTTCCACTAGCGCTTCAATCGAGAGATCCTCACGCTGCTCTCGAATGAGCGTCTCTCGATCAACTCTCGGCAGCTCGCTCCAACTTTCCGCTACAGGCGAGAGCGTTGCAACCCTCTCGCTCTGACTCAATGGCGCCATGTCGTCTCCCCCCACGCATACCGCGCTGGCCGTTTCCGCGACGGGCCGTTCGCGTGACTGCTCACATGACTCATGCGGAAAATTTCCTTTCTGGGGTTCCGTCGACCCGCCGACAAGGTCACTTGAGAGTTCACCGCATTGAACCAGATCAAGCTGCCGCGATAGCTTCCGCGCTTGCGATCGCGTGAGGGCCATGCACGCAAAGTTGGGGAAGAACGATTTGCCCTGCTCTTTGAGAAGCTGCTCTGAGTTGTTGGAGAAAAGATAAGGAAAACGATCATTTAGCGCGGCAGACACAGCCGCTTCAGTGCGAAGCTTACCGAACGGGCCTTCAATGACAACCGTGGCGATTGGTAAGCGAACACTGTGCTCCTCGGCGACTTGCCTGATCCACGCGCATTCTCCTGTGAAGTCATCCGGAGACACCAATGAAGGATGGACAACGTCCATGGTTGCCGCTGAGTCTCTAAGTGCTCGGCACGTTTTCTCATTCACCCTAATTTCTTGGAGATACGGCTCCAACAACCGCATGTTTTTTTCTGATTCTCGGATTGTTGCGAAGGCAAACTTTTCCTGACAGTTTCTCGCGATGTGCCCTCCCTTTTTGCAGTTGTAGCAGATTAGCGGCTTCCGTTTGTTTTCCGATTCAAATGCCTGTGTGGTAGAAACCTCACTCGATTTCTCCGCTTCCTTTTGCCCTTCCCCTACAGTGTCATTCGTAAGAGACGGTCCTTCTTGAAATTACGGTGCGGAACGGGTTTCCGTTGATCAGGTTTCCTTGAAAAGCCCTCTTTCCTTTCATCCTTTTCAACGCGCACTGCCCTGCTATGCAACTTTCGGCGAGTATAATACTCCTCAGCTAACTCAGCTGCCTTGTTTAACCGTACTTCCCCAAGTCTGTCCTGCAGCCAAAGTCTGACATTATCCTCGATGCAGCGGTAGAATTGCTCCAATGCAACGCATTCCACCACTTTATCGCGGTCGTCATACACACCTTCGCCCTTGAGCCATTCAATCAAATCGGCTTTAAGACGAAACGCGAAGTCAACGTGTGACTCATTCCCCTTTTCAGCATACCGGAACGTTTGCCTGAAAGCCTCGGGTGACAACTTATAACGTCTTAAGAGCACTTCTTTAACCTCGTCATAGCTCTCAAACGCTTCTCTCGACAAGCAAGTTATCGCGTCGGACACTTCGCCGGGAAGAAGAGCTAACAGGTTCCGCGCCCAAAGAGACCGCTCCAAAGCGTTTCGCTCACAGACGTGTTCAAACTTGACGAGATACTTCGCCATGTCCTCGCCTACTACGAACGGTGGCAGTTGGTCACGAATTCTAAAACCGCTGACCTGAATCGTCGGAGAAGCTACGCTAGGCGCCTGTGAACACTGTAGGATTGCCAATTCTAGTCGTTTCATCTCAAGGCGCTCCTGTCTCTCGGCCTCCTCGCGCTCGCGACGTTCACGCCTTTCAGCTTCCTCGCGCTCGCGACGTTCACGCCTTTCAGCTTCCTCACGTTCGCGAGCTTCGCGCCTTTCAGCTTCTTCGCGAGCTTCGCGCCTTTCAGCTTCTTCGCGAGCTTCTACTTCTCGCCTTTCAGCCTCCTCACGGCGTGCTTTAATATCCACCCAGGCCTCATCGACTTCCTCAGCCGACACTCCCTCATCCTTCATGATCTCAAGGATCGCTTGCTTTCGTTTCGCACGGCCCAAAGTAATGGCGAGTTCCTCACAAATTTCGATGAGTTCCTTCACCTTAAGGTTCTCCATCGTTCACATTAGCCTCTTGCTGTTTGCCCCTGTTAACAATTTACTTGCCGTACCCACTATAAGTCAACTAGCAAGACGCGCAAGCAATTTTTCACTCTCCCGTGTTTACCCCCTCCGCATTAACTTTGGTTTCAAAGCACTTCGACTTTGCTTGAAACGATCAAAGCTCACTCTAATGCTTCACACAGCCCTTCTCTAAACTACTACAACCTGAGCTAGAGTAGTCTGGTGAACTGAGGGGAAAACATCAGGCACTCACCGCATCGATGTCGCTGACGCCGGCCGATCCCGCAGCTGCCAACCACTGTTGCGAAGCCACCTCCGAAATCCCACCGCTGACCTCCACTGTTGCGAAAGACGGGCCGATCCCGCTGTAGCCACCACTGTTGCGAAAGACGGCGACGCCAACACGGCCCCGAAGGCGCCACTGCTTTCAACTCCGACGGGAAGGTCACCAGCCGTTTGGTAGCGTATGTTGCTCAGCTCGCGACTGCTTCTGCGCAGAGCTGATAAGACGAGCGGACGAGACGACGGTGAGTTAAACAAGGTTTATGTACAGCATATATACAGAGGCGTTACAATTTCGGCACTGGGGCCGACAGAGACTCGAAGAGCCGAGCTCTCCTCTCTAACACATCGGTCAGCTTTTCGCCTAAAACCGCCGACTCACACACATGTCGGCTCTCCGACATGGGGCCTCCTCTCCCATAGGACCGCCGATCGCGACGCGCCGCAGGGCTTCTTTTATTTACACCGGGTCCAACCAAAATGTCCAATCAGAAGCGCCGCTGGTCGTCAGGGCAGATTCCTCCAATGGGGTCGCCGCGCCATGCGTCAGACCACCAGACACGAGGACGCCGGCTCGCTGTCACGTGCGCCGCTGACTCAATGCACGTGGGCCAGAGAGGCGCCGCGCGTGTTCACGCCGTTGAGATGTTCGCGTCCGGGCGGACTGCGGGCTGGCCTTGACCCAGATTGCCTTTTTCAGAGGCACGGACGTTTGACGAGGACTCGCTGGCATAACAACGCGCGTACTAAGTATAATTATTCAGGGCAACATTGGAGACTCATGTTTGAGTCGTTTTTTGTACAGGTTACAAGATTTGATGTAAAGTTTTCAAAAGGAAAACCGCCGAGCCAAAAGCTGAAAGTTAGCATCGAATTAGTTTAATCATGAGTGCGAAAATTTGCATAAGGTAAAAACCAGGAAAATGTGTCATTTTTTTAGTTGTTTCAAAGGTTTAGTGTGGCATCGTATGCCTCCACTGCCATGGGGATGTGGCATGAATGAGCATTTGAGGAAGATGTTAGCATAAAGCGAATGATTTCGTAAATTGATTAAGATTGGCGTGACCCGGTACAGTTGTCGTTGCGCGCATTGAGAATTGAGGTCTATGAGCATGTTATTTTTTTTCCTTCCGTCGATTGTGTTCTGTTTGTATGTACGTATTTCATTGGATAAGAAGTGTATTTTGAGTTATTTTCTTTTAGCTTGGTGCATTGGTTGTTTTACTTGTTGTAATGCACATTGAAAGATTGCCCTACAGTAAAGGAGCGCACCTGTTCCGTTTTGTTTCGTAGTATACATTCGTGCAGTGTATTCTGTATTGATGGCTGCCGTACACGGCTATTTCCTCTTCTTGGTTGTATGGCGCATTGATATTGTTGCGTGTAAATGAAGCTGGTACTCTAACAATTGTTTGTTTTTCCTTTTGTTGTTACTTTGATGCACTCTGCCTATGTAGTTTGTGTATGAGAGGGACAGTCCTCATGCCTCGCTTGTTGGTGGTGTTTTGTTCCTTGTTGTCGAAAAAAATTCCCCTCCGTGTGAACAAATGTTATGAATAACATTCTGAAAGTGGGGGGCAATGTCACGGACGGCTATTTTTGGCGACACCGCGTCACGGCAATTAACGGGCGCCGTACTCCCCGACTGACCGGGAGAAACGGCGGCACATGAAAGGGAACCGATAAGTGCAAAATGGGGTGCTCTCTTTAGAACGTCGCCGCCGACGTTTGATCCTTTTGTAACTGCGGCGGCGTCTGCAAGGTCGTAGATGGCCACGGTATACCCCGAAAAAGGATTAGACTACGAGACGCCACGGCTGAGAGCTAAGTGGTTGACCGTTCCCACGGAAAAAAGCGTGGGAAACGCTCTGGCGGCCAAGCCGTATGACAACAACCCGACAGGTTGTCACTCTCGCTAGTTGAGGTCCCTCTCCCCATTAAAAAGGGGGTGGGGTCAAAATATTTTTGGGGCGGAGTTTTCCATCAATTAAACGTGCATGATTGGACCCAGGTAGAGGTCTCTTGTCCTCAAGGAAGAGAGCGAGGAGACACGAGGGGGATTTAAGCGCGGGATTTTGCCCTGCTAGGCAGACTAGTCGCTGACCAAGATGGTGTAGAAACAGATCAACAAGCATCTCTTCTAGAAGTTTTTAGCGTGGCTCTGTATCGGCTGGCCACCTAAACTTCGCCATTCGTCTAGTTGTGACGCGATATTAACGTCTGCAACGTAGACATCGGGACTTCGCCTCGAGTTAGCTTAACCTGCTCGAAGTCACCTGCAAGCACTAGCCTCCCGGAGCCACCAGCGTTGCAACACCGCCGACATCGCAGTCGTGCCAGAACTCTCTTCGACTTCTCGCTTCCGATCGTCGGGGACGCAACGCTGCCGGTCATCACACGTATGCCTTCACCTGTTTATATCTTCGAACTTTCTCCTCCGTCGTTCTATTCTTGTTAGTTTGTGTAGTTTGTAATAGTTCTCTCTCGTAAGTTGATTTTATTGTTTCTGTTATATATTTCTTTAATTGTATCAAGTGTCGTTGTATTTTGTTAGTTGTATAGAAGTGTTGTATTAGATCCCGTGTGCTGCCATATCACTATAGTAAAGTTTGTTTTGTTTTCTCACGTCTCTGATCTCTTCACTGTCTCTGCTTGCGTACGGAACGAACCAACCTGCTGTCATTCCCGTCGCCGACTTCGCGCTGGCGACGCTAGAGTGGCAGCTTGTAACACACACGCACACTTTCTTACGGCTTGCGCTTCGGGTCTACTTCTCACCTTCAACCACCTTGAGTTCACGGTATATACTAGTTCACTGTATTCATAGCACTACGGCCCAACGCTCGCTAAACCTTTCTAAAACCAAGGAGGTTACGCCCAGCGAGTATAACGTAGCAACCTTTTCCTGTCAGATAGTGCTCAATGTACATGCCAGTGGCTGTTAATGTGAAATGAGAGACAGGAGTGTTCAGCTTTTAATTTCTTACGGCTTGCGCTTCGTATCTGCTTCCCAGCTTTAACCACCTCCAATTCATTCATGGTATATACTAGTTCATTGTATTCATGGCCTTGTGGCTCAACGCTCGCTAAACCTTTCTAAAACTAAAGAGGTTACACCCAGCGAGTATAATGTAGCAACCCTTTGTTGTCCGATAGTGCTCAATGTTCATGCCAATGGCTGCTAATGGGAATCGCAGCGTGCGCGTTGACTAAAAGCCGAATGCTCCTGTCTCTCATTCCCCAATAGCAGCCATTGGCATGTACATTGAGCACTATTTTTTATTGTTAAACATCGCACAGAAGAAATCTCTCACCGGCACCACCTTGGAGGTCAAATGTTATACCTATTTCGGGTATGTGCCACTGGTGGTTACGTACTACGAGGGACGCCCAAGCCACGCTATAAGGAGCTTCGCCCCTAAAAAGAACTGAATGGCCTGTCAATCATTTGTACGTCTTATGCGATGTATATATGCTTTCTACGCTGTAAGTTCCTCCTACCTACTCCGGGCGATTCCCATGTTAGATTTTCTCTCTCTCAGAAGGGGCGCACATGAACGGGGGAGGGGCAGGGAGCGACACCCCCCTTCCTCCCTCTCTCTTTTAATACCTTGTCGCTGCACTACGTTCTGACAGAGAGTTCCGAATGAGCGAGGGGGCGCTACGAAGAGACTCCCCCGTGCCCTCTGCTTATGGAGAACTCTGCGCACACCTATGTCCTTTTTGACCGTTGGCTCATCGGCCAAACCGCATCATGATTTCAAGAGCCTATTCATGAGCAACACAGCGTCATCAACCAACGTATCGATGGGTGCGAGTTGCGTATAAATTACTGAAGACTTAGTTACTTCTTTTTTTCTGGCGGTCTCTATGTGACTTGCATCCGCCGGATTGGCGTCAGTCAAGGAAAAGTGCAGATAAATTTCGTAGAGGCTAATGCTATTCATTGCCTCATCGGCCCTCGTGTTGAGAAAGTTGCCCTGATCGCGCAACCCTGCTCACGTTCACTTTTGATCCCGCGAATGTCGCTAGCACGTGTGACCGGCGTCTCTACCAAGTGTAGGGCTGCGCCACTTTTCGTTGACGTAATACAGTTTAAAGGAGAAAGCAAGCGCATTTCAAGGTGAACTGGTGTGCGCAAAATAAAGACAAGGACGCCGGAAAAATGGGGGCCCCGCCGTGGTGGTCTATAGTGGCAAAGGTTTACTCGGCTGCTGAGCCGCAGGTCGCGGGATCGAATCCAGGCTGCGGCGGTTGCATTTTAAACGGTGGCGAAAATGCTGTAGGCTCTTGCTCAGATGGCGTCTCGCATCATATGGTGGTTTAGACACGTTACCCCCCTCCTATCAATAAGTCAATCAATCAGAAAAGATTTGACAGGGACATCAGTACAGGAGAGGACGCACAGCAGTTTACCTTGAAATGTGAACCACCTCGCGCAGCTGCAAGTTTTACTGGCAGTAAGCGCATGCAGTAAGGTAAAAGCGAAAGGACAGGCGCATAGCTCTCGATGTGAACGCACTGCTACAATTACGCAAGGATGATGTCATTGGCTTCGCTGCACTCGAAATTACGTCATACGTGAACCAAGCATACCCGTGCTTCAAAAATAAAGTAGACATACGAGTATACACGCATCTCCTGAAATCAATTCTGCATGCCAACAGGCGGCCGTCGAGCCCTAAAGCAACGAGGAAAGAAAGCTGTGTATAGCGGGACACGAATCATTATTGCGTACAGCTGCTCCGCCCCTTTTAGAAGTTCGTAAACACTGCGGACTTTCTTTTAGCCTGTCGAAACCAAAAGCGGCAAAAATTAGCATTCCACCGGACTAGTTGTTTGGCGCGGAGTTGGAAATTAAATTCTTTTACGAAGGCATAGCGTGCAGTTGACGAAAAAAAATTGAAAAGGCTCTTAAGAAACGGCGATTTTCATTTCCTAAGGTTTACCTAAGCTAAGTGCTCAGGAAAACAAAACCTATTATGCGAAAACGAAATATAAGCTAATAATAATGTAGCATACACCACAGCTACAATCACGAAGGCCATGGGCGTTCTCAAACCATGTATGGGTCAGGAATCCCGCGAAACCACTGCATTCTCAACAGCTTTTGATTCGTGGTCTCGCATATTTAGGGGCCAAGCTCCTTAAGCCGTGGGTTTGTCCCTCCTAGCTCGTCGTGGTTCGTGACCGCCTAGTTCGATGACTCACTGAGTTGGTGCGGATGGGCGGACAGACAGACAGATGGACGGACTCACGGAAGGACGGAAGAAAGAATGAACGGACGGACGCTTCACCGCACTCATCATCATTCACTCCGTGGATATGCTGTGAGCTTTTTCACAGTTAATCGCATTTTTCATGCATTATGTAGCCACTGGAATTGTTCGTGTAGTATGTTGCCATCACTTGCTGTTATGCGAGACAATGTTGTGGAAAAGAATGCTGATAAACTAGATTGGGCCCTTTCTCTCTCTCTCTCTCTCTCTCTCTCTCTATATATATATATATATATATATATATATATATATATATATATATATATATATATATATATATGCCCGCAGGAGAAAGCATGTTCTACAGCGACCAATCAAAAAATAAAGTGTTTTCCACCAGCGGGTGAAGCCTCGTCCTCAGTTATAAAGGAAGAGTATAAGTGTGGTTTTCCGCCAGTGGATGAAGACATGATTTGCAGTAGCAGCGCATCAGCGGCCGATGTGTTTCTGGCGAATAACTTCTGTTATTCAAGTGTGGTGAGCTGACGATGCGAAAGTTTCCTGGAAGAGAGGCCTCGTCAGTGGGACGACAGCCGGTGCTGGACTATGAGTGAGTGTTTCCTTGAAGAGAAGCATTCAAGCATTGTTCCAAGAGCTTTCGTCTGCTTTCGTTCGACGAACATTCTAGTCCATAAGTGTGGTCGGGTACAGTTAGTGCATGAGATTGCATGCATTGTTGAGCGTGTTGTTGTTTGTGGCCATGTTTTGAGTGTCTCGGAGTACCTTGAGAGTTGTGCTTGATGAGTGCCGAGTTCGCATAGTTGTGTGTTGTTTTTTTCTGCCTTATCTGTTAGTAAATTTGTTTGGTTTTTGTTATCAACTCTCGACTTTGCCTCGTTCTTTCAACCACAGCCGACGTTTGCTGGTGCTCCAAAAGGACCAACACTGAATTGTCCGCCCTTTCGTGGTGCGGGACGGGGGGGGGATACGTCAGCCCTTGGAATTTAGCCCGGCGATTGCCTCACTATTTAGCGGGACTACACTGTAAACCAAATTACACCCATATAGGTGTTTTATAGTGTCTATAACTCACACCCCAACACCCCACGAAATGGGTGTATCAAGCAGGACTACACCTATTACCGTGGGCGGATTTCCGAATTTACACCCTATTGCACAAACATTTTTGGGGTGTAAAAGCAAATGTACACCCAAGTGGCCTTAAGGGAGTGAGGGTGTAAAAGCGAATGTACACCCAAATAATCTTAAGGGCGTAAGGGTGTAATATTGCTGACACCCTAACACCCTTAAAAACAAAAGTAGTGTAAGGGTGTAATTCTCCCAGACAGCAAAAAGGGTGTGGGGGTGTTCATGCTGAATAATGCCCCAACACCCATGCGAAAAATACCATGATTCGAGTGTTACCCCTTTCCAGTAGGCCCCTGTGGAAGCACGTGAAAGCTTACCCTTTACCATTCATGTGCAGATGTCTTATTGTAGTGGCTCCTGCCACAGTGTGGTAATCCTGGCCCTAGCACAGCTTTTATGGTGCATATATGAAGCACGGCATATAAGGCTCTCACATATAACATGTAATCCTAGCTGAATGCGAAGGCATCACTCAAAATGAGCTGTCACACATAACAGAACGTTCACAAAGTCATGCAATAGTGCAAAATGAAATCAAGCTTTATTTTATTAGACACAGAGCACATACAAGCTTCAGAGACAAATTGTACCTTAATCAAAAGCCTTTGTCTAGTATGCAGAACAGAATGCCACTTGCTACAAAAGACCGAAAATAAGACATCAATGGTACGGCATGGAGCTCTAACTACCGATGCATGCATATCAAAGTACAACAGAAGAGCCTTTATTTGCACTTAAAAAAGAAGAACTAATTTTAACACGCTTCAATGCAGCACAAAAGCACAGTGCAGTGAAGCATACAAACAGCAAGAAGAGTAGTGCAATGTAGCAGCCTTATTCCTCCAATATACTGAAATAATATATCAATGCACACTACAATTGCCTCATTGATACGCCACAGTTTGCATGTGTTGTGGCATGCCTTATGCATATTATGCAAGGCTAGTGATATTCTAATGAATGTAATTACAAAACAGTCTTAAGATGGCATTTTCATTTCACAATAACCCTTGTGTGTTCAGAGATTCATAATACTGGAGAAACAATAATACAGGAGTGAAAACAATAGGCAAACTTACAATAGCTTAACAGTGTCACTAGATATTAACCATGCAGAATAATTGATTTAAAGATGTAAAATACCAAGCGCATCACATGTCTCCCTGAAACAATACAACATCAAAGAACATAAAATGGACACACAAAAGCAGGGTGAAAGAGTAACCACTTACAGCTAGCAGAGGTGGAGCAGCCAAGCTATCATCTGGAGCAATATTTTGGAGCATCATATCTTGCTTTTCCAGGGAGAAAATTTGAATTTGGAGCAGGTTTCAGGAAAAACAAACGTAGCATTTTTGAGCCTGATTTTCAATATTTACACCATTGATTGATATGTGCACTTTAGCGTCCCAAAACCACCATACAATTATGAGAAACGTCGTAGTGGAGGATCTGGAAATTTCGACCACCAGGGGTTCTTTAACATGCACCCAAATCTGAGCACACGGGCCCACAGCGTTTCTGCCTCCATCGGAAGTGCAGCCACCGCAGCCGTGATTTGATCCCGCGACCTGCGGGTCAGCAGCCTAGTACCATAGCCCCTAGACCACCGCGGTGGGGCTCTAAATTTACAGTAGTACAACAAATTAGACTGAATCACACAAAAGGAAAAATATATGTAGAACTCATTTGACATCTGCTAATTCATTCAAAATATACGAGCGCAGCTATTTCAATAAAACACTCTTGAACTGTCCCACAGTGCAAACAATGCTAACCTCCCTATTTACGAACGCTCCTCGACTTGAATCTCGTCCTTATTTGAACAAGCTGAGCACAGCACCACCGCTTGTCTAAATATGATGCTGCGTTTCTCGAGAATCGCTGCAGATTATCATTGATATTGGGTGACTTACTCTGCCTAGAGACTGCGCTGGAATCAATTTTCTCAAGTCAAGGCGAAGCATTTAGTGAAGGGACGTTGTAAAATACGGGGGTAAAACCCACAGTAGTATTTGCCGAGCTTGTCAAACTGTTTGACAGGCGACCCGGAAATTCCAGATATTCGTAAAGGAGGAGCTCAAGGGGGTGGCAAAAAGAAAAAAGTCGCATACGATTTTCCTTATTGTCGCTTAAGGCTGCAAAAACCTCATAAATTACTCTGAAAGACGGCCAGCACTCATACTAGTACCCGTTATTGTATGGCATCTGCATGACAGAGTAATATAGGGAAAAAATATTTTGTGCCCTGTGACAGCGAGTATTAGTAGCCACTTCCAAATCATAAAACACTTTTCCGCAGAGCGAAAGCGTACTCTGGCTAAATCGACTTAAAAAGTGTTATGGACGTCATAGAAAAGGGGGGAGAACTTTCTTTTAAACCGTTCTACTCTTTTCTTTTGCAGTGAGGTTAGAATATAGTCATTTAAAAGTTATAATTGCGGTTGGCACATCTGTATTAGATTAGATGATGATGAACCCGCCTCGATTGTTTAGTTGCCAAGGTACTCAGCTGCAGTTTTCATGCAGGCGAAAATGCTGTAGGCCCATTTGCTTAGATTTGGGTGCACAAGAACCCCAGGTGGCCGAAATTTCTGGAGCTCTCCCCTAAGGCCTCTCATAATCAAATGGTGGCTTTAGGACATTAAACTGCACACATCAAACAATTGGATGGTGATGCACAAGCCTATGTTGAATAATGGATTTTATGTTTCTTGATAAAATTAACAATACTGAGAAATAATTGAAGCTGGTTGGGCATTTCATAATGGTTTTGTGCAAAATTAGGAAATTGTATCCAATTGACACAATTGGCGCGCCTGCTGTTCTCTTGAACATGCAAATAGAACACGAAAATAGCATGTAATATTGTGCTACAGACATTAAACATGTGCTGTAAATAGACATGAATGCCTGAATTGAATAGTCAATTTTGCGAGGAAACGACCACACAAAGAAAACACATGGGCAGGATGGGTGCTCACTAGCAGCTGTTTGTAGCATATATTCATAATATAGCATATATTCATACACACAACCTTAAAAAGGTGACGAGTCGGCATGAAGTACTGATGGAGTTCGTGCGCCTAACAAACTAGCAAAGTTGCGCCGGTGCATCGCTGGAAATCATCCTGAGCAGCTGAAAGGCTGTAAAAAGAAGCATGCGTGGCCATTCACGAAGTCTGCCACTGAAGTGGTTTACAAAATACCCCTATCGTGCAGAAAGAGACATGTTAGCCAGACGACGAGGCGCTGCGTCAATGATCAAGCGAGGGAACATGCCCTTACGGCAAAGAATAATGACGGTGCCTGTTCAAGAGCGCATGTCACTTCATGTGTATTCACACCAAGAGCAATTTCGAAGGGCTTTCACAAAAGAAACGGGGTATCAATTGCGTTAGCAAAACTTCACTCATCTTGTATGAGCTGGAAGCACGGTATCTAGCGATCATGTGTCCTATAGCGTGATTAGGTAAGGGACGGCCCAAGTAGGTTGCACATGCGTTGAAGAAAAGTGGATTTATATCAGCCTGTTTCCTCAATAAACAATTGCAAATGAGTGCCCATCCCGTTTATGTGTTTCTCTGTGTGGTCATCATTTTGGCGCAAGATTGACTAATGTTTATTGCAAACATGCACCAACTATCCCAACAGTGAGTTCTACTAGATATGAACGGCACTGCTGCACATGTAAACAACAACAGCACGTGCAGCCGCCTTATAACTGTGAAAAAAAGCAGCGTTATACAGTGCCTCAGAGGAGGCACTTTCAATATATTTCTTGGTAAATGAAGGGCTTATTAAGCATAGGATCTTTTTCTGTGCTCATGACATGCTGTTAGGGTGATTTCATGCCAAACGCCCAGCCATTTTGGCAACCATCTCAAGTGCATTAGAAAAATATTGTGCTGATTAACTGTATTGAAAGTACTGAAACGGTAGGATATTTCGAAGAGAAAAAATGTTCGGCCACGTGGTTGCCTTCGGAACTTTCCGGAATGTCATTTGGGTGTTTGTGAAAAAATTTATTTTAAAAGTACGTTCTATAGCAAACTTGGCCTACATGTTGAGTTAAGGTTCTTGTGTAAGGTGTTTGAAGCTCAGTAATATTATTGCAATTACACTTGCACATATGCTTCCAAGAATTAATCCAAAATGTGTTATGTTTGCAATTTTTTTATTGCAATACTGCAGTTTGTATGAATATCTGAGTAATGAATACTTACTCCACGCAATGTATATTTTGAGAAAAAAAATATTTGAGACCTCTCAAGCTGGTGAACTTTATAAAAAAAAAATCATAAATTTTACAAAATCGTAATTTTTGTCCATATTGAGATGCGATTTACGCCATGTGGTGGCTCGACTAAAAATTACCTTTACACATAAATTGAAAGCAAATAAACAGTTATTTTCATGTACCATCATTATATTTTTTTGTTTTAAGGAAGAAAATATTTTTTTATCACTCTATTGGTGCCTATCTTCCCATTTGGTCATACGACAGCTGCCGCCTTGAAATTCCCTATTTTCATCAATGGGGAAAGTTGAAAACTTATTTTCTTCCTTAAAACAAAAAAATGTAATGATAACAATTGGCATATGAAAATACCCTTTTTCTTTCCTTCGATTTAGGTTTGAAGGTCATATTTATTTGGACCACTCGACAGTGCAAATCGTGTATCAATATAGACAAAAATGACGATTCTGCAAAACTTGTAATTCTTTTCTCGTAATGTTTAGCAGCTTAAGAGGTCTCAATATTATTTCATCAAAATATACCTTTTGTGTAGTTAGTACTCATTACTTAGACATTTATAGAAAGTGCAGTACCACAATAGAAAAATTCAAATATAAGACATTTTGGCTAAGTTCTTGAAGGCATGGTAGACAAAGAAATTGCTTAATAGCGCAAACAACAAGAAGGGAAAGAAGAGACGAGAACAGAGCCGTGAACAAATAACCAAAGTTTATTGCAAACCAACTGCAATATATAGAAAACAATCTGCGCATATCCACGCATCATAAACATAATCACACATACATGCACCGTACGGCCTACCTTATCAACAACCGTTCATACAAATGGACCTCAGATAACTAACTTCACAGCAGTTAAGAAAAATTGAGGGTACGCTAACACAGGAAGCACCAAGTTGTTGAATATAGAAGGCTTCACTAATCTAATGCTCGCGCCAAATTTTACATCCCCCGTGATGAAACACTTGTCAAGAATTGGCTGACAACAAGACTTATTACAATGGTCTGCCAAGTGGCTGGGAAAGAAACCTTTTAGAGAGTTAGCGTGCTCCCTCAACCGATCATTCATGCATCGCCCTGTTTGGCCAATGTCCACAACTAAATAATATCTTGTAGAGAATCGCTAAAACACATTCAACATGGCACATAGCGTGTTTCTTAGAGCATGCTTCTTTCTTAGGCCCTTCGCTGTCGACCCTGCGACATAGGCCAGTGAGCTTGTCGCGTGCGCAGAACGCAACTCTTACACCTATTTTTCCAGCGACCTTCTTTAGCCTATGAGAAACTTCGTGTATCTAGGGAATAACAGCCTTGCTAGAATGAGGCTTGTTGAGTTTGCTGTTGCTTAGTGTCTTATCAGGCAATCTTAGTGACGTTTCGAGAGTCTTGGCAATAGAAGTCAGCAGGGGATTAAAAAAGCCTGCTTGTTGAAGGCGGTGAACTTAGAGCGAGAAACTGCACTCTATGTGGCGGTGACAAGAGCCAGTTAGAATTGCCTTTAGGCAGGAAAAAGCGATGCTTCACTTGACTAGCTTAGAATGGGTGGACGTAAAAAAAACGCTTTTCCTTCAGCAAGGTTTGTACCTCCATTATACGTGGTCAACCAAAAAAAGCATTTTCAGGTCTAGACATCGTAACTTGTCGTCATGAATTAAACTCCGACTTTAATTACAGTTGATTCATTTCACGCCAAAAAAAGTCAAATATCTCACCGATGCAGATGTGCGCATTGGCTCATGTTTAGTACCGGTTCTTTGTGACCTTTTACTCGCGCGGTATGAAAGAAGCCTCATGGCTAACTTTGACCACACGAGTACAGTTAAAGTGTTTGGCTACGTTGACGACATTTTAGTGTTTTTCCGCATCGATCAATCTGACCCTCGGTGAACCACCCATGAGATATTTGACGTTTTCGGACGTGAAATGAAGAAACTAGAAATAACGTCGGAGTTTATTTATGACGACAACCTACGATGTCTAGAATTAGAAATGCTTTTTTTTGTTGATCATGTATGTTGGCGGTACGAGCCATGCTCAAGAAAGAACCCCCTTTTTACGTCCACCCATTCTAAGCTAGTCAAGTGAAGCATCGCTTTTTCCTGCCTAAAGGCAATTTTAACTGGCTGTTGTCACCGCCACATAGAGTGCAGTTTCTCGCTCTAAGTTCACCGCCTTCAACAAGCAGGCTTTTTTAATCCCCTGCTAACTTCTATTGCCAAGACTCTCGAAACGTCACTAAGATTGCCTGATAAGACACTAAGCAACAGCTAACTCAACAAGCCTCATTCTAGAGAGGCTGTTATTCCCTACGTACACGAAGTTTTCCAAAGTCTAAAGAAGGTCACTGGCAAAATAGGTGTAAGAGGTGCGTTCTGCGCACGCGACAAGCTCGCTGGCCTATGTCGCATGGTCAACAGCGAAGGGCCTAAGAAAGAAGCATGCACTAAGAAACACGCTATGTGCCATGTTGAATGTGCTTTAGCAATTCTCTACAAGATATTATTTAGTTGTGGACATTGGCCAAACAGGGCGATGCATGAATGATCGGTTGAGGGAGCACGCTAACTCTCTAAAAGGTTCTCTTCCTAGCCACTTGGCAGACCATTGTAAGAAGTCTTGTTGTCAGCCAATTCTTGAAAAGTGTTTGATCATGGGGGGATATAAAAATCAACGCGATCACGAAATTAGTGAAGCCTTCCACATTCAGCAACTCGTGCTTACTGTGTTAGCGTACCCTCAATTTCTCTTAACTGCTGTGAAGTTAGTTATCTTGGGTCCACTTATACGACCGGTTGTTGATAATGTAGGCTGTATGGTGCATGTATGCGCGATTCTGCTTATAGTGCATGGTTATGCGCAGATTCTTTTTTCTATATATTGCAGTTGGTTTGCAATAAACTTTGGTTGTTTGTTCAGGGCTCAGCTCGTCTCTTCTCTCCCTTCTTGTCGTTTGCACTGTTAAGCACTTTCTTTGTCTACCATACAGCACCAACCAGTCGTATCAAGCACTTTGTTAGTCTTGGAGGTGTATGTACCGGTGAAATCGCACTAATATTACTGCGCTTCAAACACTTTACACATGAACTTGTACTTAACATGTAGACAAATTTTGGTATAGAAGCAAGGAGCAGTATTTTTAAAATAAAATTTTGCACAAACAAGAATAAAACAACATTCCGGTAAGTTCATAAGGCAACTACGCAACCAAAAACTTTTTCTTTCGAAAATATTTTACAGTTTCACTGTTTTCAATGCAGTAAATCATCACAATTTGTTTCGAATAGATTTGAGATGGTCGCTAAAATAGCTGGGATGTTTGGTGTGGAATGACCCATTAGTGAATCAGCCTTTTAACCTGGAGACATCAAGGCCATCTCCAGTTTATCATACAACTCTAACATTATGCATAGTACACAGTTTTCTACATGCACTGCTGTTAATCTGATGGCAAACTGGTACTCATATTGGAAAAATAAATAGGTATATAGGACACATAGCTTGAGATGAAGCCTTTTCCATCAGAGGAATGTTCCTAAAATGTAGAAGATATTTGGTGCACTCTATGAGTAGCGTCCACCGCTGCTGCAACCCTTTGAGTGAGGCCGTGAGCTCGGAACAGCTGTTTTCAGGATGTGATGAAGAGTGCACTGCATCGTCAGCACCCAGTCCATCGTAGAAGATGTAGTGTGGTTTCCTTTCAACATTCTGCATGTAAGAGATGCACAACATTCAACTAAGCATTTAAAAAATACTGTGAACAATCAGAACCTCATTATGATGTGTCATATAATAAAAAACTCCAGCTTCCCCACTTTCAGCTTTACCACTATTTACTTTCACGTTTACAAGCATCTGTGCACATTAGTGTATGAATGCAAGTGCCATGTTTGAGTCTACACCATGGTGGTGCTGAAAAAGTGCTTCTCTCTTGAATCATGCACCTACCAAGAAGTTTGAAATATACTGGGATGCTCAAATTTCAGCCTTTATACCAAGTTTTCTTGCTTAGCTAGAACACCCTAACCACTAGGCCACTACAATGGGTGATACAAAAAATTATATAAACCCATTCAGAAAAAAAAGTTGCAATATTTATCATTTATTTGAAGGATCGTTTTGTAGACATGTACAGCACAGATGTACAATCTACTGTGTAAAACTAGAGTAAAACATCGAGCAAGCCCCAATCTGAAAAAATCAACAGCACTTATAAAATGACAACTGCTGCTGGAAACACAGCACTGTGTATTTGTGGAAGCTAACCTCTAAATTTCGTCTCCAGTTACATAAATTTGGTGTACTGGATAATTTTATAATATATTTTTCACGAGTTGCTTATTGGTCAACAAAATAACTTTAGGCCACGAGTAAAACGAACTACTCTCAAAAATCAATAAGACGTGCTAATCTTATTCTTCAAGTGCATGCATAAGCAGCTCATTTGCAGTTGAATTTTTTTAATTCATAAAAACAGCCATGCAACAGATAATGTATCACAAGTAAGTTAAATATATGCTCATTAAGCTCTGAACTGCTGGACTATAATATAATAAAAAAATGCACGACTTATTGGAGAAGTAGCTAACAGGAATATATGCATGGAGAGCTTATTAGTTGGATCAGTGTGTTTACATTCGTAAGGATGAAACCTGCACAGAAAAAAAGCATGCAACATACAAGAGCTGTTAGGTCTGCCTGCTTTCATTTACAGCCACCTGTGTCGCCACCCTCATTTTGTTTTTCGCGAGCGTGTTCTTTAGTGGCTAACTATGCCTACACCATTATCATCTGTGCTGTATCAGTCTAACTGAAAGATTTCTGTAGATGTTTGTTGGTACACTTTGGCAAAGCTTTCATATGTAACCACAGCGCCAACACGCTACACCAAAATATACAGAAATATTCTATTCTACAATATTCGATGTGCCGCACTGCAACGGTGCAAAAATGCAAAAAAATGTGTGCAATTGAGTGCGGCTGTTCAATCCTTTATTAAAGCAGATCAATATTTCTATATCCTGATTATCTACGATATAGTAGTATAAATATAAACAAACCTAACAAGGCATAAAAAGCGCAAATTGCTGACCGAACAAGGTACATAATAAATTCTTTGGTTAGCTGCACGATATTTACAAAACACATGCCACGCCGCTGCAAAGCGTAGACACCAAAGGGTTATTGATACAAATTTTAAGTATTTGAATTGTTGCTTTAAATAGCGTATTTACTCGCATTAAAAACGCACCACTATCTTCAGTCACTGAAATCTAGATTTTTTTCTCCCGCGTATTAAACGCGCCCCATTTGTCCACTGCAGTGCCGCTAACTGACAACTGGCGCCTCTTTTACCGTTGATCTGCTTCGTTATTATTATTATTATTATTATTATTATTATGCCATTTTTTTTTCGCCCACCTCGGCTCGCTCAGTCCCCCCCCCCCCCCCGCCTACCTTGTTTTCTCACCCGCTGCCGAATGCCGTAAGGTTTATCTGCGCGGGGCACATCCCCCCCGTTTTCTTTAACCATGCGCCAAAGCAAGGTTCACGAACACTGCGACTGTTGAGACATCGCAGCTGATAAGCACAGAGCGAGCGACGGTCACGACGGCGCCAAGAGAGGGTCGCTTCCTGCAATTACGAGTATCGCGGGCACATCGGGCGTTGGCAGGCAGGCACGCACTTCTGCACTTCGTTGTTTGCATGCATGAAAGCTTACCTTTTCAGCAATAGCACGAAATCCAAAAGCGTTCTCCATGTAGCTCCCTGCGTACACTCCGCTCATTGCTTGATCGGAAACACTCTGCTTGCGGCGTGCACAAGCTTCAACGAAAGCCGTTGACAGAGGACTCACACTCCGCCGCACTGAAGTTGTTCTGTACTTGCCGACGCGCCACAGATTGCAGTGACTCGTACTGCATCTACTGTAAGCGTGAGTTGAACCGCGCAAGCCGTATAAGTACACATCCTGGACAAAGCAAGTGAATAGTAAAATAATAAACCACCGTCAGCGTACAGCAAACACGCACACGACATGTTACCACCCAATTCAAGGTCTGCCTGTTGACGATGGCGATGCGCAGTTGCCCCGAGACTTCAAAACCGAAACCGAAAGTGATAGCAGTACCATTTTATGATATAATTTCCAAGCTATGTGAAGCCTCCAACATATAGTGTAATATTTTATGCTTCACAACATATTTATTTGCTAGCAGAGCTTCGAAGTCGTTTTTTTTTTTGCCACTGACGTGTGCAGGCGGCAAATGCGTAGCCTTCGTAATGCACATTTTTCTTTTCCCAAGTGAGGCGTGATTGTGGCGTTGTTTCGACATTTTGTAGTCAAAATTTGTTACTTGTGCAATATAGATATAAATAAAAAGTTAGTGAAGGGCGGCGGGGAGGTTGTTCCATATTTGACACATCTCCACTCCTTTCTTATGTTCGTTTGAGGAGCTTTTTTATTCAAAATGGGGCAAATCTGGAACCGAAAAAAGCTCAACTAACGCTGCCTTGGCATACACATGCTATCAACGTTTTTCTAGAACAGTGATAAGTTTAAATAATGTTTTAATATTACTGTTTTAGAGGAAAGGTGAACGTATGTATAGCCAATTGAGTGTCATTGGAGCTACTTTCGGGTCAGGATTTGGTCCATTTCGCACAAAAAAAAAAATGAAAGCTTCCGATTTGGTTTCTCAAATGTGCAACCACAGGCAAAAATGTACATGCAAATGGGTCAGGCCCCCTTTTTTTCTCTTTCTATCCCCCTGCATGCATAAATCCCAGCAACAGCCCCGCTGTGCCATTAGCTTCTTTTAAATAACACTCTGCCATTCAGCAAGAACCTGGGGACTATGCTTTTTTTACCGACAAAGTATGAATGACGCTTGCTTTATTTTAAGTCTTAAATTGTGTGTGAGCATAGCAATGTGCGATTATCAGTTCATTGTAACGCCACAGTAACAACTATCAAATACAATGCTGCAACTAGTCAACTATTCTCCATTCTTGTGTCACGGGTACATTGCGCTAGTGTTGTCTACGATGGTTCACGTGTGTATTAAGGGACGCGCAAGCGTTCATATCAAGGATATAAAAAAAGAACAGTAAGTGCCCACAGAGTGGTGAATACCATTGTACGAGTTCACCCGTGCTTAGCGGATGTGCGCTAAGCTTGTCCTGCGGCGCGGCATGCGTGCACAGCAGCTGCATTAGAGTAAGCTTAGCCTGTTATTTGTAAACATGCCTAGTTCCACGGCAATGCGAATGCTGCAAACATTCAATTTGAACTCATCCATGTTTATAGATCTAAATACAACTCACTGAATAAATCAGGGACTTGTGTATTGATGCGAATTACTTCAGTGTAAGGAAATATGTGGACCCCCATTGAAAAAAATGGACCCGTATCTGCATGTTGGTGGGTGAGTGGGTAATCGTTTCATGTTATGTTTAAGCGCAACATAATCTTTTTTACCGATGTCTCTGTGAGAATTAGGGAAGAATGGATATGAGCGGCAGCAAAATATTTTTAGTAAGAATCCCAAAAACGTAACCCATGAATTAAATCGTTGAACATGTGAGAAATGTTCTGAATAATGTAAATAGGGGTGGCATAATAAATATAATACATAGCACGATATATTTTGGCGAATGATACGGGAAATGAAAACAAAGGCCACAACATCAATATTTTCACCCGAACTTCGGCATGCGGTTTGATTGCATCCATTGAGATTTGCTATGTATTGATGCTCTAAAGTATATGCATATATGATAGGTGTAAAATTCAAGGAAACACCCTTGGGTGTAATTTGCGAACATACATCTATAGTACACCTAAAAATGACAAATGGGTGTACAATAGGTGTAATTACAGAAATTACACCCGTGCGAATAAGTTTAGCAGAAAAAATAGGTGTAAAATGGGTGATTTATTGAAAAATCCACCCTTGAGGGTGTGAAATGATTTGCAGTGTAGCGACAATTACTGTGGCGTCCGCTACAGGACCTTCTTGGTGCGCACAGTGCGTTTAAAGTAGGGATAAAGAATCTCGAGTTATTGAAAGGCTATCAGAACGATTTTTGTGTGTTGCACAGTTTTCTTGCTAACGAGTGTGAAGAGGGTGTTTCGATAGACAGAATTAGGCATATGTTTTGTGCACGCGGCTAGGTTTTATTTGAGGCACCATGGATGTGAAGAAGTTCTAAGTAGCCCTTGGTGAGATGGGTCTTTCTGGCGCTCAACTACAGAAGTAGGTGAGTCAAAAGGAGATAGAGGCGGCGAAAAGAGAGAGGAGGGTGGCTGAGAGGGCGAAAGAAATGGTGCTGGAGAAGACCGGCAGCTGAAAGGGCGAATGAAGAAAAAGACGAAAAAGCTGAGAGGGAAAGGCAGGTGGCAGCACGAAATAGAACTCGAATGGCTTCGTTTGCAGCTATGAATTCAAACTTCTGTCCAGGCTACAGTCGAGAGCAGCGAAAGGAAAGATAATAGCTTCCGTTTGAACCCAAGCAAACTACTTGTGTCGTTTTACGAGAGTAAGGACGTCCTTGATGCATATCATCACAGATTTGAGAATATTGTTAGGAGCCAGAATTGGCCGGAACATCAATGGGCAACTGCTTGAGCTCGGTACAGTTCAACCTTTTCATCTCTATTTTCATTTATTTAAATGAGCAAACCTGGGACTTCATTGGAGACGTGGCGATTTCAAAATCTTGTAACTGGTACTCGACCAATAAAACATGTCATTGAAATTTTAAATAAAACAAATAATCAAAGGCAATATGCACACATATGCACGATCGCAAGCGTACCAACGCTGACAATGTAGGTATTGTCCAAAAATTCTGTGGTTGTCACACACAACACTCCTGATAACTTGAATCCAGAAAGTATTCTTCATTTACTTATAAAGACAAGTAAAATTACCATGAGACCGATTGTTTTGTGTTTCTTCGTTACGGTCAAACATATCTGTCTTGTGTCACTTGCTTGCTATCAATGCTTGCTATTAATGTCTTTTTTTTAACAACGCACGACTTCCAGCAATCGTCTCTACGTGGTGCTCGACAACTTCCAGCAACTATATATGTTTCTCGTGCAACACTTGATAACTTCTCGCTTCCCAAAGGTCGTGCATCAACCGTATATGACGCTGAGAGGTCGCTGGTATGGTTTCCAACAACGAGATTACATGCTCTCATCTGTAACGCCCATACTCTGCATACAATATGTTAAATTACGGTGCGGTTTCGTCTTTTTTGCCTATCTTCTCTCCTCTTCAAGCGAGTGGCTGGGGCCGGACAATTGTTACGGGTCAGCCTGTATTTCTTTCTCTGTGGTGTTTTTGTGCATACTTGTACGACATAGCACTTTCTCGGGTACGTACATATATTGGCCACCAAGAGGAGAAGCGTGACTTTTTAACAGGCCGTAGGTATCGGGGAGGCAATTAAGTCCGTCCGAACATTGGACCACGCCTCACCCCTTGAGTCGCGGTTTGGGCACGATTCCATTAGGAGACAATGGGTGATTATCCAATCGTGGTTCGTTTTCGGGAGCCACTCGCTGTGTGTGTGTATCCCCCCCCCCCCCCCGTATAAATCGATGTACACATATCGCCTCCGGTAACGAGCGAGACAGGCTTTGCACAGGCGCGCAACAGTGGCGGGCTGTTATTTCAATACCGAGAGCCGTTGTTTCGTGCGTCATCTATTGTGCGCCTCTTAATCGTGACAGCGGCGTGCAACGCGCGGGTTAGTGCAGCACACGCGCATGTTTCACTCTTTTCCAGCGCTCATTGTCTGCGTATTACCGCCGATCGGAAGTGGGTCGTCAAAGAAGCTTGTCGTAATGACGCTTTCTCACGATATACATTCTTAAAAAAAGGCAGTGTAACTTACTAACTTTGAGGTAGTAAATTGCTGTCACAACATTCATTACCTAAGTAGTAACTGCAGGTGGTAGACCACAGACATTTACAACCCCCGGTTGCTGCTAAGGTAGTAAATGTCTGTGGTCTACTACCTGCAGTTACTACTTAGGTAGTGTATGTTGTGACAGCAATTTACTACCTCAAAGTTAGTAAGTAGCACTGCCTCTTTTTAAAGAGTGTATTACTTCTCTCGCAGACAAAGACAGCGACTTTTAGATCATGAGAGACGCCGTAGTGGAGGGCTGCGGAAATTTCGACCACCTGGGGTTCTTTAACGTGCACCCAAATCTGAGCACTTAACGTGCACCCAAATCAGTGTTCCCCCAGGGGAGCTGCGGGCAATTTTTTTTCCATATCTTCTGTGATGCCAGGGTATACTAGAATAATTTAACTTATATGCCTTCCTCGGCTTCATTTCCTGTCGGCTTTATGCGACCTGAGCTCATATAGTAGTTACTGGAAAAAATATGTTGGGGAGTCTGAAGCCACGCGTGTCTCCTGACAGGCATGAAGTCCTACGCGCTGTTCTGCAGAACAAACGTTCTTCGTATAAAAAAATTGCCCGCAGTTTCCCTCGGGGGAACACTGAGGAGGATGCGGAGCATATAATTGGTTAACGGGGTGTTAAAGTGCGACTTACTTGGGTCGATGGCTAAATTGGTTAACGTGGTTGTGAAATGGGGTGTTAAATTGCGACTTACTTGGGTCGATGGCTAAATTGGTTAACGTGGTTGTAGGAGCGGGTGTTAAATGAGTGAACACGTACACACGTCTGCGAAAGGGCGGCGCTGGTCGAAAGGACGTCGATCATTGTGTTTGTGGATTCGTTGGAATTCATTTCACCGCGACCTTGGACGTCGACGCGCCGTACAAACCAACCGACCAGCGGCAACTGAGCGAGCGAGCGCCGACCTTGAGTATATATACAGCGCGACGGCGCATGCACTGTCAGCTGTCGAATGTTCGAGAAGGGGGAGAAGCGCAACGGCACATGCGCGCGCGTCAGCTGCCGATGTTCTCGAAGCGCGACGGCGCATGCGCGCGCGTCAGCTGCCGATGTTCTCGAAGCGTGACGGCGCATGCGCGCTACATTATACAGCTAGCGAATGTTCGTGAAGAGGAGAAGCGCACGCGGTGTGTAGAGTAGGAAGGGTGCACAGATGGTGGAGGAGTGAAGCACGCGCGGTGTGTAGAGGAGGAAGGGATGCACAGATGGTGGAAGAAGGAGGAGGAAGCTTGCGGACGGCGCCGCACTACAAGCCTCGAGTATTAGATGCTCCGCATCTAAAACAACGACACTTCCAAGCGTCGGCCACTCCCACGGTCCGCGGCCGTCGACGGAAAGGGTGGGTGGGCGCTCAGTGAAAGAATGGACAAACGAAAGTCCGCCAGAAACTTTGGTCAGCATATATATAAGTGGGTATAACAGAAGAAAAGAAAAGTGCCGACCCGTAACTGTCTCTCCTTACAAGGAGGCCGATGGCAATTGGTCAACAGCGTGTCCATCGTGCAAGGTGACCACCACGTTCTCTAGCGTCCACGTCCGGCGTCGCGTGCTACGCGGACCGAAACGGACCGTGGCCGTGATGGACAAAACACTTGCGGTGCCGAAGGTGGCAATTCTTCGTGACGCCTGTCCACGTTTCGTCGAATAAGGGAAACAAACTGATGTTGCATGAATATATATATATATATATATATATATATATATATATATATATATATATATATATATATATATATATATATATATATATATATATATATATATATATATATATATATATATATATATGTGTGTGTGTGTGTGTGTGTGTGTGTGTGTGTGTGTGTGTCTACGTGTGTGTGTGTTCTTTCTTGAGACAGCCTTGAGTTTTCGGCTCACATTTACGAGCCTACGTTATACTTCCGAATTAATTTAGGAAGTGGGCTGCAGTCATGGGCGTCGGCAGGATTTTGTGGTGAGAGGAATCCACGCTGCGTTACGGCTGGGGTAGAGGGGGGCGTGGTGTGTAGCTTGGGCGGGGGACAAGCGTCGACTGAGGAGGCAAGTGGCCCTCTTTCTACCTCCTGCCCATGCCCAATGGCTGTAGCATATCTTACGCGCCCAGCGGTCGGAAGCTCTCTCGTTCGCTATTGTACATTTCTTCTAAACTTGTACTATTGCCACACAAGTCGCACAAGTTTTGCTTTTCCACAACTTTAATGAAAAATAGCAGACAATCAAGCCAAGGAAGGTATATACCGGACATTGTTTCCAGTAGTGATGATACAGAAGAGTCTCAGCCAGTGAAGAAAAAGTCAGCTTCTAGAAACGTCTCTAAAGACACCCCCATGTTCACGAGAGAGAGAGAGAGCACGAGAAGAGAAAGGCGGGTAGTTTGTTCGATGTTCAGTACGCAAGCAGACACAGTAAACTGATCAGTCGATCATTGCAGTTGATCATTGTGCCCCATGTAGTTCACGTCATTTTAGGGGCGTAGCTCCTTATAGCGGCACCCGTTCGTCCCTCGTAGTTGTAGTAGTAGTGTGTAACCAGTCTTACATTTTGATCTCCAAGGTGGTGCCGGTGGGAGATTTCTTATGTGCGTTGTTGAACAACAAAAAAAAATCGCAGCATACGCGTTAACTAAAAGCCGAATTCTCCTGTCTCCCATTCCCCCTTCACAGCCATTGGCATGTACATTGAGCACTATCTGACAAGAACGGGTTGCTACGTTATACTCGCTGGGCGTAACCTCCTTGGTTTTAGAAAGGTTTAGCGAGCGTTAGGCCACAGTGCCATGAATACAGTGAACTAGTATATACCATGAACTCGAGGTGGTTAAAGGTGGGAAGTAGACACGAAGTGCAAGCCGTAAGAAAGTGAGCGTGTGCCTCCTCTCGTTCAGTCCTTGGAATGTCCGATGGATGGCGGTGCTTCTACATGAGGAATATATGATGAAAAGATGCGAGATGGTGTTACTTAGAGTGTTGAATAGGTGGACGACGGACACACAGACAGATGCATGGACAGACGCACGCATGGCTGCACGGATGGATGGACGCATGGACGGACGCAGGAGCGGATGCATGGACGAATGCAGAGGCGGACGCACGAACAGACGCACGCACGGATGGGCGCATAGACGCATGGGCGGCCACACAGACGCACGCATGGACGGACAGAAGCAAGAACGAATGGACGGACGGATGCTTCGCCCCACTCTCCATCATTCCCTCCGTGGATATGCTGCCATTTTTTGTATTGCGCAGGGTTATAGCTGCACATCTTTCTTGCAGTAATGGTGACCAAGAATCCTCTGATGGTGCATTCAAGATGTGTCTTTCCGAATATACCCCTGAAAAGCCAGGTACCAAATGCCAGGCTACATTACTTGTTGCAGCGCTTCGATATAGGTAATAGTGCACTTGAAGTTGTAAAAGACTATGTCTACTTAGGGCAGGTAATAACCGCAGAGCCGCACCACGAGATTGAAGTAACTAGAAGAATAAGAATTGGGTGGAGCACATTCGGCAAGCACTCTCAAATTATGACAGGTAGATTGCCACTATCCCTCAAGAGGAAGGTATATAACAGCTGTATCTTGCCGGTACTTAGCTACGGAGCAGAAACCTGGAGACTTACAAAGAGGGTTCAGCTTAAATTGAGGACGACGCAGCGAGCAATGGAAAGAAAAATGGTAGGTGTAGCCTTAAGAGACAAGAAGAGAGCAGAGTGGATTAGGGAACAAGCGGGGGTTAAGGATATCATAGCTGAAATCAAGAAGAAGAAATGGACATGGGCAGGGCATGTAGTGCGTAGACAGGATAACCGCTGGTCATTAAGGGTAACTGACTGGATTCCCAGAGAAGAGAAGCGGGTTAGGGGGAGACAGAAGGTTAGGTGGGCAGATGAGATTAAGAAGTTTGCGGGTATAAATTGGCAGCAGCAAGCACAGGACCGGGTTAACTGGCGGAACATGGGAGAGGCCTTTGTCCTGCAGTGGACGTAGTCGGGCTGATGATGATGATGATGATGATAATGATGATGATTACTTGCTGAAACATTTACTCAACAAGGGTGGCACAAGGTCCAATCAGAGAGACACGCTCGCTAGGGCCCGGCGCGACGCTGTCAGATGCTGTAGCTGGAACGAGTTGGCTTCTAAGCTCATGGAGACGTACCTGCCTATCAAGCTAAGAAACGAGAAGGTCCAGTTTCCCACCTCGGTCCGGCCCGTCTGGAGTTGGACGAAGACTTCATCGTGGCAGAGTTCAGGCAGGCCATTTTCGCACTCAAAATCAAGTCGGCGCCGGGCCCCGATGACATCTCAAATAAAATGCTGCGGAATCTCGATGACCATTCGATCAAATACTTTAGTGTGACGATTAACGAGACGTCGGGAAACGACAGCGTCCTAGAACAATTGAAGACCGCCAACACCGTCCTGATACCCAAGCGAGGCAATTAAGGCTCCTTATGTTGTAACCTCCGACTCATCTCTCTTACGTCCTGCGTCGGGAAAGTGGCTGACCTTGTCGTCTTGAACGGACTAAACAGGTGTCTTGAATACAACAGCGTCTATACAACCACAGCATGATTGGCTTCTGAGCCGGCCTGTCAACGCAGGACGCCATGAAGATCATGAAACATCAGATCATCGACAGCCGTACCAGGGACACCAGGGCCTTGCTCAGAATCGGCCTGGAGAAGGCGTTGTTACGAAGCGCGCCTCCGACGACGTTACGAAGGGCGCCACGAATCTCGCCGCTGACACCACTGTTACGAAAGACGGCGACGCCGAAACGGTCCCGAAGGCGCCACTGTTTCGACCTCCGCCGGGAAGGTCACCAGCCGTTTGGTAGCGTAGGTTTCTCAGCTCGCGACTGCTTTGGCGCAGAGCTGATAGACGAGCGGACGAGACGACGGTGAGTTAAACAAGGTTAATGTGCAGCATATATACAGAGGCGTTACAAATTCGGCACTGGGGCTGACAGCTTAGCGATTCGAAGAGCCGAGCTCTCTTCTCTGACACATAGGTCTACTGCTCGCGACGCGCCGCAGGGCTTTTTTATATGCACCGGGAGGATTCTTTGAGTAACCAAACTTCGAACCAGAAGCGCCGCTGGCCGTGAGGTCAGAATCCTCCAATGGGGTCGCCGCTGGGCCGCGTCATTATCATCGAATCCGGAGCCGCTGCGCGTGGTTGCAGCCAAGGACGAGTGACGTCACCACGCATTGCGTAAGACTTGCCAGACAGGAAGGCGCCTATTGCTGCAACGGGCTCGTGGGCTGATGGGGCTCGCTGTGCGTTGTGCGACAGAAAGGCGCCGCCGCCTGATGACGCCGTTGAGATGTTCGCGTCAGGTGGGCTCGCGTGCTGGCCTTGACACAGATTGCCTTTTTCAGAGGCATGGACGTTCGGTGTGGACTCGCAGGCATAACAGCGTTTGACAACGCTCTCCACGAATACATCCTAACTTGTAGCACTGACATCGAGCTGTGCCGCAGGCTGTATAATTACGTCCATTCATTCCTGACCGGTTAGAAGGTGAAGCTACGGTTTGGCGACTTTGTGTCTGACGAAGTACTCCTGAGCGCACGGGTTACGCCGCAAGGCTCTGTCGTATCACCCACTCTGTTCAACATCTGTATAGTCGGACACTCAAAGAAGTCGGCACAAGTCGAAGGTATCAATCATACTATCTACACTGATAACATCATGGTCTGGTGCACCGGTGGGAGTGAAGGGCAAGTAAAATGTGCCATGCAGGAGGCCGTGTACGTCACAGAACAGTACCTGCTACCCACCGGACTCCGGGGTTTTCCAACCAAATCTGGACACCTGCTTTATCGAAACGAAACATGGAGCAGACCTATGAGGGCAGGAATCTGGTCTCCTAAATTGGCATTCACCTGTTCACTCAGAGTGGAGACCCAATACCACGGTCGACACCATCAGAGTCCGGGTATGTTGATCGAATCGCGTGGCGGCACCTGCACTGCATTTCGCAAAATAATTGCAAAAACCGAGAGTGCTGTTCGCCTCGTGAAAAGTGTCACGAACCGACGCAGAGGCCACAAGAAAGAAAACCTGCTTCGGCTGATCAACGTCTTTGTGCGGTGTCACTTCGCCTACATGGTGGCCATGCACAACTGGCTTAGAGCAGAGAGACCGGGATGAACTCAATTCCTTCATTTGAAAAATTGCCGGGCGAGCACTCAGGCTGCCAGTAAGAATACACACCGAAGACCTCTTACAGCTCGGCATGCACAACACCATGGAGGAGGTTGCCGAGGCTCAGGAACGCGCCCAGCTAACTCGGTGAGTCCACCATATCGGCTGGTAGGCGGATTCTATAGATGCGATCGGACTCGCCCCCACCAAGGACTTGTCTAGCAATACCAAAATCCCCAGGTAAATAAGGGAGAAACTCATCGTCGCTCTGCTGCCCCGCAACGTGCATCCTGTACCCAACGCAGTTCGTCGCAAGGAAAGAGCTTCGAAGATACTAAAGGACACCACTGAGGATAAGATAGACGTAAGCTTCGTGCACGCCGCCGCAAGCGGCATCCACTAAGCTTATCCTGCATGGCGAGTGCAATGGCCGAGCAAGTGGCCATTGCACTCGCCATGCAAGACGGTCGGAGAGACAGGGTGCATAGCGACTCAAAGGTGACCGTTAGGGCATTCCAGAGGGGCCTGGTAGCCAGGCAGGTAGTTGAAATTGTGAAAGGTTCCAAAAACAGTGGCAGCTCTACACACTCTACGTTCTGGTACCCTGCCCACGTCGGAGCAATTAAGGGGTTTCCTCTCAACCTCAATGAGTCGGCTCACGAGTCTGCGCGTGGTTTTACCTACCGCACTACCCTAGGTTCAGGCGACTTTCTCGCCGGACACAGGGACGCATCTAGCATTAGTTCACAATGAAATTACTAAATCCTTTTACTTGGAGAGAAGAGTCTTCCCGCCACCTCATTCCAAGCTAACCAGGCCACACGCGGTTATGCTCCAACTTCTGCAAACTAACTAATACCCAAATCCGGTGACCCTCAACAGCATATATCCGGACATTTACAAAAACAGCTCTTGCGCAGCCTGTGGCGAGGCTGCTACTTTGTCTAATATGCTCTTGGAGTGTGGGTTGTTGGGCCCCAGGTTCACAAAGAGTGGTGCGTGGTCGAAGTCCTGCCCACGAAGACAAATCCTGGCCGTCCAGTGTGCCTGTGATCGCGCCGGCAGGCTAGACCTGCCGGTCCCGTCGTAGAAGTAACCAGGTGCGCAATCATATCACGTTTTGCTGGACCCAATAAAAGTTTATCCACTCACTCACTCACTCACTCATGCCACGTGACTATCTCCATTGCGTTATTCAAGCCGTCAAGTTGCAGTGCCAGTATACGTGAGGAAACCGCGCCCACGACGTCACGCGCGAACTATCAATGCACGCAGCGTCGCGGGACCGAGAAGGCGACGCTAACGACGTGACTGCCAACCAGCGCACCTGAGAGCCCCCGCACCGGCGGCAATGGCCGGCCTCGGGGATACGTCGACAATCGTGGCCGCAGGCGTCGGGAAACGTCCTCCAACGTCCTTGCGGTGCCCGAGCCAGCAGGAGACACTCGCCGCTGGAGTGCGAGAAGGTCTGAGGAGGGGAAGAATCGGAGCGGGTTTTCGCTTATTGCTACACCCCAAGGACGCCGGGACGACCTCAGATTATCGCTTGAGCGGCATTTCCGGGACACGGCTCGGCGGCAGGGAAAAAAAGAACGCTCGCCCCCGACCCCAAAAACACAGCCGACGACGCCGAAGCAGCAGCGCGGGACTCAAAGCGGGACACCGTGCCGCTGCCGACGTCGCGGGCCACGAAATCACCGTGGCAACATTCGTGCAGTCAACAAGAGAGAATCAGCGGGAAAGCAGCTCTACAGCCGAAACAAGGGAACTGAAAGCGGTGCTTTGAGTAGATTTTTTTTCTTTCCACAACGTCCCGGAGTGATAACGAATACGCATAACGCGGTCTACATATTGCGGATGCAGATCACTGGTTGCACCCGTTGTGACCGCCTTCTAAAATGGGAACTTTCCGCTCGGCGAGCAGTGCGCGATGCCCAGAGAAAAAGAAAGTGGGCATAAATTTAGGACTAAGCGTTTTTTTCTCCCTTCGTCCTCTCTCTCGTATTTTCTCCGTCTTCTTTCACAGCCCACGGTGAACGTTCACGCTCTCTCGCTACTGGTCGTATGTGCGCTGCATCTTATTCACGCCGTACCACGGTTCGTGCCTTATGCGGTGCTTCAGCCCAGTCGTAGTTGGCGCGATATTCATTTATTTCACCGTACTGAAAACCGTTCTAGGTTGAAAGACACGGCTGGCAACCAACCGACCGACCAACCTACAGAACAAACAAACAAAATATTGGGAGAATTACCACATGTAAGAAGGCGAAAGCCTGACTTTGCTCATGTAAGACGAATGAACAGCAACGAACAAGTACATTCGTTTTGCTTTATGTCAACCTTATGGGCGACTCACACTAGCACTATTGTTGTTTTTTAATGTCTTTTTCAAAAGGGGTGCCGAAGGCCCGCGTGCTCAGATTTGGGTGCACGTTAAAGTACCCCAGGGCATCTAAATTTCCAGAGCTCTCCACTACGGCGTCTCTCATAATCATATGCTGGTTTTGGGACGTTAAACCCCACATATCAATCAATCAATCAATCAATCAATCAAAAATGTGTGCAGACTTTACCGAATCACTTACTCCGCGTCTGTAAGTCAACGCGCGCACGTATACGTAGCTGCACACTTGATAGATGCTGTGGTTGATGATGACAGCTGAGCCCTCAGTTGTCGGTGTTGGGACTTCGTAACATCGGGAAGAATGACTGGGAAGCCTTGCATCACTCACTCGTTGCACAATTCACGTAGTGTGAAGTCTGGTGCGGCGCTTATGCTGGGCAATATTACACTTGTTGACGTGACTCCTCGCCTGACATGACGTGTGTAATCGGGTATTCTTCCAAGGCACTTTCACAGACTCCCTCTCCAGAACACCTGGCTGCTCCTTTGCCTGAAGCTCAGTGATCTCAGCCTGGAGATTCAACTTCGGGTCATCGGAAGAGCCGCCAGAAAGTCACTGCGAGGCGTTGCCTAGTAGCCTTTCTTGGCTATAAGTCAAATAGACTGAACAGAGTTGTCTCTTCTCTCTGAAACCATTCTAAGTACTGTATCTGTTGCATGTAGAACAAGACTTTCCTTCCAATACTGCAGCCCAATTTGCAGAGATATTGCAGGAGTGGAGTGTGCATCATCATCACCACCAACAACAAAAACAACAGCAGCAGCAACAACAACAAAAAACAAGATGCATAAGGGAATCTACACAGAACCTTATCACAACAGTGATTCTACGAAATCCGACGGCGCCGATTTTCGAACAGAACCGGGTATATTTCTGATGGAATAATTGTACTGAAAAAAAAAATTTAGTGCGCGCAATTACAATCAGGCTGTGACAATGTCCGCTTGGAAAAGTAATGGCTTACGAGGTGCGATCATCAGTGATAGTCTACATGAGGAGAGAACAAATTAACTTTGAAAAAGCTGCGTCAAGGAATCGGCATACCGTCTGCTGCGTAGGCGAGATAGTTTCAAAGAATTCATTGAGGGTGAGGGCGACAAATTATGTTCGCAGTGACGACGAATGAAACGAACAGTTCTTCGTACCGATTCAATTTTGTTAATGTCGCATATTTTATTTGCTTTTCAGACGCACGAAGCGTGCTCTATTATAGGACCCAAAACTCTTCTATGTATTTTTATTCAAGTGCATTTTTTTGCAATTTAGCTAATTTTCTGGTGTTCATGGTGCAACGTAGTCAGTAAGGTGCGACCACTGCTCGTTGTCAGAGAAGATGGCTTTAAGGTATTTGTACGCTTGCGCGCGGGGAATCGTGTCTCGGAAAGCGTACACGCACGCATGCTGTTACTTGAAATGAATGTTTGTGAACGACGTTACTAGAGTTTGCTTTAAGCTAATGCACACCTGGCGGTTCATACACCACGTGCGGGTGAACGAATCCATAAGTGACGTGTGATGAAGCAATTTTCTTGATATGGGACGCAGTCGTCGGCATAAAGAGGGGCTTTTGACTCACTCTTGATGGTGTGCTCTTTTACATAAATGAAAAATGAGAGCCCGAGAACACAGCCGTGTGGGATATCAGAAGTTAGATTAACTGACGATGCGGACGACGTCACGCGAGTTATAGACTGTACCACACATCACGTTTTTCAGGGCTACCGTTTGATGAGGCACTTAAAGTTTGTCTCTTGAAAATAAAAAAGAAAAGAAAGAACTGTGCTTTCAGTTAGGTTAAACATTCAGCAGTTATTTGCGATACCCGATGACATATCCGAACAGGTACGGAATAAACGCAAACTCTCTGGAATAAAGGGCGGAGATTTACAGGAGCTTGAATTGCCAAGAGATTGGCATATAAAAAAAAAGAAAAGAAATATGAGAGTGAGAGAGAGGGGGAAGACGGGCTGGACGAGCAGATTCATCCATTTCGCAACTATGCGCTTAACTATTGCTCAGCTTGTTTATCGTTGGTAAACTCCTCGTGACTCAACTTGATGGGTCTTTTTAATGGCTCCTTAAATCCGAATTCTGTCGGTGCCACAGGAAATAAAACAAAATGAAAACAGAAACTTTCCCATGTTTACCGGGGCGAACTAAGCCATTCACTCTAGTCTTTACTGCAATAAAGCACGGTGTGCTCTTAGCAGGAGCTGTGAACGCGAGATTCGAGAAGCCGCGTGGCTTATATTTTTTTTCCTGAGAGCGGGCCATATGCCGAGAACAAAAAATCGGCCCCGTATTTGCATTTACTCTGCAAATGTCATCGAAAGACGATAGCATTGCGTGTGGAGAGAGTGAACAAAAAATTTATTTGATGTTCTGCTCAAGAAAATCGGTGAAAGGTATTCTGGAGGCGCTGGTTTAGAGTGCCTCGAACGTGCAGCGGAGGCGAACGAGCGCATGAAGTCACATCACACGTCAGACATGAGTGCCGTCTGGCAGTTTCTTTTTTCAAAAACAAAGCGCGTGGCTCTGAGACGGGTGCGTGCCCGTCTCAGGGGTGATAAGGTGTAGAACGCAAGGCGACGGGTAGGTGCCACCACCGTCTCGTCTTAGCAAAGCATTGGAAACATTCGCCTTTCCATGCAAGCGTTGCATGGTCGGCGCAGCGTGATAAGCGCTACAGTCCTGAAAGTTGCTCATGTATGCCTTTTCTAGTAAAAGGCGCACATGCAGAATATATGCGTGTTGTTATGGTGCCCTAGACATGCGCAATAATTGCTTATTAATTGACAATTGCACAAGCATAAATGCTCAACCTTGAGCAACATTGGTGGTCGCGGCGGATGAGGTCGGCCGTTTCAAGTACCTGATGCCGTTAAGAATGGACAAACAGGCAAATGTACCGACCGACCGACAGACAGGCAGACAGACCAATTTTTTTTTGCGTCGAAGGTCCCCAAAAAAGACTATCGTCTTTAAAAAGCTCCGAGACGGCATCTCTTCGCTAAACTTAAGGAAAGATGTGAGATAGAAACAAACGTCATCGTTGATATTGCTCGAAACGTCTAAACGCTAGACAACAATTAAACTAAATTAGGACATCAGGAAGAAGCGCGCATGAGTAAACCTTGGATAAGTCAAGCATGCAGCACTATTGTGACTTCTGGAAGTTGTTAGCTTAGTTTGAAACCTGTTGATAGAATATATAGTTAAAGACAGCACAGTGCCGAAACTAAATGCGAAGAGAACAGGTTCTATAACGCGCCATGGCAAATAGAAGGAAAAAAAAAACTGGCCCCGTATCTGCATGTTTCTGCAAATGTCGTCGAAAGACGATAGTCTTGCGTGTGGAGAGAGTGAACAACACATTTATTTGATGTTCTGCGAAAGAAAATGGGTGAGTGGTACTCTGGAGGCGCTATGTTAGAGTGCCTCGAGCGTGCAGCGGAGGCGAACGAGATCATCAAGTGACGTCACTTGAGACATGAGCACCATCAGGCAGTTTTCTTAGAAAACAAAGCGCGTGGCTTTGAGACGGGTGTGCGCGCCCATCTCAGAGGTGATAAGTTGTAGAACGCGAGGCGACGGGTAGGTGCCACCACCGTCTCGTCTTAGCAAAGCGTTGGAAACACTCCCCGTTCCGTGCAAGTGTTGCATGGTAAGCGCAGCGTGATAAGCGCTACGGTCCTTAAAGTTACTTATGTATGCCTTTTCTAGTAAAAATACACACACTGTTACGACCATCACATATATTGAATTTTTTTGGCCTTTGTGAATGGGTCGAAAATATTTCGGCGCATTCCAAGCGAGGGTGTGCTGTCGAGACGGGTTGGTTTCCTGTCAGCAAAACGTGAAAAGGGGCCAGGACCGGTCTGCGCAAGGAAGGCACACGAGCCAAGAAAGGCAATTGTGTTTGCTGGGAGCAAGGCTTTCGAAGCAGACACGAAGGCAGCTGGGCCATTTTCGAGGTCACCGAGGATCTGGAAATCTCGGAACCAGCATGGTATTTGCAGTTCAGGCTGCAAGCTAAAGCCAAATTGGTTGTGGCTGCATCTTGCGAGGACAAGCGGAGCCCCGGGATATGCGCTGATAGGCCACAGCTTCTAGCAAACAACCAGGAATGGAATGTGGGGGTGAAGAAAAGGATAATGCGCTATGTGCTGCAGCCCTTGCAGGAGCCCGCCTCAGCGACGAGGGATTAGATGACTATTCCTTTTCCCCTTTCTCCATAGGATCGGCTGAATGGGGTGGCATATTTTGCAAATATGCTGGCCCACCACTACATTGTCCTACCCAAACAGTCAGGCAAGTTTGACACGTGTATACTGGCAGCCGGTTTTTCGAACCTCACCCAGCTGCCGGAAGAGTATTCGAAGCCAATATCATCGGACGTGCGCGAAACTTGGTGACGTGTGCGAAAAGGTCGGTGCAGTGCGTTTGTGACCATATTTGGACATCGTGTAGACTGTGCCCTCTCCTCATGCATTGTATGGTGCCTTTCCTCTCCTTCGTGGGTGGAGCATCTAGACCATGGAGCACCGTATTGGCTGAAGCCGCGGACAGTGCGCCCAGCGTTGGCAACGCGGCGCTATGTAAACGGAACACTCTTGTGTATTTTAAGTTCTAAAGTGGTGGTGGTAGTGGTTAGAAGGAAGAGGGAAAAGGCACCTAATTTCTGTCTGCTTTCAGGCGACACGGCGCAGTGCCTTATAGGGGTGGGGAGAAGGAGGGATAAAAAGAATAGATGGAAAATAGACGGAGAAGTAGACAGGCAAACGACGGAAAAAAGAAGGAGATAGGAAAGTGGGGATCCGGTCGAAGCAGTCCAAGGGCGGAGCGCCACAATGCGAGAGCTGCACGGCGTCAGGAGACCGCGGAGGGCGAACCAGACGGCGGGAGCTACGCTGGCGTCGGAGATCGCGAGGGCACAACCGTCCAGCTTGAAATCCTGCGAGCGAATCCGTTCTAAAGTGATACAGTTCAACAGTTCTCATGTACAGTTCTTGACTTCTCGTTCTCCTTCTCAGTTACTAACCATGTAAATAAATTGTCGTTTTTACGAGCGCCTCATCAGACTTGTTCGACGATGGGTCCTAGGACGGGGGCCCGCTACAAAACTGAGACCCGCGGGACCCGGAGTCGCAACAATACATAATATTGACGTGTTGTTATGGTACCTCAGATATACGCAATAATTGTTTTTTAATTGACAATCGCACAAGTATGAACGCTCGACCTTGAGCAATATTGGTGGGCGCTGCGGATGGAGTCAGCCGTTTGGAGTATTGTTTGGTCATATGGATCCGTTTAGAATACCGTTAAAAGTGGACAAACAGACATATGTACAGACAGACACACCAAAAGTTTTGCGTCGAAGGTCCCCAAGAAAGCCTATCGTCTTTAAAAAAAGAAAACTTAAACGGTGTTAGGCCACGTATTTCTGAGATCCATTATCCTGGCAACGGGGACTGCAGTCGCGAATTGATATTACGTCTCCTTTTTTGGTAGAAAAGCACTAGATTGAGAGAGAGAGAATAAATTGAGAGAATGGCAGGAAGGTCAACCAGAATTTAAAAAAAAACACTATAAAAGAACGTATTGAGGCGAGAACACAACTCATTCACGGAAACGTTTCATCGCTCTTTCTTTTTTAAGTTTGGCATAAGTTGGACTGCATGCATGGTACACTCGAGCAGATAAACCTCAAACTTCCTCACTGTCCAAATCGAACTAAATTTATACTAAATTTATACTAAATTTACTTTAAACAACGCAAACAATGTCGCGAGAAACCAGGAAAGACGCCCACCGTTGCTCTTAATTTTTTTTCGCTGCTTTTTGTTCACTTTCCTTTTTGATCATACGCTGCGATAAAGGTTTCCACTATAGTGAAAACCTTTATAGGCGATAAGTAAAATTGTAGTATACTACAATTGTACTTATTGCTTCTTCTTTTCTGATTAGCTTGGGGGGTTGAAGACCATTAAGGGACAGCGGCGAATGCAAGAGGGGAAAGGGGTGTAAGGACAATAGCCCCCTGCCCCCCCTTCCTCCAGTCTGCGCCAACACAATCCTCCCTTCAGTGCCTGTCGTTCACCTTTTATCACCGGTTGTAACGAATGCGTTTGGCCGCTGTGAGCACAAAGTATGAGTATTTATGTTATAGTGGAGTTATTGTGATGATATTAACTACTAAATCCAGGACTCAGGATCTCCACCCCCCCACTTTTATGGTGTTTATTCAAGCGACCCTTCCCCCTAAAATGGGTGGCTGGATCCGCCTCTTCCATAACACACAGATATATATATATATATATATATATATATATATATATATATATATATATATATATATATATATATATATATATATATATATATATATATATATATATATATATGAAGCGAAGCTGGTGAATGGGCGTCATATATTCGTTGGGTATTCCAAGCGCGATTAAGTGTCAAAAATAATTGTATTGCGCATGCGCAGCATCACTTCTTTTTTTTTCCCCTATCGTCAGCTTAGATGAAGTTGAATGAAATGCGAATATTGCGACTGATTTCACGCAACCAGCACGTTGTAAACAACATAAAAATGCATTTTTTAAAGGAACGAGGCTGGAATTTTCACGTATAATAAAAAAAATATGTCAAGCGAAGCCACCCGAAGCACACCGTTATAAATGTGGCTGATAACAAGCAAACGTAATAATTTACGGGAAACAAAACAACGTGAATTTAGTGCTTCGTTGCGACGAAGGCAATATGCTAAAGGCCCGTTTACTGTGTGACGTCAGTGCATGTTTAAGATTACCAAGTGGCCGAAATTTACAGAGCCTTCAACATGGCATATCTCATAACCATATCATGATTTGGGACGGGAAACCCGATGTTATTATTATTATTATTATTATTATTCAAATCAGAGAAAAAAACCTCCTATAGGCTGCCTGTGCCGTTTTATGATATCCATTATGCCAAAATAATACACTCTACACTCTAAGAAAAGAATGGAGTATTCGGAGAGTATAGTTCTGCTACACAAAAATAATCGTCAGACTTGCTCTCATTTCCTTTCCACAAAAACCTGGTGCTGGCCACTTTCCTGTCGGGGATGCTATGTCACACTGACAACGCGTGCGCCGTTCGCTACCGTGAACTATAGCGGAACCGTGGTGATAGCGCGAAGAAAGTGCTTGCAGTAGATGACGAGTAATGTTGTGTGGCAGGAACACGGGACTTGCTCTCTGGATTTCGTGCCGACTGGTTGTGCCCCCCCCCCCCCTCGACCCCCGAAGACAGCGCAGCCGACAGGCTCGCCCTATACGCCATCTCCTGACGCCGACAAGAGCTCTCGCCGAGTGGTGCCCCGTCCTCGGACTCCTGCGACCTTGTCCATCTTTCCTATCTTCTCCTCGCTTCTGGGGGTCGCTGTCCCTGCGCCACACTCTCTCCTTCCCCCCCTCTATATCTCTATACCTGTAATCCTATCCTTTTAATTCCTCCTTTTTTCCAATCCCTCGCGAGGTACTGTTGAGGTGTTGCACTATAATGCAGACAGTTGCGGGGCTCACTTTGACCTTCTTGTATCTCTTAGAAATCACATAAGAAACAATGCCCAAATACACAATTTCTTTTTTTAGCGCGTAAGAAATGATCGAGTAAAAAGGGTGTCTTTTTGTGACACAACAATAATCTTCAATCTGTCTCACGCTCCTTCCCTGTCATTATCACCGCGAGACCAGCAGTATCAGGTCACAAACAACATGCGCGCTATCAGCGTGACATAGAATTCTTGATATGAAGGCTTTCATCCCGGAGTTTTCGAAAAAAAAAAGGAAGTGCAAGCGAGCCTTATGATAATTGTTGTGGGACTGAAAGACACACCTTTTAGTCGATCATTTTTTGGAGTGTACAGATAAGCGTAATATATTGCTTTTATTAGTTAACCTGCCTTTACTTGAATGATGCGTACAGTTACTATTTTTTATCGCGAAATATTAATGACATATTCCATGATGTACATTGAAAATTTCTCGACATAACGCTCAGCTCAATGAAAAAAAAAAGACTGATTTATGTGTTTTAGCTAAAAGAAGAAACTCACAGGATCCCTTGTCAGCCAGAGCTGTTAGGGGTATAGCTACACGGCAGCCGTAACAATAGTTATAGTCTCCTAACACTAGGTACCACAGATCGAGCTTTAACAATAAACAAAAAATATAAAGACAAGCACCGTTCAAGTCGAAAAGCGGACAAGATGGCGGACGAGTTTAGCGCCAGCCGTGAACCGGCGCAAGTTAATCGGCAGCATCGCGTTGTTTGAGGATTTTTCACGGACCGCATCGCGCAGTCCGGGAAGAGTCAAGCAAGACTCGTGGGAAACGAGGTTCACCGTGCACTAAATACAACAACGAAATTTTTTTCCGGCCTCGGTGGAATTACGTGCCTTGAGGGGCTTGAAACTTAAAAGGTTGTGCGCGAAACACGCACACACACACACACGCACACACACACACACACACTCACACACACACGCACACACACACACACGCACACACACACATGCACACACACACATACATACACACATGCACACATACATACACACACGCGCGCGCGCGCACGCACACACACACACGCACACATACATACATACATACACACACACACGCGAGCGCACACACACACACACACACACGCACACACACACACGTTCAGAAGCGAGGATACAGTGTGTTAATGGTATAGGGATAAATGTAGACTCACACTGCTTTATTTATGGGCAGAAATACTTAATAAATGGGAAATTGAAACAACATGATCAATTGTAAAGAAAAAAAGGAAAAAAAACTAACTTACTAACCATTGCATACGCACACGAGTGATCATCGACTAGAATGGAATTAAAATTGTCGGTAGAATTGCAAATATGAATGTATGTTTTTTTTGTTGTTCTATACATGCGTTTGTTTCTTTATTTAATAATATAATAAAAATATCTGGCGTTTAACGTCCCAGAACTACGATATGATTATGAAAGACGCCGTAGTGGATGGCTTATGACAGACTCACGCGCAATGACATCGCGCAGCAGGCGCACTTCTAGTATTTCGCCTGCGTCGAAATGCGACCGCCACGGGCGGAATCGAGCCCGCGACCTTTTGGTCAGCATCCGAGCATCGTAACCACTACACCACCACAGCGGACCATCCTTCTTGACTTATGCACATGGTGACATGGGTTCTTGGTGTTTAAGTTTCCCATTTATTTGGTGGTTCCTCCAATGAATGAAGCAGTACGAGTTTCTGCTAGTCTATGTACCTTCGCTTGTAAACATGTAGCTATTTTGTTGTTTTTTTTGTTTGTTTCGCACCACTTTTTGAGTTTCAAGCATGTCGAACACTCGGTCAAAAACGAGTTTCATAGTCTTGGGCAGACCGACCTTTCGCATTGTTTGTGTCTGGCCTTCTCATAGAGCGGCAAACACTGAAAACACGTGGTCGAAACTGGAACGAATCAATACACGGACGCGTAGGTGTAGACGGGCTGCGTCGTACCACAAAACTTGCCGAGCAAGCGCCCAAATGTCTTGTTGAACACTTGATCGACAGGTGATTTTACTGACTTGTTCAAGTGAGCACCTGCACGTGCTCCCAGGGTAGGCTCAGTGGATGCACCTGCAGGGAGGGAGTACGAAGGAACGGAAAAAACGTGCGTATACGCAGGTGGCATCGGGTCCCCGGCACTAAATCTATCCGATAACTCTACTGAAAGGGGAGTGTTTTGATATCCTCCTCGCCTGTCTCTCTGAACAGAGTATGGACATCCTTTGATAAAGCTATAACGAAGTTCTTGTCGCCGAAGCCGGTTTTCGCAGCACTGTCCACCGTCTCCCTCGCGTGTCTGGAGTCGTGACGGTAGCCGAGAGTCAGTTTGGTGACCATTGAGCTCTGTCGTACGAAGTGCCAAGTTGCTGCGTGCCACCGTGCTCAGACCATGAAAAGTTTCCATGTTCTCAGAAATGGAAAGTTGCTGTTTACCACCGTGCTCAGAAAAGGAATTTTCTGCGTGACAAGGGGCACCTTAGATAGAATAAAAACAACTCATATGTATGCAGTTTAAGGATTGTGGTGCCGCCAGGACTGATTGTTCTGTAGGAGTTTAGTAGCACCAATGCGATGACTGCAACCAGTGCGCAGGCAGAATATTGTTCAAGGGGAAGGGGGGGGGGGCGGTGTGCCAACTCCTTTCTACGCCAGTGGCTAAAACCGATTGTTCCTATGGTCGACAGAATGTTTCCCGAGGAAAAAAAATGCTGAATACAAAGTAATTTGTCAGTTAGAGCTAATTACCAGAAGGGAGTTGAAAGCGTCACTATGCGAAATGTTCAGCTGATGGGTGCCACATTGTGAAAATCAGTCCAGGAATGGTTGGCGATTGCTCTACATTTTCCGAGAGGCCCACAAAAGTATTGTCAATGGGCAAGGATGAAGAGCGACAGATGGCAACTACACAAAAACTTTTTTGATACGCAATGTGTTACTGTCAGGAACCCGAAGACATTGTTGAAATAAAGCAGCAAATTTCAATTCAGTATGCTCCGCGCTTAAGCCTAAGTCAAGTCGCGGCGAAGGGACCTAGCCGGCATGCAAGTATAAGGCGTGCATCAGTGAGCCACAGACAACCTTGTAATCGTGTGTTGATAAAGTTAGCTTGTAGTAATTGTTGCTCATTTTGATGGATATTCTGCTTTTGTGTTCTTTTTCCTCACTTGTTAAGTTGAGACGCAAAGTAATCGTTTCATTCAGTTTAAACGTATTAATCCCTATTTTCTTAGTTTATGCTAGTAGGACCCCAACTGGTCTGCAAAGACGCGTGAGAAATAACGGTAGATATCATAGGCTTTGCAGGGTTCTCTTTTGGGGGTGGTGGCTGGGGGAGGTTTATCACAACGCTCCCCTCCCTATTAAGTCAATGTATGGGGCAGGCATTGCGCCTCCACTCTTACGTGAGTAGGAGGGGGGGGGGATGGCTTATTGCCCGCCCTTGCTTGGCGAAGAGAGATAATAAAATCATGCATTTTAATCGAAACTTCGAGACACAACAATTGCATATTTATTCGCAATTTATTAACTGGCTGTCCTTACCGTGAAAGAATTTCATTATTACTGCTACGTAATGAGAAAGTTTCGATGGAGCACAGCTTCGCCGCAAAAAAATCTGAGTCCGTAAAGGACCTAAATTAACTCACCCAATAAAGTTTTTCCTTTCTTCGCGAATAGCAGCAATGCCAAGCAATATGTTCATTTGACCGTCGTTTGTCCGTCGCGCTATATCAGTGCCTCCTTCAGATATATACGAGGCCTGAGCAAATGCGTTGATTTTCCGCTTGCAGAGCAAGATCACTCCAGCAAGTGACTCAGGCAACAGCATAAGATCACGCTGTCAAGTGGCGAAGCGCTGTCAGTCATTCCTCTCCCGGGCACGCGCAAACACGGCGACTTTAAGAACCGCACGCATGGACGATGCCCTCCACACCGTGCCAAAGAAACGCGTTATGAATGAGTACTGCAACAAAAGAACGTTTATTATTGCCAAAATGTATTTATTGTTGCACTGCGGCAATTTAGTGCTCGAATTTTTTTTTTCTGACCTGCCGATACTGGGAACGAGAGCACCTCGTTCCGCTGCAAAGGGAGATCGTCGAACGTCCTTTGCGAAATGCTCCGTTTACCTTCGTTTGCGTAAGGGCTGCCGTGTGACACGGACCTCATCTCCCTTGTCGTAAGGACGAAGGAGCTAAACGGTGTTCGCGGGTGCCCGTGGGACAGGGGTATTAGACTGTAAGCCATCAAAAATATAATTTGTGTACACGTGATCACGCATTAATGCCATTATCTACAGAGGCCCTGTGTTGCCTGCAAACTGCAGGTAGCACACCTGGAGGCAGTACGCCTCGCTAGCCGCCCAGCCGCAACGCACGTGCCGGGACACCAGCCCCACCGAAGCGGGGGCAAAATCGGCGACGCTCTTTCACCTTCCGCTCTTGTGCGGCAGGTGCGCCGGCACGTGCGCTGCGGCTGGGTGTCCCTTATGAATGGGATTTTCGCAGTGTCCTACCACAATAGCTATGTGGCCGTCGTTGGTCGAAGTTGGACTTTTCGTCCCGGAGTAGAGCAAAAGGCAAACGCTTTGCAAAAAGAAAACAAGTAGCAACGTTTATAGCAGCTTTAGCAGGTTGTAGCGACAGAGCCAAATTGCATGACCAAGTCGGCTGGGGAGAGTCTTCTAACAAGTGTTACAGTGGAACAGCAAGGTCTTAAAATGCCGGAGAGGTGCCATGGGCAAATCCGTAGCCGTGCGCAAATCCGTGTAGGTGGGTTGGGGACGTGCACAGCCCGGAGGAGGAGGGTGACATGCTCAATCACATGGCAGTCAGGTCATTGTCCGTTTGTAGGTGTTTGACCCCGAGGAAGGCGGGGATATGGCCAAACATAATGCAGATGGGTTGGTGATGTGCACAACTCTAGGCCGATGGTTCCTTCACAGGTCGCAGATGTTTTAACCCGAGGGGTGGGGTTGGGCGGGGGTTGCCCTGGCACGACAGTACGAAGCGGTGGACGAGAAGGACATCGAGTCGCTAAAAAAAAAAAAAAAACACACATTCTTCTTCTAAGCCGATGTATTGATCCTCCCCCACAATGTCAGGTCACGACGCCATCGTGTGACGTGATTCCACGATAAGGTCACACTTTGGTAATGTGTGACGTTATGTGGTTACGTCATATGGTGGTTATATTTTGCCTCACTCGTGTTGATGCCGCTGGCGCTCAGTTTTCGCGTTTGATGAGGCAGTAGCGCGACCAGAAGTTTTTCGGGGGTTGGAGGTTACAAACTTAATTTATTTATATTCGTGCATGCGTTTTCATATATGCGTCAGTGTATAAACATGCAAAACTGAAACATTTTTGGGAAGGCGGTGGTGGTTTGAAGCCCTCCCCTCTCCTGGCTAAGCTAATGAACAGGCATTTAAGGCTTTCATCTTTGAATAAAACTAAAGCGTCTGTAAATCAGGCTTCTCATGCAAGCCATTGAATGTAAAAACACAAAGACATCATATTACTTCTAAATAGGAGCTCTTTTTTTTTACATAGCATAGCTTTGTGCAAGAAGAAAATGCAAATGCCCACTTTTTGTTTTCAGGCACGAGCTGAACTTTCAGTTGCTAAGAAAATAAAACTAAGTGACAAGATCTGGCCCCACCAATTCAGTCAGAGTCGACGCAATTGTTTGTGCAGGGTGGAGGCGAAAATTCTCGAAGCCCGTATGCTTAGATTTAAGTGGTCGAAATTTCCGGAGCCCTCCACTACAGCGTCTTTCACAACCATATAGTCCTTTTGGGACGTTAAACCCAAACAACTATTGAATAAATATTAATTGTTGGTGCAATAAAATTACTAAAGCTCCAGAAGTCTTCGAGGTTGCCTTTCTGTGGTGGCTGATGTAGGAGGTGCGCAGATAAGGCCACAAAATACGGTAGTTGCGTACAAACACACTCACGCACGCACGCACACAGAAACAAAATTTCCTGCAGACGTGATCATCTTTCAGTGCGCTGGGAATGGCCGCTGTGCAATGCCTCCTGATGAATTCTATACCACTCTTGTCGCCTACCGATACGGCTGGCGATCACGTTGATAACGTTGACAGGCCATCGTTCTCACAAGCGATAAAGCGCGAAAAGGCATCGCAACAAAACAACGGCCTGCAAAAAAATGTCATCGTATATAAACACCACAAAAATTTGTGGGCGTCATTTTCATAATTAAATTTCTCTACTATGGCATCTTTTACAAAGCACGATGTCGTTTCCACGCGCTGCTGTTAACAGAGTGAATTTGAATCTCGCGCGCTCTCTGTTCATTCATCACACACTTGTCGTGACGTTATGATGTCACGTCCTCGGGGAGCTGACGTCACCCACCCCACTAGGCCACTTTCGGCCAGTCAGAGTGCGGGGGTGACTCCTTCCGCCGCTGCGAGTTCTTTCTGGGTGCGAGCGAACTCTGAGAACAATCAAACTTTGTTATTGTTTTTGTAACAGTGACTGTTTAGTCTCATGTAATTGAAAAAAGACGTTTATGTAGTAAAAAGATAGTTCAAAGTACTTTCAAAGCGAAAAATGTTAATACAGTGAAGCGGTATTTTGGAACTATTTCTTGCAGCGGCGGATGCGTGCATGTGAGTGCACCGGCGTCGGCCGCAGGCGCTCCGCGACACACGCTCGCCCAGTAGACGGGAATAGGGTTGCCTCTCGGGTTGGCAGCACTGTGTCGAGGGTCGTGCGTGTGTGTTGTGTGCGTGTGTGTGCATTGCCGGAGACCGTGACTGCCGCGTTGTCATAGCGTTCTCGTGAGCAGCCCGGGCAAGTCGTCGACGAGTCCCACAGCCTCGGCGCCCAGGATTACCGCCGCCAAGATGTCGTCGTCGCCTTCTCAGCCCAACAACGGTGCGGCCACGAACGGCCGCGGGGAAATGATCGAGCAGAAGGGCCCCAACCACATCGTTCGCATTCGAAGTGACAGCGACATCAACCTGGACGATCTCTTCAAGGCTGTCATGCAGCCCAGCGACAGGGTTCCGCTGAGTGTGCCCATGCGGCTGCGGAACCTGCCCGCCTCATTTTTCCAGCAGCCCGACCGCTCCAAGTCGGCTTCGCACAGCCGTGAATCGAGTAGCGACGCCACTTTCTCGCCATCGGAGGCGTCGGCGGCGGCGGCAGCAGCAGCTGCGGCGGCCGTGGCTGCCCCGCCATCGCTACCCGTGAACCACCCGCGGGCGCACTCTTCGCCCGCCTCGCTGCAGCAGAGCTACAACGCGCCCAGCCCACAGCATCTGCGCCAGCAGAGCTACGACCTCGTCGACGATCTGCCCCCAGGGTGGGAGATGGCCAAGACGTCCACGGGGCAGCGCTACTTCCTCAAGTGAGTGAATTCTCTGTGTCTCACACAGTGTCACCACCATCGTTTACTAGCAATGTTACTGCTGTCACGCCGTTGAAGCGTCTCGCCTGTCATTGTTACGAATTGTCGAACGTTATAGGCCCGTTTTCTTGCCGGAATGTTCGGATCCGGCGCATAAGGGGCATTACGTTTTCGATCAGTGCAACAAGTTGACGGATGGCCGGCTGACTGATTTCAAGCCGCGAACGCTTTCCAGTTGATGTGCGCGTCGCGTAGCAACATCTAAATGTGGGCCGAGCTTCCTACCTGACACCATGCTCTCGCGAGTCCCGTGATCTTATTTTCCATGCATACACCTTTAGGCAACCATGCGGAATCGCGTCCTGTCCCGGGACCGCCGCTCAGTCCTAGACGAAAACGTTGGTCTAGCGCATTGTGAACTCTGGGTGCTGAGCCATCTCACTGTAAAGATTGCTTACTGCGACAACACGCGCTGTGGAAGAGAACGAGAAAGCGGGGCGGCGACGCTTTTTCCCGAGTGTTCTTGTTTTTTCTTTTTTACCCACGAGCAACTCTGGCTGCTCGGAGTGCGCGCGAGGGCGCATGCCCCAATTTCCGCTGCAGTCTCCTCGCTATCAGCTGTTTCTCCGTCGTCACGGCGAGCCAGCCGCTTTCAATAAGAGCGCAGCGGCAACAACGCGACGATGGCGGTGTGACTGCCTTGCGCGCGCGTAATTTCTCCGTTCCCGCAGCCTGCCGTTCGGCTCTCCGCCTTTTTTTTTTTCTGCTCTTCTTTCTTTGGATTAGCGACCTTCGTGCGACTAGATAGCAGCATGCAAAGCAGTCAGATCGGTCGGGTGTTCCAATGGAGCCCGAACGAGAGTATGAGAAAAGTAGGAAGCCAAGCGGCAGGCCGCGGGAGCGGAGAAATTGCGCGGTGCAGTCTCTGCGCGGTCGTCGCGTTGTTGCGGCTGCCATTGGATCTCCTTGACTTTTTTGTTCGCGCGGCAGCAAAACCAGCTCCCCCGAACTGTCGATGGCTGCTAGGGCGTGGGGCGATTCCGTGATCGGAATGAACCTGTCGCGGTGTGGCCTGCATCGCTTGTGCTCGGTGGCCAGGTGCCTTCGGGGACAAAGCAGACAAAGGGTGGCCCAAAAGCACGTGCCGACGGCCGGACAGTCGTTATAGGCTTAAAAAGACCCGGCTCACGAAGCCCGCTTCTTTTGTGTGTGTGTGTGTGCGTACAGCGACGCAGAAGGTTGCTAAAAAAAAAAAAAGCCGTGTGAACGCGCGCGTTTGTAGTTTGTTGACCATGGCAGGTGTGGTTTCACGGTGTGGGATTGTTCGCACGTCTGGATGGATCACTGGCTCGCAGACTAGTGTGAGAGTTTTCTTGCCCACGTCTTCCCCTCTTTCTGATCTGTCGTGCTCGAATGCTGTGTCTGCCCGTCATGTTGTGTCTCGGGGTGTATGAAAGAGCGATGCGCTGAGCACCAACCTCCTCAGGAGTTTCCGTTGATCATGCGGCATAGCTCGCTTCACGACAGGTTCGTGGCAGTGGCACCGTCAAAAAGTGGAAGGTGCAGGTACTGGCATGCATTGGACCGCTGTGGTAAAATCAAAACCTCGCGCCCCATTAAATTGACGAGATGCACCATCGTCAAGGAAGATTCGCTTCGACCTCCTTTGTATGACGTAACTTGCTACATCTGTTTGTACGATACAGCGAGCTGAGCACGCCTACCGCACTTCTGCGAGATAGATGTAATGTTCCCACGGCCGAAGTCGCTTTGAAGATGTCGCGCCTACCTATCGGCGCTAGGATGTGCGTTCAATTCGACTGACGTATCTCACGGCACGTGCTGAGAGGTCTACCTCGTTCGCTAACCTCTTGCCTGCGTTTTTTTTTTTAAATTAGGTTAGTGCGTTATTATAATTTCATGCCACGCATGGCTTTGTTTGCCCAAACGAGGGCAAGGAACCGGCTTCGACAGAAATGTAGCGCTGGATGCCTTGTGCGGCGCAGTGTGCTGCTGCTTGGCGCGATAGCGACTCGCTATATTTAGTAAGTCGCATACATGGTTTCTCCTCCCTAGTGTGGTTAAGTTGTCGCCGACACAATACGGCTTTACTTCAAAGAACCAGAGGGAGAGAGAAGGGCAAGGAGGCTAACCAGGGCCGAGCCCGGCAGACTTTAGCGCTGTGCGCCGTGCTCCCACTGTGCTGGAGTAATTAGCCGCCTTCTTCTAACCACCCCCACTCGAGAAAGGGAACACCGAGAGGAAGCCAACCAGCGTGATTAGGTGTTCGTGACACACAACGAATGTGCTTTTCTCATTGCGCGTTCGTATCAGCGTCATGTGGGACCGTGAAAAGCGCGTGGCTGGGAGTAACGGCTCGGCGCTTAGCTTTTGTATGTCATGCGGTCCAAACCACAAGGCAGGGTCTTCGTGCCTCATCGGCAGCGCTGAAATGCTCGTGCGGGGGTGTGTTGTACCAAGTTTCGTTATCAACAATTCGGTGACGCTGAGGTTTCTAAGTGCTACACACATTTCTTGCACCGTGGTGCTGCAAAAAAGTTTATTTTACATACCTACAACTGTGTTAGGGAGCTGAGGGGACCCTTCGTTGTTCGAATGTCTGGTGTCCGCTGGTGGGGGGGGTGGTTAGGTGAAGAAAGACGCCTGTTTCTTTCTTCCTCTAACTACAACCCTCTCTTGTTTGCATTCTAGTTCAGCAAGTGGCAGTACCAGCCTGTCAATCATCCAGTTCGCAGAACAGTCGCGCAGGTGTCTCAGTCACCCTGCCTACCCGTGTAGGGTGTAGACGTATTCGGGCAAAAGGGATTATCTTTCACGTTGTGACCGAACGTGGCCAGAGTAAAGGCCTACCTGCTGCACCGACGTATTGCCGGTTGCCGAACTGCAAATGAAAAAAAAAAAGTAAGACAGAAAAGGACGCGCACACAGCGCTTTTTCATTTCTGTCCGCGTACAGCTGTGCTGTTCAAACTTTACATGCTAAACCATGACGATAGTTATAGCGCGAGAACAAAACGACGACACAGGGACAAGAAGGACACGAAAGACGCGCTCGTGTCCTTGTCTCTGTGTCGTTTTGTTCTCGCGCTATAACTATCGTCATGCCATACCAACTAGCCGAAGCTGCCACACTTCTATGATAAACCAGCCATGATAGCCCGGCAGGGCATTTGGGATTATCTTCAACAGCATGTGCGTGAGGAACACAACAGGTGGTGGTGGTAGTGGTTAGAAAAGGAGAAAGGCATCTAATTTCTGCAGCCCCGTTGGGAGCACGGCGCAGTGCCTGAACACAATAGAGACGTCACAAAGGCGTGCGTCGGGTTTATATTATGCATCGCTGTAACTACAGCCCCCCTTATCCTCCAAACAAAAAGGAATTCATGTTCAGGGGTGCCATATTTGGCCACTTTTAAAAGGACGCGGCGACAGAAAAATGACATTGGCTACTTTTTGACTATTGTTCTGGCGCCGGTACAACAGTTCATATACGCTAAAACCGAGCGCAACTATGGGAAAAAAAAAAAATGTATTCACAATGCCGGCGGCGGCTCCCTATAGGTGTAAATCGGAATTTTTTTTTTGTTTACTCTCCATGGTTTTCACAATATTAATGGAACTCGTATAGGTTAGGCAGCTCTGCAACATGGCTAGCAAAGGACTTGTTCAGGCTTTCTAGCCGCTATCCGCCTCACGCGCCTGTGTTCTGAGCTGTATAGGTGGCGCCACCCTAAGTGAACGTTGGCGAAAAGTGGATGCGCGCGGCTCATGAATTTTTTTTTCTGTTTTTTTTTTAAATTCTGTTTTAATATTTTGACCGCCGACGCTGCTGCACCTGTCAGCCATGACGTTTCTTATGTCGACTGTTCTGTTTTTTTTATTTGTTTTGAAATTACAGGCCCGTTTTTTTTTATCACTGTGTTCACACACGATGTACTGTACGCGTTTCTTACATCAATGCGTCTAAGCTGCTGTTTACGTGATCTGTTAACATGGACGAAAAAAAAAGCAAAACATCTGCATGCGAAGATCCCAGCAGGTCTTGTACGGCATCTTCCTTCGTCAAGTTAAGGATGCAAGTGCTGACATGCCAGCAATGGAAGTCTGGATTGAAATATAAACCTACCGGAACGCGTTCGGTCGCATGATCTTTTCTTAAAGTCTATTTCGATGTGATTAATATTGCTATGATTTTTTTGTATTTTTCAACGATATGCTATGATTTTTCATAATTCAACGAAACTTATCATGTTTGGCTAATTTTCTGGCTCCAAAATAAAATAACGGCTGCTGGTTGGCTACTGTTCTGGCTACTTTGATTAATATTGTGGCTCTTTTTCTTTTCGAGGATCGGGTAACCCTGTTCAGGTTCAATAGCTGTCGTCGTGCGATCGCAGGTTTCTTGCTCGTTTTTTTTTTTTTTTTGAGCCGATGACGAGCGCTTCGTAATGATGCGTGCTTCGTAATAACGAAACTTCGTTTCCACGCCATGCGAGGCGTAAATGCTGTAGGCCCGTGTGCTCAGACTTGGGTGCACGTTAAAGAAGACCAGCTGGTCGAAATTTCCGGAGCCCTCCACTACGGCGTCTCTCATAATCATATGGCGGTTTCGGGACGTTAAACCCCACACATCAATCAAATCCACGCCTTGTAGATCTCTCGAACAGTTCGCGACTGATAGGGCTGTTGTGAGACAGCGGTACCCCGCAGGTTCGAAGAATAACCAAACCGAAACCCCGTTCGTTTCCCCCCTTCCCTTGGTTTCAGAAACAGTGCTGAGGTTATTGAAGTAAGATAGTGGTGCAGACCGCCATGTGCCGACCGATTCTCATCAATTTCGTCAATGAAAGAATCCGCGCTGTGCTCACCGTGATGGATGCGTCGCAGCTACGAACTGTCTGTCATATATACCGTCATCATCCGGGTTTCCGTGCGGTCCCCCGCCCTTTTGTGCCGGTGTCCCCTTTCTCCGCTGACATCTAGGCCGTGTCAAGTGGCCTGTCACTCTGACAGTACAGCGTTTTGGTGTCCGGGCGATACGCTATACAGTCGCCGTCACACGAGCTCATCTCGCGGGCGATGGATCCCACGCCTCGGCGCTGTTGGACGCCCCGAAACAGACGGTGTAAAACTGAGCTTTCTTCTGTCAGGACTTCTCGTCCGGCAGCTGTGCTTCGCGTTGGTGGCAAGAGACTATAACGCTGTTCCGCGAACCCTTCTATCATCGTACGCCAGCCAGCTCGCTATAAGGGCTTTGAAATTCGAGCCGCGCCAAATTGTGAGTCACGTTCTTCGCGGTGCAGTTGTAATGCCCGGTTCTTACGGTCGTTTTCTGGATGGGCAGTCGTTCGGCGCGGCGTGGTCTGGCCAGAAAAGGCACTGCAGTATCGTAACACTGCAACTGGTCGGTGGCGTTGTGTTGCAGGGTATTGTTACGTAGGAAATCCTCCCATGTAAAAAAAAAAAGAAATCAACTCGGGTCACGTCGGCGGCCGTACCCGAAGCCTTCGCGGGAACGGCCCCTCGCCTGAGTGACTGATCGGGGTTTTGATGTCGCCGCAGGCGAGGCGGGGTGTACGGCGGTTACACGGCCGCCGCCTCGGGGCCTGCATCTCCGAGCTCGTCTACTACGGGGCGGCTTTCGCGTCAAGAGTTTGCTTTGGCTGTGCGTCTTTTTTTCCCTCCCCCCCCCTCCCGTTACTTACCTGCGTTGTGCCTGTCTTCTTGGTTCAATTGTATGTTTTCGTGTAGCTCCCAAGTAACAGGTCAATTATTGTTATAGTACGCATATTTTTATGTATTGAAACGTTACTGCGTGCATCTGGAGTATGCATAAGTACCACCTCCGTGTTATTTGTAATCGCCGATACCTGTCACTTAAAAAATTTACCTCCCCCCCCCCCCCCCCGCAACCTGAATCGTGGACAGCGCCATGGTATCTATGTCCACTCGTGCCTGCAGCCTTTATGCTTTTATTTTGTTCATCATTAAAGGGTGAAGACCGAAATACCTTCTCGAGTAGCAGGCAGCCAAAAATAAAGCTTGTCGAGAAAGGCACCGTATATCGGCCCGTGTGAATCAGTCAGGCAAGAACTTTATTGAACGGTCTTGGTGAGTTTAAGCCGCCAGGGTGTCCACGAGGGACATCCTAGCTGTCGCTACTGTGTAGGCGACGCTAATCGGCTGTTTCACGCACCTGAGCCGCGACATAATCGTGAGGCAGGCCGCAGTGTTAGAGACTTCGGAATTGATTCGGGCGGGTCACGTGCAGTTTTTTAACCGTTCAACGGGACAGCTTTTTGTTTTGCTGCCTTTAAAACGCGGCCGTGGATCGTACCCTCGTCTTCGTTCTTAGCAGTGCGACGCCAGGCACCACGACGGGCTCAGCTTGCTTGCCTAGACAACTTTACTTAGTTTTCAAATACCTCTAAATTAGTTTTAGCCACTGTTTCATAAAAAACGGTGGTAATATGCACCTCTTAATCAAATTTCTGGGTTTCTCAGCGGCTGTGGTCCGTGAACAAATGTGTGTTGCTTCGCCGCCAAGTTCATCGCGAGCCTCCGGTCAGCTGACGTTAGGAGGAGGTGTGGCCTGCGGCGCTAAGACTGCTCGCTCGCGCGCTGTGACGACGGCTAGGCGTAGCCCAAGGGACGGGCCGCATCTCGGCAAACTGCCCTTTTCCCGCAGCCTCCGCGCGCATCTCCACACGACAGCTGCCGTGAGCGCTCCCTGTCGTCTCTGGTTGTGATGCGCTCGTTTTATGCGTGGTATACCGCTCGTCTCCTCGCTCTTTGGGGGTTATGGTGCGCCGCACCTTTTTCGTTTGCGGAGATGCGCGAATGTGTAGCAGGGATTCCGAGATCGCTTACTGGGAACTATGGTAGTTTGCACAGTAGGAAAACTGTGCTGCAGCCCATTTCTCGATATTCAAGTTGAGAATGAAAACAGTGGGCATGGCCCAATTTGTGTAGATACAGCGTGGATGGACGATCTGCCCTGTTGATATCGTCGGGAAGATTTTCATGATGAGGGATACCACATACCTGCCGACACTATTACTACATTATTATTATTATTATTATTGTTATTATTATTATTATTATTATTATTACTAGTGTTCACGCGCGTACGTCAGCCTTTCCTGCTGTAACGTTTTCGGCGCTGCGGAAGAGCACATCGCCACTACGCTTGTGTAGTTTATTGTAACCATACCATAGGGTACCGCTGCGTACATCATCTGGGCGGCCGCGAGACTTGCCAAAAGAAGGCGGGGGAAATGTTACTACAATTTATGCGCCTGTCTTCGTCCCCGCATTTTGTCCGCTAGGCCTACGCCGCCTGCCCAGTTGTCAGTTCTGTTTGTTACGAGGTTAGAGGTGGCTGGGGGGTGCCTATTTTCTCGAGTTCAGTTGGATGGTCGATGGCGGTGTCAAAAGCAAGGAAGTAATACTTTGCAAGTGCTTGCGCGCATTCCACCTCTTTCCCGATTTCATGGCGCATGCGCTCTTCCTCGGGTGGGAGAATCACGTAACGCGCCCCTTCATCTCGGAGGATTTCGTTCTGGCAGTACCGGTAGTCCAGGGTCATGCTAAAGCTCTGCCAAAGCGGGAGAGGGCTACACAAGAAAAAAAAAAGATGGATTAAGTGGGAAAAAATGTGCCGAAAGGTCACCTCCTAGTTCATTGAACGAGTCCTAGTCTATGTGCTCGACTACGTCAAAGCACTGTATGTGCTTCAAGACGCTGTGACTGCCTATTTAATTGAATGTTTGGCGATGCGGCATTTGCTTGCCAACTTCATTCGACACGTAATGGCGTTGTACGTTTATGATGCGTGGTATACAGCATTCGATCGCGCGCACGACAAACCAAAGCGAGAGGCTGAATGTATCCTATATATTATGTCTTCGTCACATAGGTAAGTTCGACATTGTGAGGAGTTATGAGTTTTGATGGATAAGGTGCTAATTAAAATGCTATAATTAGAGAAGCCGTCGCTTATTCGTGCTTTCTGGCGCTTATGATCAGTGATCTCTGAGCACGCTGCAGTCGATCTGAAGTTGAGGACAGTGGCCCTTCCGACGGTGGTCTTAACACCACTCGATCCTTCTCTCCTTACAAAGGAGGTCGCGCTTATCACACGGACAACCTTTTTTTACGAGGCCGAGTTCATTCTGCAGCTGTAAATGATACGAGCTTTGTGCGCTCACGAGTTAGTTGTCCGATAGCGTTGTCTTGCAACTTCATGCTCTGCGACATCGCTGCTGGGCGGCCGTGACGTCACGAGCCTTATCTGGTTTGATAAGGTGGTACACATGACTGTGCATATTGCGTGCGATTTGCTCGTGCAGGTTACTCAAGTGAGGTTTGGAAGACACCTTTTGCTCACTTTGGTTTTGTTGCAAATCTCCTCGTAGGGAATATTCCCGTACGGCTACAATAGCGTGACTCAGTTTATTGAATTGATTGATTGATTGATTTGTGTGGTTTAACGTCCCAAAACCTCTATTTGATTATCAGAGACGCCGTAGTGGAGGGCTCCGGAAATTTCGACCACCTGGGGTTCTTTAACGTGCACCCAAATCTGAGCACACGGGCCTACAACATTTCCGCCTCCATCAGAAATGCAGCCGCCGCAGCCGGGATTTGATCCCGCGACCTGCGGGTCAGCAGCCGAGTACCTTAGCCACTAGACCACCGTGGTGGGGCTTAAAAAAACTGCTCGCGACAGGACGAATTATAATAATAACAAAAGTATTAACAAAGGTATTTCACGCTCCACGACACGATTATGAGAGAGCCGTAACGGAGGACTCCGAAAATTTCGACCGTCTGTTGTCGTTCAACGCGGACTGACATCGCCCAGAAAACGGGCCTTTGCCATTTCGCATGCTTCTTGAAATTGCTCTACGGGGTATACTCCGGGTTTGTTTTCGTGTTGCTTTCACGTTCAACTAAGCAAATGTGTTCGCCGCAGCCGGTACTCGAACCTGCGCTCAGCGGCTTGGTACAAGCTGTTTCCCTGGTTTCCGCGAGTCAAATAATGTGAACGGGTGGTCTGAAATGGGAAACACGATTCATATATTGCATTGGAATCGATCTACAGATCGGTGGATGTATTTACTATTCGAATTCGCTGCGGGACAGCTTACTTTTAAGATCTGGGGAAGCAGGCTAATTAAAAAAAAAGAAGGGAAGAAAGCTACCAAAGCACGCAGTTAGCAACTTTGCCTTCCCTGTAGTTGGCCTCTGTTTTGCGAGTGTCGGTTTCGTTTTTCCCTGTGTCGTGTTTGGGCAAGGTTACGCATGTCACAACTGTTGGCCGAGCTTGTCTCAGCTGGTATAAAAGACCGCAGGCGAGTTTGTTATCGGTGAGTGTGTGTGCCGGGGGTGGGGAGGAGCGGTATGGCTGCAGAGAGATTGACATTTCTTCTCCCATTGGCCGAACGGCGAAGCATCTTTCGGCGTGTTGATCGCTGGCAGGTGTTTGAGGAACCTTGGAGCGGCGCTGCAATGCCGGGCAGGGCGTCCCTTGAACGCTTGCCCGCAAGCGCATTGGCGATACGACGGTGACAGAAATACGTGGTGCGTAATATTGCGCCGTGGAGTAGCAGCGCAGAGTGTGGTGTGGCGGCTTGACGAGCCCGTTTGCTGTTACGGCGAGTGGCGGCGCGTGTATACTTCGAGGCGCGGTCGCGTCGCAGGTGATTGTTTGTTCGAGCTCACATTTTTTTAGTTTCTTTCCGACGCGTTCATCGGTAACCCATTCTGCGTCTGCGCGCGAAAGGTGTTCGGCAAGCACGGTGCACGACACAGCTTATCTGGTGGCACTGCGGCACTTGGATGATATCACGATGGATTCACACGCACGGCCAGTAATCTATCTATCTATCTATCTATCTATCTATCTATCTATCTATCTATCTATCTATCTATCTATCTATCTATCTATCTATCTATCTATCTATCTATCTAACCAGATAGATAGATAATAGCACTCGTCTGTAATAAGCGTGAGCTAGAGCAGGGGAGGGCGATATCTAGATAGATAGATATATGGATAGATAGATAGATCGGTGTTCCCGATAATCTTCGTGTTGTCCCCTGTTCAGCAGGACATCTGCTGCAGCGACAAGCTCCACCATCGACTCGGTTTTGTTCGTGGAACATTCGCGCCTGTCGGTGTCCCTGCAGAGATGATGCACCCCCCCCCCCTCCCAGCTCCCACTCACACCCCCGGCTAGAGCGCTCACTCTGGCTGATTGATGCACCCTTTGTCTCGAACTCTTTAGCTGCGCGTTTTTCCGCGCAGGTAATCCCCCCCCCCCCCCTCTTTTTTTTTGTTGTCGTTCGCCCCATGCTTGTCGCGGCGCGGCCCCCGCATCAACGCCGCAAGTTATGAGGGATGTGTTTCTACCTGTGCAGCTCCCGTCGAGTGAAGGAATAATAATAAAAAAAAAAGCTGCAAAGAACGCAACAGGGGAAACCTGCTCGCCTCTGCGTTTGTGCCTCCGTGCGCACTTGCACCTGGGCGTCAACACTCGCGGGGGCCGCCGCCCATGGCGAAAAAAAAGCTCGCGGCGTGTTTGTCTCTCTTTTTGTTTCTTTTTATCTTCTTGGCGCCTCGATCCACTTTCACTCGCGCATTGCTGCTGCTGCGCGTGCAGAAAACCCCCGCACGCGCTCTTGAGGGGCGCCAGCCCGCGAAAACAGATTCGATTTCTCTGGGGGTCGCGCCGCTGATGGTGTCCGCCGCGCGATAGTTAGGGTCGCTCTTTTTTTTATCGCCGATCGTGCAGCTGAGAGATAATTGAAAGCACTTTGTTGCCTGCCTCCCCTTGGCCAGATCAGCTGGGCGCCTCAACCTCTTGTGCGGTGGGTGCGCTTCGATTGAGAGCGGGAAACCCGGGCTAAACTTTCGCTGTTCTGGGCTGTGGCACAGTGATGTACAGCTGGGAGAGTGAGACGCAGTAATCAGTACACGCTGCGATCTGGTCAGTTAATGATCTTATCCAAAACAGATGTTGGCAGGGCCGCTCAATCGTAGCATTCAGGTTTAACGAATGCAATGTCTTGTTTTGTAAATTTTCGTTTTTCATGCTGTTGCGCTTCGCGGCGACCGCAGTCTGCGGGTAGCGGGGCCGATCGCCGTCGCTCCGTCGAGCCAAGGACCAGGGGAGAGCTTTGAGCAAACTTAACGGGTTTATTTACATCTTTACATGGAGTTGTCGAGATGACAGAAGAGAAGAGAAGAACTAGTGGTTTTCACAAACCACGAGCGTGGTGGTTGAACTTTACTTAGTTCAGAGCGACGTCCAGCACTCTGCCGCGTCGTTTTATGCCCTGTCGGGCTCCTCCTCTACGAGTCGACCACCAATCACGCACACACAGGTGAGGGGGGGCGAGCATGCAAGGTCCACGTGAACACTGCACTTTGGTGGCGCCAGCAAGGCTCTCCCTCGTCGTGTGTGAGTCTTTAGTCGAGAGTGCCCACGATCCTGGCCGCATACTTCAGAGGGTCCGCCGATTATGTTCGCTCAATTAAGCGGGGCGATCCGCGGCAGCCGCCACGGTCTCCCCAGGAAGACGCCGTCCCTGTTGTCCTCTTGGTGGCGTCTTGGCGACACTACGTCTCGTACTCCGGGACAATGCCTGGCGGGCTTAGGCAGTCAGCCGATCGGCTACTTGACAATGGATTAAAGAAGCGCCGCTCTTTCGAGGGGTGCCCGGTTCGTGGATTCCTCTGGGGAGAGCCCTTTGGCCAGCGCCGTCGTCGTCTGCCGGTTAACGCGCCAACGATGCGTGACTGGCCCAGGCGGGAGATAGAGTGGCGGCTCCAAAACCCTCTTTGGCGACATTCCATCCCGTTGGCGCCGCTGTCAATCAGCAGGCGACGTCTCGTGGGGCCGGCCCTCTGTTGCTTCCTCCGTCCAGACATGGCGAGACTGTCCTTTTTGCACTAATCCGGCGTGGCAAATGACTCGCTGGGTCAAGGCATAGCCCGATCGCTACAGCTCCTCCGCCGACGGGAAGATCTCGGACGTCGGGTAGTACCAGCTGCTCGACGGGAGAGATCACAGTAACCGCAGTCTCCCAACACCATTTAAACCACAAAGACCCACCGCTAGAACCAGCAAGCGCCGGCAATGAGTTTTCGGCAACCAGGCTGGTCTTTCAAATGTGCCACAATGCACCTACGCTTTTTTTGTTCTTTTAAATGGCAACCACACTAATACGCTTGCCCATAGCTAAAAATTTCGATTACTCCAAATACCCCTTAAAATCATTACGGAAAACGTCCCTCAACGTTCCGTATAACACGACGCTCAGCTAAAGAATTCAACTGATCCCTCAGCACATACTAAAATACAAAGGGTAATGCAATTTCGTATACTAACACGCTTATTTGCTGAATGTAGTTTCATGTCAGCCCCTGTTTTTAAAGAACGCACAAGACTTTGCTGTGCGCTCTAGCACGACATCTTACTCTCATCCAAAGAGCGCTAGCATACCCACACGCACCTAACCATAGGCGATATCTCTCTCACCTAGGTATGCTTAAACCATCATCTGAACGTGAATTTTCTCGAGGAACAAACGCAAGGAACAATCACACTTGAGGTACACGTCAGGAGTGCGTAACAAAACAGGCGTTAATTTTGCGCCAAAACCCCTGTACCGAATGTTTCTCCCCCTGAGCATTTCGAAAATTGCTTTGTTTGGTTTTATTCTAAAACCTTCCCAAACATTGCTCATTTACTCCATTGAAGACGGCATGCGATGCCGCGCTTAACTAAAGGGCACGAGCATTGAAACTCCGGCGCCGCTCGACTACGCTACCGCGCTTTCAAAACTAGCGGGCGTACCAAATCTTCATTTGCGACTTGCGTGCTCGTATCTTAAAAAACTCCTTTCACGCAGTCGGTTGACTGATGCGGGCCACTGCTTCCGCATAACGCTGAACAATTCAACTCTAAATTTTGACAAAGCTTACACCCAAACAAAATCTAGAGGGAAGAAAAAAATGTCCAAGCAAACTAGCTGTGGAGATGACACAGGAACACCACTTTAAAACCAATTATAACTAAACAAGTATGTTTCCAAAAAAAAACTCCCGTGTCCAACTCTCCCTCCTACAACTGTCGATCCCCCTTCAGCCGTACACGCGGCGGTCGTGGTCTTCGACTCTGAAAACGCGCGAGACGACAACGTGCACGAGCAACAAGCTTAACTGCAGCGTTCCGCCTCATTCGCGATTTTTGGCGGTCTTCTATCAGTTCGGCGTAGGAGACCGGAGCGATGCGTGGGACAGAGTGGCCATGCTTTCTTTGGGCTAGCTCGCGTGTGGTGCTTAGCTATTGTGGCTTTTCCTTTTTTTCTAGGACCCCTTCTACAATCCCGTTCCCGCAAAGCTTTAAATCTTCTGCGTACATTCCGTCGCGGGGATGCGCGCTGGGGCCTACCCTTCCGCCGTTGGAACCTTACTTTACGCCACAAAGGACCTTTCTTTGAACTGGCTGGTAACCTACTCTTGGGCCGCTCGCCCGGCTGATTGCCCCCTCTTTCACCCCTTCGCTTTGTCGCTCGCGCACGCCTCTCTCGTTTCCGGCGAACGTCTGCGACCGACCTGTCCTGCACTGCTGGTGAATTCGTTGCCGGTTGAGTTATCAATGGTTTTACCGCTCAAGGGTGCCTCTGCACCACCTGCCACAGTGTTTCGGCACTTTGATTTCTTGGCTCTGTCGCCCTGTCTGGCCGATTCACCTGTGCTAACGCTGTACTCAGGTGCGCCCTGAAACGTTCTGTGGATAGAACGGAAAGACCGGCGCTCTCCACGCAATTCCATTCGCGAACCCGCTTTCCTCGTTACCTTTCGTCCGGTTGCTCGGACGCATGCAATGTAATTTTGACGCTGCTGCAAAGCTCTTATTTGCTACGCTGACAGGTTTGCGCCCTTCTTTTACACGCGTAGTACTGTTCGTCTTTCTCGCGGATTTGCGACGTCTCTTTCGTCTGCGCCGCTTTTTGCGTGTCGCTTCCGAGCCTCCCGATCGCATCTCACACTCGTGAATCCTCTCACAGCTTTCGTCAGCTGTCTCAGTCGCGCGGTCTAAATGATTTTCGCCCTGGTCATCTTTATTCTCACCCTCTAGACCGGCAGACTGGTTAACACACTTAGGAACAATGCAGCTGTTTCCCTTCGAAAAATCTTGCTCGCATTCCTGAGAGCTGTCTGCAACTGCACTGATACCCTTCTCTACGCTCGCTGCTTCTGAGCCTTCTCCGGTGTTCTTGCCTACTTCGACCTCATTTGCAAGATCCACCACCGCGACAAACACAGTTGAGGTCTGTGCCAGATTCTCTACAGCTATTCTAGCTGTTTCGCTAACAGTTAACTGGCAAAGCACCTCGTCGCACTCGCTCTGGCCTTCGTCGGCCCTCTCTAATCAGCGCAGCTTCATTCGCAGCACTCAAACTCGATTCGCCTTTGAATCCGCCGCTATGTTCACACGTGCTAGCCTTCTCTAAAGCTCTAGGCTGCACCTCGCACTTCTCGTGCTCTACACTTGCGGATGACTGAATGTTCCACTGCGTTGCCTCGACTTTTTGTTCCGACAGTTCAATATCTAGGCTGAGTGGCTCGCTCGAACTCTTCACCTCGCTCCCCGTTTTTCTATCTCCCATTTGCTCTCACTATTCTCCTTGGTGCTATGAGAGACACGCGGACCCTCTCTCAGGCTTGGTTTTAATACCAGCACACCGTCGCGCGTTCTTCAACGGAGCGTTCGGGAGCTTGTACTCCATTTGCTTTCTGTCAGCTCTAATGCCGAAGCACCGCAGTAAGGCTGCCTTAGCTACATTGTAATTGTTGAACTCGTCCTCGGAAAGGTACCCTATTCTACCAATTAAGTCGCATGGAAAGACACTCAATAAGGCGATAGACCAATATTCTTCGTCGAGCCCTAGGTCTGTGCAAACATTCTCGTAAGAGGTTAGGTAACTCTCTATATCCTCGCCCTCTTCGAATGGATGGATCCTCGAATTTACTTGAGACCATCTAAGGCACTGTATTGATCTTCTTGTCTCTTCCAGCTTTACCTTTAGGGTTTCCTTCCACTGTTCTCTCTCTTGCTCTCGCCTTTCCTGACGCTTTTTCTCGCGCTTTTGAATCTCGCTCCATGTTTCTTTAATCTCTTCACTGCTCAGATTCAAGCTATCGATAGCGCTAACAATTGCGTCTTTCTTCATCCCCGCATTTACTTCTGCTCCCAGCTCCTCCCCAAGAATCAGGAGCTGACTCTTCAACAAACGCTTCCAATCCATGACAGAGAACTAGTGTGGTGCAGCTCACTCTCTACCCAGAAGTTCCGTAAACAACTGCTTCTGTGGTAGCCTCTACCAGCGAAAAGATTGCACTTCTATCTTATCAGCCTGGCAACCAAAAAACCAAAGCCAGCACTCACCAGTCCACAGCTGCCAGTCTCCATGATCTCGGCGTGTTGTTCATTCTCCGTCCTCCAGGCTCACATCCAACCGCTTGCCATCCAGTTGTTGCGGATGGAAAGGAAGGTCGCTGATGATGGCATACCACCGCTGCCAACCAGTTGTTGCGAGTCGCGGCGACCGCAGTCTGCGGGTAGCGGGGCCGATCGCCGTCGCTCCGTCGACGGGAGGACTAGGGGAGAGCTTTGAGCAAACTTAACGGATTTATTTACATCATTACGGGAGTTGTCGAGATGACAGAAGAGAAGAGAAGAGCTAGTGGTTTCACAAACCACGAGCGTGGTGGTTGAACTTTACTTAGTTCAGAGCGACGTCCAAGCACTCTGCCGCGTCGTTTTATGCCCTGTCGGGCTCCTCCTCTACGAGTCGACCACCAATCACGCACACACAGGTGAGGGGGGGCGAGCATGCAAGGTCCACGTGAACACTGCACTTTGGTGGCGCCAGCAAGGCTCTCCCTCGTCGTGTGTGAGTCTTTAGTCGAGAGTGCCCACGATCCTGGCCGCATACTTCAGAGGGTCCGCCGATTATGTTCGCTCAATTAGCGGGGCGATCCGCGGCAAGCCGCCACGGTCTCCCCCAGGAAGACGCCGTCCCTGTTGTCCTCTTGGTGGCGTCTTGGCGACACTACGTCTCGTACTCCGGGACAATGCCTGGCGGGCTTAGGCAGTCAGCCGATCGGCTACTTGACAATGGATTAAAGAAGCGCCGCTCTTTCGAGGGGTGCCCGGTTCGTGGATTCCTCTGGGGAGAGCCCTTTGGCCAGCGCCGTCGTCGTCTGCCGGTTAACGCGCCAACGATGCGTGACTGGCCCAGGCGGGAGATAGAGTGGCGGCTCCAAAACCCTCTTTGGCGACATTCCATCCCGTTGGCGCCGCTGTCAATCAGCAGGCGACGTCTCGTGGGGCCGGCCTCTGTTGCTTCCTCCGTCCAGACATGGCGAGACTGTCCTTTTTGCACTAATCCGGCGTGGCAAATGACTCGCTGGGTCAAGGCATAGCCCGATCGCTACAGCGTCTGCAGTGTGCGGCTCAGCGCATCGGGGGCATACTGTGGTGTTTGTACATACACTCTTGATGTGCCCAATTTTCATGCAGTTATGGCACTGGAGTGGTTTAGGGACAAATGGTCGAACAGGATGTCGGAAGTGTCCCACTTTGACATGCGACGGAATGGAATCTCCTTTGAACATTATCTTTACACAACGGGTGTTTTCCGAGGCGAAGTACATTCGCGATGAGAACTCCTTCGTTCGCTGGTTTTATGAGAGTTGGGAGGTCCGAGTTTGCTATGGCCAAATCAATGTCGTAGATTACTCCCGCCATGCAGGCACCGTCCATTGGAATAACCGGTCGAACTTTGATGCCTCCCAAATCTGATACTCTGCGAAGCTTGTCTATGGCGCTGGCAGTCATTGTGTCCACAGCTAGAATATTCTTCCGCGTGTTCACCCGGATATCCTTAATGTCGTTTGGTGCTACCCCCCTCAAAGTACATAGAGAGAGCTTGCCTGTTTACTGCTCGAAGGCTGATGGTGGAGTCCTCGGGCATGAATAGGATGGTGTGCGGCCAGCGTTCTCCTTTTGACTGAGACGTTAATGTCCCTGCTGGTGAAGACGGCTTGATACTTCTTCTTTTGGCCTTCCTGCTTCTCACGGTCTCGAAGTCGTCATCCGACGAGTCGTCGCCAGTGGCCGAGTACAGTTCCGTGTCCTCGCTGGTGCTCGAACAGGTGCTTCGTTTCCGCGACGAGCTTGCCAAAGGTGGTCTATGGCCGGACAGAGCCGCAGAAGGCTCCGCGTCCACAGCCATGAGGCAGTGACTATCACCGTTGGCCTCACTGGTTCTGGGCCAGGCGCGCTGATTTACCGAGGAGCTCGCCATAGCAGACCTCTGGCTGGGCGGACCAGTGGATGACTCCGCGTCCGTCGCCTTGGGGCAGGGAGCAGCGTCTCCCGTAAAAAGCGAAAAACTTGATAACAATGCTCGGAGCCGAAAGCAGAAGCGTTCTATGAAGAGACACTTCGTCGTCGTCCAAAAATGTGTGAAAGGCTGTAGGAGAACTGAATGCTTGGGAGATTCTACGATTACAGTGAAGAAAACTAAGACCACGCATGGCAGCACGTTTAGTGTGAGCATACAAATTTAGTATGCTATCTAAAAGAACGCTAAGATCACCGAATTCATATACCTTACATAAAGACATGTTATCGACAGAGTATCTAAAAGACACGACAAGATTTTTTTCCGAGATATACTCATGTATTTGGTATTTGAGGTATTCAGACAAAGGTTGTTGTTATCACACCATTCGGAGAAAGAACACAAATCTGACTGCAACAAGCGACAGTTGTTAGCTGAATGATATTCTCTAAATATCTTAACGTAATCAGCATACAAGAAAAAAGAAGAATAACGATTAGCAAAATAAACACGTCGTTAACGTACATTAAAGGTAAGAGTGAATAATAATAATAATAATAATAATAATAATAATAATAATAATAATAATAATAATAATGATAATAATGATAATAATAATAATAATAATAATAATAATAATAATAATAATAATAATAATAATAATAATAATAATAATAATAATAATAATAATAACTTGGTGAATGATTCCGGAAAATATAACGTGTGTGAATACCTAACAGTTCAGAAGCAAATACGGATAACAGCAGTAGAGTAGAGAGGCGCACTTCACGTTAAAAAAAAAAGACGAAGTGTGAACCTTTCGCTGGTGTACAGTCTGGCTCAGTATACATCACAAGCTCTCCGAGTTCTTTCTTTCCTTCTTTCTTTATTTCTTTATCTCTCTTTCCACGTGCAGATCAATGTCATTGCGCTGGCATACCAAGCGGCTCGCGGCAGTCGACGGTGGTTCTCATAATTTACGCGACACTCCTCCGCTTTTTCCATCCTATATTTACGCCTGACGCGAGGTTGACGAAAGCGCCATGCTGTCTCGTTCACAGCAGTGCCGGTACGCATGCCATGCCATGGCCAGTGAAGTCAACTGAGCCGTGTACAAAAAAAAAAAGGGCGGACGTAGTTACGGGCACTTAGCTGACGAAAGGGTTCGGAGGAGGAGGGGAGAGGGTTGGGAGCGTAGCGCCATGCAGTGGCGCCAGAGATTATGCGGAGCAGGCATCATTAGCGGCAGATTCCGGTCGGATGTTGCATGCCCGCGCTTTCGGTATCCTCGCTTATTTAGCTTCGTTTCTTTCGCGTCCGACTCCGTGCCTCCTCTCGGTCGAAAGCCTTTACTTTCTTCGTTTATTTTTTTTTTGCCATCCAAGAATCTCTGGTTCATTCTGCATGCACCACACGGTCTCTCTCAGTCCCGCATTCTGACAGCGGCTGTAATTAAGCATTTATTCACTTTTTGCGTCGCGTTTTCATATGTTATTGTTCTTATTATTTTTCGCCGTCGTAACGCGATCTCCGCGTCGCTCCACACGAAAGCATGTTCAGCATTCCTCTCGCTTCCCCCCAACTCACGGATCGATGACGTAATTTGCTCGCGCCCGCAGATACTCGAAGCTCAACTTGAAGCCAATAAAAACCTCCGCGGCTTGCTGCTTTTCTGCTCTGCTCGAAATGTTCGCTGCTCCGTGTGAATTCGTCCCATGTTTTAGGAGTAAGTGGGCGTTCAGACATGACGAACACGTTGTTAAGGTGACATCTTTGATTGCCTCATAAATCAAGAGATCTCGCGATGTTTGGCGGGACGTGACGGTACTTCGCGATACAGGTGAAGGGCGCCGCGTCACCACCAACGGTACAAGTATTATTATTAAACTTCTCAGCGCAAAAACTTCTGACAACTAACACAAGAGACGATGACGAGTGTTAGTTGTCGGAAGTTTTTGCGCTGAGAAGTTTGATAATGAATTACCAACTAGCCCAATTCCACACTTTACTTTCGGTACAAGTATCGCGTGACAGAGACAAATTTACTTCCTCTTTTTTTTTTTTGAAACATGAACTTTCTTAAACATGAACCCATTCACCTAAGCAGCAGTTTTCGCGGAGCTTATCGCGTGATTACAGACGGCGTGATGATGACGTCATCCGCAATCTTTCACGTATAATGATGTCACAGACCACCAGAAGTTGTTACGTCGTATTACGACGTCATCATTTGACATCGTGGTTTTATCACACTTGGGCTGATTTCACAGTGCTGCGACAATAGGTAAAGTGTAGTATGCCCCTGGGTAAAGGAATAACTGAATGAGCGGTTCATGAGAGCGTTATCTTTCGCATCTTCTCGCCTCCGTGTTATAACTGAACCAACTGCCACCTTTTATTTTCTTTCATGCTAGTCATAGTGTAGTTACCTCGTATAGTCGTTGGCTCGATGATTAACGAAACTATACCAATAGTAAACTTGCGTGTTTACTCGAATGTGTATATACCACTCCGGAAATCCGCGCCATATAGCTGGAGCCAGCGGAACCACTGCGCACCGAGAAGTCTGGACAAGACGCACACCAATACCTGATTGAATGCTGATTGGATATATCGCACTCCTGTAACTGAGCAGTGCATTACTGGATGCCGTATCAAGTTGTTTCCCGTAAAACTAAAGCCATTGCGGATTACAGCAACACCTAAGTCGCGGAAGTATTGCATACGTTAACCGACACATAATAAATGGTTCAAGTTGCTGCATTTAACAGAGACAAGTGAGAAAATGTAGACCACGAAAGGCTCTTCTTTAATGGTCAGAAAACATTGTGCGATGTAAGAAACATAGAGAGGTTTATCACAAAAGTGTCCGATTGGCTACGCAACGCTGGAGGATTCAGAGAAGGAAATAAATAAAAAAACTTCTCGACCACGAAAATGAGAGAAACGTTTTAGAGTTTGCTCTATTTTTGACCAATATTATAATATCCATGTTTTTCCTTTATCTTAGTTTTTTTTTAATTAAACACTAAGCAATTAAATTTAGCCCGATTTGGAGCCTCTTGTATTAAGATCAGCGTGAAATTAAAAACAAAACACTCGCAATGATAACAATGAAACATCGTAAATAGACCAAGCCATGCTTCTTACATCCGGAATCTAAGATCTGATACAGCTACGTACAAGGGAATCACTGTTTAGAGAAGAAAAATATATACGTGTCTTCGTTTTAGGCTCAAATCGAAAATACAGAAGCCTGTTCATTAGCAGTGAGGTAACCCACAAAAAAAGACGCCGCACTCTTGCCAGGAGTGTCGCAACCTGTCCCCGCGAAAGAATAACGATATCGGCCATCACCGTGCAGCTCCGGCCCGCCTACTCCGCTTTGATGAATGAAAGCGCTGACGGCGAGAGCAATTTGGGCACACCACGTGAGCAACGCCCCCGCGACAGTACACAGAGCGTCCATGTTTCCCTCTCTTGTATGTGCGTTAGTGTAGTGTACATTGGACGACACGCTTTGTGCCGTCTTCCTCAATGCGTAGCTGCAGCGACTCCGTTTCATCACGTCATGTAGCGTTCAACATCCTGTCACCTTGATTTGGTTCACTTGTAGGTGTTTCTTGTCTTTCGTGTCATAAATATGTCGTCGGGTTCATGTGCGTGTGCGTCAGTGTGTGCGTGAATTTTTAAACAGTGCACGTTAGTTAACTTTGACTTTACAGAGGAGCTAGGTGAGTAGCTGCTCATTATACGAGCAAGAAACGAAAACAAGAATAGGGGGGGGGGGGTATCAGCCCGCCTTATAAAATCGCTTGAACTGATCATTTATTACGCACTATCTTCGCCAAGCAGTGTCATTCCGGTAGTGTCACACCCGGTTGGTTAAAAGCACACGCAAACATTAACACTGCACTAACGTAAATGTTTCGTCGTTCTATTCAAGTTATAATTTAATGCTATTTCTTTATGTATTTAGTTATTTACATATTTATTTATTGAGTTTTGTTCCTGCGCGTCTTCGAACTCAACAATTCAGAAAGTTTATGGATGTATGTATAAGGCGCTGAAGCGCCTCATAGGTTTCTTCAATGTGTATTGTTATTTATAGCCGATAGAAATTCGCTCCATCGGTTTTATTTCTTTTTCTTAAAGATAGCTTTTAATATACATTCTCGCACCACAACCTTGAATTTTGACTGCTTCTGAATATTCATGTACAAAATTCAGTTTCAAAAATTATAGTTTGCAAACAGCGCAACACCGCACTATGTAGGCTCACTCTCTAAATAATATCGAGAGCAGGGACTCGTCCATGCTATTCATCTATCGGGAAGCGTGAGAAAAGTACCCAAAATAATTATTGAAAATATAAATCAGGTATGTAAAGCAGAGACAAATTGAAAACTGCTTGGTTCAATGGTTTCTGTTTTTTTTTGCAGCAAATACTTTTTGTGACATTTTTTATAACTTGTCAGTAAATAAAAATGATAAATTTATTGCCCTCTCCGAAGTCATGAAATGCACGTAAACTCTTTCGTAGCATCGCAACTGTCATGCGCTTCTTCGAGCAACGAATAAACCAAATAACGACTTATTTGCCAACTTGGCTCAATGGCACACATGTTGATAACTTTGTCAGAAACACCGCAAATGCGATCTACGTGGATTTTTCAAATTGATACCGGCATACATGTGAGTATAGTATGTCGTGATAGTCATTTATGTAGCGTGTCTGAAGGTGAGAGCTGTCCATTTGTCATTTGCGAAGAATGTCATTATATTGATTATGGAGTCATCACAGACTCAGGAAAATTTCTGAAGCGGAATAAATGATAACTAATGAAGACAAGATGAAGGAAAGATTTTTGGGATCAGCCCGTCTTCACGAGTCTTCATTTACATTCTGCATCGCCATTAGGCCAAAAACAATACGAAGCTCTCGAGCTCGTGCATAAATTTTGGCTTCATTGAAGCAAGCCTTGCAAAAATATTCAAAAGAAAACAGAACAAATGTCAGCGTCAAAGGAAATTATTGGAATAAAAATTGGTTCTATATATAGTGGCTCCGCGTACGGTCTTACTGTCTTAGTAACAAAACAAAGGTTGAAAGACATTTCTCCTTTTTCTGTTTTCCTCGCACGATTACTTGAATATTCTGGCTGAATTCAGAAGTAGTTGTTTGATCGATTCAATGCAATCCCATCGCAATTTTAAATGAACAAGCCGGAGCTTGAGTTGAATTTCTCGGCAAAGCTGTCCAACTTGCTCCCGCACTCAAGGTTTTCAGTTAGACTTCGTGATACGCGCTGAGCCTCCATATTAAATGGGTTCCAGTGGGCGGACTTTGACAGCCGTGAAGTGTTGCAAAAAACTTGAGCAAATAAAGTAAAACGCGGAAAAGTACCGCTTGCCCAAAAGTAAAATCGCGCGAAGAAATGACCTCAGTGAGAGAGGCAGTTTTGTTTAAATTCCAGGATCGGGCGTTTTACGAATGTCGAAACCTGGTCGTACGGATCGTTCGCTGGGAATGTCATAACTTGCAGCATTATACGGATTCGGTACCATCATATCTCACAGTGGCGGTTTGTAGAGATCAGCAATGCGACGGCAGTGACCCAATTCTGTGCTATCGGCATGGTGACGTTAGACGAGGACAGAAAACATGTTGTCGAGCTTCCGCTGTACTTAAAAAGTGTACCTGCCTCGGCGTGTCATTGTTTACAAAAGAGTAAATGCTTCCAAGCTGGGAAAAGCAATAAGCGTCAAAGAAGTTCAAAACACCGCGGAAAGCCTATAGCATCGCATAAACATTCTGTGTCCATTAAGGAAATATGCAGCTTTCATGCGGCCTCGCATATACACAGTAGAGTCAGAATGGGGGTAAACTTCTTTCCTTTTTCCTTTCTCTCTTTTTTTTCTTACTTTACTTTTCTGTACTTAAACGTTGCACCACCTCGTTTAATAGCACACAAAAGTTCTTTTGGGACACGGTGAAATCAAAGCTGTTGTTACCAAAGCAAAAATGCTTACAGGCAGCGAGCGAGTTCACAAGAATAAATGCTATGCAATTAGAAAGTACCTAAATCTATGCACGTATTGGAAAACTATTGGGAAAACTATGGGCACGTATTGGTTGTTCGTAAGGGCATCTTCTAGCCAATCCTTATTACGTACGTTTCATTAAACGTAGCCAGCCAGTATAACACGTTCTAATGACATGTGCAGTAGATTTGGCCATTGAGACTTACGAACAGGCTAGAACAACAATATGGTAATGGAAATCACAAACTTGGGGGCTTCTTGTCACTACCGACCACTATCGGCCAACTAGGATGAAGGATACATTAGCAAACTTGCTTAGCCAATGAGTAACAGATCTTATGAAAGAAAAACTTCACGAATGATTTCGCGATTCAGTTAGGACAAACGAATTGTTCTGTTAGGCCCATCTTTTTTTTTCATTTCGTATTAACATTACATTCACTAGCATCAAAATCAGCTTTTCAAATCACCATCCAGTCGAACGCTATATAGACTTTCTGAACGGAGTCAGTGAGCACCAGCTTTATTGATTGCAGCACGGGAGCAGAAATGCTGATTCGTGGTGACATCACTGCTTCGGCAGCACATTTTGGGTGGTTCACGCATATTTAGCACAGCTTAGCGAGAGAAACAAGAAAAAAGGAAAGGCAGAGAGGTTAACTAGGTGCTAAGATTCGGTATACCAGAGCCTAGAGGGCAATGTGGCGGTGCATAAGCTAGTATTGAAAAGGTGTGAAGAAAAGCTGACCTGGAGTCGGGCACAAAAAGAGCTTCGAGAATTCGTTTTCAGTTTGTTATATGCTGTACGTGACCTTATTCAACTCAACTGAAAATCAAGGAGTGCATCGGCAGGCGTCATAATCCACATTCGCATTACCCCATCGTATACCGTACACTTTAGTAAACTAGAACCACCATCTATACACCAAGCCATGGACCACGTATCGTGAGACGGCCATCTGATCGACCATCGTCGGCTGCGGTCCCGCTCGGCGTGCGCATCGACGAAGGGCCACAATGGCAGAGTCCGCTGCAGAGGTCCGCGGTGGCGTCGCACCAGCCGTAATCGATGATTACTGCGGCATCGGTGATTAATTGTTCTCTTTTCTTCGACTCCATATCCTCCCGCCTTCTCTATTGTATCGTTTCCCGTGCTACAAGGCTCGTTCGTTCGCCAATCTGTTTCGCTCCGCCGCACGTGCTCGTCCTTCTTCGGCCGATTGTCGATCCGCTGTTGTGCGTTGTTGTCGCCCATTGCGTCTCATTCCTGCACGTATTTCAACTCATACGGATGATCGGCCGGTAGCACACGTCGACGTTGCGGTGCGAAAAAAGTTTCACTTGCAAGGCAGAAGCCGATAGATCTAGTAAATAGAGTGGAAGCCTATCGTCGTGTCTATAACTCATTTTCTCATTCGCTTTGTGCATAAACGCGTAATAAGGTCAGCTGTGCGTAGAAATGACGTTCTTATTGGGTTTTATGTCCTGAAACCACGATATGATTTAGAGAGATGCCGTATTGGACGGATCCGAAAATTTCGACCGTCTGGTGTTCTTCAGCGTGAACCTAAATCTAAGTATACGGTGTTCTAGCACTTCGCCTCCGTAGAAAGGCGGCCACAGCATTCCGGATACGAACCCGCAACCTTTGGTTCAGCAGTCGAGCCCCATAACCACTAGACAGCCGCGCCGCGAGCCCGCGTAGCTAACGGTCATAAATTACTTTCTGTTGAGCCCTATGCATGTTTTAAATAACGATAACTTCCTTGAAGAATACATCTATCTATCTATCTATCTATCTATCTATCTATCTATCTATCTATCTATCTATCTATCTATCTATCTATCTATCTATCTATCTAAAACACATTCCCATCAATTCAATGTGTGCTATTCGTATTTCTGACCACGCCTTGAGAACTTTTTTTTTTGTAAGCATGAGAGAACAGCTTACCAAAGCATATCTCTGAATGAATGTCAGGTTGGTCAAGATCACATTGGCGGCTCAATATCCAGAACTAGTACACAAAACCGGTCCGATAAATTGTCCTGCTGCTGCTATAACGGACCCTAAATGAAAGTATGCGTTCGCTGCACTGTCACGCGGCTCCCAACTTACGCACAAAGCGTTCAACCATAGCAGCGCCGTTTCTATTAGTCTGAAGGAAATCCTGTGCAGTCATTCTTGTCCTTGTCCCAGCCTTCCATTATGTTGGCCTAGGCAACGAGAAACCAATTACCTTTGTCTTTGTTGAAGCATGTGCCAGCAGTTATACAGCGCGTCCAACCCCATTACGCTTTCGCGCCTTTTATTCGAATAATTTCAAAGTCGATCACGCGGCTTTGCTGCTCTCCCCTCTTCTCACACAGCCAGCCTGTCCTCCCTTTCCACGTTTAACAAAGTGAACGGGTGAGGAAGAACGAGATGAGGGCGCAAAGAAAAGCACGGCTCGTATTTCGTTTTCGTTGCGTTGAACGGGCAGTCCAAAGCAGCGAAATAAAACGAGACGCAGTCCACAGAGGAAGGGGGGGGGGGAAGCAATAATGTAGAGCGCGTGCGACACATGTATGAGAGCGCGAGGGAGGACATAAAGCAGTAGACAAATTATAAATACCGAATAAACAAATAATAAGGTAGGGGAGAGGTCTTGTTTTTTTACTGTCACTGGTGCCACCTAGGGAGCACCAGAGGACATTCATTTCTCTACACAGCACACACCCCCTCGCTCTCCCGCCTCTTTCCACTATCTTTTGTCTCTCCCGATCGCTCTCTCATCCACTGCCTCTACAACAACACTCTCTCCTTTCCCCGTCATCCTGTCTACGCTCCTCTCTATCGAGGGGGACTTGCATCAGAGTTTGAGCTCTCGTTACGAACATATCAGCGCGTGTGCGTGCGTGGCCTGCGAGGGAACTTCCCGGGCTGCGTTTAGCGTACTACAGCATGCTCGTTTGTCTCGCCGCCCATGCGAAGACTCGCGAAAGAAGTGATGTTTCCTGCGCGTGTCTCCTCCCACCATCATCCCTTGTTTTCCCTGCTTTTTTTGTTTCTGTCATCAGCCCACGACGCGGCTGCATCTCGCGGACGGATGGACGCTGAGCGATCCTGCGGGAATAACCTCGGAGGCGACCACGACTGACCGGGCGACGTTCGCGAGCCCTGAATGGACAACGATGCGTCGTCTCATCTCCGTCGCCTTGGCCACGACGATGTCCGGCTAGACGCCACACTTGAGGTTCGTACGTCGTTGGGTTTCTATAGTATTCCCCCTTCGCGTAGGCACACTGCTATGGCTTCATACATAAACTTGCGAATGTTTCATTAGTTCAATCAGGGGCGGTAATCATTCATGTGCTTTTAGAGGTTACAAAAATAGTTTTTGGTCATTTTTTTCCTCCCATTGGATTACCGCTGCAGGAGATCTATCGCTAGTGGTATGGCCATGATTATTCGTCCTCCCAGCGAAATAACGGCAATGTATTAATGAGCACCTACTCACATGCCACCAAATGTTACCAACCACATGCCTAAACTTTTTGCCAGTGGACGAGTAATGCTAGTTGCCGCGGTCATTTGTGAGCGCTGAAGTTCGCACGACAAAGATGCCTCGTGAACGTGAAGTGATCATACAAAAGTGAATCTGTGCACAAGTTCAAGCTGGAAGTCAGTGAGAATTGTAACGCTGTCCACCTTACTTATTTTCTCTTTTTTTTATCAGCTAATCTGACAATGGTCTGTGTAACCTTTCGAATTGGCAGGCACTTCAGTAATGCTTCCAAGGCAAGCACTGGATTAGGCCGTTCTCATTTTTCATTTATTCGTTGGAGCGTATGCCAGTGAGCAAGGAATAATAATATACAGGCTATAGTATGCACGAAAGAACAAAAACAAACGCTGGTGTTATTTGTAATTCTCATGTACTAACTCAAGTTGAAGAGTTTGAAATGTTGTGCTTGAAATGTTCACTTTCAAGGTACATGCGCAAAATGAAAACTGGTTGTATCGCGGAATTTTTAGAGCGTAGTAATGCTCCTACTAGCACGCTTTAGTCAAAATAGACTCCTTGTTCGCCTTGCCCGATGCATTATGTCTTACGCCTGGCTTCTTTTGTGACGGTGGTAATGCAGGCGCACACCAAGAGACATTTTGACCTGTAAACTTACTTGCGATGCTGACCCAAGAACTTAAGAATATATAATTATTTACAGCTACTCCGATTGTGAACACTATCACAATTCTTTCTTGACCTGAAAACCAATGCGTTTTGTTTTACCAAAACTTTATTGTTTCACTCTGGAGCCACGCCTTTCTTTTGTTACCGCTAACAGTTATTAATCTAGAACACATCGAGGAGAACGTAAAAAAAAGCTATTATATAAGACGACGTTGCAACTTTTCGTGAACGAAAACTTCGCAGCACCTGGAAACTGGAACAGGTCAATTTGTATCGCATCACTGCTCGCTGGAGAGTAAGCTGCAATTGCAACGTATTTCGAAACGAGCTTTCTGTGCAAATCGAGAATCAGTAATAATCGGAGTGTGTGTCTGTTTCCCTTTTACTCTGGCACCCTTCGAAAATTTGCGAGCGCTGGCCCGTTACAACGTGATCTCTTTCACATCTTGTAGCCACTATCACATGCCTCTATACATACAGCTTCGTGCACATTTATGTTTTTTTTAATTTTCTTAGGCTTTGTTGGATGTCTTATTTCCAGCTGTTAGTGTCAAATTGAAATCAGAAGCAAGAACTTGGTAATAGAGGAGACGCTGGTCGCGGAATCGAATTCCGGCCGCGGCGGCCGCATTTTTGATAGAAGCAGAAACGCTTGAGACACCCGTGTGATTTGATTTAGGTGCCCATTAATAAAACCAGGTGGTTGGGATTTCCGCGGCATTTACGATGTCTCTCATAATCACATGCCGGTTTTGGGACGTTAACACCCAACAATGATTATTATTAAATAAATGCTATAAAACAGCCCTGCCATAAGGGCAACTTGCAAAGAGCAAATGACCGACTAGTGATCAATAGTATTCAAGAGACAAATTCTCAAAACCTGTCATTCGTGAGTGCGTTTTCCTATTGGTCAGCCAGCTACACTGAATAAATGTGCCGCATCACGAATGGCCGAAATATACTCTTTCAAAAACGTTTAGCGTATGAGGTGTTTATGAACACGGGCCCTGCAGGATATGGATATGGACCGTGTTTCGCATCAACAGACCTAACACTACGTTATGTTGGACTAGTAGGTACATATTAGGCTGAAATACGCGGCGCAAGGTTGCCAAAGAGAAAAACGAGAAGAGACAGAAAGAGCGCCAATTGGCGCTCTTTCTGTCTCTCTTCGTTCTTCTCTTTGGAAACCTTGCGCCCCGTATTTCAGCCTAATAAGACCTAACACTCAGGAGATGGCAGCGAATCGGGGACGAGATCATAACGTGGCTTATCCGCGCGTGAAATCGGAGCCCCAGGCAACTAAAGAGAAAATGCGAGAGCGAGTGGGTTGTACGGCGTAAAGCGCGGTACGCAAGGGGCCCACATTGCGACCGGCGGATTTAGCCTCATTGCGTTCATTGAGAGAGTCGCTCGGCCTCCGGCCTTGGACTCGTTGCTGTCTGGCGCGTTCGCTGACTCGCCCCAGTCGCAGCAGCGCTGACACATGTGTGCGTGAGAGCGTGGGTGGGTCGTCTCATCTGCTGCTGTCGCCGTACTTCCCGCCGCCCCGCTGCACTGACTTGATTTCGACCCGACCAGTGCCTATAACACAGTCGGGTTGCCGTTACTTTATCGCTCCATTTTCATTCGCCGTTTCCGATGTTGCTGTGACAGTATTGTTCTCGAAAGAGTAATGCTCAGGGATCGGCGGTAAACCACCACGCCGTTCGGGAATGCAGAGCAGAATGTCGCGAGTGCCGTGGTCGATTTTGGTATCCCCGTTCGATGAAAAGAAAAAAAAAAGAAAAGGGAAGAACGCCGGCAGTTTCAGCTGTTTACAGAATGAGTCGTGTTTACCTTCGTGTCAGCAGAAGGCAGGTGTCCTTAAGCTCAATCACCTGCAGACGATGCTCACTGCATTGTGCGTTCTCATATGTGGACAGCCTCAGGTCAATTGTGCTTTTATACGGTACATATTATCATGCTACACTGTCGTCGTAAATGCGCCCCATAAGTCTGCTTATGTGGCACATAGTACCATGCTACACTGTCGAAATAAATTCGCCTCGTAAGTCTGCTTGTGAGTTCACTTGCAAAAGCGAGGTATTAAAAAACACTATCGTAATTGGGTAGGGGGAATGGATGCGGTATAGCAATAGAGATGCACACCTGAAGTGCGTCCATAGGGAAAGCGATGATGCATGTGTAGTGTATACTCAAAATAAGAAGCCTTAACAGAACTAATTTATAGGTACATTCCTTGGTTCAACATCAAAAAGTAAACTGTGGGGTTCTCAGTCACGCCTAAAAAATAGTAGCTATTAGTTTTCATACCTTGGTGTCATTTCACTCATGTCAAACCTGAGTTCACGTACATTTTTTTTTCGCTCCAGTAGTATGTGAGAGCCACGAACAGGAATCGAGAAATACGAGGTTGTGGTCAGCAGGAGAATTCCACAGCATCTAAGCCAGTGTGCCAAATGATGGTGATGATTGTGATGACGAGGAAGACAATTATTGTAATGGCTGTGATTGTGGTTTAATGAAGGTCTGTCTTCTATGCCATCAAACCAAACATCTAACCAATAGGAGACGATCTCACGCAGATGAGGCGTGAGATGGTGTTCTGAAGATTTGTAGATAAGTCAATAATTGAAACCCGACTGAATGAGGACAAGGTTACTCTTATATTTGTGGATAGACAGCATTATACCACACATTCCCACTATTGAGTCGGTGTTGGTTGCATGCGAAGATATACGAAAGTTTAATTCGGCAGGAGACATTCATTATCAGTCACCATCATCATAGGCTTATACAGAAAGCTGGTAGAGAAGTCCCAGAAGGACATCTTCCTCGATTAAATAATAGTTCAAAATAAGTGGGCCTCATACACCTGATTGTACGACGATGCGCTTGCGGACTGCGGTTATATTTTAGAATCTTTTTCACCTTGCACTCATCTCTGCTGCGCAAATCAACTTACCAGTTTTGTAACCACGAATAAGCCATGCTGCGAGTTGGCGAGAGAAAGTGGTACCCCTCTCGACTTCGTGGTCGTCTCACCCAACGGGATTCCCAGAGAAGCCTCTTTGGGGTGGCGCGCCTGCGGATGAGTGGCCGTCCGTTCTGGATCGCGTCTTTCCTCGCCAGTGTTATTAAGTACTCGCCTCCTTGATTCACTCTCGATAGAGCGCCTTCTTTCCACTGCGAGGCCTGTTTGCCTAGCGGTGCTGATTCTCACCAGTCTTCTGGCCCACAATGGCACAAGACTTCAGATTATCATTTCTCGCTTTCTAGGTACATGTGTTCTTGACCGCTTTCCTTACACCTCTCTCTCTCTCTCTCTCTCTCTTTGTTTTTTTTATATTTGTCATCAACTCTAAGCTGGGCATGTTCAGGCTTGTTGGTAATTCATGACGCCTTCTCTAACTCAAATGCTTCAGATTGAAGACCCAAAAGAATGCGACGCACACAAGCGCAAATGTTCCGCATTCTTTTCGTCCTCGTTTCGGAAGTTTTTTTGCGCTATGGAAGAAATGCCTCAACGTTCACTGTTTTCAATGCTGCTTCGTTTTCTCTTTAATCAAAATAAGGGAAAAGAGAAAGTAACGAAATTACGAAGAGATTTCTTATCAGAGTGAATTCTTTTCTATCTATTCTTTCTCGCATTTTTTTTTTTACCCCTCCTGTATCGGACGCGCCGGCAGCGTTCATGCGATGACGCGGGACAGCGGCGAAGGCATTGCGCCAGCCAACCCAGCGCCGCCTAAAAGGGGTCGCGTTTCCTGCAGCCGCCCCCGGTCACAGGCGGCTCTGGGCGTAAAGTGATAGGCCATGGAGGCACCCTCCCTCCCTGTTATCTTCTTGGAACACACTGCGCCCATCCCGCCAATTCTCAGCTCCCTCCTCTCGACAGCATTCACATTCCTCTCTCTCGATTTCTTTACTTTCATTTCACGCTCTCATCCTCATCTTCTAACATCGGCTCTTGTCTTTCTGTCCTCCTCTCAACATCGCTGCTCATTGGACCCATGGTCCCCTATTGTTTCTTTTGATTAATTTTTTATCTATAAAGCCAGACGACATTAAATTTGTCTTTGGTTGTCACTTTCCTACTCTTTCTCAGACAAGCTCCCTTTCTTCAATGCGTTGTGCTCCTATGTTGTGTTTTTTGTATTTTTTATCTTTAATTTTATCCATACTTTAGCTTCATTAAAAATATTTCTTTTATCGAGTACGCGCCTTCCTTTGTGGCTTTCATTAGCGCTCTTTTGCAGCGACTTTCGATACAGTGATCCGTCTCTCTTTCTCACACGTCTTCTTTCCTTCTCCCCCGTTTCGTTTATCACCCGAAGCAGCACGCACGGCCCTATCCGGCGGAAGCGGAAGTAGCCAAGAACCGCCGCAGACGAATGCCGATGCCTGCGCGCTAGCCGGAAGCGGACCTAAAGAGTTCATCGTACGGCCAACGAATAAGGATCATACAAATTCGCTTATATGCTCTTTCGCTCGTATATTTACGCTTTGTTAATTAGGCGTGTTATGCGCTATTCCTAGACGGGGTTTGCAGAGTTCAAGGGCGAACGGATGCGTTTGTCGCGTCGCATCAAAATTCTCGCTATTAGCTAATTTAGACAATTGCTCTGAGTGGCTGGCATTTTTACATACACATGAACAAACACAGTTCACATCTGACGACGATTCGAAGAGTCGTGAGATAGCTGATTTGAAAGCAGTGCTCAAAACGTTGTCTTATGAGGTATTGATAGAAAAATGTCATTGACAATCACTACTACAGTAAGGGTGAGGGGTTCTGTGGAAACAGTACACAGTACATCGACACTTTATATAGGCACGAAATGCAAATACTCATGGTGTGTCCCATATATATATATATATATATATATATATATATATATATATATATATATATATATATATATAAGGGAAACAAGGTATACCTAAGGGGGGCTCGTTTTTCGTGTTCTTTACACAATATTAATGAGATTTAACAGACAATTATGCTAAGAAAGGTATAGGGGAAGTTATTAAGCCAATTGTAATGTAAATGAGAAGAAAGAAAAGTGGTTGAAAAGATAACTTGCCGTGGGTGGCTGGGGGGATAGCTGTCGCGGTAGCTCAGTGGTAGAGCATCGAACGCGTTATTCGAAGGTCGCAGGTTCGGATCCATCCCACGGCAAGTTATCTTTTCACCCACTTTTCTTTCTTCTCATTTACATTACAATTGGCTTAATAACTTCCCCTATACCTTCCTTGGCATTATTGTCTGTAGCAAACCGGACGTGCGTCTGGTTGACCTCCCTGCCTTTCATTTCTTCCCTTCCTCCTCCTCCTCCTCCTTGTCTGTTAGATCTCATATATATATATATATATATATATATATATATATATATATATATATATATATATATATATATATATATATATATATATACTCTATGCAGAGCATCACTCTCACTGGAAAGAAAATATTAAGACGATAGGTGATATCCAATAATAAATGTGTCTGTTGTATAAAGTATATATATTAACGCATACGAAAGCTCAACCACAATTAGGTTCTTGAAACGTCATGCCGTCTAATTAAGCATAGCTACCAGTGAGGTTCATCAAAGAACTTCCAGTTATTATCGCGTACGTGAAAAACTCTTCCACGTAACTTCCATGTAACAGCGTGTATTCACTAGAACATCGTCACATTTGTTTCAATGTGAAATTTAAAGCGTCAGAATGTTCGAGAGGCCGCTCGTTACAATATGTGATTTGACTGGGAGAACACCATTTCCAATAGAAGGAAAAAAATATCCGCAATAGACATCCGCAGAACGCCAGAACTTAAATAGGCCGAGAAGTGCAGCCCTACATGCCTGACGCAATTGACAGCACAGTCATTAGTCACCCGTGGAATTGCAGCAGCTGTTATTTGCGACAGCGGTGGTACGTGCGCGAAAGACGTGCACGACTGCAGTGCAGCGTCCTATGCAGTGATGCTGCCGCCCGTTACGTTCAAGCCGAACTGACTGCCCAGAATCGCACTAACGTGAGAATCGCGCGTCTATACGCTTGGCTCAACTTGCTACGCGAAACGTTAGAGACACTAGACAGTGGACCTTTTTCCGAAGAGAAGATCTTTGGTTCATGGCTCTACGCGTCGCAGGCCAGCAAAGTGATGTGGGCATTGCTAAGTTTTCTAAAGACGACCGGACTACGCGACCGCTTATAAGCCTGCAATGGACAAGGTCACACCTAAACGCACGTTGCCCTTCACTTCTCTCTCTCTTCTCCTTTAATCCCCTCACCCCTTCCCCCAGTGCAGGGTAGCAAACCGGACGTGCGTCTGGTTGACCTCTCTGCCTTTCATTTCTTCGCTTCCTCCTCCTCCTCTTATACACTTGGCTGAAAGGAACACTAAAGAGCAAAACAATTTTTTCGTGTATCGTAAAGTACAATTTTCCAGACTGGAAAGCACCACGCTTACCGTGATACGGTGCATGATAAGTGCGAAAAGAAAACGTGGGTCGAGACGCCACCTTGAGATTTCCGCACTAAACGCCGTGAAGTCGTAGATTTTGAAGCCATCTACTTGGTCCTACGTTGCTTCTAATGGATAAAAACAAGATACATTGACATATATGGGTGCCATAAATATAGCATAGAAACTTTTAGCGAATTTCATTGAACCAATGTAGCAAAAGTACCCGTGGTTATATATATATATATATATATATATATATATATATATATATATATATATATATATATATATATATATATATATATATATATATATATATATATATATATATATATATATATATATATATATTTATATATATACTCGTACGCGCATAAACTCTATAGACACACGTTCCGGGAAACAGTTTTGCCGACTCTCAGAGACATCGCAGCTTTTGCAATGCTCCTGCGCTAACAACCGTATAGTACATATAATTTTCTATGACGCATACGGACGGCAATCTATGCAGGTGCCCCGACTTTCGTGCGTAGAAACATCCTGTGGTAGCTGTGCTTGACCACGCTGACACAGACTACGTCAATATACTCGTTGTATACAGGTGGTCGACAAAACGTAAGAATACACGAGGAAAATGACAAAGACGTCAATGGGCCCAGGTACACGTACACATCGTTGAGTAGCACAAGTCGTAATACTTTTTTCTTGACTGTAACGAGCAAGTGCAGAGCAGGTGAACGATATATATAGCCTGGTCGTATCACTTTGATAGACGTATGAGGCGGGCGATAAAATGACAAGCAGTGAAGTTATATTAGCGGCAAAAAGATGGCGGTCATTGCATACTTTAGCGCATCCACAGCTGAACCATGTAGTTCGTACAGACTGCAGCTACCCCTGCAAGCGAACAGTTAGTGAGGTTGGACTGCTTCATAGGACCTTTAATTTGCTGCTGCAATAGTATAAATTTTCAAATGCCAATTGGCATAATTGTGGTTTTGACAGAATCCATTGTATCACGACTGGTCTTTATTTCGCTTTTCTTTTCCCATCTCCTACACGCGAAGTGTATAGAAAAGAAGAATGAAGATGGTGACACAGATACAGATGTACGCTCCTTGGCATAAGAAAGGGTAGTCCTATACGGACCTTCCTTTAAGATCGTGGCTAACCCTACAAGCAGGTAAACTGTTGAAACAGAGCGTGACGTCACGATTGAGCGTCAAGTGTAAGTCATAGCTACGTAAATTGTGGGGCAAAATGGTTCGAGTATGCGTATATAGCGCGCTGTAAGAAACACTGATCTGACCTCTCCTCGTGATGATGTATACCAATGTTGCAACAGGGAATCTCTGACACGCAGAGCACCAATGTCAGAGTAACGTAAACCACGTTGTTGGCAGGTGGCGCGGCGAACCAACGTGTGACGTCGCCTTATCCCGACGTTCCCTCTATCCTCGCCACCATCACAGAGAAAATGTTACGGTTTCGCCTTTTTACATGCGGGCTCATTAAATGGCTCAATGTTAGCCCCGAAAACATCGCGGTTACAAAGTACTTTGTGTCACGTAGTGGGACGATTCCAATCGAAAGGCTTTTAATTGCTGCCTCTTTTGCGGTAGCCGACAGACAATCTTGCGCAATCTCGTAGTGCAATAGCTCCTATAAGTGGCTCCCATCAAGAGCGTGTCGACCGGAGGTTCTCCTCCTCTCCCTCTGTGTAACAAACGACAACACATCTGCCAAGTTCCGTAACGAGTTTGCTAAATGGCGCGTCTAACTCGCCGGCCGCCGCCGCTGCTCCCTGTCGGCGAGCGAACGATGCAAACGGCTCGCACACGAGAGCCCGGAGCGGTCCCTACCGCTATCAGGAGAAAAGAAAAGAGAAAGGAAAAAAAAACCGTGGTGCCCTATTCGGCCGCACTCATTCAAGCCTCGTTACCAATGTGCCGATAGTCGTAGCGCTGGCCGCGAGAGGGCACGCGGGAGGTGCCAGCGACGCCATTAGGCCTAAGCAGCGGCGGGCCCTCGTTCGCCAGCCATTGGCCCCCCTACCGAGCGGGGCCTAATTCGATCATGGCCGTCTGTCTTGATAGCGGCCACTCGTAAACTGTTGGCGGCGCTGGCTTCCGAGGCAGGCCGAGTGAGTCGTTCACCTACGGGCTGTGCACCGCTGCTACTTCGACGGCGGCCCTTGGGCCTAACGTCGCCGGACGTCTGCTGCTGCCTCCTAAAGCAGCATTGTACTGAGCCGCCCTCGTTCGCCTTAAGGCGGCGTTGCCCTATCGGCCCGCTCGTCGTGGATAAGTGGCCCCCTCTCATTCGCTTTTCCTTTTACTCATTTTGTTTCTTCCTTATTCTGGTCGACTGGGTGTCTCCTTGGGATCGCACGTGCATCTGTCTGTTTCGGAGGGTTCTTGAGCGTTCCTGCGGTTAGAAAAAAGAAGAGACATTCATGTAAGTGTTAGCAAATATGTGAAAATTAACGGGCCACCAATGAGAATCCGGGACCGAATAGTCCTGCTGAACTCGAAAAGGGGAAAAAAAGATTACCTGTATCTCATATTGGCGAGTGCCGACTTGCTACATGTATAATACCCCTGTCACACGGCCACCACCAAACTCCGTTGAACACCGTCAACGTAAATCTCTCTTAGGGGGTTCGACGGAGAAGGAGTTGTGGCAGTGTCACACGGCAATGACAAGGTTGTAACAGTTGCCGCGAGGGGGCTCAGCTGGCGCTGTTTGATTTTCGGAAAAGTATTCTAATTTCATTTCTATTGATTTTTTTGTGAATCCTCGTTATGCGGTTTTTACAAAAAAGCACTATAAAGTAGGTATGCGTAACAAACCATTAAAAATAATTTCAAATAAAAACGAATTTGCTAAATGTAGCAATGCTGCTAGTGACGCTGGCCACATTGTGCTTTTAGTTGTTTTGTTGCCTGTGTACATGCCCGGTACGAAAGTTCGTATGCTTCTTTGCCTCGTGAGCGCACATTTTGTGTTCTTCAGCCATGAGTGACACAGCGGACGACGTGAGGAAGTGGTGCGATATTGCGCTGGTGATGACGTTGATCGGCTGGAGCCGGCCGGCCCGACTCGCGAGGCACGGTGTGTAGGGCATCGGTGTCGAGAGTAAGTGAACTCTAGCGGGCGTAAATATTGTAAACAAACACGCGTTGTGAATGAGTACTACAACGAAAGAACGTTTAATATTGCTAAAATGTATTATTCTTTCACTGCGGCCACTTAGTGCTCGAAATTTTTCTCTGACCTCTAGACTGCTGAGGACGAGAGTACCTCGTTTCGCTGCGAAGGGAGATCGTTGAACGTCCTTTGCGAAATGCTCCGTTCACCTTCGTTTGCGTAAGGGTGGCCGTGTGACACCGACCGCATCTTCGTTCTCGTAAAGACGAGGGAGTTGAAGGGTCTTCACGGTTGCCCGTGTGACAGGGGCATAACTCTCATTAAAAATACCCGTCGTCGTTTGGAAGAGTCGTGACAGGCGCGATGGATGCTGAACCCCGCGACAACTTATCAGCCCCCCCCCCCCACAAACACACACACACACGAAAAAGCTATCTCAACTAAATGTCATGCTTTTTTTCGTTCCTTTTTTTTTAATTCTGATAGCCACTCCTAATTTTCCATAACTCGGGAGGTCCTCCTATATGACCGAGCTTCGACTTCCACTAACCTCAGTACCGAAATTTGCCATTGCGGACGCCACTTTAAAGCAACTGCATGCGTTGCATAATGCCTCTGTACCCGCTCCTCGCAAAAAATCTGTGAAGGGACGCACGCGTATCGCCTCTAGCTCGACCGTGGTACGAGAAGCTGGACTCTAGCTTTTCGGTTTTGTTCCTGCAGCACTACTTGAAAATTCGCGTCCTTCCTGGCAAAGACGGAACCAAATTGAAGAGGAATTGTGGGTACGCCGTACTCGGGATAATGGCATCCACGCTAGAAAAGGCAACGACGCTAGCAACCCGCCGTTCGCGCTGGTGGCCGTGGAATAAATTAATCGACGCTTTTCTCCCCAACGGCCACGCGCATGGGGAAGTTCGGGAAGCAAGCGAATCAGACGTTGACGCCGTGAAACGGCCGATTTCTGCTTAGTCCTCTCGTTACACTTCGACCGCGGGGCACACTGAAACGTCGTTTAGGTCCCGTACACGCCTCATGGAGAGTTCAATTTCTGCTTCGTATGGATGAACGATTCGGGGAGAATTTGTTTTTTTCTCGACTTGGCAATTGACCTCGTGGCTCGGACCGGACCCAGCGGTGAGCGCAGTTAGTGTACGTAGGCACTCGTGAGTGGCAGAGGTGGCGAGTGCCCGTCCAAGTGTGCGACAAGGCAAGCAGGAAGGCAGGCTCTGCACGAAAATCCGCGAGCTCGAAGCGAAATAAAACATAGAGAATGTGATGACCCCGGCAACCCTGTTGGCGCGTAGTGATGGATGAGAGGAAATTGCAGACCATCCTAAAAGGGGGAAGAGGGTAAAAAAGGAGGGAAGGAGCACTAGAGAGATGAATGAAAGAGGTATATATATATATATATATATATATATATATATATATCTATATATATATATATATATATATATATATATATATATATATATATATATATATATATATATATATATATAAAGAGAGGACACAGGGAGGAGGAGGTGACTTGACTTTGGGCTGAGCGTCGCCCCCACAACTCCCCTCTCTATTTTTTTCAACAGGCCCGCAAGAAAGCACGCAGAGTAGGAGTGTTTCAGAGAAGCACCCCCTACTTTACCCCCCTCCCCCCACTGTATTCCTCTCCCACCCATCAGGGCCTCGTGCCACTCCTGTCGTCACTTCCGCCACTTCTAACTTCCGGTGTGTCGGTACGCCGCCGGCTCGAGAGGGGCTTCGTCGAAGGCCCGGGCAAAGCCTTGAAAGGCGCTGTTTACTTTGCGTCCATGCCAGTGATGGTCAGAGTTCTCCTGTACCGTGCTTCCCTCGGCGCACTTTCCATCTTTACTTGCTTTAGGTTTTTTTTTCTTGCTTGCCAACGCTTTGCCGTTCTTGCTTTTGTTCGCTCATTCTCGCGCTCTTATTTTCATTTTGCCCGCTCTGACTCCAAGTGCATCTTCTTTATTAAAGGGCGGGGAAGTATGCTGTGGAAGCTGCAGCACAGTGTGCGCGTGAGAAAGGCGATGAAACAGATGCAAGATGGGCACGAGGGGAAAAACTTGCGTTCCCTATAAAGCTCCACTTGTATTATTATGTAAACTTGTTTCTTTCGTCATCTTCTACTAAGGAAAACGTTTTTGCCGCACCAACAGCGTCTTCCGTTTTTGTTTTGCTTTTCATATCCGCTTTGCAACTTTTTCTTCGCTACTTATGCCTTCTTATTGAAGTATTCAACGCCTGTACTTTGGTTTATGTACGAACTACTAAGCATACAAATGCTTTCGGAAGTTAGTCGAGAGCGTTCGCTCATAAGTAGAATAGCCGTGGGCGTTAACGTAACAATGATTCCTTCGATATGCTACGTAAATGATCGTATTTCACGACAATGTAAGACCAATGTCCAAGTGTTGCTCCGAGCTACATCGTTGTCAAGTTTGCCTGCCAACTGCTGACAAGTGCCTCTAGGCCTCACGAGGTCTCAAGCTTTGGATTTAACTGTGGTCGTAAAAACTGTTTGCGTTACAGAGCAGAAATAATCTCGTTCATTAAGGCAAATACCTTCAAGCGAGAGCTAGTGCAACGCAAAGAATAAAAAGGGAAAAAATCTTTTGACAGTATGGAATCGGAGTACTGATAAATGCAAAAAAAAAAAATCGTGTTGGAAAGAGTGATACAGGGTTCAGGGAACTTATCTGTAAAGCGGAGGTTTGTGCTGGCTGGTGTTTAGTTCCCGTAGCCTCCTCGTTTCACTCTTCTTGGTTTCGCGCTCTATTAATGTCTTAATTTAGGTAGCTAATTGTTCGACTTCACGTCTCAAAAACCCCCAATATGTGTATCAGCTCATGGAAAGTTGCCTAGCAGACATTTAACGACGTACCGAAACGTACACGTGCAACAATGAGCATATGGTTGCGATGCCAAGTCGCAACCATATGTGCAACCCGAGCCAAACCTGTTTCTCACAACGGAATTTGGGCAACGGAATGCCGCAGATTTAATTGACAAATAAGCTGGCAACTAGCACACTTTTCTTCTGCTCAAGCCGCAAAGCTGTCCTCGCAGTTGATTTCAGCTCTGCTGGCACTCAGTTCAGTTAATTTGATTGATGATTAATATGTGGGGTTTAACTTCCCAAAACGACCATATGATTATGAGACACGCCTTAGTGGAGGGCTCCGGAAATTTTGACCACCTGGGGTTCTTTAACGTGCACCCAAATCAGAGCACACGAGCCTACAACATTTCCGCCTCCACCGGAAATGCAGCCGCCGCAGCCGGGATTCGATCCCGCGACCTATACAGGTCAGCAGCGGAACATCTTAGCCACTAGACCACCGTGGCGGGGTAGCTCTGGTAATTTGGGGCGTCGTATTCAAAGACGATTACCTTTGAGATATCTATCACTTGTAATGCGCGTTGATTGGAAGGTTGGAGAGTAGAGGGTAAGTTGTCGCATTAGTCATTGCACACGCAAGATTTTGTGGCAGGAAAAGTGGCGCTGTCGCTGAAAGCGGTAGCCTCGGAAGACCGTCCTTGTTTGAAAACTGAGTTTAAAGTCAATATTTTAAATTAAAAAAAACAATGTAAAGCACTGCAATGTGCATTGTCTCCGCAAAATAAAAAATAATAAAAAAACTATCAATATCAGCGGATAACTGTACCCTCCTTGCCAATACAAACCCATATATATTTATTCGCTATTCACGTATACAGTTATTTCAAAGCATTGCAATTCCTAAGAATGCTCGAAAAATCTCGGCGAGCTTCACCGCGTTCTGTCGGCCTCGGTATTTTTCAATGCCCTCAAACCGGTGTGCTCACAGCAAGCCCACGCGAGCGTAGAGGCTGCGGTCGAGGGTGTCCGGCTCTTCTCTCCTGGGTATAGTAAACTAGAAGAACTTGTTTTATTTCACTATTCTCCCAGGACGACGTGCGTCTTGTGGATACAGTGTAGCAGCGACTGCACGTGGGTCGTCCGCGGATTAGTTGTCTGCGCCCAAGACAAATCTGGATTTGTCCGTCGTCTAAGCGGCGAATGGCTTAATGCGGTTGAATTTAGTGACACGCCATGCAATGTGACCACATCCAGGCAACTGAAGAGCGCATTGTAAACGGCCGCGCTCAAAAAGGTCTTTTTTGTTTTGTCTTATAATGTGGAATTACGATTATACCCACCTTATAATTCATTCATACAACCACTCGCTTTTTCACTTATTTCATTCATTTAGGCAGCTCGCCAATTATACTGCTCTCCTTGATGACATCGCTTCGCTAGTCATTTCGATATATATTGACCACACTCAATCTAAATATGCGCTCATACGGATCCTTCTGTTAGGGTTTGTCGATGTTTCTACAGCGTTAGGCATGCATACTTTTCGCGTTCTCATACTAGTGATCCAACTCATACGCTGACTCACCCATATTTTGATTCAACTCACTCAGTGATCCCGCTATGCTCACATCTAAGCACAACTGCCCAACACACTCAATCACTTTATCGCGCCCTCGCTCACTCAGAATGGCCGCAAAGTTAACGATTACAAAAAAAAAGCGGCATCGCTTCATCCGTTACTCATTTCCATCGTCATCTCTGCAATGCTTCTCTCGGGTGCGCAAAGCTCTCGGAGCGATTTTCCGCACCGAGTGAAATCGCTTTTCAGCGGCGGCGCTGGCTTTGGAGGCGAACAAACAGCTGCAGTGTGGCCGCGTACTGCTGCGTTGCGGCGAAACGAGTGAGCATGGCTGCCGCCGCAAGTGGGGGGCTCAATAGTTGCCCGCACTCGCTCGCAGCCGAAACCAGCGGGTCATTTTACTACGCCAAGCTCCCGGCCGGCCATAAAGGGGTGCACTGTTCAACCCTGCAGGCTCCCTTTTAGCCGCCTACGGGGAGTCGCCGCGGCTCCTCATTTGCATAACGTTCGCTCACTTCGGCATGGTTTTGCTCCGAGCCTCCTCCCATTCTCCTTTGCTGAGAACGCTCGACTCTTTTAGTGTACGCACTTTCTCGTAACTTCCAGCCCCCAAAAATGCCTCCCTTTGCCGAAGGCTTCGCAGTCATGTCGAGAAGATGAAGAAAAAGAGCCTCGGTTTCAAGGAAAGGTTGTGAACGATGCATGAGTGGCAATTCCTATATTGTGGAAATCACCATCTGGACACACAGATGCGTGTGCGAGAAGGAAGGAAGGAAAATGGGAGGAAAAGAACGGTAGGGAGGTTAACCAGCCTTTAGGCAACCGGTTTGCTACCCTGCGCATGGGAGAGGGATGGGGGAGACGAAAGATAGAGAGCAGAGAGGGAAGAGAGTTAAACAGAGCACATTCGGCGGCACACGCGCGCACACTCAGTCATGGTCCAGTCTTGTCTTTCGCGGTGTGTGACATTACTGTTACAGCCCCGCCGTGGGGGTCTAGTGGCTAAGGTACTCGGCTGCTGACCCGTTGGTCGTGGGTTCAAATCCCGGCTGCGGTGGCTGCATTTCCGGTGGAGGCGGAAATGGTGTAGGCCCGTGTGCTCAGATTTGGGTGCACGTTAAAGAACCCCAGTTGGTCGAAATTTCCGGAGCCCTCCACTATGGCGTCTCTCATAATCATATGGTGGTTTTGGGACGTTAAACCCCACATATCAATCAATCAATAATGTTACAGCCGCTTGTTCAAGTCCATATCGCGTGTGCGAGAAGATGGGTATTACACGCACACCTTTCGGCAATGTGTAGAGGGCTACGCGAACCTCACGTAAACTTACATTTAACATCACAAGTACCATATCGCCTATCGTGAACGAACCTTAGAGCGTTCGTGAATGATGTGCGTTTATTGTTTTTGACTCCTGAAAACGTTTCACTGGAAGTAGTTACAGGGCACTCATTTCCACGAAATAGCCTCCTATTGTTGAGGTCGGCCAGATTTAAAGCTTGACACTAATCCGTTTCGTCTGGTAACTACAGTACTGACGGATTGAAATGCGACATGAAGAGAAAGAAACAAGAAAGAAAAGCGGAAGCGGGTGTTTAAACCCGAATGCTATGGGGTGGCGGCAATAACAAGTTGAAAGGACAAAGGGATATATATATAGATTATAATATAGTATATATATATATATATATATATATATATATATAATATAAATATATATATATATATATATCTAGTATAGATATATATATAATAATTTTAAATATTATTTATATATATATAATATATATAAATAAGGGAAAGAAGTGATACTTAAGGGCTTTCGTTTTTCAGTGTTTTTAACACAATGTAATGAGGTTATAAACAGAAACAGTAATGCCAAGGAAGTACCGGGTAATTTATTATTAAAAAACAATGGAATGTAAATAAGAAGAAAGAAAAGTGGGATTGAAAAAATACCAAACTGGGAGCAGGATTTATATAATATATAAGGAAAAGAAGTGTATATTTACGGGCATCGTTTTTTTTTTTTCCGTGTTTTAACACAATATGTAATGTATTTCTGACAGACAATAATGCCAAGAAAGTATAGGGGAGGTGATTAGACCGAATCGTAAGGTCAATGTGAAGAAAAAAAAGTGGGTCAAGAGATAACTTGCCGTGGGCAGGAGCCGAACCTGCGTTATTCGAAGGTCACAGGTTCGGTTCCAGCCCACGTCAAGTTATCTTTTCACCCACTTTTCTTTCTTTACCTTTACCTTACAATTCAGTCTAATAAGCTCCGCTATAATTTCTTTGGCATTATTGTCTATTAGGTTTCATTCTATATATATATATATATATATATATATATATATATATATATATATATATATATATATATATATATATATATATATATATGTTTGTGTGTGTGTGTGTGTGTGTGTGTGTGTGTGTGTGTGTGTGTGTTAGTAAAGACAAGACAAACACGCACGCACGAAAACATTCAAGTCTGAGTCGGGAATGGTATATTGAACGGATGCGATATTGCTACATCATGTATCGACGAATCTAGTCTCTGAAGCTAATTTTGGTTCAGATCTATGCCTTCGAGTCAAAATTACGCAGATATGTCCCGAAACGAAAGTATGTGCTTTTTTCGTGTTTCAATTTCTCAGTACTGCCCAAGCTGAAAAAAAAAACAATAAAGAGAAGCAAGATGAGAGGCCGGCCCAAAAAAATTTGTTTTGAATTATTGTCTGCGTGGTTCCTTCCCACCAGGTGGTTTGACGACTACAGAGACACGAATAGTTAGGCGGGTATTTCAGAGCACCACGCACGGACGAGACATCCAGTGAAACCATCGGAGCAGAGAATGCCCGTCATTTGAATAGTGTTTGCACCGGTCAGTGACCTGTAACATGTATTGTCGTTATAACAGCGCAATGTTGATGTATATGCCTTATTTGTTTCCTAAAGTGATGCGCTTCTCCTGACAACGTGTAGCCGCATCGTAACAACGTTGACTTCTTTATACGAAGAAAAACGTAATCTCATTCTAAGACTTCGACGAAGGGAAAATGAAAAAAAAAAGCACAAAGCATCACCACCTTCTCGCATTATGTCAAACCTGAAAAAAAGGGGGGGAATAAATGAACGCCGAAACGCTAGTGGCTGCGGCGCAGCTATGTCGCAAGTTTACGTCCTTCTTCAGCACGCAACAGATGTTTACTACCACGTTTTCCGAGAAGCCGACGACACTCTATGTGTTTGCAATTTTTGTTCCCGAATAAAAACGAAGGGAAGAAAACCGCTATTGACTGGAGAGGACATGCAACGGCTTGGAACTGTGGTTCGCACTCTCTGCCATTTTGCTTATGCTCCCTTTTTTTCCAAAGCCCCGCTTTCCTCGAGATCGCAACCACAGCTTTATTTTATCTAATTTTATGTTTTGCGCACGTTCTCATGCTCGCTTCCTTCTTCTTTTCTTTTTTTCCCTTCTTGTTTCATTTTTCACCATCAGTTTCGTCAAAAGTTCCGATCATACCTCCCCCCCTTCACTAACACACATACACGGGCCGTTCGTTTCTTGTTTCGCGAAAATTTCGGTAACGCGTTTTGCACTGGCCAGCGACTTGCGAGAACTGCCCGTCCTGTTATTGTGCAGTTTTTTACTTACTGCTCTCCGTTTTCTCCTAAATTCCTTGCCCTTTTTCATGCGTTTGTCGTGATCCCCTTCTCGCTTCCTGTCCGTTAGTAGTGCCGAAGCCAATTCGCATGTCGTCATTGGGGAAGTGGAAAACAGTCGTAAAAGGCGCGAATAAAAGAAATAAATTAGAAAGACAACTACAAATGGCGCGATTTAGGGAAGAAAGAATGGGGAAGAAAGGGAAAGTAAGGGACTACGCGCTTTGGGTTATACTAATAAAATAAATGGCAAAAAAATAACACGACAAAAAAAAGACAGCCTAAAAAAGAAATCATTCGAGTCTTCTTCCTTTCATCATGCAGGCCCTCTATCTCCAACCTCTGCCGTTTCTTCACTTTGAAGAACCATTTTTATCGCCCGCTTCTCGGCGAAACAAGGAGGCGTGAAAAGGAAGCTGCCTAAAAAGAGTACCCCCAAAAAAGAGTGACACGGAGAGAAGAAAGCGTCAAAAACAAGAGGATATAGGGAAGTTAGGGAAACAAAAGGAAAGCGAAACACAAATGCGCATCGGCAAGGCGACTGAGTGAAGCCGTAGTATGGAGGGGAGGGTGTGGATCGTTGGGAGAGTGGAGCGAGCATGGCACGGCGGGGGTGTCGGAGTGATTGCGAGGTGGGGAGACTTTTACCCCATAAAATGAGGCGCGAGCACTCGGCCACGATAACGAAGGAGGCGGGGAAGAAACAGCAGCAGCGGCTGCGGGGCTATGACTTCGTCTCGGCCGCGAAGAGAGCGGCCGGACAAGGCTTGCCGCTGGTGCTGCTGCTGAGAGGAATACGAAAATAAGCGCACAGCGGCTCCCGCCGTCGTCCTTTTAGTGCCTTTAAGGACGGGGGGGGGGGGGGGGGGGGAACGCCGGGCTTCGGCGCGCTAATCAAATAATTTGTACGGGTATATATAGAACGCGAGGAAGCCAGCATCTCACTCCTTTTCCTCCCGTTTCTTTTTCCCTCTCTTACGCTTTTCCCAGGGTTCCGTCATTTTAGCTTGGGTTACTGCACCGGAGCACAGCGGGTGAGAAGAGCGTTGAAGAAAAAAAAAGAGAAAATGAGGGTTAACGGGGAAAGAGAGGGTTTAACGGCATGCCCACAGCTTCACGATAGATCAAATGTTTTTTTTTTTACTTTTTTTTAATAGCAATGACGTTCTGGCCCATTCGGATGCGCTTCCACGTGCGGGGAAGGGGTTCGACTGAAGTTCAGGGAGTGCGACGGAAAGAAAGGGCCGGCAGTTTAACGAGACTAATCTGCTAGAAATATCGGAAGCGTCATTGAGCAAAGGATATGGACAGGGCTGCCCAAAATAAAGCCACCAAACGGGCTGGTGAACGATCAATACGGCAGGCGCCATCTCCCGGTCGTTAATCGTACTGCGGCGTAAATATTAGATCGACTCCCGCAAACGGCAGCCCCGCGCCGCGGCGCAATCGAGCATGAGCCGTTGGGGACGGGCACTCACTCGTCGGCTCGGGCACCACTGTATATCGGGTTGCGTAGGCGTTCGCTAGGCAAGCGCAAAAAGGCCGTACGCTTCATAGTTTCGGTTTGCGCGAGCTCTTGTGTTTTCTTTTTTTTTGTTTACGCTATCACTCTTAGAGAACGCTACCGGGTGCAACATGACGCCACGAAAATGCGGGCGTTTCTGTGCCGACAAAATGAAGGGGCCACTTCCCGTTTCTACTGCGTGACTCGGCCGAGTGAGAGCGTTTGTATAGGTTGACTTAAACAAGGGCGCTATTCTGGACACTGGCTGATTCCGCCATACTGTCATATTTTGTAATGGCGACATTTTAAGCCAATCAGAGAGGTCGTAGCAGCTGACTTGGCCAATAAGCATCGATCAATGGCGGAATCTGACAACATTGTGTGGAGTTCAACAATGTTCAGAATAGCAATCCAAGTTACGAGTCACAGAATTAGCCGCTCGCAGAAGTTCTATACCCTAGTCTGGCGTGTTCGCTTTGCGTGCAGTGCAAAGCAAACGTGCATTCATACATCGCACAGTACACGCGTGCTTCCAGCATTTCGCCCCTGTCGAAACGCAACCGCCGCGAACGGGATCGAACCCACGACTTTCGGGTCAGCAGATGTTTCAGAGCTCGTTATACCTGCAAACGTTGAGTGGTGTCGCTGTCGGTCATCGCTACTTGCGAAAATGACGTGACAAAACGAGAGAGAGAGAGAATACAAGGAGAAACGCAGGGAGGTTAACTAGGGCTGAGCCCCGGTAGGCTACCCTGTACTGGAGAAGGGGAGAGGAGGAAGAAAAGTTATAAGGTAGGAGAGAAAAAGTCACTGACTGGGAAGACGCGTAACAGTTTCAAGGCAGAACTGCCCTATGGGGATTGTGCACTTTTAAGGACAGCCAAATATCCGTTCGCATGTGATGTTCAACGTTCTTTTTTTTTTCCTGAGAAATATGAGGCTAATGGGGGGAAAGGCCGCAGTACTACAGCTTGACAAGACTGCATACCCTACAAAGTTCAGCAGCGTAATTAGCCACCTTACAAAAATTATTGGGTTGGAAAAAAATCATACTTGAAGTGAATGCACTTTGACATAAAATAATAGAAAATGTTGAAGAAACTACAGGAAACGCGAAAGTTTTTTTTTAGTTCATGCATCAATATACATATTGCAATGTACTTCCCCGCGCGTTTCTTATTCTCACTTTTGCTTGATTCGGTTTTCACCCACAAAGCCTTGGCCAGGAATGCTCAGTGCACACTGCAACTCATTGTGCGAGAAGGTTCACGATCATTGTAGATTTTTCTGTGTACATTACCCGCAAGACGCGAACCCTCGAGATTATTCCACAGCTTGCGCAAAGACCAATGATAAGGCTGGAATATTCGTGACACGTGTATAAATGCCGTGGCACTTCGCCTCTAGACTACCGACGCTCTGTTCGCCGCTATCAGTGTCAATGTCTTGTTGAGTTTCCTTTTACGTGGCCATCTGTCCGGCCCAATAAAGAAATTCACCTGAACATCTAGTCTGCTGCCTTCGTCAGCGTCACGACTCCGTGACAATACAATGATATGAATAAAAAAAAACACTTCGCAACTAAAAGTGGTCACCCACACGACACAAGGGATGCAATCGGGCCAATAAAAACTGCGAATACAAGAAATGTGTGCTCAAAGAAAGCCACACTCAACACGAAAACTATGAATATTGTTGTTGATTGATTGGTTGTTTGGGTTTAACGTCCTAAAACCACCATATGATTATGATAAACGCGTATGATTATGACAGACGCATATGATTATGAGAGACCACATGGGGTTCTTTCACTGTGCACCCAAATATGATCACATGGCACTACAGCATTTTCGCTTTCATCGGAAATGCAGCCGCCGCAGCCGGGATTCGATCCCACGACCTGCGGGTCAGCAGCCGAGTTCCTTAGCCGCTAGACCACCGCGGCGGTGCAATAAGTAGCGTTGTACAATTATTTGTAAACGATATCATAATGATATTTTTTTGACTGATAACTGAACGAAAATTACTTATCAGAGCATCAAAAAAAATTTAGTATAAAAAATATCATAGCCTTTTGAATCCACTTGAATGACAACAGCCTGTTGAACGCGATTGTACTGATCGTCCATATCGCTTCGCCACTTTTTTAGCAAAGCACGCTGTACGTGGTTTAATCATCCACGTGAGTTCCACGCAACCGCGTTATCATCTTTGCGTGATAAACATAGCGGTGTTCATTCGCCCGATAGCGTATAGTCGCACATGTTCGGTACGTCCCTTTCAACCCGTTCACTTGATGTCCGAGGACAGGGCACTCGCTCTCCGTGCAGCGATGCAAGATCTCGATACGTAGAAACAGTAATGTTCTTGGCTGTGCGTTATGAAACCCAATATTGTCAGAATTAATCCTCAACCATCCGTTGCGATATATGCTACTGACATATTTAAACTTATTCCTACCTACCAAAACAACACTTCTTAGTCCACTTTAATTCTTTCCAAATTTAGATTATGATCATTACACCGCAATTTAACAAAAAAAAACTAAATATGTCTCCTACGCTTTCCTGTCAATAATTGTCTGTTGGTGTCATTTGTTACTGCTTTCCTGTAACATGCCCTATGGCGTTTATCCTTTAATGCGTGTATTGAAATCAATCTTGCTACATTTTACTTGTATACATTATACTAACCCATTTCTCAATCCACCATTAGAACCGGTTAGATACGTTCAAATATTTAATTAATTAATAGTTAGTATCTCTCAGAACACATTGCTGTTATATGAACGCCGATAAGTGCATTTCAATACATTCTGCTGGTGATTCATTGCAGTTAAGTTTATTGTTTATTATAGTTTGGCATCTTACACACAGCGATGATTTCATATATTATTCATCTCGTTGCTCACTTCCGCAGAACGAACAAGGGAAGTGCGTCACAGGCAGGGCTCCCATCTTCAAGTGGACATAATTTTCTGCAGACAAGGACTAGCACTGAGAGTGGGCTGCGCGAATATAGCCGAAACCACCGGAGTTTTCTTTCAGGTATGTTCACAATTCCTGCATTATTAAATGTTGGGTTTCACGGCCCAAGACTATACGATGCGATTACGAGGGCCGCCGTTTTGTGTAGGACTCCGGAAAGTTGCACCATCTGGGGCACTTTAACGGGTACCTAAATATAAGTACACATGACTCGAGCATATCGCTTGCATTGAAATGCAGCCGCCGTGGCAGGGAGCCCGTCCCGCGACCTTCGGGTTAACGATCGAGCGCCAAAATTACTAGAACAGGGGCAAACGCAGAATTTTCTTGAGGGAGTGTAAGGGGGCAGGGGGCCTTTTTGATTTGAAGACGCGGCCGGTCAGATGCATGTTCATTCATGACAAAGAGAGAGAGAGAGAGAGTGTGTAGTGAATAACTCATGGCAGCCATCGAAGTAATCTGCATGGCAGTGCCTTCTGAAAAACTCAACTTCAGTGAACCGATCCCTGTTGGCCGCTGTCTCACGCTGTCATCCCTTGGTCGAGAAAACATCCCCGAACGACGATTAAGCGAGAAGCCCGCCGAGCATTCGAGCAACGCTGCAACGTATAAAAGAAAAGGAGCGCCGGGCATGGTCAGTGCCGGAGTGCGTTAAAAAATCCGGTCTTTGTTCGACAGAGACCCAGCCAACCACAAGTAAACCGCCGTCTGGCTCGCTTCAAAATCTACGGTCCTGCTCTTCTTCGCTTGCCGGGACGTTAAGCTTATTGGTTCGGCGGGCACAGCGTAGAGGATAATCCTGTCCAGACTTCCTTCCTGACTCGGCGTAGATTAAATAAGGGATTTACAGAACGGCCACAGTGGAGAGCCAGACTCAAACACACGTGTACAACGAAAAAGTAACGATTCCTCTATATCTTCCTCGCTCTCTTTTTTTCTAATGCCAACGTCTCGAAACATTTGATAGGCGTGCGCGCTGCGAGATAACGGGAAAATGACAATAAGCTTCGTTTTCTTTTTTTTTTTCATCGCGCGCTTCTGCTACGACACTAACAAATCCTTTTGCGTTTCTTGCCGCTTGTCCCGACTCATTCGGTTTTCAAGTGCAGCGGAAGACATTCGAGTGGACTGCTTTTCGTTACAATTTAACGCGAATGGGATCGCTTTTCGATCGGGAGTCAGCGAGCTCAGTCGGCATCATACCCTCACCCTCCCACGCCCCACATACTCTCTTTCTCTGGTTTGTTGGTATAAGCGGTGGCGATCATATGACGCTTTAACGACTACACGACTCGCCATCGTTCATTCCGGCTTCGGTTGGCTCGCGTCGGCTTCGCGGCTTGCTTTTCACGAAGGAGAGGAGGCAAGAAGACTGGCACAAACAAAAAGACCCGTTCTTGTACTACCTAATATAAACGAAAAATAGAAAAAATGGGAGCAACGAACTACACGGTGCTGTGGTCTCGCGGAAGCAGCGGTATAGAACAAGCTACGGTGAACATCTAACGCTTAGAATGGGGGTCCCGCCGCAGGCTCTCGCTAGCCAGCAGCCGGGCCCCGGGCACAAGCGCGGCCACGCCGGCGTGATTTCTACGAAAACCTCTCTCTTCGATCGATTTGACTCCGTACACACAGCAGAAGCAGCAGCAACAGCGGGCTGTTTTCTGACCGTTCATCCGACGCAGTTCTCTTTCAATCGGCCCGTCTGCTGCTTGGCAGTATGTGTGTGTGTTTCCACTTTCGCCTCTCACGCTTGGATTCGCGTTCAATGCCTTTATCGCCTGTTGTGTATGTCCGCGTGTATTTGTCAAGTCACGTTTGATTTTCATTGCTTTCTTTTTCCCGCCCACTTCCGCCTTCCTCGATTGGCTGGTCCTCTCTTCGTGTATACCCTTCGGTGTCCTAGCCAACTGAAATTTCGCCGCTCTTTCTATCGATGAGTGAGTTTTTCTGCCCGATCTTTTGGTTTGTCTCTATGGTAAAGGCTTTTTTTTTCCTTTAATATTTACTGCAAGGTAGAACCAAAGCACTGGCGGTGAAGAGGGTGGCGTGGTAGGAGGCACCGGAGACCGCCATGCGTTCCCTGTTCGCTAAAGGCCGAACATTCTATAGGCGGAGAAAAAGGAAGAAAGTTGGGGAGCCCTGTCGATGTTTCCGAAGAGGGAAGCTCGAGGTAGAGACGGGAAGATGCGACGAATTGGACCTCCAATTTATTGGCATGCTGCCCGGCTGCCTCGGCGCTTCCCTCCTAGAGTACTTGTCTTCCTCGGCTGCCTATTTCTTTCGTTACATCTTTACCTCATTTGCTTTCCTTTCAAGTACCCCCAGTTGTTCCTTTGTGTGCCTTCCTGCAGCGCCACGCTTTCCGTGCGCAACCTCTCTATGCGTGCTGCCTTAACTATGCCCGTATTCAGCGAGTGTTCTCTTTGTTTTCTTTTTTTTCTCTTTTTGTCGTTATCTGGCCTGGTATTCCCGCGCTTATCTTTTTTCCCCCTTTCCGGAGTCTCGAGCCTACGTGAACTCTCGTCTGAACTCCTTAAATATACGCTGTTAAAGCTGTATAAACTTTTACGCTTGCAAAACGCTTGTCTCGTTATCGTTCTAATTAAATTTTTTGTTGCTGCTCCAAACTATCTTTTGTCTACCGTTTCCGACGTGTTCATTTGTAGCTACTCTGAGAAAACCGGGTACTCTTCGTGCCCGCACCAGCACGAAGAGTATCTGGTATTTTGTACTCATCTTAGAGTAAAGTTAATGATTCTATGCAATAGCAAAAAAAAATAATCAACAATTGTTCTCAGTAATAATACCTCGGTGCTTTGCGTGCCAAAAGCACGATTACGCACGATAACATCGCACAGGTCACGGACCTCTGTTTAGCGTTTCACCTCCGTCGAAATGCGATCGCCGCGTGAGGGATCGAACACACGACCTTCGAGTCTGCAGCCGAGCACTGTAACCATTGTAAGGGCAGACAAAAAATCGTTGTCGTTTCCGCAGATCTATCTCAAAGCAATAGGCTTTAGAAAGCGCAGTAGGATTTTTTTCGGAACATTGAGAAGACTATAGGTTGCAGAAAATTGAGAGAAAGTTGAAAACTTCTTAATGACAGAAGAACAGATAGCTCACTCACTGCGGAAGCTAAGTGGCTGTGGCGACAGGCTGCTAACTTCGGGAATACCAGTTTAATCACGCAATGGTGGCCGCTTGTTCAAAACGTGCGGACGTTTTCGAACCCTTAGTTACAACGGTTCACAAAACGCCTTTTGATTATGAGCCAGAACTCTTGTCTCTTCGCTATTTTCTCTTATCACAATTTCCACGCAACTTTCCCCATATGATAGCTTATGTTGTTGAATTTAACACAGCAGCGTTGCGTCGTAACGTGAAATATATCCCTCTGATTTCGTAAGTAATGTTGCATATTCAAAAACTTTCAAATGTTAACAAACAGAAACGATTTCTCTCGCATGTGTTAATTACTCTCTTGCGATATCAAAAACACCATTTGCACGCTTACTGCGAGAGACACTTGGTAAGCATCAAACGCGAAAAAAAAATGTGAGGGGTGACGTCACGTCAATGTTTCCCCACCAGTCGTCGTGACGTCCTACATTATACGGCGTCTCCTAACGCCTACTTCCTAATTGGTAAAAATTGAGTACAGCCGCGTCCACGCTTGTGTGGCGCGTGATCAGGTAGTTTTCGCTTTGCCGGACGACACCTTTGCCGGGCGACTCGGGGTGTGTCAGGAGCATGATCGGCCTAGTAGTTATGATGACCCCTTCAGAGCGCGCAATTGCCGCAAGGTGTTTCCCCGCAGATCAAAAGCCGCCATGCTCGCGCGCTCTACACAGACGTGGACGCGGTTGTGCATTGTCTTCCGATGAAACTATTGATTTCTGATGGATCGAGCAAGCTTCAGAAAATTTCGTTCAGTACGTGTGGACAAAGGACGAAATAAAACACTTCGAAATCCACGACGCTCCGATTGGAGATATATCACCAGACAACTTTAAAGGGAAACATTTAACCTCTGTTTTTTCAGCTGCTATTACCCTTATGGTGGGGAAATTAACAAAAACTAGAGTTTTTAGAGTGCAATTTACCAGTCTAAATGAACTTATCGCTTCACATTGGTGCCCCTTTAAGCAGGGTGATTCGTGTTAACGCTGTTTCTCTCTTGCACAGGACATGGCGCACCAGGCACGCTGTGCGTGAGGAAAGCGACTACGGGCGCCTCCGACGAGATGTCGTCACTGGCGAGCAACTCTTGGGGGAGACCGGCGAGGAGGCCACACCTCCGCGCCACGTCCGCATCTCTATTGCTGCCGGATGCGACTCGATAACGTCCTGACCCGACGCCTCATCGTGCTATCCGGGCTAGACTCAGGAAACGGGCGCGGGACCGAGTGCGGCCTCCGGCGAAGCGGCGGCTTCTCGCCTTTCGCGAAGGCGTCATGACGACAGCCCTTTCTTCCCTCCTTCTCTCTCTCTCTCTTGTACTGTCGGTAATTAACACGGCACTACCGGCCACATTGCCAACCGGACAAGAGAATAGGAGAGAACGAGAAGGAGAGAAGCGCGATCCTCCAATCTGCCATGCGCGCTTTCTCTCTCCTCTGTACGTTAACTTTTGTTTTCCCGCGCAACAATCCGCGCACCCCTTCCCCCCGCCTTTTTTTTGTTTGTTCCAGGCCAATAGTACAGGCGAGCGACCAATGACGAGGCCTCAGGCCCGCACCAGCGGTCGCCCCACGCAGTTCCTTTCCGGAAACGGAAGCGTCCGTCTCAACACGGCATCGACCGGATTCAACTTCCGTTTCCACGTTTCCTTATCATTCGACTGTCCAGACTGCTGTTTTCCGAGGCCTGGACGGAGAACTGATAAGGGCTTGTGGTGACATTACTCAACGGTTTTGAAGAGGAGACAGCCACGGACCGGCCAAGCGCAAGCTCCGACGTAACTGTGCGTTCCCGCGCTTTCCTGCGTGCCTCTCCTCACCATTCCCCCTCATTCCGTCGCCCCCGAACCTCGTCACCATCCTTTTTTGGCTCTGTCTGCTCCATCCTTGTTCTCAGAGGGCGACACATTCTCTCCTTTTTTTTTTGTGGAGTCATTTTAAAGCCCGCTCCCATTGTTCGCAAAACACCCGTTGATTACATAGCGCTCCCTCCCCTTACCCTTTACCCTCCACTCCTTTTGTCTCTTATCAACACCTCGTGCGGTGCCGCCAGCTGCGTAACGTCCCGCGGCTCCGGCTAGGTTCTTCGACCAAGAAGCGAATCAATGAGGCCCTGGGTGGTTTACAAAAGCTTGAGTACGCCGATTGAACATTGAATGGTCGGACGTTATCTGTCGCTCTGGAACAGAAAAAAATACGATCGTAGCGGGTAGCAATATATATATATATATATATATATATATATATATATATATATATATATATATATATATATATATATATATATATATACATGAAGTATCTTAACGCCATTACCTCAAAATGAAATGTCCAGCCAGTGAGTGCTTTCAAGTCGCTTTAGTCATTCCCTGCCGAAGGACCATGGTGGTAAAGCATTATACGAGCTGTCGAGTTGCGGCAGTAGCACATTGCATGAAATCGTCGATTAACGACCCTAATATCTAAGCGCAGAGGGCATATACCGGTGTCTCGTGCTTTCACGTTTAAAGCACATATATACGCCATAAAGTGAATGGGGCGGATGGCCGCGGTGGTAGCTCCGTTGGTAGCGCATCGAACGCATTATCCGAAGGACCCAGGTTCGCTCCCTGCCCTCGACGAGTTATCTTTTCGTCCACTGTTCTCTCTTCACATTTGCAATACAATTACTTCTAATAACGCCTTCTGTACTTTCCTTGGCATGATTGTCTGTTAGATCCCATTTATATTGTGTCTTACAAAAAAAAAACGAGCCCTTAAATGTACACTGTCGTCCTTTATGAAAGGGAACACGCGAACGCGTGGCCTGCGCTCAGCGGCGGCTGCCTACAGCACCATCAACCGACAAGTGAAGAAAGCACTCTCGCTTTTGGCGTCATCTATGGCCAAGCATGATAACGAGTCATGGCCGGTAGACAAGCGCTGCTAGATTGCACTCCATCTCCGATCACGCCTGCAGTGCGTAGTCCACTGCCAACATATCAAACGTTGTGCGCGACCACGGCGCAGGCTGCAGTAATCGCCCGATATCGCACGCCGCACGAGCCGTGAGCGAACGTAATCTAGCAGCGCTTGTCTACTGGCCATAACCCGTTATCTTGCTTGGCCATAGATGACGCCAAAAGCGAACGTGCTTCCCTCACTTGTCAGTTGATGGTGCTGTAGGTAGCCGCCGCAGAGCGTAGGCCACGCGTTCGCGTGTTCCCTTTCATAAACGACGACAGTGTACACTTCTTCCTTTCACGAGAGAAAAGCAGAAAAAAAAAGCGTGTTTAAATAGAGCATTGGTATTGCCTCCCTTGCAGACTTAAGTCAAAGCTTCTTTATCGAGTTCGTTTCATCGTTGCCACGAAGAGAGAGGAGGAGGAATAAATGGGGAAGGACAGGGAGGTTAGCCAGTTCTCAGACCGGCTGGCCACCCTGTACTGGGGAAGGGGGTAAGGGGGATAAAGGATGAGAGAAAAGAGACGTTGTAAAAAAAAAGGAGAGAGAAGGTCATCAGACGATCCACGACGCTGTTTACAGTCTGTCTCTTAGACCACTTGCCCGCAGAAAGCGCAACAACGCTCTCAATGCCTTGCGTGCAGAGGGCGGTCTCGCCCAGCGTCCTAATACCCTTTCTTCCGACAATTGCCGATTGTCTATTCTATCTAAAGCTTTCGACAGTTCTTTTCTTGGCACGCTGAAGCGAGGACACTCGCAGAGAAGATGGGAGCAAGTCTCCGCGCAGCCACAGTTGTCACATGTCGGGCTGCTGGCCATTCCGATTCGAAACGAATAAGCATTCGTAAAGGCCACCCCAATCCACAGACGGCACACAATTGTCTCCTCTGCTCTGGTTATTCCTGATGGAAGACGGAGCTGTAGGTGTGGGTCCAAATTATGAAGGCGGACGTTGGTGAATGCCGGTGAATTCCACTGAGCGAGTGTCAGTTCTCGCGCAAGTGATCGAAGCCTTGCAGCGGGGTCCGTTCTTGATAATGGTATAGCTACACAAGGGGCATCATCATGAGCAGTTCGGGCTGCTTCATCTGCACGGTCGTTTCCATCAATGCTGCAGTGGCCTGGTATCTATTGATACGCTATGTCATGTTGTTTCTCTATAGCCCGGTGATGAAGCAGTCGTATTTCAGCAATTAGCTCTTCGTTTGGTCCATGACGATATGGCGAGGCAATGCCCTGGAGAGCTGCTTTGGAGTCGGAGAATATTGACCATGTCTGTTGCGGTTCTTCAACTAGGAACTCCAGAGCGGCACGAATGGCGGCGAGTTCTGCCGCCGTGTATGATGTTAGATGCGAGGTCCTGAACTTTATTGTGATGGATTTCTCCGGAATTACCACTGCACCTGTTGAACTTGTTGAAGTGACCGACCCATCCGTGTAAATGTGAATGCGTCCACTGTGTTTGTTGCCACGAAGGCATGCATGTAGGCCAAGGCGCTGCCTCCCCATTTGAATCAGTGTGTTATTCAGTGGAGCAGAATTAATTGCGTGGTGCATACGAACGCATCGCTCTCGCCTCTACTCGCTAAATGCGTGCAATTGAAACATCCCTCTTTGCAATGCGGTACATCGGTAACGTGCATCCCTCGTTGCAGAAAAGCGAACTTTATGCCTTTGTCTGCGCTGCTACCCATTACACGATTGGTTGCTGAAGTCTATAGCCCTGCCATGTGTGCTGCGCTCACTGGTGCGTTGCACGTCACGTCGGTTCGGGCATTCTGGTCAGTCATATTTTAGGGGCGAAGCTCCTTAGGGCGTGGGCTGTGCGTCCCCTGTAGCCTGTATGTAGCCGCCTCTAGTTTAGTTCTTGCAGTGTTCACTAGATGGCGGTACCGTCCCCTGTATGTAGCTACCTCTAGTTTAGTTCTTGCAGTGTTCACTAGATGGCGGTACCGTCTCCTGTATGTAGCCACCTCTCGTTTAGTTCTTGTAGTGTTTACTAGATGGTGGTACTTGTAGCTGATGATGAAAAGATGCAAGATGTTATAAACTAGAAAGCGGTACTTGTAGTTGATGAAAGACGCGAGATCTTATAAAATAGGAATGATGTCACATATGGCGCGTGTCATTGGTTGAAGGCAATCGTTCGATTTAGTGCGGCGACGTACGCTAGGGGGAGCGATGTAATCGAGTGGGCAAAATGTACAGAGGATTTATGGTTTACCAGGTTTACCTCCGGAGCTTCGCCCACTCATCATCATTCACTTCGTGGATATGGCGGAATTTTTTTTTGTACACACCCGCAACGCCAAGATCATTTTTAAAGAATGAAAAACGCATTCCTTTGATTAGCACAGCGACCTGAAGGTGAGCGCATGCCCGCGCGTGTGAAGTCGAGGCGTAGCCATATGTATGTACAACACCAGACAAACGTGAATCAGCACAAATGTTGAAATGTTCCGACAATGCGATTCACACTCTGGGTTTCCAGTGGCGAAATCTGGCCAAGAACTCGATGCGCTAACCAAGACAGCGCAGGCACATGCCTGTTCAGGTGGAACAGAACACCAATGAACATGATGATGAAGCAGAATCATTCAGCCTCGTTGACAGGCCGCAAGAGGGTTTTTCATTTCGACATTCGATACCAGATGCCGCGCGGGGCGCAAAGAGGGAAAATGCGGCACGAAACGCGTACGGCGAAGTCTTGACTAAGCGCTTTTTGCTAACGCGTCGGAGCTTGTCAGTATGTTTAATCTTGTGCTGCGGGCACACACGCTTGGATATGTGCGCGAATCGTTAATCGGTGCGACGTTATGCCAAAGAAGGCGAGAACTGCCCACACGGATGCAACATACAGCACTGCACGGTGATAATCGACGGTTCGTGAACGTGCCATGGTGTGTGCTCGTTTAACAAGTTTCCATCAGCGCACGAAGTTTGTAAGGTGGGTGCGAACGTATAACAAGAACGACTTCGAAGCCAGCAAGCGGGCTCGGGTAAGTTACGTTGCGACTCTAGCCTCTAAAACGTGGGCGTTTGCTGCTGCACTCCCGCTCCTGTAATGTGTATATTTTTTTTCGAGCTGTCTCGCGCTTTGTATTTCCCTAAACTGCCACACGTGGCACACGGATGAGACATACTGCATCAGACACCGCTGCTCATACTCGATTCGAATAGGATCGCCAAAATGACTACGTGTTGCATATGCATCTGCGACTGCTCGCGTACAAGAAACACAGACAGTGAAGGTATTGCGCAGCCTCCGATTAAGCTGAACGCCAAGAGATAACAAAAAGCGGGATGAAAGCAGAGCGCGAAGCTCGCCGGCACTGCACTGCGAGCATGTTATCTTTTAATTAACATACAGCATTCCGCATGCCCCTGTCCACCATGTACTCTTTTCAATACCTTTTTTTTTTAAATAAGGAGATGCGGCAGCGAAAGGGTCTCAAACGGCGTGATGTTGTAAGTGGAATAAAGCAAACGGCTTCAGGGTGCTGCCGGTAAAGTTTTTCACGCTCTCAATTCTTTCTCACTATGGCACGCACAGCCATATTTAGCAGTTTATGTCATCACCTAGAGATCTATTCTGCTGACATGGTCCTTGCATAAACAGCTTTCCTAACGTTGACTGCATACTATCGACAGTGAAAGATTTGAGTACACGGGCAAATAGCTAGCGTACGCTTACGTGCGGCTGTTGCAATTGGCGTAATGGCATATCGCGAAAGCCGCCGGCGCATGTCTGATTTGATGCCAGCGTGAATTGAAGACAGCGACAAATTATGCCGAGATGTATACTCACCCAGCAAGAACGTTTACGAGAGCAAAGTCCTTTGACTTATTGTCACGAGACTGCCGCCTCGATTTGATATGGTGAGCGGCCGCCGCCGGAGGTGCAGCTGCGCATGATAGGGCATGCGAATGCTGTGATCGTGTAAGGGCCAGTTCACGCTATAGCGGCAAGCATGCCTCGCCGTTTGACGTTCTCAGGCAGCCGTGCGCGGCTGTTTCCTTCGCCTCCCAGCATTCAACGCAGCGCAGACGTTTTTTTTTTTTCTTTCTCGGGCCAACGATAAACATGATGCTGCCTCCGGTATTGTATCGCATTGCACCTGGCGGCCGCTTTCTGTCGAAGTTTATTGTCTTCGTTTCTTTCTTTCGCCCCCCCCCCCTTTAATGTTACCATCCAGCCATCGCTTAATGTCCATCGTAGTCACCGAGAGCCTGTTGTAGCGACCTTCGTGCGTGAGAAGCCTTCGCTAATTCGTTCAACTTACATTTGAGGACACTCAAAGTGCCGTGGTATTTTTTTTTAATTTCGTGCTCTTTAAACAAACCCTGGAAAAAATTAACCAGCGTTGTTATTTTACCGTAACCTGAAAATTTTGTTATCTCTCAATAAGAGCCACAAGTCTTTTATTAAACTTTTTCTCTAAAGCCAGCACTTAAAAAGCTCATTAGGCAATCATTATTAATTACCGTACTTATCGGATAAAAGTACTCTGACGTGCTACCTACAGCTAAGAACAATACTGAGCTAGTTGGAAATGCGTAGCAGTGATATTTAATTTTTATTGCTTAGTGCTTTTTTTAGCTGAAACACCCTGCATACAGGTTGATAAGAATGCTTGTGCGTTCAACATAAGCTTATCCAAAATTTTTAGTTTATTTGGTGCCCAGTTCGCTAGCCTAATGGACTTACCATTGTGTCACTGTACTTTTATAGCATTGCTCATTGTCGCTGACATCGAAATACTACGTTCTTCTTTTCTAGGTATTCGCCTGGACAGCTGGCGAAACTTAATGTGATCGCGTAATTCCGCCCATTTTGATCAGCGATCACGGCACACTATGAATTTATTTCTTTAGAAATGAGCCTCTGAAAAACGGGAACAGCTCTTTGTACTAGTGTCAGTACACCAAAAATTGGTTGCGTATGACAAAAGTTCTCGCGCATCTTTTAGTGATGCCTAAGCTAATGCATCATTATATACGTTTAGTGTCGCTGTTATTGAAGGACCAGCTTCAAGTCTTGTCATGCTTGACTGTGTGATTCCGCGAGGAACATAAGTTTAACAGAGATTAACTTCGCAAGATTCTGCTTTGCTGCGCAGCAAACAAACCAAAAAAGAGATAACTGCTGGACAAAAATATCGCGCAGTCAACCACAAAACCAAATGCATTGTACACGTGTGCGCAGAGTTGTGCGCTGAACACCTTATGTAGGAAAGCTACACAGACGCTTGTTATGAGCGAATTTTATTTATTCATTTTCTTATTTATTCATTTACAGTACTGCTAATCTCTTTCGAGGGCGTGGCAGCAAGGCAGCACAATAATTTTTCAGAAAATTTTTACGAAAAATTGACATAGTTAAGAGCAAACATGTGCATGGCTTCTGAACTGGCAGTTGCCGTTTGCGCACTGTGGTCTGGCACAATAAGAGCTTATCGAGTAAAAAGTGGCTCGTCATTTTTCTTGAGCTGATGTGTCACGAAATGTCCGCACGACCCTTTTAGATCAGTTAGCGGCCAAAAACGACGTATTTGTTTTACATGCTTCATTGTTTTTGCATCCAGGCTTCATTTACGCGATAACCGAACAATCGCATTAACTGGTAACGAGCGTCAAACGCAGTCTTCGTGGCTCGAAACTGACTCATTAGTCCGCGCCATCCCGAAACGGCATTTCTGTGAAATTGCTACCTAACAAGTCGGCAGTTGGGACTCGTCGGACCGTAAAAGGGAACGCGCAACAGAGAGACCATCCTTCAACGAAGGGTTCATTGCAGGCTGACTTATGGCGGGAAACATTCCATTAGGTGTCGCGAGGCGAAAGCACGCACAGGCAAGAGAAGACCTCCACCGTGTAAGCCATGCACGCAACCTGCGTAGCATAGTGCCCGGGCTCAAAGCGAACGTTATTCCACCCTCGGGAGCCAGGGCGGGAACGGATAAAGGAAGAAAAGGAGAGCGCCGTTCATCGTTCGTAAACGAACGCACGCAGCGTAGCAGCACCTCGGCTGGACTGAGTGACTTTACGTCCTGACAACCAACCAGCTCGGTAGAGGCCGCCTGCAGTGCGCCCCCTAATGGACAGTGACCAAGGGCGCGCGCTCGTAGCGACGCTCGGTGGGGGACAAATCAAGACGAACGCGCCCCGCAAGGATTTCCCCCCTCGCGGGAAACGTGGGCCGCAAGACAACGAGGCATGGTATGGACGTGATGCCCCGTGCGCTGCAGCTCTGTACACGAGCGAGAAAAGGAATAAAAGGGGAGTAAACAAAGAGTGAGATGGGTCTATCAGCGCGATTATATACAGCTAAGGTGGACACCTATAAGTCTATGCTTTGTGCATACCGCAGGGATTTTTCACCGAAGGCCTCCGGTTGCAAGCAGGCTACTGTGTCATCGTCAGGAACGTACTTAAATGATACGCGTTTAATGGATACACAGTCTGTCACAGTCATCGCTATTACTTGAGCTTACTTTCTGTCGCTTGATTATTCGCGCCACCTTCGTGCCTTAAATAGTGGTTGCGCCCGCCAGCTCACGACAAAATGATAAATAGTCGATCAAGCTACACAACGCGCCACTATATAAAAAATACACAAGCAGCATGTCTGCGTATAGTTCCAACCGGTATAACTATTTATTATTTGATAATAAAAAAACGACCAGGTCATAACGTAGTGGACAACAAATCAATTCTAACAACTCGTGGCTGGAATACCTTGTCTGTGCTTGAACGAAAATAAAAATATTAGGAGCACTTCCTTATCGTGAAAGCGGTGGCAAGCGAAGCTTCGCGTTTATGTACCCGGCGTACTGTTTCATTCTTGCTTTTTTTTCTCTTTCTTTCTTTCTGTCGCATTGTGTAATACTGTCATCTGACCGTCCCCTTCCTTCATGCAGAGAGTTCAACCTTCCTTCACGTCCAGCAGCGCTACACTTCAGTTGCTTTCGGCAACGATGATGGTCATGCCTTCATATCCAGGCAACAGTCAAGTGTAACAACGTGAAGTGACAAGTGACATCAATAAACGATGGGAGAACCGCATCATAAGGGAGTTTCAGAATAGCGCACTGCGAGCCCTTGCGGTGCGGTCGCTGTCACTGCGCATGCGTCGTAACGCAAGGCGGCGTTCGTGTTCGCGGACCACACGCAGAAAATCCGAAGTTGTGAGAGGTGATGGCGGCCCGCATGTAGCCCGCAAGCGCTGGTTTCGAGGCTACGGTGTCGCTGCGATCATGCGTTGCGGTTCTCAGCAGGGCAGACGCTATTCTAAAGCTCTTATGGCACCCGCTTCGCCTGCAACGCTCACAGCGCTTGCAAACGGTATTATAAAACTTCCTGTAATCATAGGCTGATCTCTGACAAGCCCGTGATCGAGAGAGTTGTTGGAAGACAACCCACGCGAATACGCTCGAGACTAGTGCACTCTCGAGAGCCGTATCTCTGCTCACTCACTGACACTGAGTTTTACGCGAATGATTCCACCGCCATAAAAATAGGTAGTTATTGACAAGCTTTGCTTGAAAATAACTTTACTTTAATTCCACCCGAAGGGGTTTAGCAAGGTTGGGCTCCTCCGGTTGCATTATTACAATAGGTGGATGGTAACTGGGCGTGATGGAGCCGTCAAGGTTAACCCCGCACTACCGAATAAAGGAAGCTTTGGCCGCTGCCGGGCACCGCACCTTGGTGGGTGCACAAGACGATATCGACAAAAAATTCAATAACCAGCGACAACACTGCTCAGCCTTGCCAATCAACCTTATACTGAGCACCCAAGAGCGTCAAAAATGGCAAGATTGACAGCTTTCATACTCTTAGAGCGTCCGTGTATACCATCGCTGGTGAGTTATTCTGCAGCGTAAACTAATACGTACAGGGTTAGGTCTCGTGGGTCGTGATAAATGCCTAAGGCTACCATTGTTCCACACTCTCGGCGTGGCTGGATAGAGGAGGCTAATAAAAAGCTTCGATTGAGAACTACTGCAACAAAGAGAAGTTTATTGACTTCCAACCAAGGATAAAGTACATGACAAAAACATCGAGCTTCACGACTACAAAGGGTGCATGTACAATCAGGAAAGCACCACTACCGAGGTACAATGTATGTGGGGGGAATGTACCCCTCTATTTACTGTACAGCGCGTGGTGCTCCAGCAGGCTTAATCATGCGCGGCGGTAGGTCTTCTCAACACGCGGTGGGAACAAGTAGCGACTTAGCGCTGTACAACTGTAGGTATTATTTCTTTTTTGTCGCCTGAAACAATGCTGCTTTCGTACATAGTAAGTGCATGTCCGGAGGTATAAAAGAGGCCTTGAGGCGGGGGGGGGCCGGGGGGGGGTACAAGGGAGTGGGGGGGGGGGAGCTCTTGTCTTTCCCCAAACAAGGCATCAGCAACAATCTGCGCGCAAAAAACTGACTGAAGGCGCCAATCAATGAAGAAGGCGCCGTACAAAATCCAACTCAAGCGTCGACCAGCACACTTTGCCCGAATCGATTACAAATAACGACAATGGGGTGATGAAATGAAAAAGGTGATACGCCACTCAAAGGGCGATGCCAATATGCAGGAAAGGTGACTGGACGACATGCCGGATGCCATGACCCCATGACCGGACCACACACACTCACGCATACACCCCTCGTGAATATCGAGAATGGCTCTAGCGTACGGCGACTAATTCATGAAATCCTTTTTTTATTATGTGAATATAAGGAGATGTTGGTGCCAATGCGTGGAGCCGGCTTCTTCTCTTGCACAAAAGTCGACATCGGATATTTCGTAACAAACACAGGGTTATACTTATGTACATAGCACAACGCTTACGCAATGAGTCCACGCTTTTCAATACTGAGTGTCCACACCACACAGAAATGTGCCCACACTACATAGAAATGCGTCCAAACCACACAGAGTTTATAAAAACACAAGTAATCATGCCGATTTGAGCGTTCACACAAAATGTGAGAGTTCAATAAAATTTCTGAGGTGATCTTGTCGCTTAAGTACTGAACTGTTTTCAGAAAGGTTTTCACTAAGATTTTCACTATGTCATAAAGCATACTGCTTAACGATAACGATAATACACTTCATTTTATTTTTTCCTTTAGTACTTTTGAGCTATTTCTGATTCCTCCAGAAAGTGGACGATTGCACGCGCTGCAGTGGCTTGTAGTTTTCCTTTTGGCCATGGACCCAAGATTTTTGCAATTGATGGAAGTCGCTTATCTAAAGAATTTAGTTTTTGTAAAAGGTTCTTTCCATGTACGTCATAATTTTTACAATGTAGAAGAATGTGCTCCACATCTTCTTGAGCTTTTCCACATCAGCAGGTAGGACTGGTAGCTTTTCTTATTCTAAACAGGAAGGCCTTCGTGTAGGTTGTACCAAGTCGAAGCCTATTGATGACTGTGTCTACCGATCGGCTAGCCTTTCATGAAATCCTTCTTTCGTGCCGTTACAGGGTCGCTCAGTTCATTGGTTCGTGAATTAACGTATTATTGGCTGAAGGGAACGTTATTGATCCGGACCGTCGTGCAGCGACCATCGCCATCAATTATCTCAAATTCATAGTCATGATTGTGCAGCACTCACAAAATGAGACAGAAAATGAGAAGTGCAGTGTTATTTTTTTATCAGCCCAACACAACCATTCTTTTTAATTCATACCAACTCGCTTGGTCAGGCCACGCGAATACAAGATATCCTCAGAGATCCAAGAAACGCACTGTGGTCCTGCATAACAGCGAGCGTATCGCAATTGCATGGTAACACAACTTCTTGTCGACATTCATGTCACAACTTTTCTCACCCGTATTCCAGGCTCGCCAGACCGCAGTCATCGGCTCTCCGGATGCTATACAGACAGGCTCGCTTCCGTCTCGTCGCACGTTTAGTACACTCGCTCTCATGCTCTGGCTGTGCCCGGTGTTACGTATCGCCAACTGCAACACAGAACAGGACTGGCAGGGGGCCGTTGAAAGCAGCTTTCAGCAGTCCAGAAGGTCTGCGAACAGGCCACAGACTTCCAGTACCGGCGTGGGCGCAGTCAGCAACTGCGGCTGTCTGATCGGGGTTCTCCAGAATCAATTAAAGTACATGTCCCACCAACTCACGTGCGCGCAGTTTTGATGCCACGGTGAAGGGTAGTAACAGCGTTGTGGTTTATGCAACATCCGAGACCATTAAATTGTGATAGAGTTCATGCAGTGAAAAACCACTTCTGAAAAATCCGCATGGATTTGCTTGTAACCTTGTGGATGCCAGTTTTTTTTTTTTTCTATCGTGGTCTTGAGTCCACCTGACGGAATTATGCAGAACTAATTTGCCACTCATCCTCATCAGGTCGAATCAAACACATTATCGCCAATCAAATTGAGTTTTTAGATGAACATTCAGTCCTCTCTAATTACCAACATGGGTTTAGGAAAGGCTACTCTACAGCTAGACATTTAGTTACAGCTATACATTCGCTCGCTTCCTATTTTGACAATTATGATCAAATTGATTCAATATTTATTTACTCTAGTAGCAAAGCCTTTAATCGAGTTCCACATGACAAAATATTCCGAAAACTCAGGCAAATTGAGCTTCCGGAAAGTTTGATCATATGGGTTAGGAGCTATTTGACTAATCGATTTCAGTGTGTAGCAGTTAACGAGCGGCAGTCTGGCTATCTTCCGGTTGGCGCCGGGGTTCCTCAAGGAAGTGTATTAGGAACATGGTTGTTTTTTTCTATACGTTAACAATGCAGTTCTTGTCATATTTCTTAGTATTCAAATTAGAATGTTTGCAGATGCTTGCATGTTGTTTTGCTTTAGCTAACGGTCAGCACCTCCACTCTGCTCTTGCTAACATTTCCGAACAGTGTAACGCATGGGATATGAAGTTTAATGTTGATAAAACCGTCTATCTTTGCTTCTCTCGCCGGAAAGCTCCCCTTTCCTTTACATACAAGCAAGGCACACTACCACTGCATGAATATACAAGTACTTAGGTGTCACTCTTACAGACACCTTATCATAGAATACACATATAGATAATATTTGTTCCTCTGCATACCGCAAATTATAGTTTTAAGACATTAGCCAGACAAGTCGCCTGCAGTTGTAAAATTACTTGCTTATAACACACTAATTAGCCAAATCTTGAATATGCATGTCTTGTTTGGTATCCCTTTAGAAAAACCAACATTACCCGTTTATGGAATGTACAAAGGATTCAGAATTTTCTCCGTATGGTTCACTCACTGAACTAACGCAGGCGAACAACATTCCACACCTCGCACTAAGACGGAAAACTGCACGTTTATAATTTCTTTACCTGATTTGGCATAAGAAACTAGTGATTAACCCGTCACCCTATCTTTCATCTTCAACATTAATACTTCCTCGCCACCATCATCCTAATTCAATTATGCCATATTTGCCCCGCTGTGGTGGTGTAGTGGCCATTAAGGTACTCGGCTGCTGACCCGCAGGTCACGGGATCGAATCCCGGCTGCGGCGGCTGCATTTTTGATGGAGGCGAAAACACTGTAGGCCCGTGTGTTCACGCAGATTTGGATCAACGTTGAAGAACCCCAGATAGTCTAAATTTCCAGAGTCCTCCACTACGGCGTCTCTCGTTATACTATGGTGGTTTCAGGACGTTAAACTCCACATATCAATCAATGATGCCACATTTTACGAGAACATATTTGATCATTTTTTTTCTTTTTCCCACGCACTGTAACATATTGCGTTTATCCATCTGGGCCATATATTATGTTTCTAAGCAATGACAGGCACAGTCGACATACCGAGGCGTTTGTAGCGATGTCGTGGCACGTAGGCTCCGGCCAGCGCATCTGTGAAGGCGGTGCTCCGGCCAACACAAAGCAAACCACCGCTTTCTATCATCACGCGACCGCTCCAAAGCTGCCTCCGAGTACAGAGCGCGTCGAAAAACCTCTCTCTCTCTCTCTCTCTCTCTCACGCGCGTGTGCATGTGCGTGTGCGTGTGTGTGTGTGTAGTGATAGTGGCATGCCTGCTTTCTTTATTAAATCACTGCTTCCACGCATTCCAATTCCATCCTTGTCTCGTAACTAAAAGCAGCTCTTGCTAATGTCTGTATTGAAAGTGATGTCTGGACGCTTGATTTAGATCAAAGATCGCTACAGGTCCTAAAGAAATAACGGATACATAATTGAAATTTGACGCACCCACGAAAGGGGCCAAACACCACATCAAAAAGTTGGTCGCGCGGCCTTCTATATCATCTTTACTTAATGGCCTTTGCGACCGCGAGCTTGCGGATTCTGCAAATGCAGTACGTACATACAAAGAGCCAACGACCACGGCGCCCACTGCCGTGTAAAGCCGTATTTACGGCGTTGACGACGGAGAGGCGAGAGAGTTCGTACACCAGGCGTCGCCAAGCCGCGCGCGGGTTGGTTGGACGGGCGCTGCCGTTCTCCCGTTTAACTTTTATTGATTCCGACGTTTTAGGCGCGAGCTAACGAGGCGTAGAAATACACACTCGCAGAGATCGTGGGGTGAAAGAAAAAAAGAATAATAAATGAGTGAGATGGGCCGCCTCCACGAGGGGGGAATACCACCGCAGACCCACGACCCTCGTCGTTAAAAATTTTTCGACCGGGTCATTCCGTCATCCTGCTGTAAATAACGAGGCCTCTGGCTCGTCGCTGCGCGCGATTTTACCGTCGGTTGACTTTCTTTTGTTTGTTTCTTTCCACCAGAGCTAGCAACCTGGGCATTTGGATGCTAAGGCACGTTGCCGGGCTAGTTGGTTGAGATTCATCATTTTCACTGGTATAGCGCACCACGACAAGGACACACACAAAAGAGAGATGCACACACACACAGCGCTAACTTGCAACTAATGTTTTATTTGCTATCACACACGCTGTTTCTACAACGGTAGACCGATAAAACCTGGATAATGTCACGTCAAGAGTCGGATGGGTCTGTATGGAAACTCAGTGGAGTGTGCTGTTTCTTGCTGTGTATGCATTTGGCGATTCGCGCCGAATTAAACCCACCGCGCACACACGGAAAGATTGAGGCATATTTTTCCTGCAAAATAATAAGGGGGGGGGGGGCAGGCAGCTGGTTATGGTGAACATGGTGGGAGGCTGAATACGCCCTTCTCGAAATCTCAAAAGAGCAAGCTTCCCAGCCGCGTTGTTTAAGTTGCTTCCTTCTCACAAACCATTGAAGTAACCAGGGGGGCTCAACCACACCTGCTAAGGTTTTCAAGTTTGCATGTCGATATACGCACGTGCAGTCACGTTCAGTATGACTTGCAACAGGCGAGAGCGTAGCCTCACTGGTTCAAAGATTGCGCATGACTTCCATAGCCCTTATTTCCATTACTAAACGCGTTTCTATCACGACGATAGCTATAGCGCGAGACAAAACGACGACACAGAGACAAGAAGGACACGAAAGACACGTTTCGTTTTGTTCTCGCGCTATAACTATCGTCATGCCATACCAACTAGCCCAAGCTGCCACACTTCTAAGTTGAGTTTCTATCGTTCGGTTATTATCCCAAATACAATAATATTTAGTTATTGAAATAAAAACAATGTGAAGCCATGCTCAACCTTTGAACTCGTGAGGTCACGTGCTCCCGTGTTGCGAGTAATATTGAGCGCGCCAGTACGTGTTTACAAACGCACGGTGTATGTGGTATACAATTGAACCACATTTATCCACCTCACCCCTTCGAAAAATGTATACCTACGCCTCTGGGACTTTGAACCCTTTTGCCATTTGCTCTCGACCAATCCTTCAGCTTGGGGGGCGTGTCACCAAGAAAACAGCAGCAGTACCGAGATTAAGAGAAAGCGGGTTACTGTAGGAGAGAGACAAGTATAGTGCGGATGGACGATTCTCTATTCAAGCTCCCGGCCCGCGAGCTCAATCAGAGCCATGACTCTGTCCGCATCGGCGGTAAACTGCGTGGTTACGATGGTTTGCTGCGGACCCGAAAGTAGCACTTCGATGGAGGCGCAATGTTAGAGGCCCGTGTCTTGTGCGACGTCAGTGCACGTTCAAGAACATGTGGCTGAAATTTATGGAGGGCCTCCACCGCAGCGTGCCACGTAATCGTCGTAGTTTTGGCCCCGTAATATCTCGGACAATATTATTAATTAGAGGCACGAGTCTCGCATGCCTGTTGTCGAAGGAAGGAAGCAACAAAAAGGAGAAGGCAGGGAGGTTAACCAGAAAGACGTCTGGTTGGCTACTCTACACTGGGAGATTAGGGAAGGGGCAAGAAAGATTAAAAAGAGGGAAGAGAACAAAAAAAAGGGAGAGACTGACAGTCACTGCAGCGTGTAGAAATCCACCGCATGTCAGAGGCGTTCACACAAACCCGTCTTTCTCAAGAAACACGGCAGGGCTTTCTTGGCCTTGTGGGCTGTGGAGGGATGTGGACGCGGCTTTAATAGCACCTGCATGGAAAGAGGCCGATCATCCAGTCGTCGCACTGCGTTGGCAAGTACTTGTCTGTCTGAGGCAAATCGAGGACAGTGGCACAGTCGAAGAATGTAAGAAACACTAAGGTTGTCGGAAGTCGAACCCACCAGTAGACCAAGGTGAATTCTCGTGGCCGTGAAAAAAGTGTGAGACAGCATGCATAAAGTTGCATAAACGTAGCTGAAAAAGTTTCACACGGCATTGTTAAGATGCTGGACTGAATTTGTATGCAATATTTGAGGTGGGGAAAAAGAGCATATACGACGAGAGTAAAAGGCGGAACAACGAAGCTGTCTGCACTGCCTTTTTCGTACGCACTGTTTGTTTGTCTGTTTTCCCTACTAAATATATGCAGTACAAACTGGCCAAACATCACTCCTTTCTGTTTTATGGCATGTTTGAGGTTTTAGGAATGAAAAAAATGAGATAAAAACTTAGGAATCAAAATGGTAGAGGGAATCAGCTATGACACCATAAACGCAGATTTTATTAAGATCAGCAAAACTAAAACACCTCGACGAACGAAAACATTCATACGTCAGGGAATGAAAAACAGCCATAGGTCACGTGGCTTGCAGACATGATAAAAATAGCGGAGTTCCACTATATCACCTATGTGGCGTGCACGCCGAGGTCGAAAGAATTCGAAAACGATTGCATCTAAAAACTTGTGTTCTCACATTTGAGTCAAGAGAAGTGCTTCTCTGAAAACGCAGCCCTGACCTTTCACCCGGGAAGACGGAATCGATTCGATGCTATAAATACCTTTCGAACGCCATTGCGTGCTTCCACAGCACCTCCCCCCCCCTTCTTCGCTCTCTCCACAGCTATACCTGCAGTTACTCTCTAGGCCGTTTTAATCATACACTCTTAACAAGGTCCTGGTTAAGTGCCGGCTATATCTAGCACTTTAAGTGGGACCTGATTAAGCGTCCACACTGTTTTTTTCCTCCTCCACAGCATTCGATATCGCGCGTGGGTGTGCATAACAGTGTCCTTCCCTTGTTATTGAAATCCCAAGAGAAGCGTATTTTTTCTTCTCCTCAGCATATTCTCACACTCTTCGCACAGTCTTATTGAACGAAGTTAAATTTCTCCTTATGTGGTAGCCGAATGCTGCTGCTTTTCTGGCCCAGCTGTCACGCTTGCTTTAGCAACGCGTGTGACAGCTTGCGAACGCATCCCAAAACTTTTGGGATATTACGATTAGGGCCTTTATATATATACGCATAGATAACTATATATATGCTACGTGATAAAATTAGCCTAAACTGCATTGTGTTGTTTATATCTCTATATGCAACCAGAATAGAGATGAACAGAAGTGTGCGCCACACTATATACTGGAAGGTATGGTGGGTACCTTTATTTTGTTTTATTTTTTCTTGCAAAATCGTAGCTGTAACCGCTAGTAAAAAAAAAGTTGAGCTGACATTTAAATGAATGAGCTTGATTTGTGGCCACGGAGGCCGCAAATCAAGGCCGCATCATCGAGCTATAAGCGACGCAAAGCCTCAGCGTCTGAACTACCAAGTCGGGTATATATATACGTTTGATGCTAATTCAAATAAATGTTAAAAACACTAACCATTGCGTAAATATGCTGGACTGGACTGGCTCTGAGCTGGTCGGTACAATCGCACAACGTTTCATGCCACTGTCACGCCGCCATGCGCGTCAGAAGAGGTGCGCAAAAGGGGCGCGTGCCCCCCTTAAAGCAGCAACAACGCTAACCCAGTATTCTAGAACGTCACTTCACTCAACGCTTCACCTTCACTTAAAAAAGCCGATGGGAGCGCCGTCTCTAGGCACGGCAAGTCAATGCATATCAGCAATAATCTGCTGTGATTACTGAGTAGCACAGCGTCATTTTCAGCCGAGCGGTGGCGCAGTGCTCAACTCTGTCAAGTGAAGGGAGGAAGTCGAGTCGAGGAGCGTTTGTAAATACGGGGGTAAAAGACGTATCCCACCCACTCCACCACAGCGCTAGAGGCCTTAGTATCAGCGATGATGGAGCAAACTAAACAACCTCAGGTGTTCAAAAATAATTATCCGGAGCCCTTCCCTACGGCATCTCTCGAGTCGTTTTGGCACGTGAAACCCCACAAATCGACGATATATATACGTAAAGAACCTGCGACAGATCTTGGGGACATGATGAAAGATGTGCAGTTATTTTCAATCATGATTTGCCCAGTGGCAGGAGCAGAGAATAACTCAGTGGCAAGCTCCAGAATACGTATGTATATACTTGTAGTAACAATAGATTTAGGCGAACGTTTTTCGATTCTGCTAAGGGAAGCGCTCGCTCCACAGACCAGGACTATTTCACCGAATTTCAACCGCTAACCTCCCGATCGCTTATTTACCCCCCCCCCCCCCCCCGCTCGACTACTCACCCACCTCGTCCTTAGATTTCGTTGTTTCAAACGTCAAAACACTAATTCACATATAGTGTGTCTGAGGGGACGAACGAGGCTAGGTCCAGGTCAGGAATACAAACGTACCGGTCAACAGCAACGACAGCACGCTATTTTCTAGCTTCCGTGCTGAAGATAGTGCCTTCAGTTACGAGGATGCATAGGAAGGAAGGAAAATAGAGGGAAAAGAAAGGCAAGGAGGTTAACCAGCCTATAAGCAGCCGGTTTGCTACCCTGCGCATGCGAGAGGGATGGGGGAGATGAAAGAGAGCAGAGAGGGAAGAGAGAAACAGCACATTCGGCAGCACACGCGCGCTGCGCCGTGTCGCCTGTAGGCAGGCAGAAATTAGGTGCCTTCTTCCTTTTCCTCATGAACCACTAACAACAACAGTCATAGCCCAGTCTTGTCTTTCGCGGATGTATAAATGCTCCTTGCATCAACGGGGACATCGAACCGTAGCCGTGGCAACCCGAAATGGAAGCGCACACGGCACTCTGCGTTCGGTCTTCGCTAGTGCTGTTGCTGCCGCTGCAACACAGTGGCGAGAGCGAGCACAAAGAGATGGACCGTTTCCGTGCCCCTCGTGGCCTGTCCATCACAAAGCGCACTCCGCACCCCGCTGAGACGCTCGGAGGGGGCCCGAACAAGGGCGCCCGAGACGGGAGAATCAAGTCGATCCCCCGCCGACCAGGCGGGCTAGCTAGGGAGGACGCGCGTACGGTCGTTACTAATCCCGGACGCCGCAACCTGTTGCCGTGGCAACGGTACCGGCGGTGACGCGGTCGTGCCCACTGAGCTTTTCTACTTTTGGGCGTACTTAAACGGGACACCAAATTAAAAAAAAATTGGCAGATCCCACGTACAGTGGGAATCGATGATATGCGAAGCACGACTGAGAAATGTTGATATGTCACTTTAAAATCAGCACAACGTTACGGGGTGGAGGTAAATGATGCCGTATATGACTTCCGTGTCATCATTATCATGTTTGGATGTGCCCTTTACCTTCGTCATCTCTTCACGTCACGTGATACCAAATTTAGTATATGTGGAGCTTGCGAAACGGCTGCGAGCACGATATAAGCGTGGTATGTTGTCATGTTCTTACATGACACGCGTGTCAGGATTATCATGTTTGCACCAGCAACGCCTCCTAGAAAAACTATGCCTCGAACGTCGCTCTCTTTTCGATTGAGAGCCTCCTGGCAGCACGCAATCTCGGAGGCCATGCCTCCTGCTTTGTGTTGCGACCGGCCGCCGTGTGAGACCGCTCGCTTCCGTACCGCTCAGTCACGTGACATTAACGTACCGCTCTGTCACGTGGCATGGCGGCTGCTCGGAGGCAACTGTGAGAGCATTGCTGTGTTCGCAGAGGGCGGCCGTCAGAGACGCTCGCCTTCGTACCGAAGGAGGAGGGTAAAATCAGAGGGTTGGGCAGCGCGTCCACGGCTCACGTTCCAGGCATAATTTTTTGGAGGCGTTGGCACCAGTCATATACTTTCGTCATCGATTGACGTCACGTAACACCAAATTTTTTATATGTGGAGCTAGCAAAACGGCCGCGAGCGCATCATGGAGGGTTCGATATACTCCAATGTAGCTGACGCTCTGGCACGCTGAGCACAGCGACGCTACGTTAGCAAAACGCGAGCACTCTATAGTCTGACGCCATAACAGGCGCGACCAGCGTCCGTCGGCGCGGCCCGACGGCAACCGGCGTGAAATGCGTCATGCTGCATTTAGCGCCGATGCGTTACCCAGACAACACTGCGTCTCCCTCTTTTCGTGTCGTAGGGACGCCGGACGCGCTGAAAGGCGCATGCGTCAGAGCAACGCAGCGCGGCGCTTGCCTGCGAGTTTATGACAGGACCGGCGCCTGGCGTGGCAACGACGGCGTGATGCGACGAAATGAACGCCGGCGAGCACGCGCAGCGCGCGTCACGTCGAAATGTATTGGCGCCATAGGCGTATCAGCCGGGGGGGGGGGGGGGGGGTGCAAGGGTAGGAAGCCTACATGAACGGCCGTTTTTAGGGTGGAGACATCTTAATAAGTGCCTTCAAGAAACTCAGCCAAAACCAGCGGGCAACGGGGCACGCTGTTGCCAGCTTCCACCAAATTCAGCATAGTTTTCTGTGCGCCGCCATTTTGGAGCCAGCCGCGGACGCTCACTTACAACGTTCTATCGGCACGTCAACATCGTGTCGACCACTCATCTGGAATCTGACTGCAGATGCATTTGCGACAAACAGCTAGAATTTAATTCAGCTGGACTATTCCGCATTATTGTAGGGAGGCGACCGAGCATGTATACCTACGTACGGCGTCGGTGCCCAGCCCTTGTAACAACACACAACACCTGGGCTTTTGACAGCGGCGGTTCTCAGGATCGTGTAAGCGACCCAGTTCTCAAAGTGAGCGCACGAAGAAATTCGCAGCCCACACACAAACACTTGCGACATAATACTGAGGTTACGCTGACACGAACGCAAGCGTGGCAACAGCTCAGACTAGCGAGCGCGTCTCCGTACGAACGCGCGGACGCGTCCCGTTTGTGGGCTTCCTACTCGCAATGCGTGGACGCAGCAACGACAACTTCGGTTATCTACTCATTCGCGAACACCGCGAAACACATATACGTGTGCCGCAGGAAAAAACAGTGAACGAAATACGCAGTACTCACAGAGCAAATACGAGACGCACTGGTGGGCTCCCAGCCGTCTCGCTTCACTTGAGCCAGCCATAGTTGTCGTCGGCCAGGGCTCGCTGGGAAGCGGAACATTCGCACCCCCTTTCTGTTGTGGTTAGTGCAGAGCGGTACGCAGCATCCAGGCATTCTAAGGCTTCACCGGCAGCGTTTAACACGCTACCGCAACGTTCGACGCCGTATTATTGAGAACTAAAAGCAACCGGGCGTAGAGGCAGTGCGGGCACCAAGATGGGGCGACAGCGCGGCGTTGCTGTCTGGCAACATTGTGTTTTGGCGGGCAGCGGTGCGTTGGCGGCATGTAGTGGGTCAAAGGCTGACATCACCCTGAAAACAGCCGTTCATGTAGGCTCCCTAGGCAAGGGGGGCTCAATCCCCCGCTGAGAGAAGTTGGGGGGGGGGCTCAGCCCCCCCCCCACTTTCGACAGCTAGTGGTCACAGTCGTCTGCACGCTGCGGAAAACAACAATCAAGGCAAAACTTTCCTTCACCACTAGTAATCACTCAATTATATTGTTGGGAGAAAAAGAGAGTATTACAAGGCAAAGGTACATTGTAGTGATAATTTTTCAACGTTTCAGCAGTGACGATTATTATTGAAGGCTTTTTGCGACGCCTTCCGCCCTGTGTACTAGCACTGCAGAGCAGGCTAGCGCTAAACAGGTGCCCTATTAATTACATCACTTGTTCATGTTTTTATACTACTGCAACTCGCTGATGCAGTTATAGATGGAAACGAACACACTCTTTATGGACTGGTCAAAGCGTTTGCTGCTTCGGTAAAATCATTCCCTTTCATCGAAAAGGATTACCATCACAGCTGCTCTGTCGAAGCTGCTGTGAGCACATGACTGTGACTAATCCTTCAAAATATTTTATTTTACTTTATTGAAAGCAACAAGAAAGGTTTACACTTTAATACCCAATAAATCTAATCAGCTTTGCTTATGGCAACTTGGAGCGATGGGGGCAGCTTGCAAAGCGGCGACAAATAAAGCAGTGGACTAGAGCTCAGTGAGAAGCTAAAATAAGTAGATAGAAGTGCTCAAAATACCTTTGGTTCCTCAAGGAGTGCTTTACATTTAAAAACTGAATTATTTCTGAGCTGTTTTTAGTCATAAGAATTTCATTCAATGTTAAAATATTTATTGTTGAGGAGGCCATCATTAACATAATTGTATTCATGAGGAAAGTCATGAGGTAAAGCATAAAAAGCGTCGCCTGTAATATTATTACATGCATCATACATAACAAACAAGTACGTGTTGTCCCAGCGCATGCTGCTTAAAACTGACTGCCTTTTTTTACGCTATGGAACAAGTGCTGCGTTTATGAAAAATGACATGAAAGTGCGAGCGCGTCGAAGAAGTTGTGTGTCTCTTAACACACACACACAAACACACACACACACACACACACACACACACACACACACACACACACACACACACACACACACACATATATATTCCCCGCTCACGAAAGAGTTGGTACGCCACTGATTGGCGCTTTGACTGTGTGTCATGTGCATCTGATGATTATCATGTTTGCACCAGTCACATACCTTCGCCCTCCATTGGCGTCACGTATTACCAAATTTCGCATATGTGAAGCTAGCATAACGGCCACGAGCGCATCATGAGTGTGGCATGTAGTCATGTTGCTAGATGACACGCACGTCATGATTATCATGTTTCGATGTGTCATTTACCTATGTTGTCCATTATCGTCGCATGTGAAGCTATAGCGAAACGGCCGCGAGCGCATCGTGAGCGTAGTATCTAGTCATGCTGTTACATGACACGAATCTAATTTTTACCATGTTTGCACCAGTATCATACCTTTGTCATTCATTCACGTCCCGTAATAGGAAATTTCGTATAATAGAAGCTAGCGAAACGGCCGCCAGCGCATCATGATCGTGGCATGTAGTCATGTTGTTACATAACACGCAACTCATGATTATCATGTTTGCACCAGTCAGATACCTTCGTCATTCATTCAGGTACTGTTATACAAAATTTCGCATACGTGACGCTAGCTAAATGGCCGCGAGCGCATCATGAGTGTGGCGTGTAGTCATGTTGTTACATGACACGCATGTCATGATTTTCATGTTAAGGTCTGTCACTTGTGTTCGCCATGCAATCATGCCTTACCATACGAGTTTTACAACATGCCATGTGAACGAAACCACTGCAAGAGCTGCAGGACCGTAAAATGTAAATCATGACATTCACAAACATGTCATGCTTTCATGTTATGACTAGTCAAATATGTTCTTCATACAGTCACGTTATGCCATACTAAGTTTGGTATTGATACCATAATCGACGGCCAAGAGAGCAAAAAGTCGTAGGCGGCTAGATAGATTGATACGCTCAGTCACTGAAGTTCGCTAAGAATTGCTTTGCATTTAAAAAAGTATTCAGTCTATATATATTTGTAAAGACCTACTGCACGTGCAAAAGGACAATGCAAAGAAAGGAACACTTGGCACCAAACGATGCTTGATAAGAAAAATGAGTTAAAATGTTTATAATTCGGCAAGATTGTATTTGAAGGCACGGTTTTGTCACAGACAAAAAAATGGCACACACAGAATATAGGAGTCAATAATTGGGTTGAGAGTGAATATAAGGTAACGCACAAACTCGCCATGACAGCACGGACTGTGGCTGCAGCTGTTCCTCGTGCCGAAAGTGAATTGTATACATTACATTATAAAGAAGCCATACATTCAACCTAGAGAGCTTCGCGAGAACATTGCTGCGTGATAAAGGACCCAAATACAATATCTCCACACAATAATCTCAATTCAGTTCAGGCCACTACGCTAAGGCTCTTAGAAACAATAGCCCATCCATACCAGCGGTTAAGGTTTACTGGCAGTTCTCTGCACCTACAACATGCAATGCCACGACACAATAGATCTCACTCGTATGCACTGGCGTATTCCGTGTTACGCAGCGAAGAGTGAAACACTGAAGAGCGGAGGGACGCAGCTCTACGCAGTGCCACAGCTATGGGCAGTCCGACAGCCCCGCAAAGCAGCCTAAAGGCTAGGTCTCTTGGTCCCAACGTGGGATCAGCCTTTTCCGGGCTTAGCGCGACCTGTTGTACCTCAATAAAGTTATTTCATCCAACCATCCATCTGAAGTACGTGACATAACATTTGCCTTTGTTTTAGCCAGACATTTAAAAATAATAATTTTGTCTTCATTCTAGTGAACGACCTGTTCTCCCAAAAACTGTACTGACAGAGCTTTAGAAAGATGAAGATTGAAGGTCTAGGGGGAGGCGGAACGGTACAGGCCCGCGTACTGTGCGTTGTCATTGAAGGCTAAAGAACGCCAGATGGTCGAATAATTGTATCGTAGGCCTGGGGCGTAATATATATATATATATATATATATATATATATATATATATATATATATATATATATATATATATATATATATATATATATATATATATATATATATAGCTCACATGTTCGGTTCCTGTCCACGGCAAGTTATCTTTTCACCCACTTTTCTTTCTTCACATTTACATTACAATTCGGTTTAATAACTTCCCCTATATTTCCTTGGCATTATTGTCTGTTAGATCTCATTGATATTGTGTCAAAACACGGAAAAAAGGAGCTTTTAAGTATATACTTCTTTCTCTTATTCGTTCACGAGGGTCTCGTACTGGCAGACTTCTTTCCGTTAGGTTGTATACGAGGGATCATTGGTTAGCTGCCAGCTCGTAGTAAGTTCACATGCTACATGATGCCAAACAGGCTCAGAAAGAGTCTGCCACACTTGCCTCCATGGCTACAGGTGGCACTGACTGACACTCCCACGTTTAAATTCACATTTTAACCCAATAAAGTGGCTGGGGGAATAGCTGTGGTGGTAGCTCAGTGGTAGAGCATAGAACGCGTTATTCGAAGGTCGCAGGTTAGGTTCCTGCCCCCGGCAAGTTATCTTTTCACCCGCTTTTATTTCTCCACATTTACATATATATTCACATTCATATATATATATCCGAATGTCTAAAGCGTGCCTGTGTTTCTTTTCACTGTCCCGCTCAGGGAAAAGTCAGGTTTTTTTTTTTACGATATCCTGCACTGACCTGGTAAAGTAGAAAACTGTCTGACCGAAGTAAAGTCGCGTCAGCCTGATCAAGATACATCATGTGAATTCCGACGAAACTTGTCAAGCTCGTAGCTCATAATATGAAATCCGAACTAGTAAAGTGTTGGCCTTATAAATGAGCCACACTGCACGCTCACAATGCCCCAAAAATACAGCCAAATGTTGAAAAATATGTGAAATAAATTCCGTTTATTAGAAATCTCGCATATTCTGGTGAGATTTAAAAAAAATTGCCTTTTCCTTTATTCATTTTCTTGATGTTCTGTATCTCTTTAAAGAGACACTGGAGGAACAGACAATTGCTCACACATTAAGAAATAACGAATTCGCAATAACGAAAACACTACTATTGCCGCGATAAGAAGCTTGGTAAGCTATACAACGCACTCAAAGAATATGTGAGCGCTATGCAACCTTGAAATTCCCGCGTCTAACATCGCGACTTCATTGACTTTTGCTAGGCCATACGCAGTTGCTAATCAGTAAAAACAAAGTAAATCGCACTGCGAGGGGTCCATACCTCAGGAAATTAAGGCAATCTCACGAAAATACAAAAAATATTTGAAGTTCATGACGTCAGGCGCGGAGATATCGGCGCATGTGACGTGACGGATCTCAAACGGTATTTCGGCGCAAAATTTGAAAATGAAACGTCGACCTTGATTTTTTATTATTAAGCATATGTTTCCTATCATAGATAAATAAACGAGATTACGGTTCTCAGAGCACAAATTATCAATATCATGCCTAATACCTAATTATGCTTCTCCACAGTAATACTGCTTATGCGGAGAAGCCCACCTGGTACAAAGGCGAGTGTTGCTAGGCGGTGACGCAGCCCGAAATTTTTTTTCGTGGTTGGCGGGGGAGGGGAGTATGTTGGATGAATGGATGAATTAAAGAACTTTATTTAAGTCCAATAGGTCGCACTAGTGTCCGAGCTCGAAGCGGGCAGTTGTTCAACCATATTTTATTATGTATGTTTGTGCACATGTTTGTATGCATGCAGGTACATATACCATACGAAAAATCTAAGAATTTCAGGGGGATAGTTGAAACCCTACACTTCGCCACCCGTGTTACAACACGGTCCGTATTATCGATGATGATGACGCTCCTGAGATACTTGTTTTCCATGATTCGTCCCACCTTCTTTTTTCTCCTTGTTACAATCATTTCGTTTCACAGTCTATGCCCAAGTATGCAAGTATTCGTAGGCTGCTCTTGCCAAGATTGTTCCCATGGCATCATGGGCCCAGTAAAGGTTGTTATTGAGCAGACTTGACTAGCAGCCAAAATATTAACAAGAAATAGCCAAAAGTAGCCAAACTAATTTTAGCACTAAATTTGTTGCCAATGAAAGTATCAGAAGTGATATCAATTACAAATAAATTCCTTTATGATTGAAGATGAAATACTATAATTCTGACTACCCAAAAACCTAAGAGCACAATTCTCCTGCTCTTGCTTGGTCTTCAAGTGACACTTAAGTTTCAAATAAATGAATGAATCATAAGTACAGGGAGCTTTCACAATACTTTAGAAGAGAGCTGTTGTCAGAGTAAGCTTGGAATTTAAGTATCCTGTTTCCCCTTGCCAAGAATAAAAGAAGCATAAAGTTTACAAACAAAACATTTATTAGCAGACTCAACAATGTTGCAGTTAGAAATGTTATATATATATTGACTTTATTTTATATATTAAAAACTGACCAGTGTTTTGTACAAATACTGATGACCGCTGAAAACATAACAGTGATGGTCTTCATACTAATATCCAGTATCAAAAGAAAATGTATGCAGGAGCGGCTCTCCTGCCAGGAACTTTTCAAAGTTGATCATAAAGCTCTTGACCACCTGCAATACACAGAATCACAAGAAAATAATGAAGTGCTGTTAGAAAGAAAAATAATGACTCTTTGTACATGGATGAAGCTGCTTAAACAGGTGATAATTAAAGACCAAAGGTGTACAAACAAATATGTACACATATTCATTAAAATATGGAAAATCCTCATATACGCATAACCTGATATCCAAGTACAGTGATCTTTCAGTAAACGGAAATTCAAGGAATCGAAAAATTAGTTCCATTTAATAGGAGTTCGGTTTACTTAGAGAGAAGTGCCAATTTGTGTGTGCAAACTCTCTTAATACCATTATATATATGCCTAAGCACTGTGGAGAAAATGTAGCTGATAGGTTATTAGAAAGCAAGAAAACTACGCAAGGTTTTGACATGGCATTCACGAGTTTACTGGTCAGCCACCAGACGCTGTGCACTGAAAACTGCATCAATTTTTTTTCCTGTTTCAATGCTTGCATGCGTGTCTCGAGAATTTTTATTTTTCTCCGTAGCACTTAAGCTTCGGACAAACAATTGTAACTAAGGTTCCTTCTGGAAAAATTTCCCAAATACAGCATAGATGACTCAGCTCCCTGAAGTGCAGCAACTACTGAGGTGCTTTCCTTGTCAGAGCATTCTTCCAGCTCATCCTCCTCTTCACCACACACATCTTCAACAATGCCTTGCACTGTGTTGTAAGGGCAAGTTGCAACATTGCTGTCAACATGCATGTACTTGTCAAATGGGATATCCCTCAGAGCACACTGCTCGATCACCTCCTGCTTTTCAAGCACATCTTCACTGTCAGACCCAGGAAAATCTTCAAAGTCAGATGCCTGGTGGCTTAAAAAACCTGCATGCTTGAAGCAATTCGCTACAGCATGAGGAGCGAGCTGCCTCCAGGCGTTGGCAATAAGGTGAACGGCGCCAAGAATGTCCACCTTGTATTCCTTCTCCTGGCTCATGCATAATAGCATTCTCTGTAGGAGACGCTTGCAGAAGTGGGCCTTAAGGGCTTGGATAACTTCCTGATCCATGGGCTGCAACAGTGTTGTGGTGTTGGCTGGGAGGAATTCCAACTGAATCGACTTCAGTCCTGTCACAGTCTCATGTCCGGGGCAGTTATCAACAAGAAAAAGCTTTCCTATTCAGTCGCGAAAATCACACACCTTCTATGTGCAGCCGAGTGCTAAAGAAGGCCGGTGTCAACCAAGCTTTTGAGTTCAACTCATAAGTGACGGGCAGAGTAGTGATGCCCTTGAAACAGCGAAGATTTTTTAATTTTAATTTTTTATTTTTATTTTCTTATTTTTATAACCAGCAGCTTCAATTTGTCGCTGCTGGACATGTTGGCTCCTACTAAGACAGTCATTTTTTGCTAAGCTCGCCCCTTGTGCACAGTTCTCCTTTGAAGGCGATAGATTTCGACCGCAGGAGCTTGTAATAGAGCACTGTTTCATCTACGTTGTAGAAGTCACCATCTTTGAATTAGTGCATGATTTCTGGCAGCCGTTCTGCCCACCAGTCGTGACATGCGGTTACACCAGCTGCAGCAGTTTCTACTGCAATGGTGCAGAAAATGATGCCATTTTTCTCTTTAAACCTCGCCAGGCAGGCTTCACAGCACAAAAAGTCCGTTATATCGATTTGAAGAACGAACTCTTCAGCTTTGGCATAGATTAGAAGACCGTTCATAGGAATGTTCTGGCTCCAAACTCTTCTAAGCCACAACACGAGACACCTCTCCAGTCCTTCATAGTCGCCGCGTCCCAGACGTTTCCTTTGGGGCCCGAATCGTGAACTTTTGAAGGTACCCTGCAGCTTGTTCTTATTATAAAGAATCCTGGCTTAGCTGCTCTTTGGGGTGCCATGCTTCGTCGTGAGCACTGACTTCGAGTAGGAGCTGCTTTCGAAGTTGACAATGATGTACATCTTCTTTTCTAACGACAGTGCATGGTGTGCGCGCTTCTGTGCTGTCATTGATACAGCAAAAGCAAGGCCTCAACTTCGCAAACACACTGGTTGATGCATCAAGGATAGATCGTTGGAACATGAGCAGTAATAATATGTTTTTTCATTCACCTATGCATAGTAGGACCTGTGCCTGTGAGCCAGTGCCGACTTGTATTCGAATTCTGGGAAGAATGAGAATGCGCTTGCCAGAAAACTCGTGATACTTTATGGCATTTCAAAAGGGAGCAAATGTATTAAAAACACATCTGTTGTGGTGTGCACAAAGAAAAAAAAAGAGTTCTTGGAAAGATGCTTGTAATCTGTATTTGTCTTGTTATTATGATCTTGATTGATGAGTAGCAGTCACGAGTGGTGCTCCTGTATGTGGTAACTTGACAGTGTATACATATACCGTAATTACTGGAATCTAACGCGCACCTTTTTTCCGGTTAAGCGAGTTCATAAATCGCATGCGCGTTAGAATCGAGTACGAACAAAAAATTACGGTCAATCTATTGCCATCGGCAAATCCAAAATGGCCGCCCCCTACGTGCGTCGGCATGGCGCGTCGGACATTTCTGCCTATGTGTTTCCCATGTGCGGCACTTCGTACGTGTACTGAGGAGTTCGTCATCTAGTAGTGCATTAGCATCAACGGCGTGGAAGGGCTGACTCCGACAACTCGAGTGCACCACGATGCCGCTTTTAAAAGAAAAGTCATCGCGCGTGCAGAAACGGACGGAAATCGGGCCGCATCGCGGTCGTTCGGAGTTCCCGAAACGTGCGTGCGGGACCGCCGGAAACAAGAGCAGAAGATTGTCGACAGCAAAGCTTCACGCAAAGGCTTCAGTGGACCACAGGAGGGTCTGTTTCCGCAAATTAAAGAGCTGCTCGCAGAGTATGTGCTTGAGCAGCGAGCAGCACGGCGGCTCGTGACGACAGAACTGCTCCAAGTGCGGGCTATGCAATTACTCTTAGAAAAAGGTCTAATGCGGTGCCAGTTTAAAGCGAGCAGGTGCTGGCTAACTAGCTTTATGAAGAAGAAAGGCTTTTCCCTCCGAAGGGGAACATGCATATGCGAAAAGTTTTGCGGAGGAGTACGATGAAAAGCTTCGCAGTTTTCAGAGATTCGTCCTAAACTTGCGGCGCAACAACGGCTATCTGCTTGGGCAAATCAGGAATGCCGATCAGACGCCTCTTTACTTCGACATGCCTGGCACCACAACCGTCGAAAAGAAGGGGGCGAAGCAAGTTCGCGTGCTGACATCGGTCCACGGTAAAACTACAGTGACGCAAAGCTCTGTTACACGTCAGATGGGCACAAGCTTTGCCCGGACCTCATATTTAAATGGAAGACGCTCCCGAAAGGAGTCGTTTTTTCGAGTGGTGTGATCGTGCGGGCCAACGAGATAAATGGGTGCGCGTTGCAATCGATGTCTTACGTTTTTTTTTTTTTCGCGGTGGAAATCGGGTGCGCGTTACAATCGAGGGCGCGGTAGAATCGAGTAAATACGGTATGTAGGAAAGCTTTACTTAAAAAACCTTACTCGTGAGTAGTGTTTGTCCTGCACTTCTGCATTATTTCTTCTTGGTCCCGAGTCGAATCTGTGCTAACCAATATTTCACACATTTACTAATGGTTTTGCACATTTCTAAAATTTTCTTTGAAATCGCCCTTTCCAAACAGGGCCCCTGAAAAATTTAATTTTTGCTCAGGTCTTCACTACTTGGGCCCTTTCATTTATAAAATTTTTTTATTGCATAGCACTGCTCTAGCTGCGGTCCCTAGCAAATTCATTTAATATATGTCAGAAAAACAAAGCATACATGAGATGCCGTTGGCTAAGTCTTTGGCTGTTACATCGAACTCAAGAAACTGCAGCATGAATCATCAAACAGTAAAGGGCGGTGTATGCAACATCAAAGCTATTCACTCGTGGGTAGGCAACTTGGATTGTACTAGGAATATATGGGCCTCTCAAACAGGATAAGATATCCTCTTAATCTCGGTGTTTTTTTCGACATAAAGCAAGTGCTGCAAGATTTTCAAAATGGCATTTTAAAAATCTATGACAACTAAATGAGTGTCCTTTTAATGTGACCTAAATCTTAATAAATGGTTCACTTTGTATACTGCCAATGATGGAATGAGTGTAGCCTAAATGACCGATGAAATACTCACCTCTTGTGGCCTAGATGGGCCAGACATGTGGGGGGTGACAATGACCTACACAGATAAAAAATATAAATGAAATAACCAAAAAGCTTGTAGAAAGCTTAATCCTAACATTAGCCATATTATTCGGGCATAAAGAAATAGAGAAATAAATCGGAGCCAACAGAAAACTTGAAGGACGTTTGGGCTTTGCCCAAGAGTACAATGCGATAGTGTAATTGGACACCCTTTACATCTCCTTCTCAATTGCTAGCCCGGCTTCGGTTCTCAGTGCATGCCTCCACTGCTTTACAAAGAAACTAACGTCTAGTGCATAGCATGGGGCATTTCAGATTATGTCTTAGAATGCCTTATGGAGGTAAAATTGTGCAGTATCCACTACACCGTAATTCTTCTTCTTGTGAATCAGCGAAAGGACCATTATGTGTCCGTAAGACAACATGCGAACACAAGTAGCTGCTCACTATATTGATGCTTCTGCTGATGACGGTGATTAAATGTGTCTGTGCACTTTGTAATAGGTGGGCCTTTAAAACAGCCACGCGTTGTGTAATTCGCATGTTCTTACGACTGGCTTAATTCTACACTTCTTCCGTGAAATATTACATGCATTAAAGAGACCTCTCCAACCACACGACATTCATGCAGTGTTTTTGTGCGAAATTTTAAGCAATGGCTTGGCTTTGTGGGAGAATTCCTGCTTGCCTAACAGAGAGCCTGCACTTGATTCTGACTCACACTGAAGCTTGTTATTCCTTATTTTGTTTGCGTCCTTTTTAATTTTATATGTTACAGACCACGCTGACTCTTCGCTCAGAACCAACAATGCTGACACCAACATCTATGTGAGACGACCTCTCTAATGCTGTGTTGAAAATGTTTTGGCATCCATTGTGCTTCAAACAGTGACACAGTTAGCAAGAAAGTTACAAATGAAGATAGCAAATCACCTGACAAAATTGGTGCCAATATGTCATTTGTATGTGAGCACATTTGAAGACTCATAAAAGTAATCAATATCCACAAAAACTTGACTACAGTGGGTTGCACAGACAAAAGAATAAAAAAAATGGGAGGGGGAAGTCGAAAGGGGGAGGGATGGGCAGATCTGCTGATACTGTAATAGTGGGACAAATAGTGGTGTCATTCCCACGGGCCGCCGAAGGTGTCGACACCCGTGGTGGTTCGTAGCCCTTGAATCTTCATTCACAGGATTCTTTAGTGACCGGTGTGAATGGCACCTTAACACACCTTCTCTACATCCGATTGCATAGGCTCATTTAACTCGCTTATTAGCCCTAGCTTTGTGTGTGACAGAGATGTGTAGCCCCCTCTGTGATTTACAGACTAGGGTGGCACGTGCAGCTAGCTTGTGAAAACCTGAAGGCCAACAGCTATTTCGGCTCGCCCACACTTCTTACCTACCACGAATCACATGGAAAATAAGACGTGGAAACTATCTGCGGCACTATGCATCTCACTAGCTAAAGAAGGCAATGTACAGAGACCTGTAATCTCAATGTCCCCTTACAGAAGCACTAACCGTAAATATGTGCGAGGTAAGCGCCACCCTCTCACACATAGTGTACTGTCTACAGTACCTACAGCACATTTATGTTCAAAGGTGCTCACTAACGTGGAAAACATGGCCGCTTTCGTACAGGTTTTTCCATTTATTCATGGTGCCATCGCGGAATAATGTCCCCCTACGGTATCTTTTAATCCTGCTCAAAACACTAACACGCCAGCCACAGGCACTTGTGCCACCACAGCTATCAAGGCCATAAGGGGCTGCTGTCTGCTAAGAGTGTCAACGTAGCGAGCTGTCTGCACCACAAGTGGCGCTGCACGTGGCTTTCAAGGCACCCGTTATAAGTCCCAAATAAAGTATATGGTACATCACAGCTAGAGAAATCCGACAGTGCAAAGGTCAAGTAGTGATTTAAGACTGCATACCAAATAAGGGTGAAACCTCTTGATTTACTGATTAAAAAGAAAGTGGAGCATTTAACCAGGAATGAAAATACGACCAGTCAGAACTCAACAATATCTTTCCTATCGACAATAAAATGAAGTGACATTACACTTACGTTGGGAGTTGACCAGAGAGGACTTGATTGAGGCAGCGGCTCAACTTCAAAGACATCAAGCATGGCCCCCGAGATCCACTTCTCCCTACAAGATACGGATTCAGTGAGTCAGCATACAACATACCAAATGTATGCCGTCTTGTTGCCATCTATCGAAATGTGTCATCAGGCAATTTAGAGGCTAGATAGGTTACGTTACAGAAATGATCACTTTCTCTGTATTTATGGAGACCAGAGCCTTATGAAGTGATCACATTAATTTAGCATAGACTTTGCACAAGTGACTGCACATTCGTGCAGTTTTTCGTAAAGGGGGCACATGTGACATCTGTAGAATCATTCTCTGGCACATACGAAAGAAGCAGAATCAGCCGAGGAACACTTTCTTATTGAAGAGGTACTAACAAGAATATTTTCAGTTGCCGTTTTCTCACATCAAATGAAAAGCCAGGCCCTTAAAGGCCCAGACAATGTACTGCTACGCTTGAGTGCACCTTGAAAACGAAATTACAGAATGTTATTGAAAGATAGTTTTGGTTCCTACTGCACTCTGACGCCACAATATGGTACGAGTTTCTTGTCACCTGCTCACCCAAATAATCATGACATTTCCACGGCTTTCCCGCACCATGGCTCCATCCGTGATGCAAGAGCGGTCATTTTGGAAGTTTTTGTACCTGACATCACAACTTAGCCAGACTGCAGTGTGAAGTTACCAGAATTAGCACTATGGCCTGACAGTAAGCTAGTGACGTCTGTAAGTGTACCATGGAAAAACTGCCTTTAATATAAACATAAAACATCTTAACACCCTTTCCTAAGCTTCGCACATGCTAATAGTAGTCTCTATCAAGGAGATTTGTATGGCAGAGTAAACCTGCCTTGGAAAAGTGGCATCTGTACCCCTTCAGGAAAACTACAGTGGAACCTCCGTTATGCGACTCCTCGATGACACCTGGTTTTACAGCATACCAGAGGAGTCGCCGCTGATTCCTATGGAGAAAATGCATTGAGACACTGAAAAAGAAAAACTAACAAAAGTTTCTGAATGGTGAAGCAAGATCAATGTCAGCTGACACAGCCTCAACAATCAGCAAATGGAATGCTCTTGACAATGCGAGGATACGAACGACACCTGAAGCCTTGACAAGAAAAGCAACTGCTTGTAGAAGTTGTCGTGGGATGTGGCGTCTTGCCAAAGCAAAGCATCAAATACAGAGGATGTCAGTGGCCATGTGAAGCCCGTAGCTCCAACTTGTGGATCGCGTCCAACAGCATCAACATTTAGACAGGGTCACCTGACTACTTCGAATGCCCCACACCATCTGTCCGCTCTTTCCTTCTCCACGCACACGACTTTTTTTTTCTTCCCTATCTCCTTCAACGTGCGTCACGCTCACGCATATTCACATAAACATCACAGTCATCGTCGTCTTTCTCTTCTGACATCAAATGAAGAGGCTATGGAAATGTTCTAGACATCGCATCATACCCACGAGATGTGAGTAGAAAAAAGGCAAGAAACGAAGAGATCAGGAAGTGTTTTCGTGTCATCATTTTTTAGAGATAGCTTCTCTTTCATGAAATTTCATGTGGCTTCTCAGGCGACAGTATCAGGTGAAGCACTCTTTGCACAATCTACATACTGCCACGTAGCAGCATATTTCCACATTTGTAATGCTGATTCTTGCATCTCATTGCATTTGAAGAGCCATTTTTTTCGTTGCAGTAGAAAAAATTGGCTGAAATTTCGTGGAATAGAACAAACAGAAATAAACCTTAAGCAACACCCAGCATTGAATGTGAAACCAGAACGTCGCACATCAAACCGAAACTTCATCCAAAACACCAAAACGACGGCTGGCCACTTGCAAGCAACATTACATAAAGTCGGCTCTGGCAACAGATTAGCTTGAGTCCATAGCGTAGCTTCGTTGTTTCAATGTGGCCATGTTGGGGGCGATCTCTGAAGTTTTGGTACCCGTTATTGTTCAGTTTTGACTTTCCCTCGTACACTTCTGTGACCTGTGATGGAAGTCTGCTTTAAAGCCGTGTGCAAGCTGATTTGCAATGGTTGGGCCAATTTCTGTTGTGTGGATGCACTTAACGGTCGGGGAGACCATTGGACGAAAACGAGGACTCGCTGTCTGTAAGCACTCCAACAGCACATACACTTTCCCCAATCCGACGTCTTGATATGACAAAGAAAGCTGCAGATAAAGCCGATGATATTGACGCGATCAATGTTTCTATAGTCGAATCCAGGTTCTTTGATCTAACTGCCGTAACTATTCTAGGAAGCCGCATCTATTCACAGAGAGCTAAATGAGTTTGCGGTGATGTTTATGGTCCGCCTTCGATCAGTTAAATGTCGTATTGATTTGTGAAAAGAAAGAAAGAATTTTCTTTATGTTGTTTACATAACGAAATGTATTGCTTTTGACACTTGGCAATAAACCACTGCCATATGCTAAAGAAAATTTGTCCTTTTTCATTTTTTCAATTTAGAAAAAAACTCGAAAACGACATTTTTTTTTTCTGATTGCTCAAAATTTCCAGAAGTTTTGCATCTCTAGTCCACAGCATCAGCAAAAATAAAAAAAATGTCTTCAAATGATGCTTTAGATTAACTTGCAGACACTGGTGTGCTTGATTGAAACCTTTAGCTGTAATTTTGTTAGCATTATCACGGTCAAATTAAGGACACTTAACTCTGCTTTTCTCGACAGACCCCTGTTTTGTTTGAAAAACAAAATGTAAATGGTATCTGTCCCCAGCGATGGTGAAGCACTCGAGAGAGGCAGCCTGGAGTTGGCCAGCCCCCTCACCACGCCTAATGGTGTTCGGTGATACCCGGCAGTAAAAGGACTGGCCCAACGAGGACTATCTTCCACGGCTTGCTTCAAAGAGGAATTGCGCCAGGAACGTCCATGGTTGCTCTGTGAGAGTTCTTCATCGCTGAATAGCCTAACACGAACCAGGTTGAAGTCCTTGACCACCTCTCGGGATGCTCGCATCACAGGCTGCCAAATTGTACTCCTGCCCCTCTCATTATCAGTGCATCTGCTGGCGAGAGACTCTTCTCTTGCTGCTGAGTCAGTGTATACAATGCCAGCGCATCGCTTGCATCCCAATCACAGCTCAGGTCACACACCTGCCACTTCTGGAATCTTTCAGGCATGCACTCATGCCAATTCAAACCCGTCGTCTTTTTTGCCAACGATGGGTCCTTACTCGTGACAAGTGTCGGAAAACAGTGGATGCACGATTACTGTGTAAGCCTGTTTATGCATTACTAGTTTATTGCAGTAATGAAATTTTTCACCATTTTTGTGATCACCTTCCGGGTAGCAGTACACATGAGGTTCCACTATTGTACAACACACCACGGCCTTAATTCTGGATGGTATGGTAACCTAATTAGCAAAGCATTGTCGCCACAATATTATGGCCCACTGTAATGAATACCACCTGTAGATACACTAAACAGAGCATAGAATGGACAGAATCAGCGAGCTCACTTTTTACCTCAAATACAAAAACAAGAATACCGTAATGAAGTTAGTCTATTCAATGACCACTTCAACTCACTTCAAGGCATTCAGCAGGCACTCCTCAGCGATGACATTTCCTCGACCAATATTGATGAACACAGGACTCTAGGCAGTGAAAAACAAATGTTCATTAAGGATAATGAAGAGACACCAAAAAAGGAATGAAGATTACAATTTTGTGCAATGAAGCAGTGACAATAGCCACAGTCGGACATCTAGTTTTAAATTATGAAGCAGCTCAGGCTCTTTTAGATGTCGACTCAAGTACAAAACATTAAAACAGACAAGAAGAGCCTTTTTTCAAGGTATTTATCAGAAGGGGCTTATTTACAACACAAGAAGTGAAGGTGGCATGGTTTTGTCAAGTTTGCAGTCAAGGATTCGAGTCTAGAGGTCAAGAATGAGGGTTTTTGTCAAAGGGGAAGGCAGAAAAAGATAGAAGATTCGAAATGAATCTATACAAATTACAATTTCTTGGCTTGCACATGAGCAGTAGGTTATTGCAGATGCACTTACTAGATGAGAAAGCAAGTGCTATGCCACTCAGTAAGAGCAGCAATAAGAGAAAAATAGCAACAGAGCTTCACGCTGCCGCTGATATCGAGTGCATTAATACTCCACAAACTTTTGTGGTGTCGGTAAGATATTTCTTTGACTTAGTGTCACTAGACTCGTTTCGGTAAGACATTTCTGTGACTAAGTGTCACTAGACCCGTTTGTAGGGAAGCAATCGCCGGGCTGATTCCAAGGGCGGCTGACGTATCGGCCCCCCAAATGAATGCAGGATCATTTAGTGTTGGTCCCTTTCGTGTGCCAGCAAACGCCAGTTGTGGTCCAAAGGTCAAGTCAGCACCGAGAGTTGATAACAAAACCAAATATATGTTCTCAGATAAGGCCGTACAGACAACACACATACATGCACACTCGGCAGTTATCAAATACAACTGACTAGTTACTCCCATACATTGGAAACAACGGGCACAAACAACTCGCACTGCTATGCAATCTCATGCATTATCTATCCGAGACATGTATAGACCAGAATGTTCGTCAAACGTATTCAGTCCGAAGTTCTCAGAACTAATCTTGAATGCTTCTCTTCTAGAACTCACCCACACTAAATCCAGTACTGGTTGTCGTCCCGCTTGTCTGACGTTTCTCTTGCAAGAAACGCTCTTCAAAACTTGCCCACCCACGGTGTGGTCATTCAATTTTTCCAAATCGACTGACCACATTTCAACATCAAAACTTCTTCCCTGACATGCCCATTGGCCACTCGCGCACTGCCACTGCAGGACAGGCCTTTGCACGCTGGCGGGATCGCACACCGACTTCCTCTTCTGTTCGCCTCCCTTTGCTGCTTGCTTACATCCACCCGCCATGGTCTTCTCGAAGCTTCTAGGTTTTTTCTTGCCGCGCAGCACAGCCAAAGCTGGGAAAAGGGCGAGATATTTTTTGTGGTTTTCACGCTCCGTGACGCAACTCCGCAGTGCATGCCTCTTTCCTTGAAGATGGCTCTAGAATTCGCCTGGCGTTTGATCCGAGAGTGTTGTCAGAGGGCGGCGGCCATTTCGAAAAGAGAGGAGGTGCGCGTGTGGCGTCTTTTGATGCTTGTTTTTTCTGTTGCGCACGCTTTGTCTAGAAGAACCGGGCCTGGATTTCCCGCAGTTGTTAGAAATCGAAAGCACATGCTTTCTTGAGTACTCGTTTGTGACACTGAGGTGCTCAAGACCAAAATGTACAGGAGCCAGTGGCATTGGCAGTGGATCATGAAATGCCACTGCAACCATTGATTCAGTACTAAAGAAGACTCGGTGCAACGCCAAGTAGCAGACAGCTGCTGAGAGCTTGAAACAGGCTCAGCAAAGTTGGAAGCAATGCTGCAAAGCATCAGATTTGAATGTAATAAGAACAAAACAACAAAGCATTGCCTTGGCACAGTTGGCCAGACCTTCACAATATCAGCAGTGACCCTTCCGTATAGAAATAATTATGTGTTCTTGTGAACCAGGCTCTCGCACTTTTAATGTATGGGGATGTGTTACGGTTAAGCATCGCTGTGGTCAACCTTCGTGCCCTCATCGTGGCTTCAAGGAAAGTGCTGGTGCTTATTTGAAGACACTGGCCTTGTGTGCTTCGCACTGGAAAGAAGCTTTCTTTTCAGACTTCCCAAGTTGTTAAGATAAAGATTGTTGACATAGGCTTGGGCAAAGCTCACTCTATGGGCGTGACTGGGAAGGGATGCAACGATCCTCCACCATTGTAGCGCACAATGAAGCAAGAGCCAGGTTCGTCAACTATGACAAAGCATAGAGAAGGCACTTAAGAAAGGTTGGCGACAAACCAGGATGCAGCACTGTGCAACAATCACGAGACTGCAGGCTGCGCGTAATACCTCCTCAAGATCAATTGAGTACACTTGCCTGCAGCGTTGTGGCTATCCCACAAAGCGAGCTGCTGAGCACACAAACAAAAGTCCCCCGCTAAGCCAGTGCGTGAACTTCTCATTGCAGGCCAGAGAACCAAGCGCCAGACAGCTAGGCAAAAGCTTGTGGAGAATAAGCTTGACTGGCATCCAATGGGGATCAGATGAAACTACAGAGGAGGGCACTCCAGTACATCAGCATTTGACTAATCGTATCTTCAGCTGAGTTGCACTGACACAGTGGTGGTGGAAGAAGAGTTGCGTCAAACACCAGCCAAGTTTTGCGCCCCGCTGTGAGCTAGACAAATGCGTGAACTACAAAACTCGAATCTGCGATAGCAGCGTCGTCTATGAGAGATGCCATTCAACAGACAATTTCCAGCGCCCTGTTTGTACTGAGAATAAGAGCGCAAACGACGGAAAACCAAACAAGAGACGTTTGTGAGACGCCATGTCTCCATGGTTGTGTCTTCATTCACCATGCAGTTCTGCTGAATTAGCTTTGTACCAACTCTACGAGGGTCAAGGTAATTTTAGCATTGGATTCAGTCTCCAGTGAAATCCCAGCACCAAAAGTAACCCTGTGCGAGCATGGCCGGACGATGTAAGCTCACGTACATTTTCCCTCCCGTTCAGCCGTATTCTGTAGCAGCCAGTTATAAATTATTCTTACACTGACGAAACATCATCGCGCCATCTGCCAGAGCACGCAGGCCAATGGGATTGCACAACGCTTCGCTGTCAATCTCTACTGTGGCGCGGTAGCGTGCACTCATGTAGTGACCAGCCCACTCAAGCGTGCAGACCAATGTATGGCACCGCACGAGTGCACAGGTGCCACCAGCCAAAGATGCCCATAGTGGTGTATGCTAGCTTGACATGTAGCTTGTGGCACCTGCGCATCTCAATGCCGGAGAAGGAGAAGCATGGCTTGTGTAGGAAACAAAGCTCGGCCCTATGGCCATTTTACCTAGCTCTTTCCTGTAATCACGCCACATGAGACAGGTACAACGCACAAGCTGGGGGACGAGGCACAAGGGAAAGGCATCCTCGATCACCACAAGATATAAGATTTGACGTTGGTGCGGTGACATGATTGAAATTATCTCTCAGTCATCACATCATACTATGTTCCTGAAAGCATTTACCTTGCATTTCCCTTTATTATTGAGCCAGTTGATAATCAAAAGAAATATGGTCGGCCTTGTCCTTTCCCATTATCATTTCAAATAGTGTTAGCAATATTGTGACATACAACTTAAAACCATTCAACAAAACAAACAGAAAACTACTAATTGGCTCACCAAAATGAAAACTTGCCAAGGTGACACCATTTGAAAATTGTGCATAGCCAATGAAATGAAACAAGAATACAAGGGCACATTACATTAGTAGCCTTCGAGGTAGACATTCAACTTAAATCAGTGTGACAGGGAGCTGCTTCAAGTTGGCAAATTATGCACATACAACCAGTGATACTGAATTCGACTTTCTGTATTTGCAGTTCTTCAATCAGTGGTGAACTCTGGAAGCTAGCTTTCTGAAGGTAGACAGTGTAAACCTGCAGTGGCTTTTGGCAACCCATAGTAAACATTGATAACAAACTTTTAACTCAAAAGCAATGAGTTGAATTTAACGATCATCATAGTTTATTATTGGCGTATGTGCAATTAGTATCGTATTGTTACGATGGGGCGTATTTATTGAAGAGCGAATGGAAAAGGGTAGCCACGCCGACACCAAGCTGCTTCCAAAAACAGACCGCTTCGTTCTCTTCCTCGCTTCACACGTAGTCGCTTCAGCGTAACACTCCCCTTTTCCCAGCCGAAGCCCCCTGGGCGAGCATCAGTCATGAGGATGAAAGCGCTTTTGGCGGGCGACGTGAACAAGCTGCGTCTGCCTAAAACGGTAGCCGCGAGATACGAGACGAGCGATTGAATATGTTGCATCATTTAGGCGATCGACGATGACGAAAGGACCGGTGTAACAAGCTAGGAACTTCTGGTAATGACCACGCTTGCGAAAGGGTGTCCATAGCCATACTTTTTCTCCTTTTTCGTTTGACACGCTCTTGTACCGTGAGTCATAGGCGAACTTGGAGCTGTTTTGGGTTGCCAAAGTACGGAGCTGAGCTAGGCAACGTGCTTCCTCCGCGCGGCAAAGAGTATGGCAATAGAAGAGTCCTCATGGTATGAAAGGGCAGAATGGTGTCAAGAAAGTGGCAGGGTTGTCAGACATAAAGAAGACAGAATGGACTGTAGCCAGAGGTTTCATGCTTTGCCGTGTTATAAGCGTAGGTGATAAATGGCAAGATGTCATCCCAGTTTTTGTGCCTGGAGTCAACGTACATCGAAAGCATGTTGGTAAACGTTCTGTTGGTGCACTCGACGAGGCCATTTGTCTGCGAGTGATATGGGGTAGAGTGGCAAAACTGGCAAGCACAGAGACGCAAGAGTTCTTCTACAACATCGGCTACGAATTGTCGACCACGATCACTCACAATAATCCGAGGCGACCCATGGCGCAGTATCACAGAAGACAGGAGGAACCTCGATACATCGATGACCGTGGCTGTTGGTAGCGATTTGGTTCCCACATAACATGTCATGTTGTCAACGCAGACTATGATCCAATGGTTGTTGTTCAATGAGCGCGGAAATAGACCGAGAAGATCCACTCCAACCATTTCGAAAGGAGATGAGGGTGACATCAAGGGGTGGAGGAGACCAACAGGGGTAGTACTTGGTCGCATGGTAAGCCAGTAGAATCAAGCCAGTAGGTGTTGGTACGTTGCCATCGCAGGTAGCCATTGCAGGTGGCAAACCAGCAAGTCGTCGGCTTCGGCGAAGCTCCGTGTATTGCACCTCAGTGGTCGATGAGTCGCCGCTCGTCTGGGGCGTCGTTATAGTACCCAGCACCCCTCGTTAAGCATAGCTATGGACACCCTTTCGCAAGCGTGGTCTGTACCAGAAGTTTCTGGCTCGTTACACCGGTCCTTTTGTCATCGTCGATGGCCTAAGTGATGTGACATATTCAATCGCTCATCTCGTATCTCACGGCTACCGTTCTAGACAGACGCAGCTTGTTCAAGGCATGTTAAAACAACGTCAAGTCGATGGTTGTGTTCAGCAAAAGTGCGTCCAAAAATGACAATGTCGTTGAGGTAACACAAACAAATCTCCCATTTGAGACCACGCAGTACCATGTGCATAAACCTTTCGAATGTCGCAGGGGCGTTGCACAAACCAAACAGCATGACATTAAATTCAAACAAGCCATCTGGTGTGACAAAAGAGGTTTTCTCTTTGTCGGCGGAATGCATAGAGCCCCATCGGAGGTCCATAGATGAGAACTAAGATGCCTAATGAACACAGTCGATAACGTTGTCTATGCAGGGAAGCAGATACACATCCTTTTTCGACACCAAATTTAGACACCGGTAGTCAATGCAAAACCTCCAGGACCCGTTTTTTTCTTCACGAGGATGACCTGCGCAACCCAGGGGCTAGAAGAGTCTTAGATGACTCCCTTAGCCAACATGTCTTCCACTTGTTCGGCGATCACCTTGCGCTCCGATGCAGACACACGGTATGGTTTCTGCCTTATAGGATGTGCGGACCCCGTGTCAATCCTGTGGCGAGCCCGCGTATTGGGAACACGAACTTTGGTAGCATCCTGGGTGAAATCATACAATGAAGTATGCCTGCTAAGGACGCTGACCAGGGCTTGATGCTTCTCAGAAGGTAGTGCCTTGCTAATCATGTTCAAAAACGGCGAAGAGTCTTCGGGGTGACCAGGGCTACTCTCATGCACCCGGGATTCATTCGAGGCGTGATTGCTTAAGGCGTCGATATTAAGGCTCGTATCCGCTTCAAAAGAGGCAAGTCGCATACCACTTGGAAGCACAACAGACTGGTTAGACAAATTTGACACCCACAATGAACTTGTGCCACACGCCACAGAGACAATACAGCGAGGCACGAGCCCACCCTTCTTTGCGACGGTTGATGGCATCGGCTCAACAACAGCATCGAATACATCGTTGTCGGCACTAGCAACAGTAACCTGAACGCTGGATAACGAACAGGGCAGTACGATGGAAGCTTCACAGACGGCGAGGGTGTGCGAACAAGCAACAGGTTGGTCGGCAACAAAAGGAGAGACACAATGCTCGCCGGTCAAGAGTGGCGCCGCACTGTTGCAGGAAATCTAGACACAAAATCACATTATGCGTTGATTTAGTGAGCACTGTGGATTCCCCTTGATAGACGTTATTAGAGAAATATACGTTCGTGGTACATACATTAGGAATCGTTCCAATTCTCTATTCACAGCACGAAATGTGCTCGCATTATCCCACTTGAACATCACCTTGGCCTAATTGTGTTTTGAGATCCATGCTCATAACGGAGACACTTGCTCCCATGTCCACTAAAGCTGTCGTCGTAACATTGTGCACAGAAACACAAATCTTGTAATGACGCATAGTCACTGGTGGAGGCGTAGTGGCATGTAGCTGAAGATGACTGGTGACCTCACCTCCATCAGTCAGGCCGCCTAGTTTCCCGGCGGCGGTGAAGTGGGACGTCGTCGAGGAGATGGGGATCTTTGGTAACGTGAAGGTGGTGGCGCCAAGCTTCGCACAGACGCCGGTGAGTCCCTGTGGTGATTCCCTCAATGGTTTGGCCTGCTGTCAGAGTCTGAGGGCCAGGGTGTTTCGTCAAAATGCCGATTGCTGCGACAGTAGAAAGTGTGTGGTCGCCCATAGGACGGTGCTCTTGTGCGAAGGCGATCAGGGCAGAATCGGGCGACATGACTGCGGATGCCACAGTGAAAGCATATGGAACGTTCGTGGGGTCCGCTGAGGTCAGCAAAAGGATGAATGGCCCGGCCGTACCATGCTTGATAACCGGTAGGTGGTCTGCGCGTGTATTCGTCATCCAATGGGTAGTACGGAAGCACAGTTTGGCTTGGCCCTCGAGGACGAGGCGTATAGTTGTAAGCATCAAGGGAGGCAGCGTTGATAGTCGTAGCGCTTAAGTCACAGGAAGAAAAGGGTTCTCGGACATTAGGTGCCGGCCGACAAGCCGCCTCGCGTAGGTCAAGCTTTTCGCGCACTACTTGGCGAATCATGGACGCCAGATCCGATGGGGTTGGATGCACGTCGACACTGGCAACATTAGTGACACTGGGCAGGCGGCCAAACTTTGGTTTAATTTGCCACGCTTTTAGCGCTTCAAACGTACGGCATTGCTTGATAACGTCACTTACATGCTCCAAACTTTCTTTTGCGATGAGGAACTGGTAAACATCCTCCGCGATCCCTTTTAGAAGATGACCAACCTTGTCCTCTTCTGTCATCCAGGGGTCCAGTGCCTTGCACAATTTGAGCACCTCCTCGATATACGTCGTGCCGGTTTCCCCAGGGACTTGCGCTCGTTGCATAAGAGTTTGCTCGGCACGCTTCTTCTTCGCTGCCGGATCCCCGAAGCACAACTTGATTTCATCGACGAACTTCCGCCACGTCGTCGGGCTTTCTTCATGGTTTTCAAACCACACAGATACGGTTTCTTTGAGAAAGAGTCCCACATTATTGAGCTGGCCGGTGGCATCCCAGCCACCGACTACGAACCGACTCGCACGTTGGTAGGAGCTGAGTCACGACTCGACATCTTCTGCGGCTTGTCCAGCGAAGGATGGAGGCTGGATGTAGGGCTGCCACAGAATGCGGGAAGCAGGTGGCTCGTTGTCATTGTTGTCGTGAGATGCCATCGCAGGTGGCAGACCAGCAAGTCATCAGCTTCGGCAAAGCTCCGCGTATTGCACCTCAGCGGTCGATGAGTCACCATTCGTCGGGGGCGCTGCTATCGTGCCCAGCACCTCCACCAAAACTGTTACGATGGGGCATATTTATTGAAGAGCGAATGGCGAAGGGTAGCCGCGACGACACCGAGCTGCTTCCGAAAACGGACCACTTCGTTCTCTTCTTTCTTGCTTCACACGTTGCCGCTTCAGCGTAACAATATTATGAGCTTGGCAAAAATAGCACTGTGTAACCCCCCTACGACAAGAAAAACGGTACTCACATTCTTACACTGCTTCAAGACATCCCCATTGAGGAGACCCACGGTGCTTGGTGTGCTGGGGAGCGCATTGACGAGGTAGTGACAGTCTTCAAGCAGCGTGTGAAGGTCTGGAGAAATCCTGAAACATGAATGGAGCCACTAATGTTGAGGGCACATACCATTTTTCATCGTTAAACTCTCCTAACCCGATTTGCTATGCTGCCACAGCTGCTGCACAGTGGTGCTAGGCGTACGGTCGCAGCCAGACAAGAGCTACACACTGCACTGCAAGTCCAACAGCAATGCCATTCTGTATTCTCCATTTCTCATATGTTGATTACCCAACAGCTTACAGGATACAAGCACACAGGGTTGCTACCTGTAATCGATGATACCTAAAACTTACTAAGAGCCCGGTTGTCCTTTGAGCAAGCAGTATGAGCGAAAACATCTCGTTTTGTTTACCCAACGAAGCTGTTCAGTGAAAGAAATGGAAACGTGCAACACCACAATAGTAATCCGTCTTGTTATTTGTATTGCAGTATCTGTTTTGCTAGTCAGACTAAAACCATCATCTTGTAAACTCGAAAAGTCCAGCTTTTATCTTTAAACATAAGTTCTGTCTGGCTATCTTATTAATGAGATACTGCAAGACATTTTTAACATGGTAAAAGAATGTTTACTATTTGCAGACAATACTGCCAAAAACAAGTGAGTTAAATATGAACTCTTCTACTGTATTTCATATCAAGAACATCTCACTCTCTCTTGTTTTCAAAAACAAGAAGAGAGAAAGGCTCGGTGTGCAATATTAGGGGCTAAGCTCTTGAAGGCGTAGGCAAGTCCTGTGATACAACAGCCACAGCTAGTACTCGGAGCACTCACTAGATGGCACTGCGGCACTTGCACTGCTTCACCCTATAGTTCAGGATGATGGCGCAGAGTTTTTCAAAGCACTGGGGTTTAGAAACCGGGAGGGCAAAATAAACTTTAAGCGGGTAGACTTAACTAGAAGGAGGTTATCTGATTGGAGGCTAAAGTCAAGACACGAGTGAAAATTAAACTCTTCACTGCAAAGTACGAATCCTCAAACTCACTTTTTAAGGAAAAAAAATATAGTTTTTGGTTCATTAGGTATTACGGCTTGGTGGCGCTATCCACCGCCCGATCTAAAGGGTACAGCCATATCCATCCATCCATCCATCCATGCTAGTACTTGGATTGCTCACTAGATGGTGCTGCAGTGCTCACTCCTCTTTGATACGTGCTCTTGTGTGATAGAAAACCACGTTCACAATGGCATTAAAATAAGTTTGCTCTTGGCGCGCTTCCTCTTGCGCCGGCAGTCTGTGTGCTTCGAGTATAAGCGACGATGTCAAGCCGGTGAAGCGGAGAGCTCGGGTAACGCCTGTAGCGTGTGCTTGCCGTCTTTGCACGATAATCGACTGGGCAAGATTTAACGAGGATTTACAATTTACCGGTGTACCTTCGCAGCTTTGCTCACTCATCATCATTCACTCCTTGGATATTCTGTGATTTTTTTGTTTCCCACCTTTCTATTTCCTTGTTTACAATCTAGTGTTATCATGGATAAGATGCCAGTCACCCAATTTGCCATCTCTATCTCTACAAAAAGAAACATTGTGCCGAGGAAGCATGCAGGATGGGAAAACTAAATATTGCATTGTTTGCATCTCAATTATTACTAAGTCATTTCATACAATTTTCGGGTGAATATATTCTCCACACTGAGTCATGCTTACTTTAGGTGCCAACGGTATTGAATTAAAGGAACTAATGCATCTATATTTTAATTATAAATCAGTACCTAGACATGAGTAGCTATCATCAAAAACCATCACATTACAGTGACTAGATATAAAAGCTTTGGAGAGAACCTTGTCTTTACAATTTGCTAAGGAAGTATGTATAAATACTAGAGGTGTGCAAATATTAGAAATTTTGAAAATTTTTGTATAGTATTTGCTATTCAAGTCGCGCAAAAATTTTCTATATTCAAACTTCCCAGGGACAAATGCAATCAACGTCAAACCAAAGACACCTTCAGACCTTTAATATGCTTCACCTCATTGCATCTTCGTATGGCGGCAAAGCTGCCTTTCAGGCTCCACTGCAGTCGAACTTCTTAAGGACAAATACAGGTGTCAAATTAAAGGTGGCCCCTTCAAATTTTTCAGATGCTTCGCCTTATTACAGTTTTGTACTGCATTGAAGCTGCCTTTCAGGCTCTGCTACAGTTGTTAATGTATTAACTCGATAAAATGCTGGTTCCAACATGGACGTGATAGATGTGGCAGAAGTGGGTGATCAATTCATGCTATTTCGGACCTGCAATTTGGGCAGGAAGTCAGAAAAATCGGACGCCGAAAATTTTTAGCATCGAAAATTTCAAATGTTCTTGTGTGTTGACATTTAAAGGGGCCCTGAAACACTTTTTTGAGTAACCATGGAATTAATTCATCGGAAAATTGTATTACCTCACAAATTTAACAACGCAAAAATTTTAAGAATCTGTCCAGTATGAGCGGAGTTACAAAGATTTGTCACACTCAGCAATCGCATTCTCTCTTCTCTCGTCTCGAAGAAAGCAGTGGAAGCTAGGCAGGGAGGAATGGGAGCGGCAAACAAAAAACGTCACTCGCGACTCGTGACCTTGGGCACTCCCCCCACCCCCTTTTTTTCGAATACACGGCTGATTCTGTGCGATTGCTCTTGCACGCGTGCACATGTGACGGCCTCTTGGGCGACTCCATAACAAGTGAGCGTGTCATGTTCAAATCAGCCAATGGCTGATAGATGGGCTTACTAGGAGTGATTTTTGGGCTTATTCCGTGATTTGTCGTGAGAACAGAAAGCTATATTTAGCTAACTGATCATTTATTCTGAATTCCAGGCCGCGTGCTGCACTATAATATTGGGCTCGCGTGTTGTCGGAAGCCTCTACTACCAATCGGCAGCCTTTTCTGACCATGCTCAAAAAAGTGTTGCAGGGCCCCTTCAAGAGGCAGATTTGGAACTTCTAACTCCAAGAGAGCGCATCCTTGTTTGCCACATCAGTTGGGCTTCCACAGAAATTGAAAGAAGAGAAGAGGCTGAAGAAATTGCATATTTGCCTTTCATGTGTAAAGTGTTGTCGGCAAGACTGTGGTAGCACCAGATCAAGTACTAATACAATTCGGCCACTGTGTTGCTTGATTCTTCATAAGATAACTATAAAATAGCACCCCGCAAATGCTTCATCAATCTAGTGAAAACAAACACTTGCATATTGCTATCTCACAAAAAGATGACTAAAAATCCTACAACTTATTTTTTCTACAATTTCACGTCGATTTATTTGTTAATTCAAATTGCACTCATGCTTCAATAATTGAATTCGCTTCACATCCAAAATTTTGCAATTTGCACAGCTCTATTAAATACTTCTACAATTACAGATTACATTTGCCACATGTTTCACATAGCTTCAATAGACATACCCGAAAAAAGAATCTGAATAGCTCTCCACTTTCTTTTTCTCATTTTCTAAGTGGCAACTGCAACTGTCTGCAACATAATCGCTGTATTTTTCTCTCATATATTTTGCACCAAAAAAAAGGGCTTAAAAAAAGTGGTTCAGAATATATGCAGAGATTATATGTAGAGATTATATGTATGTTTTTTCTTTTTTTCTAGCAGTTGCATTTTGGTGTGAGTTATAAGCAGGGATGAGTTATATGCAAGAGAATTGGGTATGAAATATTTTCAAGCAATAATTCGAATGATATTTTCTTGTCTCAAATCCCGGTCGTTATCACACATCTTTAAACTAAGAAAAGCAGCAAAGGAAACACTACAGTATATATATAGGCACGGTAGAAGCAACAAGTAATATCAGTCGACAATGCACTAAATTAAGGATAAGTACAAGCATAAGGTAGGCATTACAAACCTTCTAGAGTACGCATTCATCAACTACATACTACATGGGAAGCATTTAAAAGATGGGCTCTGTAGCAAAGTTGTATGCAAAAGGGCTTTATTCGAGTATTTCAATCACATTTAAAACAAGGCACCTGTTCCTATACTTACTTCTGAAAAGATGAGCGCCGCAGTTGTTCAGTGTTCCTGGCACGCCTGGCAAAGCCATTCACCGTAGCGCCAAATTGAACAAGCGACTTGGCAACTGCATCAGACAGATACACACATTAGCAATGTAATAAAAAAGAAAAAGAAGGGTTGAACTACTCATAACTAAAAAGTATGCTATCAAAACTCCATTCTTGAGAATTTCAAGGTTGTAGGTCATTTGCTGAAAGAAAAAATAAAAGGCTACACCTTATGTTAAAGGACTGAAACTGAAAAGGTGCCCAGCGGTGGAAAAGAAGGTACACAAAAGCTCATCTGTGCGTGCACACGCAGGAGGAAATGCCTATCAATCCAGCATGTGTGGTGGTCTACGAGAGAGAGATAACTGTTAAGGCACTTGATTTCTTTTTTACGCAAGCTAATCTGACGATTGGCTCACGCACGCTCTATCACTATCACCGACATGCCAGGCCAGCATGTCTCGACTTCTCCCTTGCATCTGTGTTTGCATGCATTGTCTTTTTAACATGAATACCTACCAACTAGCTAAGCTTCCTTTCTTATTACAAGCCACACAGCGGTATCTCTAAGTGCAGGGTCACAAACCCATCCCTGGTTTGTCATATCACAACCTATGGCATTAGCTGTGAGAAAGACAGCACAAACCAGAGCGTGCCAGAAGAAACACTTGTACTTAGAGCTAATATGCACCTGCGAGAACAAAATCGGAGATGTAGTTTCTTTCTAGCGCTGTTCCTCCAACAACAGAGCTGATCAAGAGTCGTAGCTGTACCCGATTAAAGGAGTAGGGTTTATGTTAATGCAATAGCAATTATGTGGACACACTCGGCTAGTTTTCCCCATCGCCATCATGTCCCATGTTCGTATGTTTATGTATAAGTATGTAAAATACAGTAAAATGATTTTTTAAAATAGTTTACGAAGTGCGCGACTGGGAATATAAGCCTGCAACCTCTAGCTCTTCAGTGCGTGGCACTAAATGACTTGGCCAAAGAATGTCTGTCCTTCAGCATGCTAACAGCGAGCTATTTATCCACTTAATTTACTATAAGTGGTACACGGAGCTCAGAGGCACTTCTAAGTGTTCTCTTTACCACCAGCGAGATGGCCCGAAGGCCATGCTTTAATATCGTCACCACTCCACTCGCTGCAATAAGCACCCACCTCCTACTTACCACCTGTAATTCCACTACGAGGCGTGGTCACCCGCAGGTGCTCATCTCGTAATGGGAATGGTTGTTTGCTCACTGCAGCAATCGTGTTTGTGTAAAGAGTACGCTACTCAAAAAGGAAGTAGTAACAACTGTGGCAGCTGTCGGTTCACGCTCATACCGTGCATGTGTGCATTTGTTTCATGTGGCCTTTCTTGTATTTGAGCAGCGCGATTTAAGTGTCGAGCTGTGACAGTCATTAGTTGGCGCTCATCCCGTGCATGTCCTTTTCATGCGTCCTTTGTGCTTAAGAAGAGCGCTGCAATTTTCAAGCTTCTCGCCACTCTTTGCTTGACATTCCAATTGCTATCCTATCCACTGCTTCGCCCCTGAGGTGAAACTGACTTTTTTGTAAAAGACTACAAATCAAGTCGACGTAAAACTGTTCCTCGCACAAAACTCTCTGCTCATTGAAAACTTCCACAAAGCTCATCTACCGATGCTGCCTAATATTTACTGCTTGAAGTGGCTAGCTGGTGAGGACTAACAATGCTTATGAACAATACCTATAATACCTATGAACCATGTCACTTGCATTTTCATAATGTTACAATAAACTTCAAACTTCAAAGCAGAAAACACACTTGAACGCCTCTTCACAAACGTACCGGCTTGAGGGTACTATGGAAAAGCTTTAACAAATAATTCCCTTTGAAACGGGGTTTATTGGCACAAGTAGCACTTGCACAGTAGGTCTATTGATGCGTAAAGCGGGCGGCAGCAACGGACTCGGGAATCACAGCAATCGGGGAAAACGCTCGCGCTTGGCTCCTCTTGCTAAAGGCGTGACCCACTGCGGCACATATTCTTCTTCCTCTCTACACCTTGGCTACAAATTACTGAACAAATGGAAGGATCGTTCATGCCTTAGTTTTCAAAGACAAGTGGCAAACTTTGTGTTCTAATCTTTTCCTTGTTCAGGAGCATACTTCAATGGTTCCTTAAGATTAAGCAACATATTAAAACACAACTCACGGGCTCAAAAAGTGATTCATTTGACTGAGTTACAAATAATTGAAGGTTGCACATGCTCAAGAAACTTGCATACCATGCTTTAAAATGCAAAGAGTATAAAAGCGATGTAGGTAATTGATGAGTGGTCACAGCATCCGGTCTCAATTATCTATAGAGCATCTCGTACGTTTGTGGTTGCAAAGCTAGAATTTACAAGAACTTACTCTCTTCACCAATGACGCCAGCTCCGAGTATCGAAACACGCAAGTCCGATAAGGTCCTAAAGTTCAGCGATATCATATCATCCCTTTAAAAAAAAGAAACAAAACAGTTCGTTGTTACAGACGAAAGCTTAGCACAAGCATCTATGCCAGATCCACACAGCTCTGTCCCACCACTATCACAGTATCGGTGTCTCTTGCTGTGTTTTCTTGAAGAATGGAATGCACACAGCATCAACAGCATCTGTGAATGCTGCTGATTAACATTGGTTCCAACATTTATTCACATAAAAACAGGAATGAAAGAACTAATTCGGAAAACCTGAAGCTGCCATACAAAGCTACTGGCACACACAGCGCTAACCACACTTATTTCGAATCCGACAGTACTGAAGAAGCAGCTCAGACCATGCCCAACATCAAAGAGCCGTTGAAAGTCTATATTTCTGCCAAGAAAAATTCTGATATTCAAAAACTTTGGTGAACTTTGTGAACAAATGAGGAAAGGAAAACTATTACCATCCTGAGTGAGAAACTGCGACAAATATTACATAAATGCACTGATGATCTACTAGTTGAATGAAAAGCAGTCAATTGTATTGTTATAAATTTTAAGAGTATCGCTTTCTAGTTACAGCCTCTGCTAACTTTGCTAGTAGCAGGAAACAATACATATACTATTATCTTATTGATGTGAGAAATTATTCTGAAAGCAAGTACTGATGTATCATTATAGCTAATCTTCTTGTCAGTAAGTACACATTAGCACGAACTGTGATGATTAACAAAACAAAAGGCTATGCTGCCTACGAGGACCTTTTCACTTTGAACATAAGAGGCTCAGAAAAGGCAGTTTTATACAGTAGAAAAATGCAAGGTATTTTATAGCACTCTATAGGACATACCAGCTCTTCATCTTCTGCAGCTCAAAATACCTATACAGGCCTCTCTCAAAGTTGATGATGCCAGCCACAACATATTCTCCCATGAGGATGCCAAAGCAGCTTGCTCGTACAATCGTATATGTCGGAACAGGCTGGAAGAATGAACTCATGCATTAGGCAAGAATAACATATTTCAAAGAATGCTGAATTTAATACATCTACGGCAGCAACAAACAACGAGCAATTATCTCCTTTAGCTTGTATTTTCATAGCCTGAACCTCTGCAGGCCTTGTATCGACTTCCACAGACACCAATTTTCGAGCTTTTCAAAGTGAAACCTGACTCGTTCGAGCTTTTCAAAGTGAAACCTGACTCGCCAACCTAAATTGGTGAGGTATATATTTGTTGGGTGCTAGGTTAGAAGAACATAGTTAAGTTAGGCATGGCACAAGCACAAAACTCATCCAGCACTTTCTGATTATATATCTTGGCCTTTTAGCGGTGCATCAACCAAAGATTGTTGAGGCTGAGAGCTGCTAGTTCAAAATATTTGCTGATATTTTATTCCCTCTTTTCTGCATCTCCAGAAGAGATGGAAATGCACAATAAGTTAGACCAGCTATATGGTTGCCTCGTTGATTTTGCCTGCTATGGCAGCGGGTTGAAAGCGGTGTGCAGATAGAGTTCACGTAATGTTAATCACATGTAACATCAATGTCAAACCCATTATAATTTCGTTATCACTGGCTTGCAGTATCACCAAGAACACTGCTGTATCAATGCTGAGAACAAGAGAAAGCAGTTATGCAGTTTTTAAATGTAACTGAGTGATGTGTCACGAAAAGCGACAGCAAGAAACTTTTGCGCTTGTCCATCTCTCCTGTTTATTTCATGCCAACAGATACCGTAAGAAACTTACTTTATTTGATATCAAAACTTTACCCACGCATTTAGGCAAACAAGTAATGCTGTTATCTGAACAAACAGGAGAAATCAACTCTGGTACCCACATACGTGCAGCTGTTGATACGAGCATGTACCCACACAATCCGTGACAAATCAGGTTTTCCAGAAGCGTAACAGACTGTTTGACAGCACGACATGATTTTAAAATGTTTGCCACTCAAATTTCGTTAGGTCTGTGGAGGTTAAAAGGCCCCTCACCAAATTTTGTGTGAAGCAAACAAACAAGTCCAGTGTCTAGATCATTGGGTAGTGATTGTGTCTGCATATTATGAAGCATCTGTTGAAAGCTACATTCAGAGAGTGTCAAATCTAACATACACATATCTACATTAAGCACATTCCTTAGAATGTCCTCGACCAGTCCGTCGAGTCGTACATGTGTGCTCCAGACCAGTCTTGAAATTATAACTGACCATGGCACAAACATTCAGTTATTCATCCAATGAGAAACGTGCAATGCCAGAAGTGCAAGTGTGCTGAGAAGCAAAACAAGACTAGGCTTGTTATGCCTGCATAAAAGGTCTCCCTCCTTGCCTCTAACAGTTGAAAGTTTGTGATGCTTACGAAAAGGAAAGGAGGATGAGCATTTGCGCAGGCTAGTGTAACGGACACTCCAATTTACAGTAGACTGTTGTTAAATGGAACTTGAAGGTACGAAGAAAATATGTTCCATTTAGAGAGATTCGTTTACTGAGAGATCAACAGAGTTGCACACTGAGTACAAGACCAAACATTATAAAAGCATTTGTTCCATTCAAACAGCAGTTTCATTTTAAAATGTTTCCATCTACTGAGAGTTTACTTTATGATAAAGGAATGAATAATGAACTTCTTGAAAAATTGTTTTAGTAGAACCCTCTTTGAGCAGCAGTTCACCACTTTAACCATACCTTTGAATGGGACTTGGTGAGGGCCCTTTAAATTAACCCAATGAAATATTGTTCGGCGAGGGCACATAGTTACCTGGAGCGCTTTGTTTTCGAATGAAAATGATGAAACAAAGAACCGAAAAACGAATTGAGAACAGCGTGTCGCATCATACATGTACGAGTGTTTCTCAAAGTGATAAGTACAACTACCCAATTCTTTAACTAGTGTGAGTAGCAGTAACTTTTCTGTGTCAGCACCATATATGAGGAAATAAATTTGCAAAAAATTGTTTTGTGGTTGTGCACACTGTGGGCATGCATTTCCCTCACCCTTTCTGGAACCTAATTCAGTCATATGGCGAACATTTATAGAAAAAAAGAGTCGCTCGTGCATGCTAGTTAAAAATATAGGTGACTCTAATGTACTAATTACAGTGAATGCTTACCTTAACAGAATGTAAACATGATGAGAATGCCTGAATAATAAACCACTATGTGTGTATTAGGACAACTGATACTCATGTTGCCAGAAGCAAGGCATTGTGTATCAGCTACACGAAATCATTCAGTAGATGTGTTTTGTCCTACATGTTCATCTAAAACTTGTACCTCCATACTTTGAATGTGGCTCTATTGTAGCAAGATACAATTCGATAAAGTTTTCTTTTACATCAGTCTACAACTCTTCAAAAGACTGGTGAACAGTCTAACCAAATATGTAACGGATAACAAATGCATAACTACTCTATCATGATAGAATGTTTGAATACCTTTCATTTTTTAAGAACAATTGCAGGGAGCACCAAAACACAAACTAGCAACTAGTATTCTTGAAAGTGTGAGAAGGCTCTAGTTTAGCCATGAATCGGTAAAACATGAACTGATGCTTCATCGAACTGCTTAGTCAACGGAACTGTTCATGCATTACTGACATAGTGGCAAGAAAATAAAGGGCTATTGCAAACTATAATTGAGTCCATTTGACAGTGCTGCAACTTACCAGAGATTTATTGATATTTGGAAGAAGATTTTCAACACCTGCAAAATAAAAAACATAACAAAACATCAGTGATCGCGAACAGCAACGTAGAATACTTATTGAAGTTTTTCAGCATATTTTTTTAATAGTGGGAAAAGAGTCTATTTTTAAATTACAGAAGAAAGGCATCATATCTAGCATTCACACACTGCTGTGCAGTCTTAGAAACAAAAATCGCATTACACATTGCCTTCACATTGTCATACAAAAAAAAAAAGACAGGGCCACTAAGAAACTAGAATAGATTACCTATGTATTTGGCATGTTGTTGGCTCCGTTAATATATCACGACCAAAAAAACCCACAACATAGACAAGTCATGACAGCAAAAGAGAAATCATCTGAGAACCCCAAAGTTCACTTCTTTGTTTTGTTACATGTCACAGGTCAACATCCTTGTGGAACTATTTCGTTTAGTTTCATCATACAGTGGCTCTGCACAACCACCTCATTCATTTCATATATATTATTCAGCAATTAACAACCTATTGATGATAATTCCCTAATTCACAATTGTTTGATACCAACCTATTTAACTTTTATTCAGCAAACATCCTAAATTTAATGCAGTTTGGATGTTATCTATTGTACCCCTAGGAATGCAGCCAAGGGCTGCACAATACGAAAAATGCTTTAGTAGTTCCATTCCTTAATGACCAGATGAAGTGGTTTATTTTTCAGTTCACAGCTTATACAGCTGATGGTTCCAAAAATTCGAAGTACACAGCATTTAGGGCATACCAGTAGAACATATTCAAGATTACAACCTTTGTAGGAAGTGTAGCAACTATTATACAGAACACACAACACAAGCACTTGTGTTTTGTGTAACAGTTGCTGCGCTTCCTACCAAGATGGATTCATACCAACTGGCCCGATACAATTGTTTATAAAGATTACGAGCTTTAGCTGGCAAGCTTACATTGACCTGAAAGAAACACACCAAAGCCACAACATTGTGACACCCGTCATACAAAATGCAAATTGAAGTGCTTGTACTTGCCTGCAGATGTAACTTGAACAAGCTTCATATTTGGCAGCTGGTAGAGTATGTCCTTTAATATGTGGGTGTCCGTGATCAGGATCTCGACACTCTGGAGTTTTTTGACAACCTCGGGTTTAATCTTGGGACAATAATCGTGAACAGTGACTGTAATGTAACAGAAATGAGGGAACTGCAAAATCTGACGATCTTAAAAACACTTCGTGAGTTTACCACAATAGACTTGCCGCAAATTCAACGCTACCGAAACGTGCGAAATACGCGAAGTGTGAGAAACTGTCACAGTAAAAACAAAAGCGTGTTTAAATAAATTAAACACGTAAGTGAGCTCGATGTGCATCTGACTTTTGTCACGCGGCAAGTTTCGGGTGAATCTTCTGAATACGACGGAGAGCTGAGCTTCAAAATAGCGAGCAACAGCGCTTTATTCGCAGCTGATCCAATCGTGCGAGTTGAATTACAATGGGGCAACACACGACGCTTCAGGCAGCGACAATCACTTAAGCTCCACGACAATGCAAGATGTCGAATGACGTGGAGCTGCGAAAGTGGTTATGACTGCGATGAAAAGCGGAACACGGCACACGTCGGCGCACATGCAAATACCTACATTTTGCGACTATCTCAACAACATCGGCTCGACCTTTGACCGCTTGTCGGAGATGTTCGGCGAGGTTCGGGATCCTCGAAACGACGTAGATCTCTGGACGTGCCATTTGAGAAACTCGTTGGAGATCTTCCGTCGCAAAGGCTCGAACGGCAGAATGTAGGTAAGGGAATAGAAGAAATCGCTCTTGCCAAGCAGCACGGGCGACTCGATCGGCTCGCCTGCACGAGATCCTTCCAAAACGAGCGCAAATTGATGGTTGCAGCATGACAGTCACGTATTACGAGACAGTACAATTTATATTGATATAATCATCTATGCTTCAACAAGCAACAATACATTTAAATTTGTGTGCGCCCGCCGATCACATTCCCCTCAAGCAATTCGTACAGCTGTTCAGCTGATAAAATGTAATCAAATGCTCAAAACATATCCACTACCAGCTTTATGTAAAATGCTACAAAACATTATCTAGCCAGCTTTCAGCATTTTTTTTTAGAGAAAGTGCATCAAATCTTTGCGTTTTTGTTAAACAAATAAGTTGTTAGTTTCGTTTTCGAATATTTGGCGCGGTCTTTGAACTTTGATTAGAAATTCAACTTGAATGTGAAGGTACGTGTTTCTGTCCGCTAATACAATTTATGTACGCATAAGATTATTAATATTATGTTGCGCTCTATGTTTTGGTAGGTTATACGCACCTGATGAACAAAACATGTGACAGCGGGCAAACTGGCTGCCCTCCAAGACGACGAAAAAACGTACAAAACTGACGTTCGTTCCGAAAGACCCCATGATGTCGGAGTAAAATTTGCTTAATCACCTCTGCACATCCCGAATTTGTTATAAATATCTTGTTTAACGACCATTTAGATGGGTGCTCAATGTGAACAAAACAGTCGTAAAAGTATGTATAATACAAAAACGCAGCTTGTTTTTGGGTGGTTGGTTCTTTATTAACGTTGTTTGGTCGTTGCCTAGAAGCAGGTATCTTTGACTGCTGCAGCAAAAACACGAAATCATTCTGAGTCGCGTCAACACTAGGACGGTGTTGTAAAATGCTCTAGCAATTGGATACTCCGATTCAGCTGCAACGCTAGATATGCAAGCGAGAACGCTGGCAGCAGAACTTTCTAGCTAGCGGCATGCACCAGTCACTTTTCTTGTCCATAAAGGTTCATACAGAAGAATCGAAACTTCCCTTTCCTACAACGTTATGTAGCCTTATATTGGCGCTACCCGATGCACTTTCGAATGAGATCTAGCCCGATCCGAATGGATTGACTTTCTCGAGACCGCGACTGGCTGCTATCAGCAGCGTCCCATCCCATCCTAATCCCATCCCTAATCATCCCATCCCGGCCGAGAAGCTCGATCCTGATCGGGCTCGATTGTAATCTATGCTGCGCGGTGACAAACTCGTATTATACGTGTACATTTGCCTAGCCAAGCCGCATGCTATTCGAGATGGGCACTTGATATGTGAAAAACTGCTTCAGAGCACCTGTCTGAAGAAATGCCTATGCAAGACAACGTAAGGACATAATTGTGAGTGTCTTTGCTGTTGTTGCTCTTCACAGTTTAACGGCAGCGCACCCATACACAAAACCAAGAAAGACCACGATCGCACAGTGTGTATTTTCAGTCTCTTTTTCTGGATCTTGATGGCCCGCACCAGGCACTCACTTAAGGTTCCGCAGCTTTTCAGGTCCAAAGCTACCACCTCGCATGCATTTCGAAACGTCACCAATCCGAGCCCTGTGTTCCGGGAACAGACGGTCACGTAGAGTCCGTTTCCGACCAAGCCGGTCTTGGAACAGGCCTTCTCCACGTTTGACGTCCAGTTTCCATGGACCGTGGTAACACAGGTCGGCCATTGGGCATGTCCTCTGTTTGCGTGGAACTGGAAGTTCTTTGGCGGTCCTGGAGGGTGAGCTGAGGTAGATGCTGTGGTCGACGGGCTGCAGCGTCGGCCGGCTGCTCCGACGGAGCAGCTGCAGGACGCCGTTCACTGCCATTGAATTTTCCGTTGCTGATAGTCGCTATCGCAGCTGCCCCTGGCTTCGGCTGTTCTGGTTTCAGGAGGTACTGGATGCCGTGTTCGACGAAATCCGCACCGATTTGCTCTTCCTCTAGAGACATTCGAATGGGCACGATGCGGTTGATACACTGCGAAGCAAGGCACAGAGTAATTGTAAAGGAGGGAACACTACATAACAATCTAGTGATTGTTATGTAGTGTCATTGTACTACATAAGTGTCAGATGCCATTGTACCACGAAAAAAAAAGAAAAAAGAAAGCTAAACTGTGCAGTGACTGTTCAAATGAATTTATTCGAGGGGTGCCAAGCTAAAGCACACGCTTTATATCAAAAGCATTGTACATTTATTTTTGCTGCTCCGAAATATGCTGTTTATGCTGCATGCCACAGGAAATATTTTTTCTCAGGTGCTTTCCCTGTATTATCTTTGTAATTCACTTTGGCTTTTTGCTCTCGCTCGTGTTTGGTTCTTGTCCTGCATCGATCAAAATTCTATATTTGAACAGCGCTGCACGTCTTGTCGTTTCTGTGCGCACCTGAAGATGTCGGCGTTTTTTTTCTTTAACATCCTACTGTATTTTATGTACTCCTCAAATATAACTGTAATACGTATTGCTGATTTGTGCTGCGCTGGTGGGATCCTGTGATAGAAAATGAGGGGCCGTGTGGCTTCGTCAAGCGATGTAACTTGCGTGCGGCTTTTCACGTAAGGCTTTTCGTATCGTTAGCTTTATCCGTTCGAGAAAATAACTAATTCATTCATTCATTGTAAGCCAAGAGAATTAGCAGACTCTGATTCATCAGCAGCATGCAGTGGCGGCGGTGACAGCGGTGGTGGTATCCCACTAGTGATTGGCTAAGGAATTGAGATGACGTTGGTATCTCAACTGTCCACCATCTGCGAAGGCACCTGAACGGCCCTGTGGCCAGATGAGTGGGATAGAGAAGGTAGGCAGAGGAAGGTTCACTCAGACATGCACCAAAAAAGTGGTGGTGGTAGTGTTGGTGTATATATCTTCTATAAAGTAGTAACAGTAACTAAAGAAATAATGACACAGTGCGAATGACTAATACTCTTACATAATACAAGAAAAATCCACTCATACTATGAGTCTGCACGATACGGCTTATACCATTATTTTCTTGTAAACGAGAGCAACACAGCACCCGAGAAAGCCAGAGGCTTAAGCAAGTTTCACCAAATTTCATCGGGCCGCACCTTTCCAAATATGATAATTCCTATAGTGCGAACTCAAGGCAAGGACAAAGTGCATACGAAGGCGAACGATACGATTCGCGCACATTTTGTCCTTGTCTTGAATTTGCGCTATAACAATCATAATGAACAACCAACTAGCCTAAGCCACCACCCTTCCACATTTCCAAACACGCACACAAAATATAAAGAACAAACTTAAAAACTTGTGACAACATACCGGTGTAGTGGTTATGGTTTGAAACTAATAACGGAAAAAGGCATTTTGACCATATGCACCCTTATAAATAATCCTCTTACATGCGACATTAACAAAATTTTCCCTATATCTAAAGGAATAATTATTGAACCTAAACTGTCTTTTCATTCTACTCATCTAAAGCTGTAATAATGCAAGAGACATGGTAATAAAAAAGAAATTTATAGCACGTGTTCACAATTACAAATACCCCGAATCATGTCTCTTAACTTGTTCATAAGCTATAAAACTACAACTGTATAACTATCCATTGCATAATTAACAATGTTCCATTTCACGGATAATTATTTGTGTCCTTTCCGGTTCAAACCCGACCCTACGAAGCTGGCAACTTGTTACGGCCTCTTACAGTCACAATCTTCCTGCGAAAATATAACTTGGTAAACATTTTCCTATGCATGTGAACCACAATGACAAACATCTCAAATAATGTTCAAGTGTAATTAAAATAACATGTCAGCCCCCCCCCTGCATGAAAACAATTTAAATTTCTATTTTGTATATTTGCATTTTTGTAAAGGTTTGTGCATAAATCCAAACTAGCTTGATACTAAAGACCACGGTACAAGAATACTTTAGGTGAGCGAACGCCGGAACTATCCGGTGCCGATAATGTTCTGCTTCGCAAGGAGCCCGAGAGATGGCGCTACAAACTTCGCCCCGTTCTTGTCTCCCCTTCTCTCTCTCAGTGTAGGAAAGCCCCGTACGCAGGAAAGTAGTGGCGCCCATTTATCGTCGCCACAACATCCTCACCACACTGTCAACCTCCTCCCTTATCATCCCCTCTTTTGCGGCGTCACTTTATGCGTGTCGCGTGGTTGTTATCGCGCGATAACCTGGTTTTCTCAGATTTGGGGAACCGTCGCCCACGTGCCGAATGTGCCTTGCGGAATTTGCCAGCAGCCCGCCATGGTCCTCAGTCGGCGAGCCATCTATCGGCATGCTGTAAACGAGAACATAATCGGCCCCTCCCTGCCAAGCGCTCGCTTCGCGGCGTTTTCTTTCCCCTAAAGTATTCTTGCACTGTGCTAAAGACCCAGGTGCTTTTCTTGTATTTATTGGCTTTTCTTGTATTTATTGGCCAATAATTCCTTAAGGTGCCAGCTGTGATGCGCTGTCTGCAAATGTGTCATATTCGCGTATAGGACAATTTCACTGTACCTAAAATCACATTCCAAAACAAGATAAGAAGTGTGCATAACTTTGTGTTTGTTTTAATAATTATTCGTAATTAGCATGTAAATAAATATTAAATTTTTATGCCATAAGTCGTGTTTCACTTTTACCTAAAAGTAATGAAATCGTAAGCTCGAATTGCGTGGGCGTCTTTTGTATTTATTTCAAGAAAAGAAAAAAAATTATAGTTAAGACGTTGGTCCGGGAACGCGGCACGTCGACAGAGCAGTCGAAGATCGCAGTGTCTTCAACAAAGCGATTGGTTACAGTCATACGCGACACACGGAGATTAAGCCACAACATGTTGGATATGCAGAAGGTTCAAATGATCCAGTGAGAAACGCAGGTTGCGTTCTTTTGGTCACAAGTCGGCGCTACTAAGAACAAGTTGTGTACACAAATTCATCCAGTGCCGCTGAAGGGGATGGAATTCCAGTTCAAATTCGATTCTTACGATTGGCTCACCCAGAGTATGGCGTATGTGGACACGCAGCTCCAGGCGCTGATGGCGAGCACGGCGACGGCCTGGACCCCGAGCAAGTAGAAGCCGCCGCCTCGGAACACTCCGGCGCCTCCACGGCTCAGGCGCAGCAGCGAGTCCCTCTCGACGAAGAGGCCGACGGCTAACATGCCCCACACGGAACTCAGACCATGCACGGCAATGGCGCCCACGGGATCGTCCACGCGGAGCCAGTCGAGCAGCGGCATGCCCACGTTGGCCAGCAGGGAGCCCACCGATCCCACCACCACGGCCTCCCACGGGTGGTACAGGGCACAGCCAGCTGCGATTGATCCTTTGTTGGCGCTGCCCGGTGCACTTTCGAACGAGATCTAGCCCGATCCAAATGGACCGAATATCACGAGACCACGACTGGCTGCTATCAGCAGCGTGTACAAATCAATCAGTCAATCCTGGCCGAGAAGCTCTATCCCTATCGGGCTCGATTGTATTTTATGCTGCGAAGTATAAGAGCAACTTTATCGTCAAAGTAATTGCGGGCTGCGACTAAATTTGTTCCTCAACCACCTAAGATAAGTTGATTGATTGCTTTGGCTCGAAATGTTTATCGCCACTAGACAAGCACACGAACAAGTATCGAAAACATACCGCAGATATGGTAAGCCCACCGTACGAAAACTGGGATGCTCTTGTCCAAAGTGACCATTGACGTGTGCGAGACCAGTGGGTCTTAAGGTGCAGGAAATGACACCTTTGGGTTACTAGTCGCTTCAAAATGTTTATTAAAAGCTAGTCGCTGATGGAGGGAACAAAGGCAATGACATTGATAATCATGAGAAAAACGTGAATGTAAGCACGCAAGGAATGCCGCAACGGTCAACTTGACATCTAGCCGGTTTCTCCGACTTGTGCCTCCTCGGATGTTTGAATGGTTCGGACGATTCGCGCAGCGAGACAACTTAAGTTGCAAGCTTATATTGTACGTACTTTGCCGCACACTTGTGATAAAGTGAGGGCTTAAGTGTTTATGGTGTGTTAATCATGCCATATTGTCACAAAGGATGTAGGATGTACTGGCTGGTACTACTTGATACACGTCTTTGAAAACTGAAACGAGAAAGCTGTAGTGAATGAACATCTTAGTGATAGTTACCTAGTGAGCTGATTGTTTTAATTATTGCATGTACGCATCATCTCGTCTCGGATGAATGCAATACACGAGTGCTCAAAACAGAAATAAATCACATTCAATGCTTACCCGTGATGGCTACGAGGGAAGCGAGGATCCCATTAATGAGCTTGATCACAGAGAACTTGCGGCTATTCACCACATAACTGGATGTGCAAAATAAAAACGCTTACAAGCATATTCAGGTAAAGCGCTGGGCCATGCAGTATTCACAAAAACACCTTACACAAAAAATTTTCGCACGAGAATATTTCACAATTTTTTAGACAATACTGCAGCCGGTGTGCCATTAGCAAAGTCGACCAGCCGATGACAAAGCAGCATTTGAGAGCCATTTTCTGAATTCGGCGCCTGATAGCGGCGACCTCCTAACAACAACAAAAAAAAGTTGTGGTTGTTTCTGCAACGTCATATACCACACCAAAATATTACTGCCGATGAACGCAATTGTCGCTGCGTATCTTCTTTATGCCCTTTAGGTATAGGGAACGCATACTACATAGCCAAACTTAACATATTGCTCCTCGGATGGTTTAACATCTTATTGCGTGTATAAGCTATTTTCGATATTGCAAGGCAATAATGCTTGTACCAACGTTTCTGCAACACTAAGTTTCATTATTCTATGAATTAATTTCAGTCTGAGTCTTAGACAAGCTGAGCCCATATTTTTACAGCAGAGCTACTATACTCGAGGTTAGTCCGTGTGGCGTGGAAAGCAAACTATCATCGTGTTCCGCTTGCTCTTTACAGGTCAAACGAAGTTAAGATTATATGAGCTTCGTTAAGCAAAGATAATTATAGGCAAGCCTACAGCAGTACCTAAGTAAGCACACATAAATAAGCTGATTATGTCAAAAACCTCATTAGGCCTAATTATTCTGAGTCGAATGCTTAGTGTTGCTAGTAAGGTTGTGCTCAGCAAGGCCAATATAACCAACATTTTTAGACCTAATCAACGCTAAACGAATTTTGTTTCTAATTAGCGATAATGTGCTCATTGGTTATATAAACCTAGGCTAACTTGAGTAATTGATAAGTGCAATGAGCTAGGTAATAAGCTCATCTAACCTTAAACTTGATAATTCACCTACTTAGGAAACTGAAGTCATGTTGATTCGGTGTTGCTACGTGACGACTTATCAATACCCAATACCTTTCGATAAGCTGATAACCAAACTTAATTTACCAGATAGATCACATGAACCCTTCGGGTGGCCTTGTGTGGGTAAATGTATCAATTGAACTGGCAATACGCACTTCACAGACGTTTTTGCTTCCGTGTTTTGTCTTATTTTTAAGTAAGTTCTCGTAATTTTTTTAGCTCTTCTCTTTTATTTTCTCTTTTTCACCTCGTATCTTTTCCTGTACCTTTTTTTCCTTCCGAAAGAGTAGGCAGGCGTTGTGCCCATTTAGGTGGCAGTTCCAGCCTTTTATCTACCTCTGTCGTGTGTGTCCTTGTGCGTGCAATAATAATAATAATAATAATAATAATAATAATAATAATAATAATAATAATAATAATAATAATAATAATAATAATAATAATAATAGACTTTGGAAAAATGAGAGAAAAGCTCAGCCAAGCCAGGACCAGCTATGCGTGCCCGTCCCCAGCCTTGCGACTTGATGCGAGCTGCGCTAACCTTGTTTTCCTGGCACATATTCAGACTAACAAATGCAGCTCGTACAAAAGTATATTCCGTAAAAGCCAAATTAATCCACAATAAGCTTGCCGAAAGTCAAAATTTTCAACCATAATGCAGATGCGGCAAATATTTTCTCAGTTATCGCACTTATTGCCCCGTCATAAATGTCTCAACAATATGACCTTCCTGTTTTGTTGTCAGGTTGCTTTGGAACCGCCATGGCGAAACTAATACAGATGCATGCTTTTACAAGTTCATCGTATTAGATAGTAAAAAAAAAACAATGCTACAAAGCATATTAGTTTCATATTAAGCAAGCAGATGAATCTTGCTAAAAGTTTTGTAAGCGCGAGAAACATTATTTGCAAGAGCACAATAAGATAACTCTTCAACTTTGGAGCATTTCTCCTGTAGTGTCGGGTAGTGGCTTACTTGACCTGCAGTGTGTCAGATGATTTTGAATGCCTCTGAGATCGCTTATTTTTGCAGAATGGAGCAGTTCCTTGAACTTGTGAACACGCCCACATCATATGTGTGCAGAGAACCAAATAGCCTTAAAGAAAACCTTTTTTCTAGATATAATCTCTTGTCTTTTTCTTCTTCTATATACTTCTGTTTGCAAGTATGTAAAAATATTGACTCTCATCTTAATGCACCTGCCGATAGTGGGGCGACGGTCGAGCTTCAAGGAAGAATAAAATAAAAAAGAACAGCGCCCGACAATAAATGGTAGTTCTAGAGAAGCTTAGATATGTAAAACCACTTGAAAAAAAAACACGGCCATGCTTTTGACCAAGCAGAAAGTTCATACCTGAAAACTAGCGCGGTGATCCCGCCACCTACCGAGGAATTTATTGTCACAATGGCCGACCTGCGCAAGAAAACAAAAGCAACAGAGTTACAAGTCAGCGTGGCCTGATCTTCTGCACCACTAGCCGACACTGTATAGCGAGCGAGAACTAACCATATTTCACTCTACCGACACTTACGAGCAGAACAGCAGCAAGAACTAGTCGAAGGTCTTACCGCTATTGTTGCGGGAAGTAATATTAAAGCCAGCACATCAGATGTTCCCTGCACGCTAACGTATAGTGACTGCATCGCCAGGAGTCATGAAACAAACATTCGCATCGTGGTCTTGGAAGGCCCGACTGTAGTCGGAAAGCCAGCTGGCGTTTTTAGGCGGCGCCCGACGAGTAGCGTGAGCCGGTGAGGCCTTACCGGAGGACACCACGCAAGATGAGGCCACGCAGACTTGTATAAATGAAGGGGTGGCGATGCTGCTCAGCGCGGTACCCGGATGACCAGCTAGGGACGGTTACACTGGCCAAAGACACCGCCAAAGCTCAACGTCTACCCGTCGCCTGAGGATGGGGTGCTCCAGCAGGACTAGTCTCCTGGTCCGCGCCCTCCTTAGCCCCAGCAAGGGCTAATAAAGTTATGTCTTTCTCTTTCTTAACACCGAAGCTACAGCCAGTAATCGTGCTCGCCTTCACGAGAGAAGTCTGAGCCTATAGCAGTCTTCACGAAGGCAAACAAAGCTAACGCTTGTGCACGTAATTGGATGTTTCGACAATGAAATGTCTAGTCACAGCTAAAAGGACTCGACGCGTAAAGTGGAACATGGGTATATCTTTCGAGACACCACGAGACACCCGACTGCAACATTTACGCCTTTGTCACGTACTGCAATGGAGACCTGCACGTCATCTTGCAGACTTCCACATCAACAGACCTACAGTAATACCCCTATGCGCTGGAGTATCAACTCTGGGGCTCATCTTACCTTGCTAATTTCTGGTGTTGGCGTCAACCATAAACGACGTCGCGAAAATTCCTTGTCTGTTCGGCGTGCGACAGTAGATGACAGCGCGCCTATGAGCAAGTAAAATACACGAACCACGAAACACAGACTCGAAGAATCTTTATTCTCTCTCTCTCTCTCGAGGTCCCGGGGGAGTGCTGTTTGGTTGCGGTCCGAGCTGAGAGGACGTTCATCGAGGAGGCATGGCGGACCCAGGATGGAGAAGTCATGCCATCAGTCCTCCTCCTCGCTGTCTTCCGCGTCCTCGCTGCCCTCCGTTTCAGACTCGTCGGTGTAGTCGGACGACTCGTCTTCCTCGTCGTCGAGGTCATCCTCTTCACTCGAGCTCTCGTTGACCGTCTGCTCAGCGTCGACGATCTCAATCAGCTGGCGTTTCACCTGGTCGGCTCCCCCTCCCGGTGCCGAAGGCTGCTTCTCCACTGCTTTTCCATCGACCTCGCCTTGCTTCATTTCCCCGGTCGCGAGATCCTCCGGCTTGACCGCCTTGCCGTGGGCGTGGCCCTTGATGTGGCCCCCGTCGGACGATGCGGTGTCCTTCGAGTCACCTTGCTCGTCCTTGATGGGCGACGCGGCCAAGTCTCCTATGTCCTTGTTCATCTGGGCTTCCACCTGGCCGATGGCTTCGGGCGGCTCTGTCATGGCGGTATCTCGGGTCGTTCGATAGCTGTACCGCTTGCAATCAGAGACTGGTGGGCCTCGCTCGCTGTTCGGATTCGACGCGTGTCACGGCCGAGCTGCGCGAGTCCTAAGAAGAAAACCTTCGATAGGCTCGCGTCGTGGCGCGTGGAGGGTGCGAGGTCAGGCCGTGCGCGCCGCGTGGCGCTTCGAAAGGAAGAAGAAAATGTAGAATATAAAGTGCTATCTGTGATGCATTATTGTTGAGTACAACGAAAATTTTGGTGAATTGTAATTACAGTATTGCAGTGTTGTCGTCTTTTTTTTTGAAGTTCGGGTTTTGTTAAATGTATTTTCTTGGTTTCTGTGTATTACAGCATTGGGGCTTAATTCAACGCGAAGAAGCTGAAGCTGAAACAATACATTCGTTTCTTGACCAATCTTCCAGAGCGGGTGTGAGCCATACATAGAGGCTGTCATCACCATCATCATAAACAACAAACGAAATTTTCAACGCCACAGAGAAGAAAGTCGATAAATCTTGAGCCCTAACCTTCTTGCTGAAAAATAAGATGGAAGCATTATAATACTCAGACTGGAGTGTCCATACGCACGAGATTCCTCTGCTGTATGCAGCATCCTGTAGTCATGCAATGCCATTAAGCCACCGTCAGCGGGTAATATATATTGGCACATAAACAAGGGAATGCGCACAGAATAAAGACAGGGAAGAAGCAAGGGAAAAACATTTGATTTTGAACAATATTTCGCTATTTGATTTTTTTGTTTTTAGTAATATGCTGACAATCATTCTATAATGTTCACATATAGGCTACTGCAAGCTTTCTTGGCCAATCTCCCAGAGTGAGTATATGCCAGTGTTCACAGGTAACAAACAAACAGAAATAGAGAAGGCAGGCAGGTTAACTAGAAAGACTTTGACCACTCTACAGACAGGGGAAAAACTACAAATACGCGTATCCATTCTAAACTCTTAAAACTTTCGACAGAAGAGATCAGCCATCTTTTACGGCAAATGAGTTCTATAAGGAAATATTTGTATATGTTCAAAGCTTTTGTCTGTGCTCCCAAAATTTACGTGCTCAAAAGCAAATGCACCCTCTGTATTGGACATTGTGAATACATGGAAGTTTTATTGGCAGAGGAAGCAGTAGGCCCACGTTATTCGTAACCGTTGCACCTGAAATAAGTGAACTAAACAATTTCATTTCTACGGCTGATGAATTTGAACCTTGCTAATGTCTAATACACAAAATAGTTGGCTCATGCCTTTGCGCACGTCTTCGTGACAGAATAGCAAACACGCAGAGCCCTTTTCTGAAGACCCTTGTTCCTTACACTGTCTCCAAGGATAAAACAAATATCGTGAAAGCTCCGCTTTAGCTGATGTCTACATAATGCAGTAGGGGTTCAACACTAGCCCTATAGTTCCTCCTGCACCATATGGTGTACACAACGCAACGTACACTACACAACCAGGCTAGCACCAAAACCTGTAACAGCTGTTTGAGCTGCAATGCGGGGGGAAAGGGGGGGGGGGTCCACTTCAAGGCAAAAATAATTTTTTATGGCTTATTGATCTAACTATACATGAATTCCATCATAAATCTGTGGTGTAGGGTGCATTCATTCGGAAGAACGTCCGAATAAAACAAACTTAAAGATAACAGTCTCCTACCTTGCGGCGTACTTCCATTTGTGACCGGAAACGCCGAAGGTACTTCCGCAGTTGAAGCCTAGCCAACCCCACCTGTTGTGAAAGAAAATATGAGAACGCGTATACGGGCGTTCCCTAAAACTAAAGAAAGAGAGATAGATACATATCTGATCTCCTCAGGCCTCGATAGATTTGTGTACCGCAGATAAATTTAAAAGTCACCGATACCGCTCTTTTTGCCTCCTCGTGCACGCAAAGCGATGCTGCGTTTTCGTTAAAGTAAGCGAGGATTATACTTTCTTTCCCCGAATTAGAATGAAGACACGTCTATGCCATATTTTTGTCTTTTCTCTTTTATTTACGTCGACGTATACTGGTAGATGGCGTCACTTAGCTTACAGGAGCATGGTGACAGAAAAATGGTGACCAAAAATAAAAAAAAACAGCAAAATACTGACTCTCGTTTCAATAGTGTTCGAATGTGAGGAAGTTGGTAGTATACGTATCAATTGTAAAGAATAGGAAGAAAGAGAAAGTGGCTGTGTCCTCGTTGGCTGTAGTTCGAGCTGTTTTTCACTACGGCCTCGTAGAAGGTATTCTTGGAGAATCAATGGACGTAAGAAAGACCACTTGTCGGCTAGTTGGTTCAGCATATTTTAGGGAAACAGCGCGAAACAACGGGACCATAAAGCACACTTCATTTTGACCACAAATAACAAGCTCGCCACGCTGTGAAGTAAAGTTAACCATGTTTGCAAGTTCTTTCAGCACGCGAACATAGGAAAAAAGGAACAGGATAGACATTAAGAGCGCCGAATTTCAACTTACTTTATTTCGCAGAGTGGCGAAATATATATGCGTCGGCAAGCACGATAGAGAACAGGATGATAAAAGACAAGTCTAATCAATGCGTCAGCATCAAAAACCATGTGACAGGTCCTTGATTGCTTCAAAGCCCAGCCACGTAATCACGTGCTAACTGTGATAAAGCAACTTATGAGGTGCTTACATAGTTTTCATTTAGCAAGTGTACTTTTGTAGCTTCAGTAATTTTGTGGGTAAGCTGATTCCTATGCCTTGTCAATATAGAGCACCGAGAGAAGAGAAAGGTGCAACCACAATCCCGGCAATGTATGCTAAGGTGCCCTTGTGTCACAATGTGCACATTATTTCGGTGATCTCGGAGGCGGTTATTTGTGCACCTGCCCGTTTGGACGACATAGACGTTCCCACACGTCAATGGAATCAAGTAGACGACTCCCACTGCGCATGGGACGTATCATCACCTGTGCGCAACAGAGCAGGGGGCAGAGTTGGCGTGAGGTGTACTAACTCTCTTGGAAAGTCTCTGCAATTTTTTGAGTGCAGAAAAAACCACCGAAACGTTGGTGGCCTGAGTAATGTTATATAACTTGTGCGAGACGTCGTGCATATAAGGTATATAGTACGACAGGCCGACTCTTTCTGACAATCTTGTGCATCTCCGGTTTGTCGGCTCTTTTCACTACAGCGACCAGCTTTTCCGCCATCGAAACGAGAACAAGTGTGGGATAACAAAGCCACAAAGAAATCCGTATAGATTTCCTTGTGGCTTCGTGCTACAAATGGTTGACTGTCTTCTTTCCCTTTCTCGGTTCAAGTGCAAACCCACTACTCCGTTTACGAGCTGGCGAAGGCGTGCCGCAAACTCCCTCAATACCTTCTTTATCTTAATCACGAGAGTGCTCTTTCACGGCGCTAGCACGATCATAACCGCCAGCGAAAATACACAAAATGCCGCAGCGACTCTCACCACAACATGAACATGCCGACCAGCGCGTTGGTGGGTGAGCCCATGGGCGGTGGCTCGATGCCGTGGTCGTAGCGACCGTGGCGGGGTTTGAGCATGACGGCGGCCACCAGGGAGGAGGCACCGCCTACGAGGTGTACCGGCGCGCAGCCGGCAATGTCCACCACGCGCAGCTTGTTGAGGAAGCCGTGCTGGCCCCAGACCCAGCCGGCCGGAAGGCAGAACACCACCGTGTTCAGGAACGAGAAGATGCAGTATGCCACGAAGTTGCACCGCTCCGCCACGGCGCCGGACACGATGGTCGTCGCCGTGGTCGCGAACGAAAGCTGCGAGCAACAGACGCGGCCGTGATTGACTGGATCCTGTATACAGGCTCGTTCAGACCTGCGGCTAGCCCTGGTCTTGCGACCAAGTTAGTCGCAACACACCTAATTGCAAAGGACTTCTTTGGTCGGAAAGCGACTGCTCTGGTTCAGTTATTAGTTGCTTGATTTTTTTTTTCAGTCCACTCGTGAACCTTTGAACCAACGAGATTCACAGGAACAGGGAGTTGGTTTGTTCTACGGGGCAATGGCCATGCGAACAGCCGTGAATTTTATGCGGCGACGGGAATAAGTATCTCGTGTACGTATGAACATCGCTCGCCATGAGCCGCTTTTTTTTTTTTTAGGGGCGAAGCTCCTTATGGCGTGGCTTGTGCGTCCCTCGTAGTACGTAACCACCAGTGGCACTTACCCGAAATAGGTATAACATTTGACCTCCAAGGGGGTGCCGGTGAGAGATTTCTTCTGTGCGTTGTTTAACAATAAAAAATAGTGCTAAATGTACATGCCAATGGCTGCTAATGGGGAATGAGAGACAGGAGCATTCGGCTTTTAGTCAACGCGCACGCTGCGATCCCCATTAGCAGCCATTGGCATGTACATTGAGCACTATCGGACAAGAAAGGGTTGCTACATTATACTTACTGGGTGTAACCTCCTTAGCTTTAGAAAGGTTTAGCGAGCGTTGAGTCGCAGGGCCATGAATACAATGAACTAGTATATACCATGAATGAATTCGAGGTGGTTAAAAATGAGAAGTATATACGAAGCGCAAGCCGTAAGAAAGTAAAAGCCGAATTCTCCTGTCTCTCATTTCTCATTAGCAGCCACTGGCATGTACATTGAGCACTATCTGACAGGAAAAGGTTGCTACGTTATACTCGCTGGGCGTAGCCTCCTTGGTTTTAGAAATGTTTAGCGAGCATTGGGCCGCAGTGCCATGAATACAGTGAACTAGTATATACAATGAACTCAAGGTGGATGAAGGAGGGAAGTAGACCCGAAGCGCAAGCCGTAAGAAAGTGTGCGTGTGCCACCTCTCGTTTAGTCCTTGGAATGTCCACTGAATGGCGGTGCTTCTATATGGGGAATATATGATAAAAAGATGCTAGATGGTGGGACTTGGAGTGCTGAATAGATGGACGAACGGACACACAGACAGATGCATGGATGGACGCATGAACGGACGCAGGGGCGGATGCATGAACGAACGCAGGGACGTGTGCACGAACAGACGCATGGACGGTCACACAGACGGACGCATGGACGGACGAATGCTTCGCCCCACTCTCCATCATTCACTCCGTGGATATGCTGCCATTTTTTTTTTTGGCGTGACCGCTGCTAGTCGTAGGTGTGACTCATTCTTGCATAAGGGATATGTAAGAAAACTACTAACCTAACCTATAGGCCTGTGTGTGTTCGTGAGAATCAATAATTTCATATCTCACATATGTAGACCAAATATAAAAACCATTGTGAGAGCGCTACTAAGATCAACACACGAAACAGACGAGGATTGCGCCAGTCCTCGTCTGTTTCTCTTTGTGTGTTGTGTGTTTAGTTTCGCTCTCATTGAGGTTTCTATGTCAGAGCACACACTCGCCCAACGGTCAACTCTTTCAGAGACCAAACAGTTGCTGCTGAGAAAAAAACTAGGCGGAGAAACGTCAGGTACACTTCAGTAAAATATACAACTTGACTGACTAAACAAATATGGCTTCAGTAATCGCATGTGCTGTGCTATGTCATATAACGTTGAAGAATACCAGGTAGCCAAAGTTTACGGGCTTTCCGATATAGTGTGGCTCATCATTAAAGTACATAGGCCAGCAGCATTCTCACCTCCATCAAAATACCAGTGTACAATGATGCCAAGGAGTGTATAGGACATGTTATTAGAAGCAATGGCAACGTAAATGTGAACAAGGACAATTATGTGAATAACTTGCCACCAGCAAATCATTTTTTTAATCGCTTTTATTTCTTCACATTTACATTACAACTACATCTAATAACATGCCCTATACATTTCTTGGTTTCATTGTCTAATATTCTTTGCATGTCTAACATTTAAGCTCCCATATCTCTTTCCCTATACTGCAGAACGGGATAGCAGTGTTTCTATACAGGTGAACATCCCTGCCTTTCCTCTGGTTCTTCTCTTCATTCGTAATTTCCTTTCTGTGAGAGATACGCTCGATGTCGATGCACTGCTAGCCCCTCTCCACGAACTTACTCTAGCATGGCTGAGTCACTCCGACGTCACCAACCATTTCGTTAAAATCACGTGACCTGTTACGTCACCATTCTTGCCTTTATCTACTTCGTTTCAACGACAATAAACGTTGTTCATCACCCGACTGCAGGCCCGCTTACACTTACGGCGTTGGCAAATGTCTTCGTACCTGGAAGATATATGTTGCGAAGACGACGCCCATCTCTTTTTCATCGCTGTCAAGGAAGAACTTTCCGAAGGCGATGAACTGGTTCGTGCCGCGGTCCTGGCCGAAGCTGAAGCCGTAGCCGAACATCCAGTAGCCTAGCCCACCAAACACAACGTCCACCGCGTTCTTGACCATTATGTTGACCTCGTTCTTGCGTGTCACACAGCCAGACTCTAGAAGGCCGAATCCTGCAAAAGCAACAGCACGTACTGTCACATAATACGAACCAATCAAATAAACTGAGTTTCAATACCAACTGGCTACCAATGTGCTGTGGAAAAGGGTACAGTCTTAGAAAAAAATATGATAATTTGACTCTTTCCAAGTCAAATCTTTCTCTTTAAGGGGACAAGTAAACTCTCTCTTCGGATAATTATACTCTTGTTGGAGTGATGTGGCACCTAAAAACAGTGAACATGACTCTCTTCAAAGAGAGTAATGTACGTGGCAAGCAGGACTAACCGAAAGGAGTAAGAGAGACTCTCTCTTTTTTCTCTTTTTTTAGTGTGTAAAGAGCGCTCAAAGGGAGAATGAAAACTGTATAGAATGATGTTGTACATTTACCTAAACTTAAAATCACAACAGAAATGTATCTCTTTTACCTTGGCAAAAGAAACCGGAAGCAGGAATTCTACTAGGCACATTTTGTGAGAGGTATATTGTTCCACGTTATGACATTTTCGAGGTGAACGTTTGTGCTTCTCATTTCGTTTGAATTGACGATGCAACTGGAAATAGATAGATACGTAAGCTACATGGTCAATTCCATAGAATGTGTACATAATTATACCACATAATTAGCAAAAGCCTCTAATTTAATCTAATTTTTAAGTTGATGAAAGTTTATATCATGTAAAACAGCCCACGGAAAGTTATCGAAACTAGTGTATCAGCATCTCGAATCAGTATTGATGTGAAGGGGAAACTTCGGTAGCAGCATCAAAGGACATAGCCTCGAAGATCAGACGTAAAAATGAATCGGCGTAACGGATATCGACCAAAGCTGCTTATACGTAGTTTATTTTCTCTTCCTAAAGGTGCTATGTACTGTGTCCTAAAGGTGTCAGAGGTTCATTTTTAATTTATTTTCTTGAAATGACGCCATTGGAGACAACAAGATATATTGTGTCACTCGGTTGCCTGTGCCGCGAACAAATGCATGCCCTTTCTTTTACCCAATTTACTGATTGACTCTGTGGCCGCGCTAGCCTCCGCCCTCGTTGCAGTCTTTATAGGCTACACAGACACACACGCCCCTCGTTTGCTTGGACGTCCTTTTGATTTTCGTGACCCGCATTGCGTTCTTTTGCGTCTCGTTGCCCGCGTAGCGTGGATTAACGCTCCGCGCTGGGTTTTTACGACACCGCCATCGGAGCAGCGCCAGCGAAGGTTGCACGAAGCGTACGCTCCCCACATTGGGCACCAAAATGCGGCACCGAAATGCGGCACCGAAATGCGGAGATTGAATATGGGCGTCCGACAGCTTGGCTCTCGTAAATGGCGCTGCCGGTGAACCGCGTATAACTTTATTACAGCGAAAACCATGATGTTTCACCAAACGCGAGAAACATCGACGTCCATCGCAGTCACCGTCGCCGTGATGACACCATTATGTGACGTCACAATAACTTCACTATGCCGTCATTTTGTGTAATGTCATATTAGGACGTTAGCACGTGGCATAGTCATTTGGTTGAAGGTGGGTCAATCAAGGAATCAGTGCAAAATCATGTTTGGTGCGGAAAGCTTTCAAAATGAGGAAGGGGTCATCGATACAATCGAATAAGAAAAAAGAAGTTCAGCATGGCTTTCGTCTGTGAGGCGTGTTCGGCTAATGTATAATGAATCCGCCAGCTTTTTTCTTACATGCTAAAGCATATCTTCGCGTAACCTCTTGATTAAGAAAAATGACTGATTAAAAGTATTTTTGTCCACATAATCTTCCAAGTTAACAGAATTATACTAAGTAGTACTGGCTGTTGAACTGGTTGTTGCACGTCTAGATTCAATAGAGCTCCCGTGCTATCTGTGTGTTTTTTACTATTACAGTGCGGTCGCGGTTTTGGAGCGAAGTTTACCATTGTATCCAAATAGAATTAATGATAAATTATGACGCTACACGTAGTATATTTAACGTGGTCTGAACGGAAGCGTATATTGGATATTTATGAGATTGTGTTATTGCCGATGCTATCAGTCGTTACGGATGCACACGAAGCGTCGTAGGTTATTCGTAAGCCAACCTGAACTCGTCACGCACTCGCGTCCTATGGGTGAAAATTTCTGTGACACTATTAATTTCTGTTGTTTCTGTTAATTTGTCTTGTGACCTGAACCTTTCTGATAAAGAGAAAAAAAAGAACAAAATAGCGCAACCGTGTCCACTTGCAAAACATAGCTCACCATTAGAGTTCGAAAATTTGGGTGATCGATCTATCCATGCGTTTCTATCTTTTTTCGAATTTGAAAGCGGTGGACAAGCATTCCTCAGTCGATTAAAGAACCCGCAGTATGCCGTTCCTATGCGCCACCTAATAGCCATGAAATCTAGCCGAACATTATCGAACCATGGAACATTAAAGCACGGGTTCCCGCTCTTCACTCACCGTACTGTCGTAAATGCTGCCCGCCATAAAAATAAGTCAATAAATAAATCCCAAGAGACAGGCAAAACTGCCCTTGTCTTGTAATCTCTCCCCCCTTTCTCTCGTTTTTGTTATAGAAGATTTTTTGTTCGATCGCTACTTTTCGTTAAATGCGACAAAATGTTGAAAGCGCTGCCAGTGCGACCGACTACGAATGCGAAACCATTTTTGCGCCATGGTGTTGTGCCGTACCGTACTATCAGCTATTGTTCTTTTCTGCGGAATCCTGCAAAAAAAACTATTGTTACTGTACTGTGCGCTTGATATTTTGGTGCTAGCTTTCATTTAACCGGTGGTTGTCTACCATTCGGCGGCAACAATTGGCATCCGCCCTTATTTTGTGTACTAGCTCAGGGATGAAAATAGACGTAAGACTGCGCCGGTACAATTGATCGATAAGATAGATATGTGGAGTTTAACGTCCCAAAACCACCATATGATTATGATAGACGCCGTAGTGGAAGAATCTGGAAATTTCAGCCACCAGGGGTTATTTAGCATGCACCTAAATCCGAGTACACGGGCTTACAGCATTCCCGCTTCCATCGAAAATGCAGCCGCCACAGCCGGGATTTGATCCCGCGACCTGTGGGTCAGCAGCCGAGTACCTGAGCCACTCCTGTACAAATGAGTGCACCTCGTGGCAGAAGCACTGTTGCTCAAACAGATAACGCAGTTTCAGGTCGATATTCAACACGGTTTGTGGTCATGCTGATGTTGCTGAAGTTAACGAGGTAATGCCAAAGGCAATCACTGAAGCTTGTGAATTGGTGAGCTGTAAAAGCTTACCCTCCTCCTCCTCCTTCTCCTCCTCCTCCTCCTCCTCCTTCTACAGCTACTACTACTGCTATATTATTATTATTATTATTATTATTATTATTATTATTATTATTATTATTATTATTATTATTATTATTATTATTATTTAGTATAGAGTAGTAGTAGTAGCACAACTGCTGCTATTACTACTTTGGGAAGAAATATGCCGGCTATGTCACAGTAGTACATTAGGTAAAACAAAATCCATTTCCCACCTGTGTTATGGTGCACATAAGTTCTTCTAAGTGCATGCGCGCCAGTCCGTTGCAACAAAAAGTAAGTTGACGGGGCTTACCGTGAATTCATCAACTTTTTGTACACAACTAACGAAATGAATTTTTGCTCAGCTATTTAATTGTCTCTTTTCATGCACCATATCACTTTATTTTTACGTACGGGAGGCACCAAATGTGCTGTCTTCTAAAATGACTGTTTTTTTTTTCTCTCTACGGGTTCACAACAGCTGGTGTCCTTGCTGGGGCGTGTTTTAAACAATTTCTTACAACATACGCTTTAAATAACAACACACTCATGAGATTACATGTTTAAGAACACACTGCTTCTTTATTGCTTGTATTTGTTCTTTGGTTTGCCTGGTATGACCCAACGTCAGCGTTAACTAGTCGAGCACATCAATAGTAGTAGATCGGGCATAGCAACACTTAGAAACCAATGCGCTAGCATGAATATTTTTCGTTTTGAAAGTTTTCTTTATGCAACGAGGCTACAACGTTTAGCATGAACCGCTGTTCAAAAGCAGGAAAACAAAATAAAATAAAACTAAACTTCATTCCACCGTATCATTAAAAGATGCTGGCCAACTGCACTTGGCGTGGCCTTTTGTTCTCGACTCACTGCATTGGGAACGCTCTAGATCGGCTCGAAAATCGATGACAATGGCCTCCGTAGTCAACTCAACATTTTGAGCGGGCCGAAACTGAGAAACGGGCAACGTACGACAGCAACTGAGGCCGACCTCTTCCAGGAAACTAGCGAGGAAATTTCCGCTTCAGCGCCTTCGGTGCCGACCAGAACCATGGTTGCTGCAGGCTTATTGCGTTTTCTTTCTCTCTCCACCTAGTCTGTTTTTATATTAATTTTTTGTTTATTTTACTTGCGAGGTTCGGTTTTTTTTTACTTGTCTAACCTCCTATATGGGCTTATGTGAGCAGCAATCAAGACTTGCTCCCAAAGAAGTGATACAGCGACCTAAAGCGCCGTTCTTTCGAATACGACAATAGCTGCCCAATTTCTTATTATCTATGCACATGGCTTGTGGGCAGCACAGTTTGTATCACGTTTGCTCGCTTAGCTTTGAACTAGTCAGGTAGCCTGATATACCATCCACTCGTGAAAGCGATTTGTAGTGGATAAGAATAGAGGTGTGTATGGACGTACACAAGGCTCCGCCTTGATGATCGAACCTAAAACGGAGGTTTAACAATGGACGAAAAAGATTAAAATTAAGCGATGACGAGCATCCTTCAAGGAGTGAAGTTGGGAAATAAACCATTTTGAAATCCAACATGCAGGGCCTTCGGCCGTCGCTATCGTCAAAAACCTGCGTGACTGACGGGACACGTCTGACCAAGTAAAAATATGCGGTGTACCCCCTCCTCCTTCTCAACCCTCCCAAAGGTGAATTGGGCGGGGGTAATCCACCCTTATCCTCAACTCCCCCGGACGCTCGCATCTATGTTCAGACATTCCAGCCCGTGAAATTATACCATAAACAAGTACTTTTATGTTGTTTATCCTGTATATTCTTTCACGACCCGCTGATAACTGCAGTAACGTTTATCGCAGATGTGGGCTTGTCTGTCACTGCCTGTGGCATGGTACATTGGACAAGAAACACATCCGACAGAAGTTCTATAGGAAAATGTGTCATTCACCCAGCAGTATATCAAAAGATATGAAGATATGTATAGAATGGTTTACTTGAACATGATGCTTCGAAGTTGCAGAACTATTCCCCCTAATGCGGGAATCGAATCGAGCTCAGGTGAGTCAAGTCCATCGCCTGTCTGACAAAGGTGCTCTGCCTTCCCGGCCGGAGCACTCTCAAACGGTAACCCGAATACCGCATTAATCAATGAATTATGCAATACTAGAAATAATAATAATAATAATAATAATAATAATAATAATAATAATAATAATAATAATAATAATAATAATAATAATAATAATAATAATAATAATAATAATAATAATAATGATAATAATAATAATAATAATAATAATAATAATAATAGTTTATTTCCACCAATACACACTTGATGTAGGGGGGCAGCATCGCCGTTAAATGCATCTGACTGCTGGCTTCATGCTTTTTTTTATTTTTTATTTATTTTTTGCATCAGTTCGTTCTGGTGATGCGATCCACAAGCGTCAGTTACAGGATGGCAAGGGCTTTTTTTTCTTCGTCGTCTTCCCCTTTGAAATCTTCGACACATGACGAATCATCATCCTATGACAAAATAACAAATCACTAGAATTTTTCACGTCATCATGGCATCGCTGTGACGTCATGACATCGTCGCTTGGTTGAAGGTAAGCGATAATGATTGATTGATATGTGGGGTTTCACGTCCCAAAACCACCATTTGATTATGAGAGACGCCGTAGTGGAGGGCTCCGGAAATTTCCACCACATGGGGTTCTTTAACGTGCACCCAAATCTGAGCACACGGGCTTACAACATTTCCGCCTCCATCGGAAATGCAGCCGCAGCAACCGGGATTTGAACCCGCGACCTGCGGGTCACCAGCCGAGTACCTTAGCCACTAGACCACCACGGCGGGGCTGAAGGTAAGCGAATCACGGAGGGTGTGCAAAACGAGGTGAGGTGCAGAAGAGCTTGCAATGCCGCCGATCCTGGAGGCAATACAAAAGCACGTGGCGAGCTCAGAGTCTTCAGAGGAGGGGGGGGGAGGAAATCGATACGTTGACAACTAGAGAAGGCAAAAAAAATAGGTTGGTTTCTACCTTCGAGTCGTTTTGGTTGAATGCATGAGTTCTTGTTTTAATAACAGAATTTACCATAACTATCCAATTTAAAACCACTTCATTGGGGCTGACAAGTCGAGCCTGCCTGCCCCACTCTCAGACGGTTTCCCATTTTTCCAAGGTGAAGCTTGAGTCGATGGTTCGGCACGTGCTCACGATACGATCGAATCTGTCTCTTTCGCCACATACCGAGCGTAGCCCGCTATGGAAGACTTCCTGGTAGATCTCGTGGGGGAACGCGGGACTGGGATATGATCTGGTCCATAATAGTCGAGTGGAGACGGCTTGCAGTATGCTGAGTTTAAGGTACGCTGAAGGGTAGACTTTTTCCCACGAGGTAAAAGAATTTAGTTACTTCGTTGTATACGTGTACGACGTGTTCCTGCGGCCGAAGTTAGGGAGTGAATCTTAACAATGACAGACATTGAGTACCTCACTGTGTGCACACTTGTGCAGTAAGGCTTTACCTGACCCACCCCCCTCATTATTGCTGTCTGGTCGACGATATCGCTGAGTCAACACCTCCAGGTGAATGAGACACGTATACGCCTCTGATTTGATCTCGTGTTGTACGCTACTTACCCGACTGCATGGTGAAGATTATGAAGGAGCTGGTCATGATCCAGGTGGCGTCATCCCAAGAAATGTCCTGGTAACTGTGACCTACGTAGCCATCGTCGTTTGTAACGTTGCTCGCATCTGCCAGGGACTTCATGGTGGCTACGGCACTCTGGGGTGGATTAAACAACGTAGGAGATTCCCCGTGTAAAGGCACGTTTGTAGGGCGGTGCCGAGGCCTGCAGAGCCAGTAGGATTGATGCTAGGTCACCATCTGAAAGCGACAAGGAACAAGTTGCTGAAGCTTCAATCGATTGGCGAAACAGTGCCCAGAGCAGAATTCATAGAACCAGCCTACGAGTAAAATTTCGTTGCGTAAAATATATAGCGAAAATGTTAGTCGTCATCTACCAATTGGACTGAGAATAATGGCTACTTACCGCAGTAAAATGTGAGTGTTTATATGTAGTAAATAATATACTTCGGTGATTAGACATTCGACAGCGACCATTCCACGGGATCAGGGAGTGAGGTACAAAAACGCCCCATCGTAATGTTGACGTCTTCATGATGTCCCGGATTCCTTAAATTTGTGACATCATGATGACGTCAAGTATTCTGGTGTAATGCCATGTGGCGTTCCGTTGTATTGCCCTCCTTTGAGCGATGAACAAAACCGGGGAGCTCGCGACCACAATAAAAGAAAATGATGACTGTGGTCTGCAGTGGCACGTGGCTCGTTTTCTATGCTCCTTCTTTATACATCGACTGAGCAGACAAAAAAGAGATGGCTTCCACCTTCGAGTCGTCTAAGGAAAATGCGAGCCGTTGACAAGAGACCCTGCGACTTTAACATAAGTGTTTTATGTGTCGGTCCACCAAGACTTCCATGACGTATATCCGTCATGCAAATTACGTCGAATATGCACGTAATCAGATTACATAAAAAACTTTAAGAAAAAAAGTTCTGCTAATGATGGTTTATCCATTGACCTCCTGGTCTGCGACAACAGATACCAGGCATGTCATCCACTGCGTCATGCTCCCATAGTTCAGATGCTTTACTGACGCACGTTTAATTTTTCAGTTTCCTCTCACAATGCCTTTGGCCGGTGGGGTGTTGTCAGCATCTGGGAGTTGTAAAGTAAAGTAATGTGCCATGACCCTGTTTTTTCCGATTAGTTTCCGCAAGACTTCGTTCGTTGCTATGCATTCATTCCGTTGGGCCCAATTTGGTCAACGCCTTGGCACCTTAGCCCGAACCTCGGCCTCACCCATAGCATTCATTGATATTTAACATAGTGCTGCGACGCGCCTGCATCGCTTCGTTATGACACCGTGTTCCCCGCTTACGCCAACTCCGAGAGAAATTGCGGCCGGGTTAGACAGGAGACGCGACGCGCGGATGCTTTTCCCTGTAGTCTGGCTTTGGTGCTCAATAACTTTAGATCATGCCGTGGGATGGCGACCTTATAGCCCAAGTTCTGCGTCCAATCAGCGGCGCTCTTCTGCATGTCTCACCGCTTTCTCTCATTAAGCTCTCGCCGCTAACTACTACAACTGCCCAAAACCGGTTGTTTAATCATTTATGACGTTAGTCGTCGGGATGTAGATGTCTCAACGTGAGTATATATCCACGTTAATGGTTCTGTAGCTGCCAAACACTAATAGTTATAATGGAAGCTCTCTTATATCAATGTACAGTAATTATTCAACTATATCTGTAAGGACACGTTTTATTTTCGTGTTACTCCGATTCCCAATGTAACATCCTAATTATATGCTTGAATATATATACTTATATACTTGCCTGAAGAAAGAGTAAAGTGGGCTTTCTTGTTTCTTTTTGTTGCGATAGCATTTATATGGACACTCTCAGCTGGATTTCATCACCGGCGTCGATGTCATACACAGTATATGTATACGTATCTATATATACGAAAACGCAAGAAAGGAAAAAAAAATCCCTGAAAAGAGACTCCAGCGCGCGGAATCGAACGTGGTACCTCCGCGTCTTGAATGCGAGTGGTTAACCATTAAGCCACCGAGAGGTTTTTACTTCTCTTTATTGCCTTCTCGACTACAGGTCAAGTTAATCTGACAATCATACATCACACGTGTTTCATGTGTGTTAACGCATCAAACAAAGATATTACACCTTCAACACAGTCGGTAGTCTTATACACATCTCACACTTTGATAACAGCTTCCACGAAACACTCATCAACGAATAGAACTCTTACAAAACAGTGTCTGTAAGATAGCATGCTATGCCGTACCGAATGAAGATCAAGTAAGAAAATACCACCCAAATGTTGCACAGAACTATCACAAGGCAAAAAAATGGATTCTATGTGGAGTAAGAGGTAAATCTTTTTTTTAAGTCCTCTCTAAAATGTCCCAAAAATGGCATTCTTACAATAAATAAATAAATGTTCAATGGTCTCAGGTTTTTTACACAGGAGACAGCTGCTTCTCAATGGTACATACATCCCTCTTTCTTCGAACCACGTTTTCACTGGCAAGGTTCCCGTATGAAGTTTGAAAAAGGAAATTTTAACATTGGGTGGTGTCCACATGTTTTTCACCCGCTTTAGTACGTCTTGTCCATATGATTCTTGATACATTGAACGGTAAAGGTACATAGAAAAAACATTCTGTATTAGGTATTTCATAAGGCGCTTTCTTTTCACTTTAGTTAGGTAATCTATCAAAAACCCTACCCTTAAGAAGTGATATGAGACCACAACTTCGCACAAGAACGGTGAAAAAGTGTGTCGTTCACCCCTGTGTGAAGATACAAAGAAGTCAGGCATGTAGAGTTATAGCGTTGTTTAAAATAAAGGACATAAAAAATTCTGCAGATCCCCCATACCTGGGAATCGACGTTATGCGGAGCATGCGGAGGGAAGGCGACCATATTGCAATTTTTTATTGAGCGACACGTCATAAAATGACGCTAATATATATACAAATGTTGCACGCACAGACATATGTTGAAGATTTGCAGATGCTTACATAATTATTTGTTTGCCCTTGTGCAACGATAATACCTGGAACATGCGTATTAGCAACACTAGAAGCTGATATGAAGCGCTAATTCTCGCGAGGATGCCACACTGACTGCCACAGAAACCAACTTGAGTGCATGGCAACTAACCACAATCGACGTTAACCGGACGTCACGGCTGTATCAAAAGAGCACATATTTAATGTTTATAAAATTGGGTAGGCATTACTGCAACCACTATTGACGTTTCACGAAGATTAGCGTCTATTTGAAACGAAGTTCCAAGACAAGGCGTACCTCTGGGGTAGAATGCTTCATTTCTACGCAGATTGCTTGGGCTAAATTTCAGCTAAGACCTTGACGTTTGTTCTTCGCATTCGACGGGTCGACGCTACCGATGTCGGATATTTCTTAACGCTCGCGCGTTAAAATTGCCCATTTGTGTTCTCGTCATTCCTAGTGAGATACTATCACTTGTGACACATACCCGCATACCAGCGGCACATACCCGCCTGCGGGCATGTGCCACTGTCTGGCGGGAAGTGTTCGACGACGTACGCGACGGGGTTGTGGCACTATTCATGCCTTGACTAGCGCGTCATGTTTGTCAAACCATCTTACCCTCATATGCTAATTTTAGTTCTCGCCAAGTTAAGTGGGTGCCCACGAGAGCACCCAAACTTGAGCGGCTAGCTAGCTAGCTAGCTAGCTAGCGAGATAGATAGATAGATAGATAGATAGATAGATAGATAGATAGATAGATATATAGATAGATAGATAGATAGATAGATAGATAGATAGATAGATAGATAGATAGATAGATAGATAGATAGATAGATAGATAGATAGATAGATAGATACGCTCAAAGGCACCGAAGTTCGCTAAGAAATGCGTCGTATTTAAAAGGGTCTTTCTGGACTCTTATTAGTAGAAAACGTGATATCACTTGGTTAAGAAACAGATGACACAAAGACAGCCCTGCTTACTTAACACGTCGAAACAAGTTCGTTCTAGTTGTTAGCTCCCATGTAGAGCTCTGAGCCACCGAGAGGTACCTCCTTCAACGTTCAAACGGCAAGCTATTCATATCTACCACTTACCGTTGTTGGCGGGCATCTTGGGGGGGGGAGGGGAACTATCGTGTTTTCAGCATTAACAGCAAGATGGCGCAAAGAGCGCGCGTCAGCTCTTATATCTCACACGTACTTTGGCCCGCGTAGAGAATAAAGGGGTGTACGCTCGATCGCGTGCCCTTATCTTGCAGTAGGGAGAATCGTACGTCTTGGCTAGCCTTTGAGTTTTGTTAGAATAATTCTGTTGTAGTTACCGGGCGCACAAAGGTCACTACAGTCGTTGCGCAGCCTCCGTTTGCGAAAAGGGCATGCTTTTCAGACACAGCGAAGTAACAACTGAGACGCTTATTCGCGTTCGTATGTACCTGTGAGTACGTTTCGTGCGTCCTTTGTGTGTGAGAAACGCAGAGCACGTTTTGATCTGCTTGCCATTCTGCGCGTGACCTTCCAATTTGTTGCTATCGCGTTCATTGCTTCGCCTTTGCGGCAAAGCGGTGACTTTTAGGGGCGAAGCCCCTTATGGCGTGGCTTGAGCGTCCCTCGTATATAACCACCAGTGGCACATACCCGAAATAGGTATAACACTTGACCTCCAAGGTGGTGCCAGTGAGAGATTTCTTCTGTGCGTTGTTTAACAATAAAAAATAGTGCTCAATGCACATGCCAATGGCTGCTAATGGGGAATGAGAGACATGAGCATTCGGCTTTTAGTCAACGCGCACGCTGCGATCCCCATTAGCAGCCATTGGCATGTACATTGAGCACTATCGCACAAGAAAGGGATGCTACATTATACTCGCTAGGTGTAACCTCCTTAGCTTTAGAAAGGTTTAGCGAGCGTTGAGCCGCAGTGCCATGAATACAATGAACTTGTATATACCATGAATAAACTCAAGGTGGTTAAAAATGAGAAGTATATACGAAGCGCAAGCCGTAAGAAAGTAAAAGCCGAATTCTCCTGTCTCTCATTTCTCATTAGCAGCCATTGGCATGTAAATTGAGCCCTATCTGACAGAGAAAGGTTGCTACGTTATACTCGCTGGGCGTAACCTCCTCGGTTTTCGAAAGGTTTAGCGAGCGTTTGGTCGCAGTGCCATGAATACAGTGAACTAGAATATACCATGAACTCGAGGTGGTTAAAGGTGGGAAGTGGACCCAAAGCACAGGCCGTAAGAAAGTGTGCGTGTGCCACCTCTCGTTTAGTCCTTGGAATGTCCGCTGGATGGCGGTGCTTCTATATGGAGAATATATGATAAAAAGATGCGAGATGGTGGGACTTGGAGTGTTGAATGGATGAACGAACGGACACACAAACAGATGCATGGATGGACGCATGAACGGACGCAGGGGCGGATGCATGAAAGAACGCAGGGACGGGCGCACAAACAGACGCATGGACGGTCACACAGACGGACGCATGGATGGACGAATGCTTCGCCCCACTCTCCATCATTCACTCCGTGGATATGCTGCCATTTTTTTCTTCTCTGTTTTTACTTTTCTCTCTATCTATTCTTTCTCTTTCTCACTCTTTGCATCTTTATTTAATTTTCTTTGTTTCTCTCTCTCTGCTCTATCGTCTTTTTTGTTTCTCTTAAATTCATCTCTATATTTCTCTTTATTTATTTCCCTAGGTTATTTAATCTCTTTTCTGTGTGTGTTTCTTTCAATTTTATTTTCTATATTTCTATGTATTTCTGTGTCTTCCTCTGTCTTTATATCTTTCTTTCTCTGCTTACTTCTTGCCATCTTCTTTTCTGCTTATTTTTATGTATTTCTTTCTCTTTCGGGTATGCCCTCTGTTTTTCTTTTCGCTCTTTTTTGTGTCTGTTTCTTTCGATTTCGGTTTTTCTATTTCTATCTTTTTATGTTTTTACTTTGTTTATTTCACTGTACTTTTCTCTTTCCCTTACATTTCATCTCTTTCTCTCTATCTCTTTCACGTGTTTCACATAATCTACTTCGCCGAGTGAAGTTTTCGTCAAGGGTCGCAGCTGATCTACTCGGTAACGGGACTTGTCCAATTCATGTGGTGCATACCCGCTTGTGGTTTTCTGCAGACACCAAAGCCTTTATGGCTAGCTTTAGCAGCCTCACTATTATAAGCGAATAAACGAATAAATAAATAAATAAAAAGATGAAACAATAATGCATATTTATACTGCACAATATACATTTATGAGCACAGCTAGGATTACAAATTATAGGTGAGTGCAAAAATTTATCTAAATGAACGAATGGCAGGCTGAAATAAATTTAGTTAGGACATTTGATAGGGACCTCGAAGAGATTCTCATGAGTACTTCTTGATTTAGGCTAAAAGTTATTCCTCGAAGCAATTTCTTTCGGAAGCAATACATAAAAATTAACTTAAATATTCAGAATTACTTGGAGCTTTTTCTTGGTGTACTTGACATATAAAACGCTGAAAGAAGGTAAGTGTAAGTTTGAGGGCTCATATTCCTTCTCAGACAGAGAACTGACAGACAACATATTTATCATGGCTTAATTACCTGATAGTTCTCATTATTATAGCGTCTGAAACGCTGAAAGAGAGATGGTGTATCAATTATAGACAGCATCGTAGACTGTATACGCTAACAGCTTAGAAGACTAGAAGACAGCATTGAGCCCATGTTATTTGGGAAATGGAACGCATCTGGATAGCGTCTACGTGACGAGAGGCCACCTTGCATCGGGAAGAGAAAGCTAAGATGAACAAACGTAACTCTTATTCCTTTCAGTTTATTTTGTGTTCAAATCTAAGAAAAATTGATTGTTACTCCCATCAAGCGTCTGCAAGAGCGTGTGCGATTGTGCAGACGAGCATTGAAGCGAAATTCCAGCTATCCTAGCAATTCGCTGAGCCGCCATCTTGTTTGGACAGCAAAGTAGCCTGTATCGTTTTTGTCTACGATGCGATCTTCTCAAAGTTGTCTATTTTGCCGGCTACGTGAGCATTGGAATGAGACTTAAGATGACCACCTTCCACTTAGCGATCTGTTTAGCCGTCTACGGGGAGTATTGGAACAAATCCTCTAATTCATTTACCTAGTCATTGATAGCATCGTATTAATGAAAATAATCAAGCATAGCAGAGTCATCCTGCAAAGGCGTAATATATATTCGTATTAACTATCATATTTACGAACATGGAACGTGTAAAAAAATATGCGTTAGTGACAATTTTGTTCAAGATACGATGGGCACCACTATGCTGAGAGATTAAAAGAAAAACACGAATAGGCACATGATTGACGTTGCTAGGAATTGGATGATTCGAAAAGTAGAAAGAACGATGTATTGAAAGGGACCGTGTATGATTCCCGTGTTAGTAACAATCGTTTGGATATAGTGGCGTAAATATCTTTCAGTGTTAATGACATCTTGTAAACGGATAAGTAATGCGTAGTTAATGTTTCACCTATGGCTATAATAGAGCACAGGCACCAAAGCTGGCTGTAGTGATGCGTTTTAATCGTAACCTGGTTGTGTGCTTCGCAACTTCCAATGTGGCGGCATAAGTGGCGAAAGGCAAGCTAATCAGTACGCATAACTCAAAAGTTGAAAAAAAAAACGTCCGATTACAGGATGAAGGAAGGTGACAGTGCCTGTCTTCGTGTCTTGTGTTCGCAATCTTTTTTTATCATATTTTTGGAGAGCATAACCTTACGCCAAACACACATCGATTTCAAATGCCTTTTATTTCAAAGAAGAAAAAGAAAAAAAATCAGCCAACGAGATGTGACCTCAATGTGCTTTACTTGTATGCGCTTTCCGATGACCTGATGCCTAAATTAATAACTGACATGTTTTAACGCCCAAAACCATGATATGATTATAAGAGACGTCATAGTGCAGGGCTCCAGTGATTTCAACCACCTGGTGTTTGTTAATGTGCACCTAAATCTAAGTACACGGGCGTTATTAAAGCCCTGCCAAGGTGGTCTAGTGGTTGAAGTACTCGGCTGGTGACCCGCAGGTCACGGGATCAGATCCCAGTTGCGGCGGCTGCATTTTCGATGGAGGCAGAAATGCTGTAGGCCCGTGTGCTAAGATTTGGGTTCACGTTAATGAACCCCAGGTGGTCGAAATTTCCGAAGCCCTCCACTACGACGTCTCTCATAATAATATAGTGGTTTTGGGACGTTAAACCCCACATAATAATCAAATCAACATGGACGTCAAGTATTTTGGACTAAATGCGGCCGTCACGGACGGGATTCAATCTCGCGGCCTTCGCGTCAGCAGTTTGTACGCCAAAAACACTGCCTTGTGGGTTTTACCGAGCGTAACATGGAGCTAAGCCTTGTTGAAAAAGGCCCAGATTTCCTTGAAATATACGTGCATACATGACGACTGAAACGTGCTGGACGGTGCGAATGCAGTGTTAAAGCCGATACTATCAGAAATGGTGGCGAAAGTATGGCTCATGTCTACGAGTTTTTCTATCAAGGCGGGCGCTTATCTAATTATAAAAGGTGTGCTGCAGTTGCGTGAAGACCAGCAGCGCGTAGATGACACTAGACCTTTGGCGCCACTAGTGAGCCATAATTTTATCGCCATTTTCATTAACGCGCCTCTATCGTGAAGCCGCTGTGTTGCCACGGTGGTTCTGGCATAAACATGTGTCCCCACTACCGCATTCGCACACGCTATATACCACCAACGTTGACCAGTAGCAGTACTTATCACCTCTCGAATTGCCTTAGACGTTCCAATAGTGTTTGAAAGTCATGAAGGTTGGTAGCGCGATAATAAACATGATCAGTGCGTTGTGGAATTCGGTATAGTGCATTCCTAATGACAAAAAAAGAAAAAAAAGAAACGCAAGTCTAGCCATAATCTCGATTCTCAAGCATCAGTTCTGATGGTTTAAGTGTACAGTTTATTGCTATCATCCTTTGTACGCGTGAAGAATATCCTGGCTTATCATAGTCATTGTCCTTTCGACCAATATTACTAGATCGCCAGCACCCTTTCTTATTTTCTCTTTTTTGTTTGTTTCTTCCTTCAATTGAGCAATATACAATATAATGCGGGCTAAGCCAGCATCGGGAGCAGTTAGATATTTCTTAATATCGACAAAAGGCTCTTTCTCTCAAGCAAGGGCTCGAAAAGATGGTGCCGCTTACAGTTCTCGCTATTGCGGACGCTCGACTCTTCTTTAGGATGAAGCTTTTTAGGGCCTATCTTTGTCTTCTGTTGTGGTCACGGTACAGAACCGTTGCTATACTCGCAACATATGCGACACACACGCACGCACACACACACAGACGCACGCACACACACACAGACGCACGCACGCACGCACACACACACACGCGCGCGCACACACACACACACACACTCACACACACACACACACACACACTCACACACACACACACACACACACACACACACACACACACACACACACACACACACACACACACACACACACACACACAGTTTTGCATTAGTCTTCAACGTAGACATATATAGGCTAAAGAATTGAGCCAAAAGTTACGCGATGTTTGAAAATTTGAAGCACACCAAAAAGACACGGACAGATTTTAAAGCAATATTCAAACATGAATGTAATCCAACTGGCCCAACTTGTCATCTTGCTGTTGCGAAGTGGCGCCAAAGATATGTACAAACGCACGCACAGACATACGTTAAACAGCCACATATGTTTTAAATTAAATAACACCTATTTGCTTTTGCACAACGATGCCAACAAGAACATGACTATTAGAAACACCAGAATCGATGAGTTCATATGAAGCGCTGGTGTTCACGAGGATGGTAGCCCTGGACAGAGCTACATAAATCAACTTCAGCGGAGGACGCCTAACTACAATTGACGTTAACGTGACGTGACAGTTTCATCTTAGAAGTGCATATGTAATGTTTATAAAACTGGATTTCCAGCACTGCAACCACAATAGACCTTTCACGAACATTAGGGTATATTTGAAAAGTAGTTCCGAGACTTGGCGTAGCTCTGTGGTCAAATACTATAGATTGTCACGCAGAATGCTGGGGTTCGATTCCTGCTGGAACCCTGGCATCCACTCTTCACATTCATCCGGGTCAACGCTGATGACGTCAGTTTTTTCTTAATGCTCACGTGTTAAAAGTACCTACGTCTGTTCTCGCCGTTCCTCGATAGACAAACTGTCCATCACCTGTCGCGCATACCCGCATACCTGTGGCACATACATGCCTGCGGGTATGTGCCACACGTCTGGCGGAAAGAGTTAGACGACGTACGCGACGGAATCGTCACATTATTCATATCGTCAGCAGCGAGTCATATTCGTGAAAAAAATCTTAGTCTCTGATACTAATTTTGGTTTACCCCATCTTAAGGGGGTGATCAGACAGACAGACAGAGACAGACAGACAGACAGACAGATGTTCAAAGTACCTGCAGCACGCAAAGAAATGTTTCGCGTTTAATATAAGGAGAGGTATCTGTGTTCCCGGTCAAAATAACTTATCGAGAAGAGTATTTATGAATGGATCTCTTCTAAAATGTGCTAAAACGTCGAGGCTTCCTAAGGAAACCTGCAACACAAAGACACACGCCGAGCACTATATGTCCCAACAAATTTACCTTTATTAAAATGGCATTTCGCCACCGGTAAGACGGCAGTTTTTTGCATATCCTCTGCTCCGGCCATTTTCTAAACCCCCTTAAATTGTATGGAAGGCGAAATAAATTTACATAATGTACACCGTTTACACCACTCAATTCACATTATATGGGGCAACGCTCGGGTGACGCACGGCTACTCACTGTTACGATAACCAGAGCTTCGCTCAATCCACCATTATTGACTTCGTGGAGTTGCGTGGATTATTTTCCCCCACTAAGTCACGGAACAATATCTGCAGAACATATCAGTCGAACTCACGTCAAATAGGCGCCAAGCGCGTCGAAACTTCCTCTCGGCCAAGTCGGCGCGTGGGACTCGGAGCTCGAAAGAGCGCGAACCACTGGCGTCGACCAGTCGTCGCAAACTCTCCGGGGACACGTGCAAAAATGCGCATTCGCCAGCTACACGCACTCGTTGGTTCTCGTAGGCTCACAGAAGCACTCCAATCGACGAGAAAACCGTGCAACTACGATCAGCGCGAGGACTTCGTCGTTGGCTCACCATCGCGCGCCGACTCGAGCCGCACAGCGGTTCTACGGTGATCATGATTGATTAGATGACTTAGTCGGGACTACGTCATGGCATGCGCCTCTCACTTTTTCCTCCTCCGCGCCTCTTTCGCTGACCTCTCCCTCGTCTTGTTGCGAGGAGACGCGGCACCCCAGAGGCGGGGGCTTGCTGTTGCCAAGGTGACAAGCCTTGGGACGCGGTCTTGGCGGCTGCCAGAGCTCGTGCGGTCGCTTGGGCCGCGGGAAAGCTCACGTGCTCCTCAGCGAACTGGTCCGGAGTGACAGTGTGTCTATACGCACGTGGACCCTTTCTTAACGTTTTCGTTATAAATGATGGTTGAACGTTTCTTTAACCGATTGGACGCTAGATAAGTTTCTGTTGGCCCCGCCGTGGTGGTCTAATGGCTAAGGTACTCGGCTGCTGACCCGCAACTCGGCTTCTGAGTCGCGGGTTCGAATCCCGGCTGCGGCGGCTGCATTTCCGATGGAGGCGGAAATGCTGTAGGCCCGTATGCTCAGATTTGGGTGCACGTTAAAGAACCCCAGGTGGTCTAAATTTCCGGGGTCCTCCACTATGGCGTCTCTCATAATCATATGGTGGTTTTGGAACGTTAAACCCCATATATCAATCAATCAATCAATCAATCAGTCAATAAGTTTCTGATGTACCCGCAACAGAATGAAAATTGTAGTCACCAAGTGCCGATTTATATATTTCCGCACCTGTGTATCACTGATGGGGTTGACGTGAGAAACAAGTATGATCAACGAATTTTCCGTATTCATCTACTTTCATAAGCCACTATCGGTCAATGTGAAATACTGATCGCGAGCATGCTTTCTGTTCTTCCTCCACTCATTCTATCTGACGGGCAAATTTTATCATGCCTCATTGGCATCCCGGTAGCAGGACAGTTTTTTTAATGCGAAGTTGACGAGCTATGCTCAAGTATTCTAGGTTGATGACCATTTACTTCAAAGGTGCACGATGAAGTAGTTGACATCGACAGACTTCGCTAACGTAACAAAGTGAATGTCACGTGCATGACTCGCAGGGTCAAAACCAACCTGTCTTGTTTTGACTTTCTTGTGTTTTACTTGCGACATTACTATTGGAAGAAGTTTAATTGACTTCTCTAGGCCGTTTACACACGCCAATGTGTTAGGATTATGGCCATAAAAAGTGCATAATCAGGCAGTTAAAGCAACTGAATGCTCCCTTCTTGAAGACAGATGTATTTCTGGGGATTACTGGCTATAATATAATATTGGAGAGAGAGAAGATAAAAAGAAGAGGAAGGCCGGGTAGTTAACCAGAAGGTAGCATTTGGGATGCTACCCTTCCCTGTATACATCACGAGGAGTTGTCCAAAGGGTATGCATCTGATGGGTATTCATTATATGTCAACGATGTATCTCGAAGAACTTTCCGAAACAGACTTTCGTCTCTTAGTATCTTGCGCGATCTTTTGATCCCTGAGTATCACATTGTAAAGCAATTTATATTCTATATATGGTAGCCATGACTCGCCCACTTTTTTTTTTCCATAAGAAAGTGGCAGATAGTAGCCGAATGATTTTTAGATTCAGTAAAGGGATATGGCGAAGCAGCGCACATCATATCAAACAGTGAAGTGAACAGCACACCGTCTCGGGCGCAGCAGCAACACCCCACGCCATAGCACACCATCCGACCTCCGTATCAAGCCACTTGAGGCTACTGCCCTGAGAATCAACCAACGAAATTACAACAAATTCTGTGGGGATGACCGTCTATCGGAGAGTACCGGAGAACGGCAAACCCGACTCTCTCCTGTAAGTTCCGCCTCGAGTACTTCGATTGCAGGCGCCTTCCCCCCTGGCTGGTCCCCTTGAGGGACGGCGTCTCACGCTATTCCCTGCTACATTTCATAACGGACTCTAAAATGTTTATCAATATAAGCAAACCACTTATCCCCTCTATCTCTCTCTTGGCCTGATTATGGACTACTAAGGCAGAATTTTTTTTCGCTATTATTGTTACGAACATTTGAACAACAAAAAGAAATTATGACAGCTTCGCACCAGCTGTCTGAAGAAAGTGGGGAGTTGAGTGGCCATCTTTGTGTCTTCTTTATTATCTTTTCTCTTTATCTATTTATTTATCTGTCTCTTTCAGACTATATTTCTTTGTTCTGTTTATTTCTTGTCTCTGTTTTCTTTATTCCTTTCTCTATTTTCCCCCTTCTCTCTACTTAGCCTCTCACCCATCAGAGTTATTGAATCCCACTTCGGGAAAATTGACGTCCATGTCCTGCTACCCAAGCACAGGATGAAGGAGAAAATAAGGAGAGCCTGTACCGGTTCATGGTGACGATAGCTTTTCTTCGAGTATAATAGAGTTTCTCCAAGCTGAAACAGCTCCGCTGTTAAAACTTGAGGATGCTTGCACTTCATCTTCGAGTGGACGAAGGCAACACAGCACCAACAAAAGTACAAATAATTCTTTTTAAAAATGCTTTTTAAAGAAAATTGAATCACACTTTGTCAATTCCAAAGTGTGCTTCGCCAACCCTGTGGCCGTTCAACTGTGTTCAACTGTGGCCGTTCAACTGTGGCCGTTCAACCCTGTGGCCGTTCAACAGCCATGTTTTCTGTTTGTTTGTTTGTTTGTTTGTTTTATTATTTACTCTCCCAGCATTCGCGTGATTGATGGGAGAGTGTGAGGGGCAGAGGGCACCACTGTGGCGGTGCATCTGTTGCTATGCGCCACTGTGCCATAGCGTGATTTCAGGGATAGTGGGATGGGGCGAGGTCACGGATGAAGGGACGTACGAATGCGAGCACAGGACACTAAAGGCTCTCGCCATAATATATTTTTACTTTGGTCACCGCTGTGTTTTTTTCACGTTCATGACATTCGCTTCTCAGTGGACACCTCAATCGTGCTGCGAGAAACGGGACGTCTACGCACGCAACAATGGCCGCTTAAAGCTCTCATAGAATGACTTCCTACTGGAAGTGTAGCCGCGAAGTATCCACATTGGCACCACCGACGTCGACACCCACAGTAATTTCCACAACATTGGCTCTTTAACGCTACCGCGTTAATGAGTGCACAGTGTACCCACGGTTCCAAGGTATCTTAGCTTACTGCCAAAAGATGGCTTAGAAGTGATTGGATGCAAGCTCTTGGTACGGATCGATCTGGAAAAAAAAAGCTTCGATAATTCAAACGCGGACTGAGAAACATCACACGAAAGCGAACTCACATCCATTAACTCCTAAGACAGCGTCCGTCCTCATGTGATGTTTCTTAATCCACGTTTGGATTAGCGTTTTTCTCTATTTTCGTTTTCTTTTTTGAGACTGCTAAAGGAGTCTGAACTGATTTGCTACCTCTCAGAGCCATAACGGGACCACGACTTTCTTCCGTCTGCCAGAGTGTTATATCAAGTCAAGCTACACACGACCCGATGACCAGACGGCCTCTCGGCATCCTAGGACGCTGCTCGTCCCTTCAGTGTTTTACCTCCGCGCCGCAGCCAGATCGCACGAGTCTCACAGTTGGTCCATCCTATTTATATTAAAGGCGAGGCGGCGGCCCGCGGGGCAAAATGATCGGAGTGCTATCGGTTCGGTAATGGCTGTCTAGGACACCCCGTGACGGCCTTGCGTGTACCGCTACACCATCGCTGCTGCACAGCACTGTAAGAAGAGAAAAACGTGTGCAACAGGTTCATTGCACCGGCGGCCCGTCGTCCCCTCCACGACGGCAGCAGGCGGAAATGATGTCCGATATACTTTCGCGCGCCAACCGATCGACTCGGAGTGCTCTCGGTACGGTCACGTAGCTAGCTAGCCGCGGCGCACTCGATTTAGCCACGACGCCCAGGAAGTCACCTCAGGCGTGATTGTTGCTAGTAACAACACCGATCTCGCTTTCGTGTGCTTTTGGGGACAACCCACCTTCCATTCGCTGTAGATCTTGAGTGCCTTCATTTCTGTTGGCCTGGCAGGCATGAAGGGACCGAAATAACTAGACGAAGGGCGGCGAAAATAGAGATCTACGTATTACGGATATCGTTGATGAGTGATTGCGTAAGGAACTGGATGAACAAGCCAAAGTGGGGCAAGTTAGATGAGTGTGAAGGAAGCAAGAAAATAAATTCGGACGTTCGCGATACTGTAATCGTAATGTGTTCGTATACAGCAAGCAACAGCCATCAACCCCTTTCATTTTCTTTCCTCCTTCTTCCCTGCAGTGTTTAGTAGTGCCTTTGCTACAGCCTCGTTTACTACGTAACGTCACAACTCCACCCCCTATCTACTACACTATGTATAGTACGTGCTGCAACCTGGTCGGCTGACAACATGAGTAGTGAAGCAGCGCGAAGACTGTGCAGCGTACGTTGTGTCGCCGAGTATTGCATCATGTTTAGTGCATGGTGTTGATTTCACAAAAATATCACACAGAAAAATAAACGCGTGATGGTTTGTTTTAGCATACCGATTAGCTTTTCCAACAGATAACTTACGTAGCGCTGCAAAAGCGGATTGCTAATTATTATTTTTAATAACAAAAAGCTGAGGTTAATAATCATTCTGCAAGGTTGGTCTTAGCTATAGTTAGGAAGTGTCCAATCCATATTCTAAATACTCTGTACATATTGATTCTCCATTCTATATATTGCGCGCATAGTCTCATACAATGTAATATATATTTTACACGCCCCACCCTGAGCAGTTGTAGCAGGCTCCTGCTGAGCACGAAGTCGCGGGATATAGTCTCCCCGTCACGGTGGCAGCATTTCGATTCAGTGTGAAATGAAAGAAAACCCGTGCTCAAGCATTACGTTGGATAACCACAGATTGTCTATATTAAATGGCAGTAGCGCTTATTCAACATTACTTATTACGTAAGGTGCAGTTTTGGCACGGAAAGTCCTGAAAGCTTAGCTGGAGGACCCGGGTTCGATTCCCGGCCATGACTGCCGCATTTAACTTCCGGCGGGCCTCGTAAATATATCGCGTTTTGGCGCGTAAAAACTCATCAATCATTAGTTCCGGTACTTTAAGCACAGAATTTCAATCCTTAACTGTTATTCCATTAAATTAGCGTGCACGTTTTTTGCATAACTAATATGAGGATCGCACTAAACATTGAAGACTCGTACAATCAACAGTTATAATTTTATTACCGTTACAGCATATTAAGTGCGTTCTAATAATGATACGTATGGTCATATTTTGTGCAACCTTAGAGGGACACTAAAAATATATTAGTAAAGTAGAATTTACCAATCCCGAAAACTCTGCTATTACCACGTGACGATGCTTCGTAAGGCAGAAGACGTGCGAAGGAAAAAGGGGGAAGGAGACGCCAGCTTGAGATTGTCACACCAAACACCGTCACTTAATAGGTTTTGAAGGCGTCCATTAGGTCATAAATAGCTTCTAATCAATATAAATGGAGTACATTGTTATCTCTGGGTGCCTTAGCCTTATCATTACGAAGTGTCAGAAATAATAATTGAGCGAATGTCGCAAAAATACGAAAAATACATTTTGAAACTTTCGGCTTCACACACGGAAATTTCGGCTCAAAGTTTAAAAAATCGAGATTCAGCCTTGATTTTCTCCGCTAATAATGAACCTTTGATAGTTAAACTAATGGCGTTACAGTTTCCAGAGCGCAGTTCGTCAATCTAAACCAAGTCATTATTTGTTTTTGTGTCCTTTTGACAACAATATCAAGAACAACAAAGATTATGGTTATCGTTATCCTCCATCATTCGCGTTTGACATAGCACAATTACCTGATGCTCTACATTAGACTGAGGGGCTTTTGCCAGGAAGCTGACATGTGGAGACTGAATCGGAGCATTCGTGCGTGCACAGCAAAACCATAGACCTTGCACGAAACAAGTTGTAAACAATACCAGATCTAGGAATCCCATAGGCAATCTTAATCTTATTTTTCAAGTTCTTTGTTCGACAGTTGTCTTCAACGATTCTCGCATGTGAAAAAATTACTATTATTGCTTACCTTTTCTGTCTGTTCCTTTTCGTTGCACCATTGATATACGATGCAAATTGTGTCATTTTTTGTGATCTCACTCATAGAAAAAATGAGCGGAAGCCTTTTGTGTACTTTCTTTATTTATTTCAACCTTCAACTTAACGACAGATATTTGGTGTACATACAACGTTTTTTTTTATTTTGTTAACGAAGAGACGTACATCAAGATCAGTGAATGAACACTTACAGCTTCATAGCACGGGTACTCTTACTAAAAGGTTAACACATGTGGTTATAAAGAACACACGCAATTACAGAGACGTACATGTATGGTAGCTGTGCTGACAATTATAAACAACGTGACGTTGCGGTGAAATTTTTCATAAGGGAAACAACACGGAAAGGGATCAGTGTCTGGAGGGCTTCCAGAAGACCTGTACTTCTATGTATAGTTCTCTTACGATACATGATGTTTAATAAAAAAGTACAAACATATTCTTTTATCGTTCGAATGTAACAACTTTTTGTACTTCTCGGCTCAGTGCGCGTAACTATAAACGCTGACTCATTCTAATGAAGATTCGCACATAATGATAAATCGTGCTGAGTGTTTTTCAATGTTGTGAAAGATTTTATGGGCTGCAGCAACATCCAGAATAATTCGAAAGCTTGATTGAAACTGTACTGTGAAAAGTGCATAATAGTTCCAAGACAAAGCTAGCGTTGAACGAATCACAAATTTTTGGCCTATTCGATCAACTAGGATAATAAATTTGCGCTCGACTAGCTAGCAACATTTTGATAAACAGTGTCTTGTAACTAAAAACTTATTAGATATATGAATAAATCAGCTAATGTTACAATGGTCAAAAATTCAAATAAATAAAAGTAATATATTATAAGCTCCTTCATGTGCTACTTGCATCATTCAACATGATAGTTAAGATAATTTCAAATGATGAAATAAATCGAAAGTGCTTGCACTTAATAATAAACGCATGAAGCTTGACGGTAATTAGTATATTGCGTTCATTATTTAACTAAGTTATGAGGGTATCTGCACAATGTTAGCATTTCAATGAAGCGGAAACGTTGCATGTATAGTTACAACGTTTTGTATGTATGCGTGTATACGTTAAAAATATATTTAGGCGGATGATGCTTCTGCGATATTCACGGTCAGGATATTCACGGTGATAGGATAACGGTGGAATCGTGAACTTCCATTACACAATTGAATTTGGGAAAGTGTACGTGCAGCCTTTTGACATGGGACAGCACCGTGAGAAGTGAGTGCTCTAGTCGGCTGTTTGAACATTTTTACGCGCAGCCACCATCATATCTCTAGGGCTTTGTTTATTTGAAAAATGGAGTGTTTCATGCAGGAAGACCGACTTTCTCAGTAGCCCTTCGCTACGCTTACGAAGTGCAGAAAGTGGTGGAAAAAACTTCAACATATACGAGAATGAATTAGTGCAATGACAATAGACTCATTTGTAATGAAAGTGTAAATATGCAAATAAGATAGAGGAGGAGGAGAATAAAAACGGAGGGACAGGGAGGCAAATAAGAGAGATTATAAGGAAGGCTGGTTCACCAGACGCACACCCAGTTTTCTGCCTTGCTCTGGGGTGAAGGGATAAAGGGGGGATAACAGAGAGAGAAGGAAATAGAGAGATGAACAGGATCACGTGCACACTTGGGGGAGCACATCAAGTTTACAGGTGGTCGCACGGGCCTGTTGACTTTAATTACGTCAGTAGCGCTATCGTTGCTTTCTGCGCCTTCGAGGCACATGTACGCAACCATGGTACGCTGTATATTATGTTGATATGTAGTTCGAAATAAAGTTGCACAGTTCACGAACTGCGCTGAACGTGTAATTCGTTGTCTAATCAAGTGGAAACATGTAGTACTCATGTAATTAGAGTTAGCCGGCGCAGAGCGGGAATAACTGCAGACCACGTGGACGCTCCTTGTTCAACAGTAGATACGAAACCTCTGACATGTATTTGTTCAGTGTACTTTGATCAGACAGTGATGGTATTCTGCTTCGACGACCGTGCCAGTAGCACTATTCTATGCCTTGTTCGAGAGCAAGCCTATCATTTTCACAAACACTTTCAGCGAGCTCTTAGACACTGTCAGGCCATGGACACGCAAAGGGAACACTTTCATCATCCATACACGTTTGTTTTAGGCTATGTAACTCTAGTAGGTTCACTTTGCTTTTTTTTTGTCATAACGGCGGTCTCAAGGACTTTCGCAAGCGTTTACCGTTTTCTTTCGGGAAACCGACGTATAGCGGTGGACGAGTATGAAGGAAACGAACTCAACAAGTCTTTGCGTATACATTCTCTGTTAGACATGTAGACATATATTGGAAACAGCACGACAAGAACGGAAATGTTACACCATACCTGGTACATCGAGATTATGCGTACTGTCTCGAGAAGCAAACGATATAGGGCAAATACTATAAATATGACGATAACGCACGCGCATTCTGAGGTATAAAACTATTACAGAATGCGCAGGAGGATAACCTGTTAATATCAAAATCTTATATAACAGCAGTAATCGGAGCGGTACATTTGTTAACAAGACGACATCACACAATACGTTTGGTAAAAATAATCACGAGTGGATATCTGCATCAGGCACGCCTGACATGCTCACAACAAAAACAATATTTTTTATTTAAAATTTTCTTCGGTGCAGTACCTATAGAAATAGAGTAGCTGATGTAATACAAACTTCAACCTCTCCACAACGTGCCAGTTAAGACAGAGCATGAGCTATTCACACATGCTTTAGGTCTCTGTGCTAAACCACATCGAGTATGTACGTTGAATTTCAAGAAGGAACGTAAATGCTCATTCACACATGCGACTAGCGGCTATAGCACCCGTTGTGTGACCTAGTTTCCCGCAAATGACGTCGCTGACTGCTGCTTTGGTCAAACGACGACTGCCTTCGCTCAGGCGCTCAATGCTTGAGTTTTTAGGTCGCACCACTGTGGTCGGAAACCTCTGAACCAACCAAGCACTCAGAAACGGATGTTGTGTCATTTTGCGAAGCAATAGCAGTGCGAGCAGTCGCAAATATTGTGTGGTGACGCACTATAGCAGGTGTGAACATCAGTCGCCTCGAGTCGCTTTTCACAAATGACCGCGTGACCGGTGATAGTCGAAGGAGTAAATGAACATAAAAGGGTACCCAAACCTCTCCGGATTCAAAGACGAAAGGGGCTTTTCCCCTCGCCACGTTTTTTTTTTCATAAAGGACGTGTACAATGTCAGTGTCAGCACAAAGCGTCAGGCTTATCAGGATTTCATGCTTATCGGTAACACGCTGTTATCTCCTTTTGCGCGGATTAAACGCACAAAGCGAAGTGCGACCAGTTAATCGCTTGTGACGTCAGACCAGTCAGAGTGGTTGTGCGACTGCATGCATGGCAAAGCGGGGCAGGGGACAATTGCCAACTGATATCGCTCGTACATGTACCAATCGAGAGCTCATTTCCTCGTGACGTAACGTGAATAGACAGCTGGCGTCACTCATTGTTCCGAATAGATGGAAAGCGCCTGGACGTAGCAACGCGCTTGTTCTTTGTATTTTCAGAGGCGCGCTCTTTAGGGGCCCTTCAAGAAACAACGCCACTTTTTATGTGCAATCTTGCAGCGCATTTAAGACGTCAGCAGACGGTTCGGCCCACCGTCTGCTGAAGGGACGAGGTGCTAGGCAATGGTGCAGTTGCTTCTGTAGTTG